>CM060177.1:18190039-19390039 GCA_030549775.1 Tamarix chinensis | reverse complement strand
AGTCAGATGCTAAAATGATTATTCTTGGATGTACATATGCTGATGTGAAATGACCAGAACTAATTGAATGATCACATGCTACTATGGACCTTACGTACAATTGTAGTTCAATTATATTTGTGCTGGTCAATTACTATGGATGCAATGCATATGGAACTCAATGAGGTTTTTGCTATCTTCTTCCGTGTAACAACACATTTACCTAAATGTCTTTTCTTGAATCGGCCATCACCTGCGAAGCCTGCTCCCTTTTCCTTTGTATTTGTAGGCCTCTCATCAATCTTCCTTCTTTGTTGAGGATTACGGCTTGCCAATGTGCTTGGTGTTTTTAAATTCTAAAGTAGTTAAGAGCTATTAGGGTAGAAAAGTCATAAACTACAATATTCATCTCTGATTTTGTCTTCTTGATGTTATAAGCATGATTTTCCCTGGTTTGTCAGCAGTTGGATTCTTCATCTTACGAATGGTGTAGCTTGAAGCATTTCAAGAAAATTATTTATTATAAGCCGTGGGCGGTCATACAGGGAGGTCCTCAACATTTCTGGACTTACAGATATATACTTCTGTCACTTACTCTTTTTATTTCTGTGGCAATTGGCTTGGAGATTATGTTGATATTCATCATGTTGATTTGCTAAGGAACAAGGGGATACTAGATTGTATGGACTGCATATTGATTGGTGATTGGATGTCGGCCTTTTTATTTTTGTTCTAAAGAACGATGATGATTATATTTTTATGTTAATGGAGATTACAACCAAGGGAATAAACTTTGTCTGTACACCATAAATAACCACCAAACTTCTTAACCATATCCAGGTAGAGATGTCTAAGGGACAATGCATAAGTTATGCGGTAAACAACTTTACACCAATTAAAAGTAACATTAAATAACAACCATTTATTTCCTAGGCATTCTTTTATGTTGTTATGTGTTTAACTTTTTTATGGACGATCTTTATGTGATTGTGATTATGATATGGCTTATTGTGCCCTAACTTGCCTTTTAAGTAGGGTTCTATGGGCCTTGTTTACTCAAAAACGGATAATTTACAATTGATTGTGACTTTTATTTATTGTTATTGTGTAATAAGCAATGGGAGGGAACTAATGTCAATCGAAACGGGCAATGTCAACAACACTTTGAGAATCGATACTTTATGACCTTCATTCCTTCTTTCCAATATTAATCCTCCTTCCAAATATAATGGATAAGAAATTGTACAACCAGATGATGGATACTTGCTCTAGATAATTATTCGACTGGATTACTAGAATACTTCAACAAAATATCATCTATATTTTCAAATGTAGCATGCCCATCTTTCTAATCTCCCATCTTCCCATCGCCAATACTTGCAATTGTGTGCCAAAGTAAAAAAAGGGGTTGTCTAATACATACCAAAATCTTTAATTTATTTCCTAAAATAGTATAGTAAGGGCATTGATTACACATTACTTAAAATATTAGTTTGAATAATTGAATGCTAATTTTATTTTTACTTAAAATAACTTTAACATGCTCCTTAAGGAGTAAGGACACATGTCAGAAAATTAAAAAAAAAAACCAAAAAAATACATACAATAGTGGCATGTAATCACATATTCAATGATTGAAAACATAGATTTGTAAGTAAAATAGATTATCTTACTTTAAATTATATGAATCTTAGGAAATAATACCTATCAATTTTTTAAGACCCTAATCATATTATCATCAATGCTAAAAACCTTCTAACTTAAATACTTGTAAAAATGATATGATAAAATACTTAATGACTTCCAATTTTTTATTATAAAAATTTATATTAAAACCTTAGTAAACGCAAATATATCCCTAAAAATAAAATAAAAAATATCTTGTTTTCGAGCTATATCTATAATGGATAAGCTAATTGTCATTTTTGAAGAAATATTGTTAGCGTATCTTATAAGCCCAAATCATATTATAATTATATCTTCAAGGAAAAGAAAAATAGAACTTAATCAATAAACTAGACAACTCTTTGGACCATTCCCATTAAGGCATTTTTTATTATTATTATCCAAAATATAAATTTTTAAGTCATTTACTGTTATCTTACTAAGTTATGAAAACCTTATCAAATAACTCACAAGTATTTTGTCAAAGTAATATTGTTGATCCTCATCATATTATTATCAATACTAAAGAACTTCTAACTCAATAAACATCATAATTTCCAAGGAAAATCCTAAAGTAATGAATCTACGTTTTCATAATTTATGAAAGCCCTAGAAAATAATATAATAATTACATTTTTTATGGTGCTACATTCATACAATTGGGCTGCTCAAACTTTATTCTAACAAAACAATGTATGGGCACAACAACAAAATTAAACCTAAATAGTACGTTTTTTTGCTTGGCTCAAACCCAATCTTTCTTCATGTCTTCCATTGTAAATGTCTTTTCACCTCTTGTATGCCCATAAGAAAAAAGGCAGATATTGTATCCATCTAGGACAGAGTTTGCAAAAGATGCTTCGTCTCCAAATACATCAGCTAGAAGTACATGCAAAAACTAAATGAATAAGAGGAGAAAAACAAATCAGCAGTACTCATAAGTGTTGTATATCTTTTCTGATATAAATTATAGAGTACCTTGGTTTGCTTGGGGTCCAAATACAAGATGAAATTTAAATGTCTTTTTGGGCCATCCATTTTTAATCTAACAGTTAGCTCTCCATCTTTAGCAAAATCAAGATCAATCACGGTTGATGCTTCCATGGAAATTTGCTCCGTATTCAAAGGTTTGTAGCTATCAATCAAAAAGATAACGAAAACTAAAAGGTTTTAGTTTGACAGAAGTGAATCAACCAAGAAAGAAAGGCACATACTTACACCCAATGTTATCCCAATGAAAACATAGAATAACCTTAGGCCATATTAAAAAAAATCCTTAACCTATGGTGTTGGAAATATAGGTGGAAAATTCAGGACCTTTGGCCACTTCATCTATCAAACTCTAAAAAAATAAACCTAATTAGAAAAAAATCACTTTTCTCGAAATTTCATTACCCGAAGGAACTTGTGCTTCGAGCACACTCTTTAAACTACTCGTGTATTGAGCTAAGTGAATGTTGGAATATTCCTCTCTATTTGTTATTTTCCATGGTACAAAATTTCTGAATGCATGACATGTCCTTCCTGTATCCTATCCTTCTTATTTCATCACACCACTTTAAGAATAAAGGATTTACTGAACATATTTATCATACTGCATAGTAGTTATAATGCGCACGATTAAAGAACTTCCAAAATGAATTCCATTAAGAGCTTCAATTACAACATAAGAGCTGAACTGGAAATAGATTTGCTAATTGCAGCTTTGTATAGTGTTTTGGTCCTAGCTTCTACTAAAAAGGTAATGGGCGAAAGGATTTAGCTAGGTACGTAGGTAGGAGGATTGTTCCCGACTTCTGGTGCCATAATAATCACGAAGCTTCTCCGCTATTTAGAAATTCATGTCCTTGACCAAAACGTTTTAACTCACCTTTTGGATTTCAACCCAACGTTCAAGTTTTCCTTTGTCTTTGAATGGCTAAGAAATTGTTTAACATGCGTTTCTCCCCTGATAGGGCGCTCATCTACCTTACAAAAACAATCATCAGACTCGACTTCAAATTCAACAGGACACACATACACACAACAAAATGACAGCTTTTATTTCTGTCTCCTGCCCCGTATTTGGGTTATAAGCATCAATACATAGAATCCATTGGCCAAGCAAAGTGAAACTACAAATGTCAGTTTGCTAGACAAATTCAATAATTCCTCCATCAATAAAATCTAAACCAAGGCAATAACAGAAAGAGAGGACACATAAAAAAAAAAGCCTAGCCGGAAGTAGTTTTATCAGCTAAACTCTGACGATGTTCCTCTCTTTGCACCTCTCTAATTTTACACAACCAAAACCCACAACTAATCACCTCCGTAGCTGATACACAGATAATCTGTTGCTGTTTTATAGCTTTAGTTGGTCCTTAAAACACACTTTTAGTTGATTGAAACTCTTTTGAGCGTCATTCGGCTGATTGTTACAGACTGAAAAATAACTTCATTTCCACAAATACACATAACAACTATCTAATGTCAGATATAACATAAATAGATATTAGGACAAGATCAAATACCTAGTCAATCACTGTTATTTTGAATTACTATGTTCCCGGAGGTCTATTCTTCCTACTCGTTAGGTGGCAGCTGTTGAGATTGTACTCTATATATACTGACCTTCATTTAGTAAAATAAACACAACAAACAGTGAACTTTCATACGGTATCAGAGAGCCAGGGTCCCTCACCGTTCTTTTAATTAATTTCGCATGTCAACTTTATTGGCAACCTTATCACTTCAGCATACAAAATTTAGCATCTCCAAAACAATCCTGCAGGACGGATTTTCAGCTCTGACTTTGTTGCATAAAGAATAAGAGTTAAAAAAGAAAAAAAAGAAGCAAGAATGCATATTTTCTTTGAGAATGCGTGTTAGTAGATCCTCTGATCATCGAAGGATGTGTCAAAAATAACCCAATTAATGAAAGATATGTAAAGAAGAAATAATTCAGTATAATGCATATCAAAAATTGTAAAAGTAGAACAATATAAGAATACCCAATGCATCCTAAAATCCGACAACAGTCGAAAGTAAATTTAATCAACAATGTTGGAGCCTAATTTAATCTGATATGAATCAACCAATTCTGGCGAATGGTCTACCCAAATAACTTATGAATCATGAAAAGCACTTACACCCCCTTGAGTAAGGTATTTCTGTTTGAATAATATGACATCCAAATTTCAAATCGTTCTTGCATATAGTATAATGAGGAAGAATAGGACAAAAAAAGAAGAAGAATGTTTGCCATTAGTGGTTGAAAGTTAATAAATTTCATGCCGTTAAATGTTTATCATGATAACGTAATCATTCATTTAGGAATCTAAGGTCACTAAAAATCAATAGTATTATATACAATCCTTTATTGAGAATGCATATAGGAAATGCCTTTAATGTCTATAAATATGTACAAGGAATGTTGGTTCTTGAATTATTTGTTTCTTATGGAAAGGATAGTTGCAGCCGCATATAATAGTTCATACTAATCAATTCTCCTTTGAAATTTTCTTTTCCTTTATTTTAGTTTGTATAATTTAAAGCACAATAGTTGCTAAATTAGTTAGGTCAAAATAACTAATTGTTTAAAGTGAATGATTTTGGATGTTGTTAACCTAATGTAATTATTGAACATAGGACATCTTATTTCAATTTATGCTGATTAATTACCCAAACCTTCAATCTTAGAAGCAAAACAACCTAGCCAACCCCAAGCTATTTTGAGTTAATTTGCAAACTACTCCAATAAGCTTAATAAAGGGAGAAAGGTACTGGTAGCAAACTACAAACAACCAAAATAGTGGCAAAACATAATTCTGAACACCAAAAGAGGATCAATTGCAAAGTATAAGATTATGAACACTACAAGATATATAGCCAAATAGGGCAATATTATTTATCATATTAGATAAAAATATTGCCCTATTAGTTTAATAGGGGAGAAAAAAATTGTCCCAATATTATCCTATTATTTGCGTCCTATTAGAGTTATAAGGGTAAAATTCTCGATTGCCCTATTTATTTTCACTCTAATGGGATAATTGTAATTACCCTATTTGATCATTGTCAACGGGGCTAATATTATCACCCTATTTGAGTTGAAGCTACTAGGGAAACTTTTACAATATTGCCCTATTTAAGTTACCTATTAGGAAAAAATTATTGCCCTATTTATCTTACCTATTAGGGTGAAAACATTACCCTATTTGAATTAGCTATTAGGGCGAAAATATTGCCCTATTTAGCTTACCTATTAGGGCAAAAATATTATCCTATTTCAGTTACCTGTAAGAACAACAATATTGTCCTATTTAATTCCTTAAAACAATTTTCCTATTTTATTCTAATAATTTATATGCATATTATAATCTAGAGTAATAAATTTTCAAATAATCAATTTGACATGAGAAAAAAAAATTCGACATTGAACATTAAAAAATAGATATAATACATTAAGCAACAATGTATATGTATCAATGATTTTCATATTGTAATATCCAATCAAATATGGTCAAACTACAAATGTTGACTATGGAATAATAACAAAATAAAATAATTTGGCAAATTCCTTGTTTATGATACTAGTTTCACATCCTAAAAGAAAACAAGCTGCAACTAATCCACATCGATCAAAGCATGCGCAATCCTATAACAACTTCATAAGTTCCGGCTTTTACTTTGGCATAATCCTTGTCTTTCACTTGAATGTTGTCCTACTACCAAAAAAAAAAGAACAAGAACAATAGATGCAGTTATTGACAATAATATTGAAATATTATTGTTCTACCTATGAAAGCAAATAAATACGGCATAGAAGGATATCAGTAATATTCCAGTCACACTATTTAGATGTATTCCACCGCAATTGCATATATACCTGCAAATATGTACCCATTAGTTGTGTCAATCATGTACATAATATTTCATCCACAATACTCTGTGTTAAAAAAAATTACAAATGATGAGCTCATAAGTAATAATACCTAATGAAATTAAATGAAAGATATGAACATTTCTGAATCTTCAAGCAAGATTAACTATTGTTGGGAACATCCAAGCCTGTGGAAATATATTTGGAACTTTTGGAATGTATTTATAGATATAAATACTCATTATTTAATTGAATTTTAATACATAAAAAATGAACATAACTTAAAAAAAAATAGACTAACCTTAAGATAAAAAGCTGCCAGAATTTTAATGGAAGATTAGGGCCAGCACCAACAGCGACAAAAGCTGCAGTCCCAAAAACAACAAATCTTGTAGATAGTAATGGAACTAATGGTGTTTCAAGCGACCACTTTTGTTTTGTAGACGAGTTCCTAAATTTTGAAACAGAAGACCAGAAAGATGTGAATGCTTCGGCTGCTACTACTGTTGTTCAAGAAAAATAAAATCTCAATTTCCACCTCCTCCACATTCAACAAAGGGAGGAAGAGCAGAATCCCAACCACTACTATTGCAACCAACAACAACGTTTGCTCATTCTCGTAGCTCTGGTATTTTTTTTCCTTCCAATTCAAGTTGCTTCTGCAGGTAGAAAACAAATACCTCGAGTGGTTATCCCATTTCATAGAAGAATATTTTTCAACTCCATAACTGGTTGGAACCCCCTGCCCCAAAAAAAAATCTATTTTATCTTAGCATTATGGGAGAGTGAGGATTTTAGCATTACGACAACTGAAGGTCATCTAGGTTTTGGATTTTAAGTTTGGGCTGATTCATTTTTTCTCTATTTGTTATGTTTTAGATGGCAAGACTTTATGCTCCTAATTTCAACCATTTTTGCTGCAACCACCACTTCCTCCACCAATGCACAACCTTCTTCCAGCTCAAATTGTGGTGGCCATATGTCCGCCAAATTCATTGCCTCTTATTGCTTAGTTTGAGATGGAGACAGAAAATTATAGACCCGAGCAATCCCATTTCAAAATGCTATGTTAAAGGAAGAAAAATGGGTTGCAAATGAGAGTAGGAATCGCAACAAGGTGAAGAAAACAGAAGGAAGTAGCAGAACAATATGACAAAAAGGAGGAAATTACTTATTTAAATAGGATGTGTGAAGTTAAGAAGTTTTAATTCATTTAGAATAATTTTTAGGTTATACCAAGATTAGGGACTAATATAGCTAGGAGTGAATCTAGGACTAAAATGAACATTTTTTTTCATTCAAGGACCAAAATAGAATAAAAAATGATTATCAGGAGGAACAAACAATATTTTACTCCTAGAATAATAAAAGTGATCATATAAGTAGGAATAGATTTTCAAGCAATCTCCCATAAAGCTACCCTTATGCACACCCCTGAAAACTCTGGATCAAACAGTTACTTAAGAAACCCCTTTCTCAAACATTTTACTGTTCCTGGGTTATCCAAGCATCAGGTACAACGCTTATGATAGGATCTCAAACAAAAAATCATAACTCAGCTCATCATAGTCAAGATCACTGAATCATGAGCTGTAGATGAGCATTCCTCTCCAACCCATAAATAACTTAAAAAACGAACGTATCTTTCACTGGCAGAAAAGAAAAGCAGAGACTCCAAATTTCCCACCTCTTTTAGATCTCCTCACATGAAAAGTATACAAAAGGTTGTTTGCAGGTTCATTTTCATCCAGTCCATAATCTAGTCCCATAAATTCCTGTGGCTTCACTCCAAAGTTATCCTTGTATCTTGAAAGAGTTCAGAGCTATTTCACAAACGAGGCTCAACCGAAACACAAGAAGATCCCTTATGTCAATCATAGCATAATCAATCAAGAGAAGTTGCAACTTTTCATCCCATAGGCGGCAACTGACAGGATAATCCAAAATAACTGATGAGTCAATGACCATAGGACCTAAACACATTTAAAATTTTAAAATCACCTCCTTCTACACCTTTAAGCTTCTCGAGCCCCATTCTCTCACCTCATGAAAGATCCTAGCTTGTCAGCATTCATAAATGCTCTGAAGTCAAGCATGCCCAAACACATCATTCAGTGAGAAATCAGAAGTCTTGCACAATCCATATCATCAAAAGATTATAGTTCATAAATGACACGAGACAAGGATCACATCAAGGTCAAAAGATGATAACGGCTTATAGTAAGTAATAAAGATTATTCAAATTTTCCGGAACTGGAACTCAAACAAACCATCAGTCTCTTGCAAAACCTACCTTTCCCGTATGACCTTGCAACGTCCTGCAACAAACTAGATCGGTATGTCCAAACTAGATCGGTAAAAATAGAGAAAATAACGAATCCAACACTACCGGAGAAAGCAACGAACAATTTAGCATAAGGGAAAAAAAGGAGGCAAATATATAGCACCTGTTCTTTTAGGTCGACGGTCATCATCCAGCTCAACATCGTCATCGTTATCATTGTACCTAGCGTATAAACCTGATTCAGATACAACCGCTCCTCCCGCTACACCACCTCCACCACCACCACCACTTTCGAATTGAAGCTCCTGATTTTTTCCTTCTCTTACCATTCTCTCTCTCTCTCTCTCTCTCTCTCGCTCTTATTAACTATTGCTACTAATTAATTTCCTGGCTCGTAACTCAATCATGCAATCACGGTGTCACTATAATCTTGGTTATGATTTGTCAAAACTACAATGATATCTACTCTAAAATACAAACTAGACGGACAACAACTGGTGGTGCGGTGGTGACTGGTGCGACATTGGCCTGGGTCGAAGGGCAGAAGGCAAGGAAATGACTAAGGAGGCCGGGATTTCAAAAATAAGAAATATAAGAACAGAATGGAGAGAAAGAAAGGGGGAGAGATAACACGAGGAAATGGGGACAGAAGATAGTTTTTTTAAGTGTTCAAAGATATTTTAATTAAGATAATATTAATCATAATTTATATTTAATAAGTAATAATAATTATTAGTAATAATTAATAATAAAATATCTAATAAATATAATAATTGTGAATAAATGTGAAAAATAATTAATAATGAGAAATAAAATATAAATATGAATAAGATTAATATTAATCATAATTACCAATAATTAGTAATAATATTTTTTTAATATTAAGAAATAATAATAATATTTAAAAATAATTATTCTTAGTAATAATAAAGACAAATATTATTTAACTCCATGCTAGATAGAATCAAATAGGGGTATTTTAATATATTGCCCTACTAGATAGTATCAAATAGGGGAAAACAATTTCATTGCCCTATTTTATAAGAATAAATGGAGGGATTTTAGTATTTTACTATTTATTATGATTAAATAGAAGAATTTTTAATCATTACCCTATTAGATTGTATTAAATAAGGGATATTTTATATTACCCCATTTGTTAAAATCAATTAGGAAAAATTTTAATTACTCTATTTGATTATCTATAATAGGGCAATTTTATAATTACCCTATTTAATATTCTAAAGTTGCCCTATTTGACTATATATCTTGTAGTGGAAATATAATCCCATTTGCTCTTGGAGAAAAATAGCTATGTATTTCACTACATTATGTAAGACAATTGAAAATTTGAAGCACTAGTGAGCTCAAGTTTAATCAAATGTGCTACTTTTAATGTAATACCAATAATCTAACTACTACAGGCACATGAAACACTTGAAAAGATGACAACACTTTGTAATTCACATCTAGGGTAGAAGATGCTAATAAATTATCATGTCTTCAATCAAAGTTCAAATTTTACCATATTCATTGATATGGACTCCTTATCAAGCCAATTGAGATAAGGTGTAACCAAAAAACACATATATATTATGTAAAATAAGATACTTTAGACATCTAACCATAATTTTTGTTCGAAATGAGAAATTATATTATAGATCTCGAGGGATTTCATCTACCTACCTTGCCTTGCTCTCCTTGTAGCTTGGCAACCCTTTCTTCCTAATTATTAATAATCTCGCTCCAATTAACCCAAACTCAAATTTATGGATGCAAGCTAAAACCCTATATTTCAAATGACCCCTTTTAAAAACCACAAATTGCTCTACTACCATGATTTCCATTCACTAGACAAAGCATCCTCCATTGGTGTTGCATAGGAATGGAATGAAAGAACGATGATGAAAAATAAATTTGTGGGCCAGAAATCAATCGATAGAGAGAAATGGTGAGAAGCATTATTATTATTTTTTATTTATCACTTTGGTCTTTTATTTTCTCTCTAGACTAACAAAATTTTGTGAGAACCATTGTTGTGTGAATGGGAAGTGTTGTTTTAAACTATTATTTGTAGTTTGTGCAAGAAGAATCTTTTTACACACTCTTTTATGCTTAAGCAAGAATTTGTTGTTGTCCAAGAATCCATTTTTATATATCTATAAATCCTATCTACACTTCTCCAAATTTAATTCAAGCCATCTATTTATGATAATGATGAATAAAGGCCATTAATTTGGTTCATGAACCAGCCATGTATCATCCCATCATGCATGAGACATTATCACCAAATATTCTCTCAATTATTACCATATATTTCAAAACTGTCACATTCAACTAACTTTCTTCATTCTTCCCCCATAACCACAACATACATATCCCTTCCCTCATTTGTTTTTGAATGAATACATCCCCTAAATCCCCACGGAAATCCTAGATAATATCTTATAATTATTACCAAATATTCTCCTAAATCTACCCTCTACTCCACCTCCCCTCCCCCTCATTTCCCTTTATCTCTCATCTACTCACCTCATGAACGTGCATTTTATCCTCCTCCTTCGTGCAAGACTTATCCTACTCTTTTTATTTTTCATATCCATTTTCATGCCACGCTCAAGCTTCTACCACCATAACCAAGTTAAGAAAAACATAAAAAAACCATAATATTTCAAGCTCCTTAAACCAACATCTAGCTAATAGGAGGCATAAAAAAGATAGTTGTGTCACTTTGGACAAGTTTTGGGTGTACATTCAAGTCGTTATAGTGCCCTATTATGGTCTCTTTTGATTTCATATTAATCTCCCTATGTTAGATTAATGAAAATGATAATTTTTCATGTGGTTTCTATGATTGTCTAAGCTATTCTAAGAAGGTTGTATTGCATGTGTGGGGTGTGAGATAGGTGTGAAATCCAACTCATCTTGAAGCTTTGGAGAACTTGGTGTTGTTAAGGATATGTTTAGATAAATAGATTCACATGCTATTATGTGCTTTACAATGTATTATTTTATGTTTAGATATGTTTATGAGTTGTATCTCAAGCTTGAGTTATTAATGTTTATAAACCTTATAGAGTGAGTATGGAATCATCAAATAATGAGGATTTATGTATGTTAAGGCATATATGAGTTTGTAAGTTCGAAGGTGTTAACATTGTGATTTTGGGTCTTAAGTATGCCTCTCAGCCTTTAGGATATTCAGCATGTTGTTCTTGTTTTTAATTTATTTTGATGATTCCATAATTTTTAGTAGGTGTTTTAAATCAAAATTGATATGTCATATGTTTGGTTTTGAGCTAGTATAGGATTTATTATGATTTTTACATGTTTAAGCATGATTACAGACATTTTTTGATAGAAACACGCGTGTGCTACAAGATTCTAGAAAATTTGGGAGTTCCATGGTTTTCTGTATGATAAAGTTGATATATTTAAAATTTCATGATTTAACTCCATATATGTTGAAAGTTATGATTTTTTTTTGTAGTTTCTAGTGTTTTAGTGTGTGGAAGTGGCAACTGTGTGGCATTTTCGTAGAGATGAAATTCTAATTAGATTAGGTTATATTTCACATAAGTGTTATTGTATTAAATTTTTATAAAGTTTTGCTAATTTATTTGTATTTTTGAAGTTTATGGGTGATTAAAGACAAATTGATCATTTTACATGGTTTCTAAAAATTTTAAGTTGATTTATGAGTTCTATTATCTTATAAAGCTTATAAATGAAATTATCTTAAATTTTCATGATTTCTAATTTTTTTAGTATTTATAAGTTTTTGTGATAAGAAGGGTATTTAGAAGAGATTGGATATTTTGAGATATTTATAAAATATTTGGGGAGATTGAAATAGTAATTTGAGTGAACATTATTTTTTGGGAAAAACTTATATCTAATTTATTTTGGTATTTTAATTGGTTTTCCATTTTTCAAGTTGTTCTTTTATAGCCTTAAAGTAGATTCTTAGGTTTTCTTGATGCATTTTTAGACTTTAGTTTAAAGTAATTCATTTTGTTTAAGTGTTGTTGATATTGTTTGGAACTACTGTCTTGGGTTTGATTTTAGTATTCACTTGGCTTGTTGTATGATCTTGATGGTTAATATGTCAAATTGTTGTAAACAATTGGATCTAAGAGATTAAAGTGAAAGATAATAGTTAAGAAGTGAGGTATTGATTGTACCTAACTTTACCTTTTCATGGCTAGTTGTGCTTGTTGTTTCTTATGGCACTGATTGGTCAAAGCCTTGATAACTTGATGTGGATGGTATGTTTGGATCTTGGGAAAAGTAATTGAATTAAAACACTAATCATTCAAAATAAAAGATGATTTGAATAGGAAAGCATCTTGTGCCTTAGGATAGGCTACCAAGTACAAAAGACCTTCAGGTTAAAGGATTTACTCTACTTTCATAGGTAAAATCACAAACCTTATGGGGATATGTGTACTTAAATAATTTGAAACTTTATTTTTATAAGTCATTAGTCAATCACAATGACTTCCTTGATAGTTATCTTATAAGTGCGTATTATGAAGACTTAACATTATTTTCACAAATGAGACTATAATCCGTCTCATGTTCAATTTAAATATCTAGTTTGAGATACACATGACTAGGTGATTGTGTGGTTTCCTTGATTAGTTTGTTTTGGGATTAAATGAGTCACCTTCTATTTGACGAGTTGCATATAACTAGGTTGTTGTGTGACTTCCATGAATAGTCTATCTTGGGAGCAAGTAATTTATATTTGGTTGGGATAAATTATTTATTTAGCCTATGAATGCTTTGCCTTATTTTGAGTTATGCATGTTGTGAAGTTTTTACATGTGATTGTATGCTTGATTTGACATTATCATGAGATTGTATGATGTGGTTATGTAAGCATGATATTTGCTCTGAGTTGGGTGTGTTCACTTAGTATTTTTGTACCTAAACAAATTATTTTTAAGTGATTGTGATGCAAGTATTTGGATGAACTTTGTAGCTTTGGTTTTAAGGTAGAGAGTAGAGCTTCCATTATTTTTATCTAGGGTTGGGATTTCTAGTTTTGGTTCTTATTGATTTGTTCGGACTTATGAAACCTCTATTTGAAATTTTGTAATCTATAAAGAGTTTTATGTTCCATTGTGATTTTGTTTTTGACTATTTGATTTCATGCCCATTTGTGCATCTGTTATGGGTTAAGTGAATATGCACACCTCTCTCCATAATTGATGTGACGATAACTTTCATCATTTATTATTTTAACTTTGTCATTGATATTTCAAAACAAAATTTTAAGGTCTTGGAAAATGGGTTGGGGTGTTAGTGGATTGGTATCTACAAGTGATCCACAATAGTTGGGAGCTTGATATCTCAGTAGGTTTAACCCTATAGGGGTTTAATGATGATGATTGATTAGTGTGGATCTTAAGGTTTTGTTAGCATCCAATTCCTAGAATTTGATGTCAAGCGGATGATTGAGGTTGTAGCAACCTCCTTTTGTTTTATGTTTTAATTCTAGAATGATAGGGTTTCCTTTGTTTGGACCTCTTATTGTCATTTAGGAATGATATTAGGTCGGGTATAGATTGGGTATCTCCTATACATTACCCAAACCTATAATATCCTAAAATTTATCTAATTTTAATCCCAAGCAATTAATATATTAACCTAATCCCAATCTTAGAAAATGATATTTTTACCTTATCATAATTTCTTATTCCTAAATCTAAGCCTAATATGAAATTTTATTGTAGGTCATTCATATTTTAACTTAAACCTAACTTTAGATGATTACTATTTTGATCTTACCCAAGTTTATTAATCTAAAATTTTAACCTAATTCTAATCATAACCTTAAAATTATTTCATTTTTCTTCTTTTCCTTTTCTTTTCCCCCTTTTCTTCTTCTCCTTCTCAACTCCCTTCTTCATCTTCTACCCCCTTCTCTCTATGTAAATCCCTCTCCTCTCAACCAAATCCCCCATTCTTATATTGCACCCCTACAACCTACTTATCCTAAACTCATCATCACTACCATCCCCTCTTTCAACCCATGGGATATGTCATTGTAATTTTTAACCAAAACCCTAACCTACTCCCATTTCCTCTATCTCCCTTCTTTGTTGATTCTCACAATTTACATAACAATATATCTATATCTATATATATAAATATACCCTCCAATATCTCTCTTTTTACTTCATTTAATACTTCAACAAACTCTCCTTATACTCCTTCTCCCTTCTCTTAGCTTCCTTGCGCGTCATTCGTTGATTATCATCATTTTTAACTAGCAACATTTTGCATTTTCCTCTCACCTCACACTACAAAATAACCGCATTATCACTTTTATCACCATTACCTACATGAGAAGGTCATGCTTCTTTAACCTACAACACCACAACCTCACACCGTACGACCCCAAATGACACCCTAACCTCATGCTACAACTACCCTAGAAACACCACCATCTCACACTATCGCCACCCCCACCAATGTGACCTCTTCATGCTTCCCTTCCCCTACCCCAATATGAGGACCTTACATTGCAGTACCCTAGTTGAATGAGTTCCTCATGCCACTCCCCTATTGTTGCACCACTTCCTCCCACAGCAACTCCATTTGTGCCACACCTTATCTCGCATCTTGTTGCTTCAATTTTGATCCTTTTTCTAATCTCCCCTGCCTTATCTTTTCCTTTAGTGTATTCTTAATTTCTAATTGTGTATTATTCTTATTTCTTAGGTGATTTTCTATTTCTCTCAAAGGAAGCGGGTTAGGCTTACATGTGCTTAGAAGCTGATGTCTTTTGGTAAGGATACATGTCATAGTTAGGGATTTTTTAATGTTATGTGTGACTGTGTGTGTATTATCATGTTGTTATGATCATGCTAATAATTTCAAGGTGTGAAATATTTTTATATGATAATATATGTGGTAAAAGGGAGTAATATGTGAAAGCATGCGAACATGTATATTGATTAGTTAAGCTTGTTGTGTAAGTTGGTAAGTGGGCTTAGACCATTACTTAAATTTTGACATGATGGATGTCTTGTGTGTGTGTGTGTATATTAGTTATATATCTTCATGAGGTTATTTGTTGGAGGTTGAGAACAAAATCATGTCGGGACTCATAATTTTTTAATGAAATTGGGACATTAACTATCCTTAAGGTTGTTTTGGTTAATATCAATTTTCACATAAGTTTTTTGGTATTTTAATGTGCTAAATGGTTTGAAGTATGCTGAGTACATCATGTGGAATTTTTGGAGTAATTATGAATGACCTAAGTCTAAATAAAACGAGAAAATAGCTTAAATTAGAAATAGTAAACCTAGAGGCAGATTATTATTGCATGTGTCAGACATTAGAGTTAGATCTTAATTTTTTGATATGTTTTCAATATTTTAATTGTAGGAATGTATATTAAATTTTGTGATTATATGATTCTTATGGGAAAATTTATTTCTAACTTGTAAAATTAGGGTTTCGTAGGTGTTGTAGTAACTCTACAGACTGCATTTGTAAGACATTGGAGTTATACCTTGATTTTTTATGTATTGATAATGATAATATTTTATGAAGAGATGCTAAAATTAGTGGATACATGAGTTGCTTGGAAGGAGTTATGCTTATAATGTGAAATCAGTGTTTCTTAGGGAAAATGTGGCCTTTTCCTTAGGGAATGTTTATGATATTTATGTGGCTATATTTTATGTGTTTTGGATAATTATATTAAGCTATATGATATGCCTTGCATATCTATATGTATGTTTGCATGATGGCATTGAGATAAATAATCGTGAATAAGACATTCCACCGACTCATTAATAGTGGCCAGACACATTTGGCCTTGGGAGGTGTTTCAGACATTCCACCTATTTAACAATAGTGGTTAGAAGTGTGTCACCCTGGAAAATGTTGAGTTCATTCCATCGAATAAATAATAGTGGCCATAGTGCGTTACCCTTAGAGCTATTTCAGTTCATTCTACCAGATTAAGAATAGTGTGGTTCTAAGATAGATGTAAATAAGAAAATGGATGGTGATATTATCTAAGGATGAAAATCCGGATTTTTTTATTCTCTTGAATCGTATCATATTTAAAATTTTAGTCTAATGAGTTATTTATTTGATCTTATGTATTTGTATGCTTTCTCGATTGTATTGTCATCTTAATCAATATATACCATACTAATCATCATTTTTATGGGTGCTTCTCATTCCCATAAACAGAGGGCCCATATTTTTTTTTGCAGGTCAATCATGATCCATTGGATGAATTTGCTGCTTATAAGGCTTTATATGTGGAGGAGTCCGTTCCACCGGCTCATTAATAGTGGCCAAGGACGTTTGGCCTTGGGAAGTGTTTCAGACCGTTCCACCTATTTAACAATAGTGGTCAGAAGTGTGTCACCCTGGAAAATGTTGAGTTCATTCCATTGACTAAATAATAGTGGCCATAGTGTGTTACCTTGAGAGCTATTTCAGTTCATTCTACCAGATTAAGAATAGTGTGGTTCTAAGCTAGACGTAAATAAGAAAATGGATGGTGGTAATATCTAAGGATGAAAATCTGGATTCAATTATTTTCTTACATCGTATCATATTTAAACTTTTCATCTAATGAGTTATTTATTTGATCTTATGTATTTTTATCCCTTCTTGATTGTATTGTCACCTTAATCAATATGTAGCATATTGATCATCCTTTTTATAGGTGATTCTCATTCCCATGAACAGAGGGCACGCATATTTTTTTTGTAGATTGATGATGACCATTGGATGACTTTGCTGCTTATAAGGCTTTACGTGTGGAGGAGTGATTCTTATGTATTAGGGTTGGGCATAGAGTTGTGTTATCTGGTTATCAATTTTGGTCCGGATACCTTTAAGAACTCTTATATCCAATGTATTCGTTTTTGTGTATTTTGATATGGCACTTGGAGCTAACCTCTAAACTTATATTTAAGTTTATGAAGTTCTCTCATTCTTTATTTATCATGCTTTTAATCTTACATGCTTTGCCTTGTATTTGATGTAAGAATGGTATGATAAGACAAACTTATATCGAGTGCAAAATCAACACCCATTTATGTTAATATTACACTTCCACTAAAACAAAATTTTTTATTAGTAAATTTTGGGGTGTTACAAAACCTGTTAAAAAAATGTATATTCATATCCGTACCCAAACCCGACGGGTATTTTTTTCCTCCTCCATATCCATATCCATCAGGTAAAGCCCTTCGGGTTTTGGGAAAACCCATTGAGTTTAAAATAAAAATTATCCAATGTTAGAATTATATATTTAGATTTTTAGAGTTTAAATTATTTTTGCTTTTAATCTTAGAAATTGTATTTAAGGTTATATAAATGAAGGGAAAAAATTTAATTTCATATCAGGTAAAACAATGTGGGTACGTATATAGATATGAAGGTAGATACTCATTTGAAGATCAATTACCCGTACCCATGCCTAAACTTGGTAGATATTTTTCTCCTTCATCCATATCTGTATCCGTATCTATATCTATTTACACATCCAACGGATAAAATCCATCGGCTATCAGGTAAAACCCATGCGATATCCATCACTACTGCCATTGTTGTAAGATGATGTTTTGTAATTTCAAACACTTATATGAATTTTATTTTGACTCATGCATGTTTTCCCCTTTCATTTCTTGATGGTTGGTGTATTTGAGTTTTGTTTTCCCTTATGTGTTTATTCTTTCCTTAACTATAGCATATCACTTCAATCTTTCTTATACCCATATTATGCTTAAATTATCTTAGTTACATCCATGTTCCTATTAAATTCTCTTCACGATTCTCTTTTTAGTGGATTCTCCTTCTCTGATGTCTAATAACATATCCTTATTCTTTTGACCCTGTCTCTCTAATTCATTGTTTATGTTAAATTACTTACCCTGAACCTTTGTTCCCCCTTTTAATTTTGAGAACAAAGTTTCTTTTTAGGGGATACTAATGTAATATCCTATTTTTCTACCCCAATTACCCTATGTAATTAGGACTTATTCATTTAATCTATCCATTCAAAATTCAATTATTTCTTTCAAATTATTAAATCGTGTAAAAACTCATTTACACGATTAAATTTTTTAGCTCTTTTTAACCATTTAATCATTTTTGAGTCTCATACTATCTTTGATGTCCAATATTTTTATATATTTAAATTCCTAAAATTATTTTGTACTTCTCTCTTATTTTTCCCGATTTTGGAATTTAATTGTCATTTTCCCTAATAAATACATATCTTCTAATCTTTTTAACCAGTTAATTATTCTAAAAATTGTCAAATATCATCATTGCGCTTCCCTCAGCTAATGTTAACCCTCATCTATGTGAGCAACTAGATTATAACTTGGTTTGATTCATTTAACTAGAATATTAACTATAACCCAAATTTTACACAAACTTCACCTAATTTGTTACACACTCTTCACCCCATTATTTTGACTCAAGCATTGGAAAAGAAAATCCCATCCTCTTCATCTAGTTCATGCTACTTCTTGCAAGGGAGAGGATAAGATTTTTCAAATCCCATATTCCCATCATCAGCGCACTTTCATCTCTTTATTTTACCAAAAACTAGCTAAGTGTTGTGAGTGTTCTTTCTTTCTTTTTATGCCCCTGATGTGTGTTGCATGTTGTTGTTGATCGATGCCCCCTCTCTTTATTTTTATTTTCATTTCCTCTACCTTAAGACTCCAGTAATAATCTCATGTATTTTCCTTGATAACTCTTAGTGGTGAAATGGTGGATCCCCTTCTACCTATAGGTTGAGTTCTTTATCTTTTTCTCTTCATTGTTTTGTTTATTTAACTTTCTTAAATCCCTTATCTTAACTTTTTAACACTTGTTATAAGTGTAAGAGTTTAAGGTTTGGTGAAAGTGGAGAGTTCTTGAGCATGTCTACCTCCATGTTTAAGGGTGATCAAGTGGCCCAGAGGTGGTGGTGGTAGGCTCTTTGTTTTAGTTGCTTGGTGCTTAAGATGTTGGAAGCATAATTAACCATTAGAAAAAATATAATTTTGTTCTTAGTGTTCTAATATGTTTAATATTATGTATCCCTATCTTTATTTTTAATATGAGCATGAAATAATGTGTTGAATATTCGAGCACAATGTGTATAAGTTGTTATCAAATGTATATATGCTTGTGAATTATATGAGATAATGATATGAGTAACATAAGTCTGTTTTTAAGCTTTTTATAATGTGGATGAATATGTTGTTGGTTGCTTATGAACATGTTGTTAATTACGTATGAATATGTAGTCAACCTTTGTTTAATATGGTGAGACATGATGAATTTGTCTTTCAGACATTAGGTTTTTGCACGATGCTTTATTTATTTTTTAAAAAAAGTTTAAGCCTACTTATATAATGTATGATCATATGCTAGAGTGTATTTCCATGTATCATTAAGTTTTGTGCATTCAACCTTAGGGTTTTCATGCCATATTTCTTGGTTTAATTTAATCTAACTATGCTAATATGTTTGTACTACAATGTAAAAGTTTAGGTATGAATATGGGATTATTTATAGTTAAAATGGATTTAGTGTTTTTGTTCATTTACTTGGCTCAGGGGTAATTTCATCAATTCAATTGATTTTAGTGAAATTTGGGGAACCAATTTGTTTAATTGACCTTTTTCTTAAAATTTGACGTATAATATGGTAAGGTTTGGTGTTATTTAGAATAAGTTATGATTTTTGGAATTTTTAAGGTAATTTTATGCGATTAAGGGTATCTTAGTCATATTGCATTCTATTTGGGTTATTTATCTTTTTTAATATTATACTTGACCTCTTGAATGTTTCTTGGCCTTTGGTTAACTTATGGCTAGTTGTTGATCCTTAGCCAGTTGTCAACTTTTGTTGACCATTGACTTTTACATTGATTGTCGACCCTTACCTTTGAATAATTGGAACTAACAGACCTTAAGAATATTGGTTGGGCCTTATAATTCATTGGGTTAGGCCTTGTAATTCATTGGGTTGTGCCTTGATCCCTTGTGGATCAAAAGCAAATTAATTAATAATGAATTTTAATGAAAGAGATTGTTAAGTGTGTATATAGCGGTTGAGTGTGTTCTTATGTGGTCCTTTTTATGTGTTGGCTATGGTATTGAATAAACCATTAATACTTAAAGTAAACGATCTTGAGCTAGAAAACTTGGTTAATCTCTACGGTTTTCATCACTAAAGGTGAGGTGTGAGTCTATGACACTTGATTACCATCTTGGATTAGCTACTCCAGAGGTGAGGCATCAATCCTCAATACTTGGTTACCCTTTTGGGTTTCCTACCTTAGAAGTGAGTTGTGAGTTCTTGATTCTTAGTTACACTCTTAAGATTACCTTAGTGGTGAGGTGTGAGTCCTTGATTCTGAGTTACTCTCTAAGTTTTACCTTTAGAGGTAATATGTGAGTCCTTAATTGGGGTTAGTAGTTGGTCCCAAACCCTTTCAAAAAATAATTAAAAAGTAGCTTATGTGGGGTTTAGTATTCACCTTCATGTGTTACCCTCTCCATGTGAATTTGGATTAATAAAATTGTTAATTGATGTATGCTTCATATTCATTATCCTTCACATGATGCCCTATTTTCTTCCTGACATTTGTGCTTTTATATGATCCATAGTTATTGTTATTGTATGATCCATTTCTTTAGTCACATGTTGGTCTCATGTACATACTGTTATCTCTTTAGGATAGTGGGGTTACTCATTACTTCACCATACTACTTCTAATTATTATGGTCATCGCTCATTCCTATGAGTAGAAGATTCTTGTGTGTGCTGTGGGTCCTTATTGTTGTAGTGAACTATTGATATCGTCTTTAGTTGGGGATTTATAGAGTGAAATTTATATTCCTAACTTGTTAGTTTTTCTTGTGGACCCTTTTAGTTTTGTTGTATCTATTTTTCTCTCTTCTCTCTTATATATGACTTTATGAGTTAGCCACCATAATATTATATTATTATGTTACATTATAAATTCTTTTTATCCTTTTTTTTTTCTTATTTTGTGTGAGTTCTCAATTGTTTTGTAATCTCATATTGTACGGGGTCAAGTATTTCCATCATCTAATCACTATATATGGATTAATTTTTTACCATTGCATCCGATATGGATTTGGTATAAGAAATACCTATTCAATGTTCCATGTAGCAATAACACCAAACTCTTAACACATGGCATTAAACCTTAACATAGGATATAAAGAGAGAATGAGAAAATTATATAAATAAACTAAAAATATTGAAAGTTTGGAGATCAACTCCAAAAATAGTACTCACAATACATTAAAGGGACTAAAAGACCTAAGAGTCTAAAAGAATGTACTGATCAAACCACATAACACAAAATAATGGTGACTCTACACCCAAACCCACAAATAAACATCACTCCTCCATGAACATGTTTTTAAAAGCATCCACACAATCATCAACAAAGACATCACACACTTGTGAGTCAACAAAGGTAAGGTTTTTTGTTCGTGGAATAATCAGTGACCATAGAAGAGTATTAGTACAAAGGCACACTCATAAGAAAGGTTACTCTAAAGACATAACATGTTGCACGTTGATATTGGTATTTAAATAATAGGCATATAGTAACATATAGAGATCACAAACATAGACATTGAAATAAACCATAACTATAATAATTAGGTTATAGTCTTTAATTAGTGATCAAAACATTCCAATCTTATCACTTAGGATACAGAAGCATCATAAAACACCTTTTAAGACATAACCCATCTAGGGACTATTGTTAGTATCCGTTGGAACAACATTTGACATATAACACCTTCCAGCTCAAAATGCACTTGGGGACCGCTAACTAATAAAATAATCCTTAATTATGCATAACACCTATAGTGTGGTGGAACATATCTATATAGAATAGATTAGAGTCACCATGGTTCTAACATAAGTGGACTGAAATAATTGCAACGAAGCTCAATCCTGACTCAAGTAATCTTTCACTCTCATATAAACATTTTATTCTCAAGGGTAACTGACACTTAAAGAGTAAGGATCACATCTAATCACTTGGATTAACCTTATGAGTTTTGATTGGGTATTTGTTTCACAATATAATATTGTGTTAGTTTGTGTAGGTGTTGGAGAAGTTTATGTAAGGATTGTGAATTCTGTGATAAAACATGGGCCTTGTGTTTATTAACACGGGTTGTGTTTATTTATAGAATGTGTTGATGTGAATTTTGGGCAAAAAATTGAGAGTAAGAAAATAAATACGGGGAGCAATATTTTCAAATATGGACCATGATTTTTCCTTATTTTTAAAACACGTTGTTTTGTCCCATACAATTTTTTTCTAGTATAAAAGAGATATAAGAAAACCGTAAATATCAAGTCTTGATTGATTGATTAATATGTTTAATCATCTTGTAATAACACACGAGCATGAATAAAGATCTCTATTATTCCCTTAATTGTTCTATGTTGAGATTTATTAATGTGTTTCATCATCAATTATTCATCCTTTTGTTAATTTTGATTTTGGTTTGGATCCATTCAATCCATGTTATTCCACAACAATTTGGTATCAGAGCTATGGTTGTTGAAGAGATTTAGTAATCGGGATGGGTTCAAGATTTAATATTAAAAAGTTTAATCAACCCGTCAATTTTGGATTATGAATATTGAAAATATGGGCGATTCTAATTTATAAGTGATTGAAAAAAGTGCTATTTGGTCATTCGAATAAGCCAGATTTAATGACGGATGAGAGATTTGAAGAGGTAGATCTAAAAGTCCTCTCTATCTTACAATTCTTGTCGAATGAGGTATTGTGGGAAGTGACAAAAGAATAAATGGTGGCTACCTTGTGGTTGAAGCTTGTGTCATTATTTATGACCAAACTAGTAGTGAATTGGCCACTATTGAAGAGTCAACTTCATGACTTGAAATTAGGTGAGGGTTAATCTTTGAAATTTCATTTAGATGAATTTGATTCTTTGGTGATGGATTTGTATAACATAGAAGTTAAATTAGATGATGAATATTTGGCCATTACATTATATTCTTTTTCTACTAGTTTTAAGAATTTTCGTGAGACTATATTGTATGGAAAAGATGAGCTAGTCCTTGAGGATGTAAAATCCACTGTGCTACAATGGTAGTGATTGATAGTTAGTTGTAGCAAGGGAGAGGAATCAGGAGCGGGGGTGTGGTGAACTTAAGAAGTACATATCTGTTTTGGAAATTGAGTGGATTTAGAGAGATACACACCAAATCGATACTAATAAGATTATGCACAGTTTGAGAACACACACACAACATAGAATATTTCAGAAAAAATTAGAGATCTTATTCGTGTTCTTGTGTAATTGTAATATGATTAAACTAATCAATCACTCAATTGCATAAATCAACAATTCTATTTGAATAGAGAATTCTATGGAGAATAAGAAGAAGTTAGGGCATACGATTCTTAGCTAGGATTTCAACATGTCTCCTTTTATATAAAGAAAAAAAATACTACGGAGCAAAATTGAGTGTTTTGGAAATAAGGAAAAACACGATTCATATTTTGGAAACACAGGGCCCCCAGTGTTTATTTCCTTACCTTCGACCTTTGCCCCCAAAAAAAAACACATCAAAAGTGCTTCGAATAAACACGGTCCATGTTGTATTACACAATCCCCCTGAGTTTCACACATATGGCTCCAAATGATACCAAACTTCTCTAACACATGCACGAATCAACACATTGTTATACTATTCTCAAATAACTAGTTAAATCTCACAATTCTCCACTTTGATGTAGTATTTTTGATGCATAACATGTAAAGAGCTCTACAAAAAAACCTGGCCCAACAACAAAACTCATGGCCTATGAATACCAATCAAGTTTGAGAAACACTCGAACTTATCCATGGTCAGTGACTTTGTTAGCATATTAGCCAGATTATCCAAAGTACATAGTTATTTGAATTATGATTCTTCGCTAAACAAATAACACTCTGACTATCACCACGAATAACTAGAGCACCATAACTAAATCCCATCTCTCGTGCTAATCCACCAAGCCACAAGGCTTCCTAAAAAGCCTTTCTCATAGCCATATACTCTACCTCAGTTGTAGGCAAGGCCATCACATCCTACAATAAATACCTCCAGCTAATAGTTTAACCTCCAAAACATAAAACATATCTACTAGTAGATCTCCTTTTATTAAGGTGTCCACCATAATCAGAGTCCATGAACCCAACAAGTCTTCCATACTCAATACAAGCTGACGCCGTTCCCTTCAAGTACCTAAGGATTCATTTCATTACTTTCCAGTGAGCCTTTACCAGATTCACCATATATTGACTCACAACACTAATAGATTGAACAATATTAGACCGGGTACACACCATAGTGTACACAATACAACTGACAACATTTGAATATGGAATAGTTGCCATGAACACCTCTTCCACTTTGGATTTAGGACAATCTAAACCAGACAATTTGAAGTGAGTATCCAATGGAGCGGTAACCATATTGGCATCCATTATATGAAATATTTCTAGCACCTTGTTCACATAGGACTTTTGTGACAAGTATAAACACTTCTGCTCATGATTTATAATGATCTCTATACCAATGATCCTCTTTGAAGCTCTAAGATCCTTCAACTCAAACTCATTCTTCAGCATTGCCTTCACCTTATCAACATCAGACACATCTTTTTTTGCAACATGTATATCATCAACATATAGCAAAAGATACATAAAAGAGCCACTCTCCACCTCCTTTAGGTACACACATCCATCATAATCACTCCTGAAAAAACCATGTTCAATCATAAACCGATCAAATCGCTTATACCACTGTCTAGGAGACTGCTTCAAGCTGTACAATGACCTCTTCAATAGGAACACATGATCATGCATCCACTCAATCACAAACACATCAGGTTGTCGCATATAAATCTTATCCTCGAGCTCACCATGCAGAAATGCAGTTTTAATATACAACTGATCCAACTAAAAGTCATGCATGGCTAAAAGCGCAAGTAAAGTATGAATAGAAGTATGTCTAACCATAGAAGAAAATACCATGTTATAGTTTACACCTGGAATTTGATTGAATCCATGTGCAACTAAAGAAGCATTTTACCTCAATCTCTCACCCATGTCTGATTCTTCAATAAGGACTCCATATTTTCCTCTATAGTCGCACACCACTCAGTAGAATCAGTACTCTCAACAACCTCTGAGAATGATGCTAGCTCATACATATCAACACCTGTCTCTGCATTAGATAATGTATATCCAGCCTGTTCTTCATAACCATACCTGACCGGAGGCTTGGCAATCCTCCATCCTTTACTTGAAGCAATGCCTCTCTGCTCCACCTACTACTTGGATCCATCCACTTTAATAATAGTTAGTCTATCATAAGGGTCTCTGTCACCCAACTCAACCTCAACCTCTACCTAGCCCAAAGCACTCCCCTACTCCACCTCTTTAGTGGTACGATCACAAGACTCAGTCTTCTAGAGGAACATAGACTCATTGAAGGTAACATATCTACTAGTCAAGAACTTGGATGCAGCCGGGTTCTATAACCTATACCCCTTCACTTCGGATGTAAAAGCAAGAAAGATATACTTCTTAGCTCTAGAACCAAGTTTACCATCATTTACATAAGCATAAGTAGGACAACCAAAGACATGCAAATTAGTATAATTAGTTGGATTATCATACCATAAATCCTCTAGTGTCTTCAAATTAATGGACCAATTTGGTGACCGATTCACTAAGTATGCTACCTATGAACTGCCTCAGACCAAAAGTCTCTGCCTAGCCTTCTTTGTGATGACATGCATTGAGCCTTCTCTAATAGGGTTTTGTTCATCCGCTCAGCAACTCCATTTTATCGTGGTCATCCAACACAGGTGTTGTGTCTCTGTATTCTATGGTCTTGGCAGAAATTAGTGAAACTCCACCCAAAAAACTCAAGACCATTATTTGTCTTGAGACACTTAACCTGCTTCCCCATCTACTTTTCTGTCAAGGTCAACCGACATTTAAAAAAACCAAACATATCATTCTTATTCTTTGATAAATAAACCCATACCTTTCTAAAAAAAATTCATCAATGAATGTGAACAAGTATCATAATCCGCCTTTGGAAACCACTTCTATTGGACCCCACAAATCTGAATGGATCCCCTTATACTACACTTTAGTGTAGAAAATCTGACCCTCTTATGCTTGCCAAATACACAACACTTACATAATTCTATAGTACCTATAATTTTTCCATCAAACAACCCCCTTTTAGAGAGTTCATTCAGATTTTTGACATTCATGTGTCCCGGTCTCATGTGCTAAAGTCTCGTAACATCTGAATCTTAAAAGCTCGACGATGTCACAGCAGTTGTCCCCACAACAATGGAACCTACCAACTCATATAGTGTCCCAACCCGCTTCCTCTTCATCACCACCAAAGCTCCTTTTGTAAATCTTAGGATACCATCCTTAATAACACACCAATACCCATTACAATCCAAAGAATGAAAAGAGATAAAGTTCTTGGTCATCTTAAGGACATGTCTTACATTGGATAGTGTACCAACCACATTGTCATGCACCCTCACCTTCACCGTCCAATCCTAGTAACTTTGCATACATCATCATTGCCCATCAAGACAACTCTGCCCCGAGTCACCTCGAATGTCTGAAACCAACTCTAGTTGGGACATATATGGTAAGAGCTCCTAGAATCAAAGATCCATCTATCATGATCTTGTTCTATCTATTAGTGGTAGACAACACATCTCCATCATTATCATCATGGGCAAATACAACATCATCCTTTTTATTTGATGACTCACCTGATGTAGCACTGGGCTTCCTATCAGGATAAAACTTCCTAACATGTCCCTTTTTGTGACACCCATAGCATGTCACATTCTTCTGCCAACACTTTGACTTATATCTGGACTTTTTATGGTCACCACACCCTCGCTCTTATGGACTCCCTAGCTACCAATCCTTCACTATGTGAGTCCTCGGAAGTACCACTACCAATCAATTGAATACCAATCAACTCCCATTGTAGTAGGGCAGATTTCACATCCTCAAGGACTAATTCATCCTTCCCATACAGAACTGTCTTAGAAAAGTGTTTAGAACTTGCGGGCAAATAACAAAGAAATATAATAGCCAAATCTTCATCATCTAATTTAACATCTATCTTATGCAATCCATAACAGTAGAGATAACTTCATCCAAATAACTTGTTAAGGATTGACCCTCACTTAGTTTTAGGTCATGAAGCCATCTCTTCAATAGTAGCCAATTTGCTATCGACTTTGTCATGTACAATGACTTCAGCTTAAACCACAAGGTAGCCGTTATTGATTCTTTTGCCACTTCCCGCAGTACTTCATTTGAAAAACATAATTGTATGGTGGAGAGGGCCTTCATATTTATTTCTTTGAATCTCTCATCCATCATCGATTCTGGCTTCTTTAAATAACTAAAAAGAGATTTTTCCAACCCGTTCTGAATTATATTCTCCCACATCTTCAATTTTTATAACCTGAAATTGACGGATCAATTAAAATTCTCAATATAAAATCTTGTACCCATCTCAATAACCAGATCTCTTCAATAACACAACTTTGATACCAAATTATTGTGAAAATTTCATGGATTTAGAGAATCCACACTAAATCAGGATTAACAAGATTATGTAAAATTTGAGAACACACACCCAAAGCAATGACCACTTGCTCCACCTACTTTTTAGATTCCTTCTTACTAGAAGAATTTGTACCATCTAGATACACAACAACCTCTACCTTATCTAAAGCACCCAACAACCTCTCCTACTCCACCTTCTTGCCAAGAAGGAATTCAGGCTCACAAAAGGTAATAGATCTAAATGTAACTAGGTCACATCACAAGGACCCTCAAGTCGGGCCAATGACACTACCATGTCTTAGTCGCATAAAATCAAGGACAACAACATATGAGTTAGACACTCTCACTGTCGCCCCAATTGCACTTTAAGTAGATGTGCCAACAAGCTTATATAATGTCCCAACCCACTTGCCAACTATCGCCACCATAAAACTTTATCAACCTTTAATGTGCCATTTTTAATGACACACCTATAATCTTTGTTATCCAAGGAACATAGTGAAATCAAGCTCTTGGTCATATGAAGAACATAAAGAACACCAGATAGTGTCCTGACCACACCATCATGCATCCTTACCCTTACAGTAACAATTCCAGCAACTCTGCACAAAGCACCATTTCCCAAGACAACAACTCTACCTCGAACAATGTCATATGTTTTGAACCAACTTCTATTGGTACATACATGGTAGGAGCACCCAAAATCTAGAATCCACCTATCAACCAATTTGGTCTGTCTATCTGTGGCAGTTAGTATATCACCATCATCATTGCCCCCAACTATGGCAGCATCACACTCATTAGATACACCATTATTAGTATATGTTGATTTTCTATTAGGATAGTATCTCCTGATATGGCATTTCATGTGACAGCTATGGCATGTCACATTATTTTTCTAACTCTTCGACTTAGATTTGGACATCTTTTTGTCACCAGATGCCCCTAGATACCAATCCCTCACTATGTGAGTCTCTGGAAGTACCGCTATAATTCAATCAACTATCAATCAACTCTTGTTGTAGCAAGGTGGATTTCACATCCTCAAAGACTAACTTGTCATTCTCATATAAAACAGTCTCACAAAAATGCTTAAAGCTAGCAGACAAAGAACATAAAAAATAATAGCCAAATATTCATCATTTAATTTAACATCTATAATATACAAATCCGTAACCATAGAGTTCAATTCATCTAGATGGCTTTTCAAAGATTGACCCTTACCTAATTTTAGGTCTTGAAGCCAACTCTTCAACAGTAGTCGATTTGCTACTAAATTTGTCATATAAAATGACTCAACCTTCAACCACAAGGTAGCCGCTGTTGGTTCTTTTGCCACTTCCCACAAAACCTCTTTAGGCAATCATAGTTGTACGATAGATAGGGCTTTTGGATCTACTTCTTTAAATCTCTTATTTGTCATCAATTTTGGCTTGTTCGAATGATCAGATAAATCATTTTCCAATCCACTCTGAATTAGAATCGCTCGCATCTTCAATTTCCACATTCCAAAATCGACAAATCGATTTAAACTTCTCAATATCAAATCTTGTACCTATCCTAATAATAGGATCTATTCATCATAGCTCTACTACCAAATTATTGTGGAATCAACATGGATTTTGAGAGATCCACACCATATTGAGATTAATAAGATTATGCACAATTGAGAATTCCAACACAAAATAGAATAATTCAGGAAAAAATAGAGATATTTATTTTTGCTCTTGTGTAATTACAAGATGATTAAACAAATCAATCAATCAATTCCACAAATCTATAATTCTCTTTGAATGGAGACTATGGAGAAGAAGAATAAGTTGAGACGTATGAATCTAGATAGCTAGGGTTTCAACATGTCTCATTATATAGAAGAAAAAAAACCTTATAGAGCAAAATAATGTGTTTTGGAAATAAGGAAAAAAATTATTTACTTACTTTTGACTTTTGCCCAAAACACATCCAAAGTTTATGAAATGCCCCAAATTTTTTTTAAGAAGTGTAATTAAATAAGGATTTATTAGGAAATTTATTTATTTATTTATTTTTATTGGAATAGGAAGAAATTATTTAGGACAAATTAAGAAGGAATTTATAAATATTTTTATAAGGAAAAATTGGGTATTTTGCTAATTAAAAAGGAATTTAGGAAGGATCTTTTAAAAATTATAAATTAGCCTAAAAAGGAAATTTAATATTATTTTTATTTAAAATATTTTTATTTAAATACCCAAAATATTCTAATTAATTAAATTAACACCAACCTACCTATTTTTCTTTTTCCCTTTTTTCTCTTTCTTTTTCTTTCTTCCTTTTTCTTTCTTTTTATTATTTTTCTCTCCCTCTTATTCCGATTGGGCCTATCACGACCCAATCTTTTCTTCCTTTTCTCTCACATGGCCCATCCTCCCGCTTTCTTTTCTTTTCTTTCGTCGGCAGCCAGAATGCTGCGTATCATTTCTTTTTCCCCTGGAACGCCGCGTTCTATTTAAAATCTTTATAACAGGTGCCGACTGGCCCGATTCTCCTTCCCCTTTTATTTTCTTTCTTTTTCCCCAGCCGCCCGATTCACCTTCTTCTTCCTCCTTCCTCCTCCACCGTCAACCTACAGCTCTGCCGCCTTCGAAAATGGCGCTGCTGGCTACCCTTGACTTGACCGACCATTCCTCCTCCTCTCTCTCTTCCCCTTGAATCGCAGTTCGACCTAACCTAACCCAATTCCCTTTTTCTTTGCACAAAACCCTCATTTTTCTGTGCAAAAGGTCGACCACGACCTGAACTTGTGCCGGCCAATTGACACCGCCGGCTACCCCAAACCCTACCTACATTATCTTCCTACCGACGCTTAGAACCCTACCTTCCTCTCCCAACTCTATAAATACCCTTTGTTTGGTTGATTTCAAAAATTTTTCCCTAAAACTCTATGAACCTACCCTGTGCACCATCGCAAATTCAGATGACCTTTCCTCCGTCGTCAGCCAACTACGCCGCCATCTCTGCCTACCTAAGTCTTCCCTACACCGCCCTCTAACTAACCGAACCACCCATCTCCCTTGATTCTTTTTACACGAGCCACCACAGCCGTGCAAAGTTCCCTGCCCAACAAGCTAAATGTCTACACCTGCAACCCCTTGCGCCACCGTCCACCACCACATCTGCCACTATCATTGCTTTCTGCACTACCCAAAAGCTGCTACCAATCTTCCTCCACCTCTTCCTACCCTTATTTTATCTTTTCTCCTTCTCCTCCCCTCTCTTTCTTCTTCTCTTCATTTCGGCCACCACCTCTGCCGCTGTGCGCTGCCGCCACTTGCTGCGCCACCACCCTCACTTTACTCCTCTTAGTCTAGGATACCACCAACACCTCAACCTCCATCCTTATTCTCCATCTATTCTTCTCAAACCTCAACTTTTTCCTTTTTTATCCTCTTTTCCAGCCACCGCCGCGGCCGTCGTGCACCACCGCCGGTGCCACCCATCTCATCCGATTCAAGGTGAGACCAATCAAGGCCCTAGAGAGGCATAGGAGCGTGCTCCAAGACCAGTGACGTTTTAGGTAAGGGGTGCTAAGGCCGTTTGTGTATTATGTGTTTTATATGCCATGCATGCCATGTGATATGGACTATAATGTAGTTTATGGTAAGTTCGTGTAGCATGTATATTATGTGTATGGGTTGTGTTGTTATTATAGTATGGTGTGGCCCATAGGACATGCATGATGGGTGTTGTAATATGATGATAGAGAGTGTAATAGTGTGGGGTCGGTTTGTGTGTTATATGACCATGCATGGGAGCGAGGGTTTGCATGGGAGTTAGGGTTTGCATGGGAGTTGGGGTTGGTATGGAAATTTAGGGTTTCACGTGTGGGCGTAAGTTTTTGCATGAAAAGTTCGCACGTTTGCATGGGGGACATAAAGTGTGCATGAAAGAAATATTTACGTATAGAAAATTGATATGGGGTGTAAGGAAGGTATAAGAAGAGTCGTATGGGGTTTTGAAAACATTGGGTGGAAAATAGTACGTGGGATATTATAAGGGTATTGAGGAGGTTGAGTTAGGGTGTATTATGGTTACCATGGTTTGGTGTGGTTAACTAGGGTTGGAGGATGAGAATAGTAGAAGTCAGTCATGCATGTCTGGGTGAAAGCTTTTGAATAATATACTTAAAACATTAATCATGTAAAGTGGAAGAGTAATGAGCCGGGTCCCACCGATCCATCGGTTAGAAATAGTGGTTAGGACGCGTTGTTCTATGTGTGTCCGATCTACCGGCTATAATAGTGGTGGATTCCGAGCTCAATAAACCAAACACACAAGTTGCTAAGACACTTAAAAGACACTAAGTACTTACAGTGGAATACCATGTGAGCTGGGGCTAACCGATCCACCGGTAAGAAATAGTGGTTAAGGTATGATACCCTATGTGTGACCGATCCACCGGCTAATAATAGTGGGCAGGAGCATTGTGCCCTACTTGTCTCTGCTCCACTGGCTATAATAGTGGGGGCTTCCGTACTTGCATGTACTAGATAAAGAGCATGGTGTGGCATGAGTATCCATAAGAGACTAATTAAGTATTACTCCAGATTTAAAAATGGACCTTTGTATTTTCAGCTAATTGATCATATGCCTGTATGTTATTATGCTGGACTTTAAGATCACTTATTTATCCTGCATGACTTGGTACATTATATGTGTGGGTTTGAATGTTTGTAAGTTGTATATTATACCGTATGATGTTATGTGCTTGTGGGTTGGCCTTAGTCCTCGGTTACCTTACTCAGTACGTAGCATACCGATCACCCCTTTTATGTGTGCGCACATTCCCACGAGTAGAAGGCCCGTCTGACAGGGTTGAGCAGGAGAGAAGGCACATGGGCGTGAGGAGTGATGAGGATTGATGCCATTGATATCTATGAGATCAGTGGGGCCGAGTGATGATTTGGATTGGATCAAGTCCTTGGAGTGGCGTGACCGGTTTTTCCGTTTCGAGATTGTTATTCCTTTTCTCTAATTAACTATGTTTGAAACTCCGGAAAAAATTAAAATATTGTAGCTATTTTTCTTCTCTGAAGAACTATCTCTCATGTTTCGGATTATGTAAAACTTATGCATACTCTGATTTCCGTATTTATGAACTTTAGATTATATAATGATGTGAGTAGTTTTCTTAGCCTTAGCACTTGGTACCGGAATGGTAGGAGTGAACCGGTCTGGTACTAAGTGTAACACCCCCAAGATTCAGTACTGAAAAATTTCGTTTTATTTGAAAGAGTTAGCGGAAGCAAATTATAAAATCGTGAATCTTGGGGATATTACCGCCATACTTAGTACCAGACCGGTTCACTCCTACCGTTCCAGTACTAAGTGCTAAGGCTAAGAGCATACAACACAATTTACAATCCATTTTTAAATAAGAGTAGCGCATCAAATCATTTACAAGAATAAAATCCACCAATGGTGGTTACTTTAACAACATTAACATTTAAAACCAAGAGTTTAAATGAGAAAGAGAAAAAGCCTAACGGTACTAGATAATTCCTTACTCTCCTTCCCGTGGCCCACTTGAGTAGCACCTGAAAAGACCTGCAAGGGGCACTGCCCATTGAATAGGCAGGGGCCCCACGAAGGGAATCCCTTCAGTACTACGGTACTGAGTAACCCTTTAATACCACACTTAAAACAAGCCCGCAATGCAACACATAATGCAAGCTATATACATATGAAATCAGAGGTGCATACATAAAAATCACACATATAACAAGTTATAATTCACGATCGATACTTTTGGGCCTTAAGCCATGTCATAGTGTAAAATCAATACATTCGGGCCTTAAGCCATTATTCCATCATCATTCAATCAATCTCATATTTTATATCCATGTGAGTGCGAGAACCCCACTATTATAGCCGGTGGATCGGTCACTTATAGGGCAGAACGCACCTAACCACTATTATATGCCGGTGGATCGGTCTCCAGGACAAAACGCTCTTGGCCACTATTATTTGCCGGTGGACCGGTCTGGCCCCAACTCACATGGTGTTCCACTATAAGTGATTAGTATTTTTCCATAACTTTATTCACATACATAACTGGTTTTATTGAGCTCGGGACCCCCACTATTATTGCTGGTGGACCGGAATATATATATATCATCATCCAGGGCAAAACGCTCCTAGGCCACTATTATATCCGATGGACCGGTACTCATAATCACTTGTCAGGGCAACACGCTCCTGGGCCACTATTATATCCGGTGGATCGGTACTCATTATCATAAGTCAACTGGGCCCGGCTCTTTAATATTCCACTTTCATTATTAGTATCTTTCCTTTCTTTAATCAGCACAACAAGTCTGTTTATTTGCCTCGGACGGGAGATCAAGAACTTGGGACACAAAGGTACACCAGTCGTACTGGTGCATACAAGCTACTCAGTACCCTTCAACCACGAACCCAAGGATGCAAAGGTACCCTGGTCATACTGGGGCATAAAGCTACTCAGTACCCTACCGACAAGGACACCTAATCCATAAGTATGCATACCCCCTAACTAGGTCCGTAGAGCTAGGTAGAGTAAGATATAGGGCCTGGCTGAGGCACAAAGGCACACCAATAAATACCAGAATGATCGTGGACTAAACCACGACTTTAGGGTAGCGACCCCTAAAGAGTCACCATTCCCTATCTCGAGGTCTTTCACTTTAAGTGTTAGTGTCTTATTTAAGATGATCACAAAGGCACAATAATTAGATACTTATTCACTTTTAATCGTTCCGATATCATTAGTCATTTCTTATTCAGATGATTATCCAGGATATCACAGAGAAAACATTAAGGCCATCATAATCTCATCTAGATCCGAGTTAGGATTTGTTCTCGTGATACTTACTAATTATCGAATACTCTTACCTGGCTAATCAGCATTATTTAAATCATATTATGAAATTCCACAATCACAATGACATGTTAGGTATAAATTACTTATTTAACCCTTACTTATACAATTGCTAAGTCATTCCTTCCTTACTTGACAAATTACCCTATTATCCTTTAGGTTGCTTATTTACCAAATTACCCTTTACTCGGTTTAGGTTACCAAGTTATCTCCTACGCTTTTTAGATCACCATTCACCCCTCATAATTGCTACACTTATCATATTTCCCCTTTGGTTGGTTAGATTACCGCATTGCCCTTCTCCTTTGTTATAATTACTAAATTGCCCTTGATTCGGATAAATTACCAAATTACCCTCTCTCATTATCGTGATCACCATTTTGCCCCTTTAGTTGGTTAAATAATTACTAATTTACCCTTTAGTTGGATAAATTACCAAAGTGCCCTTCTTCCTTATCATAATTACCATTTTACCCCTCTCAATTATTATAATTGCCATTTTACCCTTTTCAATTATCATAAATCCCAAATCACCCTTCTTCATAATTACAATTATTAATTTACCCTTCTTTGTAATGATAATTACCAATTTACCCTTCTCCATATTTATACTTATTAATTTACCCTTCTCCATTTTTTTATAATTGCTATATTACCCCTCTCCATTAAAATTACCCTAATGCCCTTTAATTGGTTAATTTGCCAAATTACCCTTCTATAATATTATAATTATCCAATTGCCCTTCTAGAATCATAATTTAATTACCAAATTATCTTTCGTCATTATCATAATTACCAAGTTACCCCTTACTCCCAAGTTTACCATAATATCATTTTATTTATAAAATTACTCTTCTACCCCTTACTCCCAAATTACCATAATATCCTTTTATTTACAAAATTACCACAATACCCTTTTACTTATAAAATTACCATAACGCTCCTTTTACTTTACCAATTTACTATTTTACCCTTTTACATCCAAAATTACCATTTTGCCCTTCTTTTCTAAAATTACCATATTACCATTTACTTATGAAATTACTATTTTGCCCCTCTACCTCCAAAATTTCCATAATGCCCCTTTACTTAAAAATTACCATCTTTTCCTTTACTCATAAAATTACCATAATACCCCTAACTTCCATAATTACCACAATACCCCTTTTCACTTGTAAAATTATCATATTGCCCTTTTCCTTCAAAATTACCATAATACCCTTCTTTCTCACAACTTACAATTTTATCCTTTTACTTATAAAATTATCATTTCACCCATTTCTTTTGAAATTACCAAAATACCCTTTTGCTTACAAATCACCGTTTTACTCCTTTCTTTCAAAATTACCAAAATACCCCTTTACTACAAAATTTCCAAAATACCCTTTTCACTTATAAAATTTCCACTTAACCCCTTTATTACACCACTTTTATGAATTTACCACCACTACATAAAATACTAATATTAGCACTTCATTCTTATCATTTAACTCCACCAACTTGTCATTATTCAACATAATACTCATTAGCAACTACATATATTAGGTCACATACTTACATAAGCATATTACTAAAATACCCTTAGACAATAATATTGTTCATGCATTAGCAACATAATACATCATAGACAAGCATTTAATATTTCCATCAAATATCAAACTCATTCCTTAAGTGTCATCTCTACACATGGCACAAAAGCTATCATAATTTTCTTTTCTTTTCCTTTTATCAATCAATATAAGCAACCATATATATATCATACTAGGAAACACAAAACATGCATAAAATCATACTAAAATCCCTAATGTGCTAGCATACGTTTTTCCATGTGTTTAAGGGAGGTTTAACGATTACCTTAATCCCGCAAAAATCAAACCTTACCGGTATCCTGGTTAAGGATTCAAGGCTTAATTAGCAATTCAACACTTAAAAATAATATCAATAACTATTAGGTTAGAAGTAAGAAATTAAAGGATAAAAATTTATAAAAACAAATTTATTTAATAATAATACACTTTAATTAATTATTAATATACCTCAAAATTTAGATAATAAATTTCCAAATCAAGTAGGAGCTCACGCTGCATGAACAGCGTGAGCCACATGCAAAATAAGGATGAATAAAAGGGTTGAAAGGGGTGAGATAGAAGAGAGGAGAGATTGCTCGATTTAGTGACTTTAGGCTAGAAAAGGAGGTAGATGGGGGAGGTTTCAAGGCAAGGGAATGGTGCAGGAGTGAAGAGGGGGTGTAGGTGGTGGCTAAGGATGGTTTCTCGGTGGCATAGGGCGGCGGAGGCGGCGGTAGCAGGGCGGCAAAGATGGCTGCCGAGGTGGGTCGAGGTGGAGAGGCTGAGAAGGAAGGAAAAGAGGAGGGAAAAATGGAGGGGGTGCAAGGGTTGTTTTTGACCAACTAAGGCATGGTGGTGGAAGAGGGGGTTGTAGGGTGTCGAATGGTGGTTTGGGTGGCGGCAGAAGTGGCTGGACGGCAGCGAACGGGGTGGTTGCAGGTGGCTTGGTGATAAGGGAGAAAAGTGGGGAGGAAAAGAAGAGGATGAGAAGGGAGGAAGTACAGGGGCTCGAGGGGGTGGCGTGATGGTGCAGGGTAGTAGGAGGTGGTGGCAGAAGGCGTCGTAGGGGGTTGGGACGATGGTTGGCTGCGGCTGGCGGCAGCGAGCAAGAACCGGGGGAAAAATGGGAGGGAGGAGAAAGGAGAGAAGAGGCTCGGGGGAAGGAGAAGAGGCTCAAAATTATGGGGAATGAAGGGCTGGTGAGGGTAAGAAAAAGAAGAGGGAGAGGCAGGGGGAGTAGGTGGCCGGTCGGGGCTGCACTAGGGTGGCAGGGGTGGTCGGTTGGCAGGGGAAAGGAAGGGAAGAAGAAGGAAAGGAAGATGGCATGCGGGTTAGGGATGCAGGGGTTAGTTTGGTTCAAAATTGGAAAGAAAATGACGGGGGAGAGAGAGAGGAAGAGAGAGCAGGTACGGTGGCAGGTGGCGGCAGTTGCAGGGCAGCTTGGTGGTGGTAGGCATGGCGTCGTCGAGCTGGTCGGTCACGAGCAAGGAGAAGAAGAAAGAAAAAGGAAGGAGGGCAGAGCAGACCGGTCGGCATAGTCCGATCTGGGAAAAGAAAAATAAAGGGGCGTTTGGGCTGTGTTGGACGGGCGTGCGAGGAGGAGAAGGGGGGAGAAATGGGCCTGTGGCCCAGCGCGCAAGGAGGAGGGGGAAGCAGGCTGGTGCGGGCGGCCCAAGAAGGAGAAAAAGGAAAAGAGAAGAAAGAAGAAAAAGGAGAAAAAGGAGAAGGAAAAGAAAAAGGAAAATGAGAAAATAAGGGAAATAAAATAAATTAATTTATAAAATCATAAAAAGTAATATTCTTGATAAATTATTTAATTTAATAATTTAATTCATTATAATCTAATATATTAGTTTAAAAAGGATAAAGTTAGTAAAATATTAATTTGGAAAATTATTTAAATAAAAATAGCATGATAAAATAATAAAATATCTATTTTAATTTACTAAATATTCCCGTCCAAATTTATATAAAAAAATCCATAAATTAATTAAGTTAAATAATTTTAAAGCTAATTTATTTCAAATAAAAGCTATTTATTAAATTATTGGGTTTTCTAAAATTTTGGGGGATTACACTAAGTGTGGCAGTAGCATCCCCAGAATTTATGAGTTTTAAATTTAAAGGTCTTGTTTTAAAAAATATATATATGTAAATTTTGGGGTGTTATAGTTTATCTCAGAAACACAATTTGTGTTTATTAACACAGTACCCCCGTGTTTCTCACATAAAATACAACACTACATTAAACTTTTCCAACACCCGCACAAATAAATACAATGTTATGTTGTGCTCGAATACCCAATAAAAACTAATAGAAGATCACACATGCAATAATAAAACAAGCACACAACTTAGGTTACCAATTCTATGTTTAGTTAATTTCCTAACAAAGATCATATACAGTTATTGAATTAAATTTATTAACACGTAGTTATATTTATAAATCCACTAGGTTACCTTAGATCCACTAATTGATATAGTTATCCAAACTTAAGACAACACTTAATCCCTCAGAGATTATTTAGTCTTAAACTTAGGTTCTAAACTTCAAGAAGAGCATATAAAATGACCAAATTACATCTAGGAATCCTATGTTCATTTTAAGCAATATTTTAACTTAATCATTTATCTTAGGCTAACCAAAATTAGCAATAATTAACCACTTGACATAATTATAATCCTACTATTATAAGATAATTATGTAATTTCCCAAAGGATAATAACAAGTGAAAAGACCAAAATGCCCTCCAATTTACTTAAATCACGTCAAAACTTATTTTAATCATAGCTTGACTTATAAAACTCACATTTAAGACTTATAATATATGAATTCACACATAAAGGACTTAGTGAAGTCAATATCGTTCTTTGTTTCAAAAAATTCCCACTTTCATGATGGAAATACCACTAACAATGGCTAAACTCAAAAATCCCAAGAATGACCTTATCACTAATTTAAAACCAAATTCGCACTAACACTAATACATAATATGCCACACATAATACCCCATGTTTTTGTAAAGTTTGTGAATGAGAAGTTATGATATTTGGTAAGATTTGATAATGTTTGATTTTTATTTAGTATTATAATTACATTTGAGGGAAATTTGTATCTGAATAAAATTTAGGAAGGAATACAATGATTTTTGAGGGGAACTAATCGACAGGTTCGTCATTTTAGCTATAAAGTTTTTCTCAACTGAATCGATCGACTAGTTTAGAAAACTGATCGATTGATTGGTAGAACAATCGACTGGTGGGCCAAATGGAGTGACTGGTTTCTTGAGCTCAATACATTTTCAAAACATAAATTTTCTGAAAAACCTTCTTATACCAAAATGGAACCTTGATAATACAATTCAAAGTTGTCCTTTAATATTCTTAACCTTTTTTTATCATGCATTTAGCTTGAGCTTTTACCCCAAATGGATTCAAGGTTTTGATTTGGACAATTAAGGGGGAGGGTGACCTCAGCTTTTTCTTCTTCCACCTCTCTCCTTTACACACTTTGGAATGATTGCTTTGATTCCTAGAGTTGTTTCTACTTAGCTAGGAGATTCCTTCCACATTGATTGTTTATTTCCTCTTTTTTGTTTGACATTTCTAGGCGAATTCAACCTACATTTTTCCAAAAATCACCATCTTAGTTCTAGAAGGGAGGTAAGCCTATTTTTAATAAAATCTATTATTCAACTTAAATTCCAATAGTAGAAATTAGGATTTTTTTTATCTATACCTAAACACACTCATTATTGTACGGGTTTGTCGATTATAGATAACCCCAATCACCCATTCCATTTACTTTTCTTTCAGCCACTAAAATATTCCAACTTTGCTTAAACTTGTGTTTTCCGTCTCTCCAAGTTTTGCTTAGTTTTGATTTTTTCCCACTCTTATGATTCTTTCTTTAGCTCCTTCTTATTTATCTTTAAGCAAGGGAGGGTTAGATTTAGGAGGAAGTTGAGTCTCTCTTTCAACCCAAATTCTTTATGTTCTTTTATGTTTGATAAGTTTTTTTCTTATAATTTGAATTATGATTTATGAAATAATTCATTGAATTTTTAAATCTTTAACTTTTTTCTTTAAGGTTTGAGAATTAAATATCTCCCAGTTGAGTTTCCTTATTCACAATTTTTTTTCTTGTACCATGTAAGTCATTCTTACTTTTGATATGTGACTTAGTTAAGAATGTGTTGTGGTAAATTGTTTAAGTCTTGATTTTATAAGTTGGCAGGAAAATTTAGTTCCAGATTGATGTATGTTTATTAACTTATGAATTTAAGGAAATTAGGTCAATTTGATCAATTAAAAAACATGTCTTAGTTTATGAGCTAAAAATGTGTTAGTATGATTCAAGGATATGTTTTAGTTTGGATGTGGTAGGAAATTTGAGGTTGATTTGCATGAAAATGTATGTTTTATTTTGTTTGAAGGTAAAGCGATTGACTGGTTGTATAATAGTCTAATGGTTTAGAAAAACTGATTGACCGATTTGAGGGAAGTCTGGGTTTGGCCAAGCCAAACTAATTGACTAGTTGATCCAAATCAATCAAATGGTTGGCTCAATTGATCTACTGGTTCAATCAGATTGTGTGATTTTGATCTTTAGACTTGGATATGCCTTGAGACCATGCCTAATGATGGTATATGATTGTTTAAAAAGTATACCTTGGTCGACATGAATGGACCACCTAATGGATGGATGAAATGGATAATAATTTATGACATACTCAATGGGTGTTGTAAAGGCATTAATGGGTAAACCCAAATAAGGATTTGATGGCTTTAGAGGGGTAATGCAATATGGACTTTGACTTGAAATGGATTAATCTAAGAAACTTGGTTAATATTGAGTAAGCATTAATGGAAATCCCACACGTGGTTTAATAATGATAATGGTTAAGATGGAATAAGTATGTGAATGCTTTGCTTGCATATTGTATGAGCCTTGTGTGATCATGTAACCTCAAGAATAACTTACTAATCACTTAAAGAAAACGATGATCGAGTTGTGTATGGGTTTGGGTTACATGATCCTCGATTAACTACCATAGGTTAGTCTGCCTTCGGGTGCCTTTGAGCTAGATCCTAGTAGATCTTGATGCCTTACCTACTTTAGACACTAATGATGTATTAAGGGGTATTGATACTAAAGGGTTTGGCTACCTAGGTGGTTTTGGATTTAGCTTACACTTATATCCATTAGTGGTTACTTGGCTTCAACCCAAAATTATGTCTATTGGAGGTTACTTGGCTTCATCCTAGACTTTATGTCCTTTGGTTTGGATAAACTTCCATGGTATGTGAGATCATGAGGTGGTGCATAGTCTATCGCTCGGTAATAACTAGGATACATATTTGTATGATAATTTGAGTGAGTTAATGGATAAGAAGTTAGAATAGGAATCTAATTAAAGAAAAGGTAAAAGGAAAAGGAAAAGGACGGTAAAGGAGATAATGGCTGAGATTTGTATAATTAACCTAATAAATTAGGGATGTGGAAATGACCTATGGTGGAATTATGTGTCTGGATGAATAAAGCCTTACTTTTAGTTGTATATTCTACTTTGTAGCTTGTATGTTGTCATCTATGACGTAGTGTTATGGTGTCAAACATGATGGGCCATATATAGTATGAGCTTCCTATGCCAAAGGTGACCATGATAGAGAATGTATCCTTTTTATAAGAAATATGCATGCAAAAATGTCAGTATGATTTGCGTATTATGCTAGAATCTTATGTGTTGGTGACTCCATTGAGCAGGCAACTTGGCTTACTCAATATGAAGTGTACTGATGTGTCCATTTGCTCAGTCACCTGTTCATTCTTATGAGAAGAGGGCCATGTGCAAGTTTTTGGGGATGGTCAGTAGTTAGCTAGCCTCGTGTGAGACATGGGTTCTGAGAGCTGGACATCTAGAGACTTTTGAGTGGTCTGTGATGGACCAGAGTTAGGGCCATGCCCTACTTTGTTTTTGTGATTTGACACCATGTACTTTGACTCAATTTCCTCATGTATTTGAACACCGTGGACCGTTAATGTATTGTATTTATATAATATGGTTTATTTTGGTATTTATATAATATATTTTAGCACACTCAATATTGATTTTGGTTGGTTTGGTTCTCAGCCTTGTATTTAAGATGGGATGGGTGGTTGTCACTTATTTTATGTTAGATGCGGCAGTAACACCCCATTTTTCTTAATTATTTTTTAGTTTTTTAAATCTGTAAGGTTTTAAAATAAAAATTTTCAGTAATGAAAAATGGGGGTGTTACACCATATAACCATAATATTGCTAATTAAAAATAACACTAACCTACCCTAATGCCTTATGGATGAGATTCATCACAAGAAAAAAATTCCAACCTTAAACCCAAACTTATTTCTCTTCATAAAAATATCAATATATATTATAACACATTTGTTAAGCATGCTATATAAAATTATAACAACTTAGCACCATGTACATATTTTCACTTGATATTATACAATTATAAACTATTTTCACATAAAATAATATAAGCACATAAACATGAAAATAGGCATAAACAATAGATCACGCTATAACATAAAATTTACATGCTTAACATGGTATTAAAAAATATATATCACAAGTTAATACATGCTCATATTATGCCAGAGATTTAAAACACCTAAAAATGCATAAGTTATATGCCTATAGACCAAGCAACACTTACACTAAAAATAAGTCTCCTAGCAAGCTAAAAACCCTCCTATCTACTTCCTCCCTCTACTAGCTCTTCACTACCTTTTAAAAGCATAAAATAAGTTAGAATATTAAGGGAAATTTTAGCAAGGATATTAAGGAATGAAATCAAGAAATAGAAGTAGAATAAGGATGGAAGATGGTGGAGAATTTTCTTTAGTATAACTACAACCACACCCACAAAACCACCCACCAAATCCACTTTGCATTTACCAATTAAAACACACATAACAATTAGGAAGAGGAGGAGGAAAATGTTGCTGTTATGGTGGGATTAGGAGCTATGAAAATATCAAGGAAAGAAAGAGGAGGAGGAAAAGGTTGTTGTTATGGAGGGATTTAGAGTTATGTAAATGTTAAGGAAAGAAAGAGGAAAAAGGTTGTTGCAATTGGTGATTGAGGGATGCAAAAACCTTGGTGTAGGGAGGAGTTAGAGGTGGTGGAAGGCTAATGTAGGAGGTGAAAAAATTTGGGCATAAAGGGTAGATTTACTGGTTGCAAGGGGGTGTTCCTAGTTTGGTGCAACTCAGAATTGCAAAGGAAAAAGGTAATAGCTACAATAATTGAAAAGAAAGAAGTTAGGGGATTAATGGCCATGAATTTCCTTGGGAGGATCTAAAATAAAGTTAGGGTTAAGGGATAGAAAGTCAAGTAAAAAAGGACGGGAAATGGGTTGAAACAGGGGAAAATTTAGTTTTTAATGGGAAAGAAAATGAAGTGAGAGTGTTTGGGGTTTAAGGGGCACTATTTAGACTTATATTTCTAGGTTGATTGACATGAAAATGCAACGGAAAGAGGGGATGAAATGTGTCATTTGAGAAGGGACATAGGGATCACAAATGATGGTTTTGGAATGCATGGGGAGGAGGACCATGCAGGTTGGTTGGGGTCTAAGAGGTATGATTTTAGCTGGAAAAAATAAGGTAAATAAGGCTTGAAATTAGTAGGTAAAAGCTGGTGTAAACTTGCTTGTTTAACACTTAAAAGGAGGCTAAATGTTGGTTAAACTTTAAGTGCAAATATGAAGAGGATTATATACTTTAGGTGAGGATTTTAGTTAACCCAAATCCAACTATGATGGAATCAATTTTTTATGCTATGAATAGTTTATTTAGAACCCAAGTAGATGGTTAGAAAACTAGTTAGATCTAGTTTAATGAGTTAAAGTGTAAATAATGTTATAAAATAGGTGTTTGTGGAAATAAAATAGCAAGGGGTCTATGAAAATTATGAAAGTATATGGAAAGATGAAAAATAAAATTTAGGTATCTGAGTTGGTTTGAAACTCAAAAGATGAAAAATAAGTGAAAAGATCAAAAATAGATAATCCATGGAATTTTTTTGGTTGTTGAATGATTAAAAAGAATAATGAAGGGTCTAAAAGAGTTTAAAAATGTTCAGAATAATTTTATAGAGTAAAATATTTAAAAATACCTGACTTTGGAAATGGTTCAAAGCTCAAATAGATAAATCAGTAAAAAAATGTTCATCGCAAAAACAAAAACTTTTGCGACTTAGCAAAATGAAAGGAACTGATAAGTTTTAAAACGTACATTTCATATATATATATATATATGATCTGAATATTTTTAGAAGTGTGAATTTTTTTCCTATGAATCAAAACAAGTGATAAACGATTTAGAGTGAAAAATCATACAAATTTCTTCTTTTTTTTTTGCAAATGAATAAAACATTTTTGTATGTGAATCAATGATCACCGAAAATAATAAAAAAAAGGATGTAGAAAATATTGAAATGGAATAATGTGATATGGAAAAATCTTATAAAATATTTGGAATTCATTTTTTTTATAAAATAGCAAACACCGACTATAGAAAAAATCACAATGATATTTTATGTTGCGGGGTCATTGGGCATTATGGTGTTGCAAAAAAACAAAGCAATAACAATGGTTGTTGCAAAAAGTAATTAAATGCAACATAAATTGTCGTTGCAATACATCAATTCACCTAACTACATGTGCTTATATATTGCAACGACTTTTGCTGTTACAAAATACTGATCCTACTTCGACAATAATTTATGTCATTATAAAAATCTGTAATTAGCAAGGACTTTTGTTGTTGAAAAAAATTGGTTGTAGTTTGGCAACAAGTTGTGTTGTTGCTAAAGCTTGTTATTTGCAACAACAAAAATTGTTGTAAAAAAATAGCATATTACAATAACAATATTTGTCATGGCAAAAATACATTAATTGCAACATCTTATGTCATTGCAAAAAATTAGATATATACTTTAGGAATGAAAATTAGAAAAGACCCCGAGTTGATAGGACCACATAGGGGTCACCTGATAGCACCCGAGACCCACAAATATCTAACACCCAGAGTCAAAACGACCACGCGAGGCAACTTGGTATTCACATAGGCCTATAAGAGTTGCGAGGTTATCGTAGTGTACTTTTGGATTGATAATCAAACCCCACATATCAACATGATTCCTTTCCGAAACTTCCTAAGAAGGTCACTCATCCTAAAAATTATTTCATGGCAAGAACGCTTAACTGTGGAGTTCTTAGGAGGAAATCACCAAAAGGATGATATACTATGTTGATATAAGTAGTGATATCAATCCTTATAATACTCTGCTCAATTTGGGAGTATTACACTTCATTGTTGAAAAAAATACATAATTACAACATTAAAGTCATTTCCAAAATTTTAACTTAAAACTTCAACAACCATCTTTGTCGTTGTGAAAATATACATTGCAATGACACGATAACTTGTTTAAACACCATTGCAATAAATAATCTATGAAAAATCTAATTGATGTGAAAAAATTATGCCATATACATATGTCCCACTTAAATCAATATAACCAAAAAATAGAAAAATGATTCTTAACATATATATCAAGAAAAAATTATCAAATTGAACCAAACTTACTAGAATTAACAAATGTCGTTGTAAAAGGTTTGCAAAACATATAAATGTGATACGGACCGCACTTCATCAACTACTCCTCTCCTTTTAATTTTTGATAATCGAACCCTGTTGTCTCCTAACTCATGTAATTCCACGTTTTCCATCTTCAGCGTATGTTGGGATCTGAAGCCAGATTGAGGAGTGGAGGCAACGAGCGGGGGCGGAAGCACTTTTGAACTGTGTTTTTGTAATTAATTAAGCTTGAATGTGTAACATGTGTAATCATGGTTGGAACATTATTATTTTTGTAGGGTGTGTGTGTTTAGTGGCCAATGATGATTTTACCCTAATTTTTGGAAATCCCATTGATAGTCTCGGGTTAGGCGGAGTTGGTTATCAATGGCCGCCCTCGAGCCTAAATGAGTATGGGTAAACTTAGTCTTGTTTCCCTATTTGCATTGGATTCAGGATCGGAATTATCCCGTTATAATCACTCTTGAATCTAATGAAAATAGGAGAATAGCGTTAACCCCTTTTTAAACTAAGTTTGGGTTGAACCAAAACTTGAGCCCAAGCCCAAGTTTTGGCCCAACCGGCGGACGACCCGTCGTGCCCTAATTACCCACCTATTTAATCCTTCTTCCTCCTTCGGGGAGCGCCGATCGCCTTTCTTTTGCTCCCCTCTTGGTGGCTCGACCCCGTTTCTCTTTTGCCCTGTTGATGACCGTTGCAGGTCACCATCGACGCACGTCCACCTTTACCTGCCCCGGATCTTGTCCCTGACACCAAATCTGAGGCCCTAGGTCAACTGTTTTCTCACCTTGCCCTCTCCCCCTTCCTTTTGGTGCTCGATTCCCATCATATATATCGGGCAGGGTTTGCTTGTAAAGGTTGAAGGTTTTTGGAATGAAATTTCTCGGGTTTTCCCATTAGTTTGCACACAAATCCGTTGAAGTATCAACGTCTGATTCGGAGATTACTCCGGTTCAGCGGGAAACGAGTACGTTCCCGACCCCCGTTTAACGGATCGAGTACGATCCAGCTAGTCGGGTTCGTATTAAATGTCTTTGATTTAAAATAATCTAAATATTTGCAACAAGTATAATCGTTGCAATAAATTCAATCAACCTGATGGAAACCTGTTAGAATTTCTCAAAAGAATCGAAAGATTAATCGAGCGCAACGTTTGATTCGCCGGTTCAGCCTAAGGAACAAATCCAAAGGAAGACCAAAAGATTTAGAGGCACAGTTTGTACATCGGCAACTGAAATTTGAAGAGTGAATGATCTAGATCGATCAAAGGTAAGAGAGCAGATTCAGAAGAACGAGCGAATGAGAGAATCGCCGAGAGAGAGAGAGACAAGTCGCGAGAGAAGAATCGAGAAAAAATTCAGCCAAAATATTCAGTCAAAAGTATTGTCCTTGTTACACATTGACCCAGTTATATATAGGCATAGTATAGACCGTATGTCGACGTACAAAATACACAATACGGACCTTCTAATACATGCTATAACTACAACCGAAAGGCCGAATGGCCTGATTGTTTTGGGCCACAAAAATAGTCGATCAGCCCACTCAAACCCCAAAATAAAAATGTCCCAAATACAATTAAGTTTAGGACTTAATTCCCATCAGCTACAAAACACTTTAGCTAATCATGGCTATTAAGGATTGATTAATCCACAATCCATCTAGTCCAAATTAAGGACCGAGTGGCGGATTATACAACCGACCTAATTTCCATTAGCCAATTTCGACCGGCGAATGCATCATATGGGATTACAATTTATTAACAAAAAAAATATTACATAATCTGCACATTTCAGATACATAATCTGCACATTCCAGCAACTGCATCCAAAGATCCACAAAGTCCATATGCTGCATTACACTCATATTTATTCACCAAATAAGACAAACAATTATAAGTAAATAATTCACAGTAATTTTCGAAATTAATTAAATATAAATTCTTAAGATTCACATCATTTTCCTCTTCTTGGAAAGGTTTCGCCTCTGAAACCTGAATAAGTCCCAGAAATGGACTAAGATCAGCCACATTAAAAGAATTACTCACATTCCCAAATTTAATAGGTAAATCAATTTTTATAAGCATTATTATTAATTTTCTCTAATACAGTAATGGTCCATCTCCTCTAGAGTCCAACTTTGACTTTCTAAAATTTGGAAACCTTTCTTTCCTAAGGTGAACCCAGACTAAATCTCCAGGTTTAAAAATCATTTTTCTCCTTCTTTAATTAGCATGTTCAGCCATCTGTTGCACCTTTTTGTTAATCTGTTGGCTTACAGTCTCATGTAACCTTTTCATATTATCAGCTCTAGATTCAGCATCAAAATTTTGCAATTCAGCATGAGGCAAAGGACTCAAATCTAAAGGAGTTAATGGATTAAAACCATACACAATTTCAAATGGAGTTTTATTAGTTGTAGAATGTAAAGTCCTATTATAAGTAAATTCCACTTGAGGTAAAACATATTCCCATTGTTTAAGATTCTTTCCAAGGACAGCTCTTAACATGTTTCCTAAAGTTCTATTTACTACCTCAGTTTGTCCATCAGTTTGAGGGTGACAAGTTGTAGAAAACAATAACTTAGTCCCTAATTTTCCCCCACAAAACCTTCCAAAAATGACTTAAAAACTTTACATCTCTGTCTGAAACTATAGTCTTAGGAATTCCATGTAATTTAACCACATTAGGAAAAAATAATTCAGCCACAGCTACAACATCATTTGTTTTATTACAAGGTAGCCATTTTACTGAACCTATCTACTACAATCATTATTGAATCCTTAGCTCTATTAGTCCTAGGTAATCCTAAAACAAAATCTAAAGATACATCAACCCAAGGATGGTTAGAGACAGGTAAGGGAGTATATAAACCAAAAGGTTTTGAAGTAGTTTTTGCCTTCCTACAAGTAATACAATTGACACAATGTTTTAAAACATCCTTTTTCATGTGTGGCCAGTAAAAATGTTCAATTAAAACATCTAAAGTTTTCTAAATCCTAGATGTGCCATTAACCCACCACTATGGGCTTCTTGAATTAATAAACCTCTGTAAGAGCATGCAGGAATACACAACCTATTTTCCCTAAACAAATATCCTTCATTAATGAAATACTTTCCTTGTGAGGAAACTTCAAACATTTTATAGATTTCTTTAAAATCAATATCTTCTAAGTATATTAGTTTAATACTGGAAAAACCTAATAAAGCATATCTCCTAGATAAAGCATCTGCAACTATATTATCGCTACCTTTCTTATATTTAATTATGTAAGGAAAACTCTCAATGAATTCTATCCATCTACCTTGTCTTCTATTTAACTTTGATTGACTTTTTAAATACTCAATAGCTTCCTGATCAGTATTAATTACAAATTCTCTATGCCACAAATAATGTTGCCACACTTCCAAAGCCCTTACTAAAGCATACAGTTCTTTTTCATAAGTAGAATAATTCAAACTACTACCATTTAATTTCTCACTAAAATAAGCTATTGGTTTTCCCTCTTGAGAAAGTACAACCCCTATTCCTAACCCTGAAGCATCACAATCTAATTCAAACATCTTTTCAAAGTCAGGAAGACTCAACACAGGTGCTTGGGTTAATTTAGTCTTAAGTGTCTCAAAAGATTGTTGTTGCTCTAATCCCCAAGTGAACCCATTATCCTTATTTGTTATGGCAGTCAAGGGAGCAGCTATAGTACTAAAGTTTCTCACAAATCTCCTGTAAAAAGAACACAATCCATGAAAACTTCTTACTTCAGTCACACTCTTTGGCACAGGCCATTCCTGAATAACTCTAACCTTTTCTTCATCTATAGATACACCCTCTTTTCCTACCACAAATCCTAAGAAAACCACACTTTCCAAACAAAATCTAGACTTAGCCAAATTAGCATAAAGTGTTCTATTTTAAACACATTCAAAATAATCCTTAAGTGTTTCAGGTGTTCCTCTAAAGATTTACTATATATAAGTATATCATCAAAGTAAACAACAACAAATTTTCCAATAAATTCCCTCAACACATAGTTCATAAGTCTCATAAAAGTGCTAGGAGCATTTGACAACCCAAAAGGCATCACTAACCATTCATATAATCCAAAATTAGTCTTAAAAGCTGTCTTCCACTCATCTCCTGGTTTCATTCTAATTTGATGATACCCACTTTTTAAATCTATTTTAGAAAATATAACAGCACCATGCAATTGATCCAACATTTCATCAAGCCTAGGAATTGGATATCTATACTTGATAGTTATTTCATTTACTGCCCTGCTATCCACACACATCCTCCAAATACCATCCTTTTTAGGTACTAATAACACTAGTACTAAATAAGGACTCATAGACTCCTTAATATATCCTTTACGTAACAGTTCAGAGACCTGTCTTTTTAATTCCTTAACCTCTTCAGGATTTGCTCTATAAGCAGGTCTGTTTGGTATAACAGCTCCTGAAATAAAATCTATTTGATGTTCTATTCCCCTTAATGGAGGTAATCCACTAGGAATGTCCTCAGGAAACAACTCACTATATTCTTCCAATAACCGTTTCACTGTACTAGGTACTTCTTCAATTATTCCTCTCTGACACTCATAACAGTCCTTAAAAATCATCAAGTACACATTAGCATTTCTTTTCATTGCCTTTCCTACATCCTTACCTTTAGCATAAAATCCAGAAGTCCCTTTCATGTCCTTTGAACTAAGATCATTCTCCAAATTAGGCTTAGATAACTCCTTATAATCAGATTTAATTTTAGTTTGATCCTCAAATATTTCTTTTGGAGTCATAGGTGCTAAGACAATCTTCTTATCATCCTTCTGTACTGTATACCTATTTTTATCATCCTTCTCCCAATTCATTAAGCCACTGCAATCTATATGGTTTTGGATGTTTAGTAGTGGTTAATCCTAACTTAGACACCAACAGGGTACTAGCAGCATTAATACAACTACCACTATCTATGGCCATGTTAAAGCACTTATCATCAATTAAACATCGGGTATGGAATATATTTTCTCTCTGTATAGCATTAGAATCAGGTAATTTATTACTATTTAAAGCCCTTCGAACCACAAAAAGATCCCTACTCACTGGTAGTTCTACTTCCTCTTCTAGGTCACTATTATCCTCTCCAACTATATTGACATCTTCCTCTTCTTCTTCAGATTCAGATTCTATATCTCCAGACTCTCTAATTAAAATGTTTCTCTTTTTTGGAAATTCAGAAGCTATATATCCTAATCCTCCACATCTAAAACATTTAATATCCCTAGTCCTGTTTGATCCATTTACAGGGTTTGTCATCACATTCTTACCCTTTTCAAACTTCTGTCCTACCTTAACTTCATTGTTTCTACCTTTAAATTCAACCTTACTATTATTCTTCTAGTTTCTAGAAGTATTTCCCCCAAAATTTCTCCTTACTGTAGTCTTAAACCCAATCCCAGGGGGTTTATATATATTGCCTAGATTTACTTAATTGTATCTCTATCTTAGTAACTATATTCACCATTTCATTCAAGGTTCCACAAGGATACAGTTCTACTTTATCAGCTATCTCTGAATTTAATCCACTCAGAAACCTAGCCATGGTAGCATCATCATCCTCAATAACTCCTGTCTTAATAATCAAAACTTCTAGTTCCTTATAATAGTCATCCACTGTCCTCACTCCTTGACTAATAGTTTTCAACCTCTTTTGCAATTCCCTATAATAGTAACTTGGCACAAATCTCTTTCTCATTAAGGTTTTAAATTCTGCCCAAGTCTGTATAGGTGGTTCCCCACACCTTCGTCTAGTTAACACCAAATTATGATACCAAGAGGACGCATACTCAGTAAATTCTACTACAGCCACCTTAATTTTCTTTTCTTCAGAGTAATTATGACACTAAAATACTATTTCTATTTTCCTTTCCCATTCAAAATAATAATCAGGGTCATTCCTGCCATTAAACCCTGGTATACTAAGCTTAAGATTATTCAAATTCCTATCAATGAACTCTAATTCCCTATCTTGCCTATTGTTCTATCTAGGCATCCTATCACTATTGTGAGATACTTGGTCTTCCAACTCCTCTAGATTAGCTATGGGTGGAATTCTAATCCTAGGATCCATTGGAGTCCTTCCTAAAACTCCTGCTTGATTAGTTTCAACTCTGTTATGTTGCACCTCATTGATTCTTACTTCCTGTTCCCCTAGTCTTTGTTCTAGGTTAGCAGATAAAACAACAAATTGTGCAGTCATTTGTTCTTGAAAAGTTCTAAGGGTTTCTTAAAGATTATTACTAGACACAGATTGATTAACAGACTGACCATTGTTAGACATAATGAAATTTTTAGATTTAAACAACTAACACAGCAGCAATTAATTAACAGAAACAACTTATTCAAGAATTTCAGACAAACAGAACACACAGTATAGTCTCAAGAAGTATCATAGTATCAAAGATTAACAGAAATAGTAATAGTAAAGCTTACTCAGACTTATTCAATGTCTATAATAATTCGACAATAATGACTAAGTAAAAGGGAACGAGATTACCGCGTCTACTTAAGCAATTAAATCACTTATCTAGGGTACCCCTCTTCTTGGAGGTCTATCCCTTTTTCTCGAAGCCAAATGGTTCGTCGGTTATGTTACCTGTATACTTATTAACAAACAAGTAATTTGCGAAGAAATTGGAATTTAAGTATAGCAGATAGTAGTATTAAACAAGAAAAATTACGAATCGAGGTTACTAACAACAATTTGTCGCACTGTCAGTCAAGATTCAAGTTCTTGACCAAACCCTAGGTCGATTAGGGTTTCTCTTCGGACTTTCGAAACAGCGGACCAAAACACTTTAATCGCCAGTTATTAGAACGACAAAAATCGAAACAGTCCTCGTCGTTGTAAATCCTAAAATTTCACACCTCAAGATAGGGTTAGCGAAATACAGAAATCGACTCAAAAATGGAGGAAAACTTAATCAGTAACAAAGAAACTATGAGCACTCTAATAATCGAGGCTCTGATACCAAATGATGGAAACCTGTTAGGGTTTCTCGAAAGGATCAAAAGATTAATCGAGCGCAACGTTCGATTCGTCGGTTCAGCCTAAGGAACAAATCCAAAGGAAGACCAAAAGATTCAAAGGCACAGTTTGTACAACGGCAACTGAAATTTGAAGAGTGAATGATCTAGATCGATCAAAGGTAAGAGAGTAGATTCAGAAGAACGAGCGAACGAGAGAATCGCCGAGAGAGAGAGACAAGTCGCGAGAGAAGAATCGAGAAAAAACTCAGCCAAAATATTCAGTCAAAAGTATTGTCCCTATTACACATTGACCCAGCTATATATAGGCGTAGTACAGACCGTATGTCGACATACAAAATACACAATACAGACCTTCTAATACATGCTATAATACAACAGACCAAGGAAAGACCGAATGGCCTGATTGTTTTGGGCCACAAAAATAGTCGATCAGCCCACTCAAACCCCAAAATAAAAATGTCCCAAATACAATTAAGTTTAGGACTTAATTCCCATCAGCTACAAAACACTTTAGCTAATCATGGCTATTAAGGATTGATTAATCCACAATCCATCTAGTCCAAATTAAGGACCGGGTGGCGGATTATACAACCAACCTAATTTCCATTAGCCAATTTCGACCGGCGAATGCATCATATGGGATTACAATTTATTAACAAAAAAATATTACATAATCTGCACATTTCAGATACATAATCTGCACATTCCAGCAACTGCATCCAAAGATCCACAGAGTCCATATGCTGCATTACACTCCTATTTATTCACCAAATAAGACAAACAATTATAAGTAAATAATTCACAGTAATTTTCGAAATCAATTAAATATAAATTCTTAAGATTCACATCACAACCTTTTGCAACCAAAAAAATTCGTTGCAAAAACATTTTGTATATTACAACATATAAATGTCGTGGCAAATAAACCATCGCATATATTGCAACAATAAATGTTGTTGCAAAACATTTTATAATAATCACCATACAAATGAATTATTTTTGGCAACAATTTTTATAACATCATAAAATTATCATTGCCAAAAGAAAATTTTCTCAATAACAAAGTGTTATCGTTGCAAAAGTATTGTTACAATAAAGGAGTTTTCTTATAGTGACTCTAAGACTTGAGAAATCACATAAAAATGCACAATTTTAAAAAGTGGTTAAAAGAGTTGTGGAAAGCTCAAAATTAACATGGATAGTGTGAAAAAACATATTAGAAAATTTTGAGATAGATTAGAGAAATTACGGGAATTACAATAAGCTCCATTATTAAGCTATAACTTAGCCACATAGGAACTATCACCCAAGTACATATATGGTGTTTTATATTTACCCACTTTAACATGAGTTTTGCCTCAACTCACCACCTTTTCATTTTCTTTCATCTTTTTGGCATGTTAAAACCTAAAGCCTTTGTTCTTAAACTATTTCACCCATTCCTCCATTGGTGTACCTACCTAGTACGAATCTTCTTATGGAATTGGGTATTTGAATGGATGGAGATGATGGAACGTTATATGGTGGAAATTGAAGGAGGAAAAGAAGATATTAAAGCAATAATTGATAAATAATTCAATAAGAATTTTAAACTTTGAATGTTAGAAGACATTCAAAGCATCCTATCTAAGATTACTCCAAGTATTCTTAGTTAGAATTAATTACTCACAAAAGAAAGAAATAGCCAAGTTCAATACTTGTATTAGATTTCAAATTATTCAACCATGTGTTACAAGTGTCGACAATCATGCCTTATATAGGAAGCCATACATTGCTAACTAGTACCCTAAGATAGCCAAATGGCACACACATGGCTACCTAGTAAATAAACTAGTGATAGCAATGTAGCTTTATCCTATATGATACATGAATCAACAAAGAATATTACAACCAATGCAAGCTAATTAGTATATGAAAAAATCTAACAAGAACCCTAATCAAAATAAAGATGATGACTAGGATGTTGACTAGTTATCTTGATTCCTATAGTTGACCTTCATATATAATAATTCCCCTTGACTTGTAATAGTTTGTAACACATGAAATATTATGTATGTAGAGATCTTAAAGTGGGTTGGTATTCTTCCTACAAACATGTTACATACCTACAAGAATGACTTAAAGTAAACTTATTAGGGTTAGTCACATTATTAATATCATTATCAAAGACATATAATTGGATTGGTTTCATAATTAATTATGCCAAATATCTATGGATGCTTTTGCATCACTTCCTTTAGGCTTAAAAATCACAAGCAAACCATATTTTAACTCTTTTATGTATAATTAAGCAAAATAGGGTTAAGTTGTGTTTTCTTGGTGAGAATTAGGCTATGATACTCTCCCCTTGTCCAAGAATTTGAGATCTTCTTAAGTAATTTTCTAAAATATGATTTAATATTCTTTTTATTTGATTTCAAACCCTTTCAACTTAAAATATATGATAATATGTCTTTCTTACCTTGTTTTCTTATGTCTAACACTTTTTCAAGGTGGTTCATGAACTCTAAGATTCTGTGAGCCTCTCCTTTCATTAGGTTTGATTCTCTAATTTTTTTTTCTGATATAAAACTAGCTTTCTTGAATTAAAATAGGATTTTGTGTGTCTAATTAAATAATGGTGTGTTGAGATTATTTAAACTGCTAAACTTGTTATTTTTGTTACATAGATCAATTGATACTATTTATTCTTGAAGTTTTTTTTATACAACATGATAATAAGTTATTGTGATTTTTAAAATCATTATGTAATGATTATTGAGATATTTGGTGCATGGATGATTAAAGAAATCATAAAATGTGGTGGTTGTAAATCTGAAAATTTGAGTTAAATATATACCTAATTATCTCTCACTTGGTTGAGATTTATATGACCTATTTGGTATCATATTAAATATACATGAGTCTAATTTCAAACTCAACTTTTGAATCTTAAAAATATTAAGTATTGATGAAGTTATAAATATTTTAGCACAAGTGAAAAAATTTATCATGCCTAGTCGGAGGAACTATGCCTTGGGTTATGATTTGATATTTGTGATGGAGTTGTTTTTGAAATACTCCAAAACCCTAATTTTAGAAATTATGGCCAAATAAGGATTTGTTAGGGAAATTAATTAAGTAAAATTATTTTATTAAAATAAAAGGAAATTAATTAAGGCAAATCAAGAAGAAAATAATAAATATTTTAATTAAAAAAAATTAGGGAGTTTTATTAATTAAAATGGAAGTTAAGGAAAATTTATTCAAAATAGCCAAATTAAACTAAAAAGGAATTTAATTATTATTATTTTAAATATTATTAATTTTAAATATTCAAAAATATCAAAGGCCCAAAATACCCCAACCCATCTATTTTCTCTTTCTTCCCTTTTTTCTTTTTCTTCTTTCTTTTCCCTTTTTCTTTCTTTCTCTCCTTTCTCCTTTTCTTTCTCTTCTTCCCCGAGTTGGACCTGCCTCCCCCGCGGCCCAATCCCTTCCTACCCTTTCTCCTTCAGCATGGCCCAGCCCGCACGCCTCACCTTCCTTTCCTTTGCCTGTCGCCCGCCCAGTTGGCTCTTCTTTTCTTTCTTTTCTTTCTGCCTAGACTGCCGGTCCAGCCTTCTTCCCTTCCTTCTTCTTCTTTCTACCCCTTTGCGACCTGCAACTTCCCCCAACCTGCGCCTTGATTCTCGCCGCCGACCACGCCCCCTGACCGGCCATCACTCCCCTCTCTTCCCTGCTGATCCACTTGCCTTTTTGACTTGACTAACCTTCCCCTCTTCTCGCGCGCTATTCCTTTTCCCCGTCCCAATCACAACATGCCATGGTAAACCTGCGCCGGCCTGCCATTGCCAGCCAGTGTGCCCTATCCTAATTTCCCCCTATTCTCCCACTCCCCTCTATTTTTATCCCCCTCCTTTGGCCCTATGAATACCCCATAACCAGCCCCGAACTCGAACTCTTTCCCACACCCAAAAAATCTCGTCCCTTGCGCCATCACCCGATCAGGTGCCCTTGCTGTCGCCGTCGCCCAGCGCCGCCACTTGAGCCACCCATAGTACCACTCCCTACCTCACCCTCTACCAAACTATGCCACTCTCTGCCCTCGATTTGCCTTGCATGAGCCACCCCGTCCATGCAAAGTACCCTTCCCGAGCAGCCACACTTCCACCCATGTCGCCCTTCACACCGCCGTTCGCCACCACTCCCGCCACAACCACCACCTCTTAAACCTCCTAAAATCCCTGCAGACCTTCCTCTACCTCCCCCTACCCTCCTTTTCCCCTTCCTCCCTCTTCTCCTCCCTTTCCACCACCCTCGACCACCACAACACTGCCGCCTACACCGCTGCCTTTGGCTGCGCCACCACCACCATTCCAAACCTCTTCACCTAGGCATCCACCACCACCTCAACTTCCACCCTCAATCTCCGTCTCCTATCCCCAACACTCAACTAATTCCCTCTTTTCCCTTTTTCCCGCCACCACCACCACTGCCGGTGCCGCTAGTCACCACCAACCCTAGGCGATACGCAACTCCTCTCAACCCTTAAACCTTAATTATGCAAGCCTTATCCATTTTTACTTGTATTTATATTATTATTATTATTATTATTATTATTATTATTATTATTATTATTATTCATTTTTATTATTTATCATACTTTTTATTATTTATAGCCTCAAAATATCATATTATTATTATTAAGGGGTTGAACCCTATTTATTATTAATTCAACTATTATTATTGTTGTTGTTGTTGTTGTTGTTGTTTTCATTGTTATTATTATTATTATTATTATTATTATTATTATTATCATTATTATTATTATTATTATTATTATTATTATTATTATTATTATTCTTATTAGTAGTAGTAGTAGTAGTAGTAGTAGTAGTAGTAGTATTCACCATGGTTATTATTATTTTCAGCCTCGAGATACTAGTATCATTAATGAGGGGCCGAAACCCTATTCTAATATTATTTTGATTATTATTATTCTTATTCTTATTATTATTATTGCCAATATTATTATGGTACAACTATTCGAACCAATATATTATCACTACTTCAAATATTATTATTAATATCATTAACCTTAGCAATATTAGTATTTTGTTAGCATTAAGTTTATTATATTATTATTTTATCCCTAACCCTATTATTAGCCTTAGCCTTAGAAAAATACTAGGGTTTCTATTACTAGGAGTATTAATATTACTATTATTATTAATATCGCTATTTTTACTATAACTAGTGTTAGTACTCTTATTAAAGGAAATAAAGCTATTAGATTTAATAATATAAATATGGCTATAAGGATTATTAAAAACCCTATTTTTCACTTGTAAAGTTTCCTTTAATAATAGTAACCCTAATATTAGAATAATATAGGAAATAATAGTATTTTTGGTAGGAGGGAAACTAATCCTTAGTTTTTCCCTCTTATAGGTGAACTAGTCAAAACCCTAAGGAGGCATAGGAGCATGCTCCAAGACCGGTGACGTGCTAGGTAAGGGTGTAGCTAAGGCCTTATGTGTGCTATATGTCTTATATGCCTTGGATGCCATGTATAATGGAATGTTGTGTATCTTGTGCTATTAGTTTAACTATTTTATGTGTAGCGCAGCTTGGAGTTGAGGTATGCTCATGTGCTTTCTTATAGTATATGTTTAATATGTATATGCGGTGAAATGTGATGTGATGTGATATGACCCTTTAGGACATGCATATAAGGATATTTAATGTGGTATTGTGGGATGGAAAAATGAAAAAGAAAAATAGGAAAGTAAGATGACTAAGGGGAAAGTAAGTTGGCTAGCATTGGTGGGATTGACCTAAATATTCCATGATCCATGAGTGGATGAATAAAAGGGGACTTTAATTAAAATGAAAGAGTGGGAGAATCTAGGGTTTGGGAGAATCTAGTGTTTTGCGTGATAATTTTTAGGGTTTTGCATGAAACTTCGAGGGTTTGCATGGGATGGATAGAGTTTGCATGGGGGTGAATTTTATGTATGGAAATTTAACTTGGGGTGTGAGGAAGGTAATGGGAGAGTTGTTTTGGTGATTGGAGGCTTTGGGTAAAAAATAGTACGTGGGACAGTATAAGGGTGCATAGGAGACTGAACTAGGGTTTGAGAGGAAACCCTAATTTGAGAAGGTGGAAAAAGGAAAAAAAAATGAGGGTGAGTGGAGTATAAGATGAAGATGGAGGATTATTAGGTGAGGGATGAGCATGGGCATCTTGGGAAAACAAGAGTGGAATGTGAGAAATGGAGGGGTGACATGTGGAAAGGAGGACGCTAGGGTTTGGTGTGGCCACCCAGGGTTTTGTGGGAAATCGTGTACTTGGGGAGTAAAGTAAGATGATAAGGGTTAAATCTAAGGGTTGTGATAGGTGGGGTATTAAAACAATTTGGGTTGTGTGGGGTAGAAAAGGATGGGCCACATAGGTCCACATTAGAGTTTTTGGAGAAAACCCTAGGGTAAGATAGTGAGCGGACTTGGATGGGCCATTTTTATTATTATTTGTAATTTCCTAGCTTACTTATGTTTCTAAACTTGTCTTTCTTTATTTAATCTTAAATAACCTTGGTGAAACTTAATCTAAACCATTTATATCTATCAAGTTTAATACTATGATGACATGTGTCATTAGTTTTGATGATCATAAAGAAATATTCCTTAAGAATATTCTTAGTTAACATATTTTCCTAACTTATAACACTTTTCATCTTATGCCAATGGTCCCCTCTTTTATCCTACTCAATCCCACATCATCTTATCCATCCACTTTAAAATTTCAATCTTAATACTATCCCCAAATATGCCTCCAATTATCTTGATATTATCTTGTAAATATTCCAACCTTATCCCCACAAAATCCACCTCAACCAAACACCATCTTCCTTATGTGATTCTTATCCCTTTATTTCTTGTGGTGCTACATATAGTTATTGGTAGCTTCCTTGTCATAAAATCTATCATGACTTTTGAGTACACAAGTGCTACAAGTTAACTTACCTATTTGTGTATGTGTGTTTGTTTTTGATGGGTTTCACATCTCCAAAGTTGACCATATCCTCAATTTATCTTATTTTCCCTCTATTTTGAATGTTCCTAGTGGTCTTGATATGTTAAACCCATTTTTTCCATTTTTTCACCTTCATCAAACCTTTAAAACTCAAACACAATCTTAGTTTATCTCTTTTGTGTTTTTTTGATTAAACAAAGAATAGTTAAGCCTTGGTTTTGGGTGAGATTAACCATACTATATTCCTTTATTACTCAAGAATATTAGGTCTTTTAAAATTCTCTTAAAGGGTATGATCCATGTTCCTTTTTTTTTTTTTTAACCCCTTTCAATTTTAGTGTTATGCTAACTTGTTTTTCTTACTTGATTTCTCATGTTTTGATACCTTATAAGGTGACATTGATATTTTAAAGCTTGAGTGAACCTCCTATAATTTTAGGTTAATTTATATAACTTCCAAGGAAAGTTAAAAACATGTTTTTTTAAGTGTGATGAAACAAAAAAATTTCTATTATCACACATGTTGCAATAGATCTTGGTGTTTTATGCTTGATTAGGCATATTTAACAAGTAATTTTTTTAATGTGGATAATATGATGTTTTTATGGTTTTAAAGGTTTGTATAGGTTTTTAATAAGCTCATCTAATCATGAGCATAATTATAAGCTGTTTATTGAAATATTTGATTCATAATGCTTAAGAAAAGCGTGAAAGTTAGTGTTTAAGACCTACGAATTTGGTGTAAATTTCTAAATGAATTGCTCTTAGTTGGATAAGAGTTATAATTCATATTTATTATCCTATTAAATAATAGTATGTCAAATTTTACACACAAATTTAGGTTCTTAAAACTTTTTAAGTATTAAAGAAGTTATGATTGGTTTTCTGCAAGTGTACAAAACTACCCAAACCCAGCTTTTGGACAATGTGTTCAGGTTTGGGGTTTTGAATTTTTATTAGAGTTGAGTTTTATCTATTGAATAAATATTAAGTTGTTTCTTTCCATTTTTAGAATAAAATTTATTTTTAATATGTTTCCATTTAGATTAGTATAACCTATGTTATGATTAATGGAAGTTTGTTGAAGTTTGGTTGAATTTGTTCATATGTGCTTGAAGACAGTCAACATTTTAACTATTAAGTGAATATGTTCATGGATGAAAATTTTTGCTATTGAGATATTCAATTTTTCATCATTAATCATGCCTTAAGTAACTGTAAATGACATAATTAGGGATAAAGACTGACTAATAATGTTTAGACATAAAATGCCTAAGTTATCCTTAAAATGGCAAAATATTGAATGTGTGAACAATGAAACTTAAAGTTGGACCACTTAAAAATGACTTTGACTATTCACCATTTACTTTGACTATAGCTTTATTTTGTGATTTTGGGCACAAAGTTGATATTGGCCCTAAATTGGTCTTTTTTAGTTATAAACTTGTTTTCTTTTAGGATATTTTAACTAGCGCCATAATAAGCTAAGTCTGGTATCATATATAAAAATTTATGTGTTAGCTTAGTGTAATCTATAAATACTTTTGTGAAAGTTGGGTGTAATATATAAACACTAATTCTATGATATATGATATGAGTTTGGTGTTATCTTTAAACACTTGTTTGAATTCTATACTATGTGGGTTTAGTGTTATCCATAAATGCACAGGTGGATGAAGCATTAATCTAATAAAGGTGGGTGGGTATCCCATTGAAAGTCTATTGGCTTTGATTTCCTTTATTGATATGACACACTAAACTAATTAAGGTGGGTGTAATATCCCATTTGAAAGCTTCTTAGCTCTAGTGTCCATCAAATAGATAGTATTGTGTGTTGGTAATTAATTAATGAGAAATACTATCATATTTTGATTCGTACACTAAACTAATTAATCTAGGTGCGACATTCCCTTTGCAATCCTCTTAGATATGGTGTCCATCAAATAAATATCATGGCATGTTGGTACTTAAATTCACTATAAATATCATTGGTCGGTGGTCATTACACACATCATAATTAATATTACCTTGGCTATGATCTTGGTTGCGGGTGTGTATAACCTATGGTTTTTTATATAAATAGGTTGTCTTGGCTACGACCTTGATTGACGGGTGTATAACCCTTGGTTTTAAATAACTTTGGAACATTTTTTTGGATTTGTATAACAAATTCCATGTGCACTCCCTTGAGAGATTGCATATTATCTATACTAGGCTGCTCGAAAGTACAAGCATATAAAAATGTGATATATGTAAGCATGTGACTGCATGAGTTCTATTTTAAGTGCTCATTGAAGCTAGATTTTAATCAATATTTAACTATATGGATGCCTTACGTGGTGCTACGTTGATCCCAACACACCAAGGAATCAAATAGATTTATTTTGTAGGTTACCCATTTTAGTGAAGTTTTGTGTGGGTGAGTAACATTAGTCCTCACACAAGCTATTTGTGCTTATTCTTCCTTTATTATTTCCTTGTATATATTTCATTACTTATTTTATAAATTTAAACATTTTATGATTCTATTTTTATTGTTTTAATCTATCTCATTTAAAGAGTTTTCTTGCACTTTGATTTACTATTAAGTAAGCCTTATATCCATCTCGGGTTGTTAACCATACGTGATCCTTTGAGGTGTAAAAGCGCTTTTATCCTTACACTTGACATTATTTAGGTAATGCGAGTACCTTCTCCTAGTTAGACACAACAATTTCATCCCCATTTTGTTTTACATTTTGTAAACTCTTTTCCAAAATGAAACATTCTAGTCATAAAAATTAGGGTGTTAGATATGAGGAACTTTATCTGCAAGCAGTGTGACATATATTACTCAGGGGTTTATTGTGTTGGGAAGCAATTTTAGTGTCATAGTGGTGAAAAATAGGGCATCATCAATTTGAATGCCATTTTATTAAGGATGTTTCAAGCAGAGATAAGCTCATTCTTAGGTTAGAGATATCAAACTGCCATTAGTTCAAAAGGATCATCCGTCAATAGAGAGTGTGGCCCCTAGGCCTCCATAACAAAGGGCATAGAAACCTCACACTTTTTAGCCTCCTAAGGGATCAAAAATTTTATTGGAGTTCCTCTAGGTAGTGCATTGAATGTCATGAGTTATTCAAAGACTAATGGGTAAGAAAATGTCATCATATGTATATTTACTATCTCCTCATTGCTAGCATGCATACTTTTTGACTAAAGTGTTTCACATTCTTTTGTGCCTAATACTTTTATAGATATGGCTACTATGACTCCATTTCTAGTATAAAAACTTTTTTATGCTCCCATGTATAGTTAGACTTCCACATACAATGCAATATAAAGATATGACCTTAGTCATTAGCGGTGTTGAGTTATCCATAAAACCTTATAGAGATTGAATCGTATGACTTAGACATGATTCTAGAGATGGATATTCTTTAAAAGTACTAAGGAGTGATAGATTGTGCACGTGAACATGTGGTTCTAATGGAACCAAAGTGTTATAGAGCCTTTTACTGGAGATGTAGGCATAGGCCCTTAGTGAGGTTTATTTCTGCATTGATGCTAGAATCCTACTGTGGAAGGGTTATCCACTTTTTATGTGCATCATTTAGGAAATGGGTGATTTTAAGACATTGATCACGGATATAATAGCTGTTCATGAGTTTTTAGATGTGTTTCTCAATAAGATTCCAAACATGGTGCCATTTTGTGAGATAAATTTCATGATCCACTTTATACCATGGAAAAAATCTATGTCAAAGGCACCCCATCGCATGGCGCTGAATAATATGAAAGATACATACACTTAGTTATATAAGTTGTTGGAGAAGGGATACATTCAATATAATGTGTCACCTTGAGGAGTGCTTATCCTTTTATTCCACATAAAGGATGTTGGGTTAAAAATCTACATCAATTATCATGCTTTAAATTAGGTTATGACAAAGAAATGTTATCCTCTACCTCAAATAGACAATCTCTTTGATAATTTATGTGAGGCTACCATGTTTTTGAAGATCAATCTCAAATTTAGGTATCCTTAGTTGAGGATTCATAAGTGGGAAAAATGTAAGATAACTTTTTAGATAAGTTATAACCATTGTGAGTACACTATAAGATCTCATAAATTGTATATTGTATCACATTTTGATCAAGCCATGGTACCCTTCATTGATGAAATTATTGTCCATTTTAAGATTCAAGAGGAGCACAAGTAGCATTAGAGCTAGACCTTGTTAGTGTTGAGGAACCATCATATATGTAAAAAGATCTCAAAGTATGAGTTTTAGCTTTATGGAGTAGTTTTTATTATACATGTTATATTGGGGGAACGAGTATTAGTTGATCATAGTGGTTGGAATTGACTAGTATTAGGGAGGTGCACAACTATTTAGGTTGGGTAAAATACTACAAATAATTATTTTCAAACTTCTCTAGGAGTATTCGTCGTTTAGTGTCCTTGTTGAAGAAGACTATATGCTTTTAGTGGACTAGTGTTGAAATAAGGCTTCTAAAGAGGTGAAGTGGGGTTGTCTTCAGCTCTAGTGCTCACCTCACCATTTGGTACTGAAGGGTTTGAGGTGTACAATAATGTACCAAGCATGGTTGAGTTGTGTTCAGTTGAAGCACAGGAGGGTAGTAGCCTATGTTTCTTGTTAGTTGAAGTAGCATGTGTAAAAGTAATCGACTCACAACCTTAAGCTTACACTAGTGGTTTTGCCTTGAGATATTATATGTATAGAGTGCAGTGTAAATTTTTCACTAACCATAAGAGCAACAAGTACATATTCACTTAGTGAGATATGAATATAAGGTAATAAAGATGGATTGAGTTGGTTAAAAACTACAACTTAGAGTTGACCTACCATAAAGGAAAGACCAATGTTGTTGCAAATACTCTTAGTAGGAAGAAATCACAATCTCTAGGTTCATTAGGTTCGAGGATCATAAGATAAGGATGAATGCTCTCATGATTATACTAATCATCTTTGGTGAGATCCAAGATAATCACCTTCATGATATCAAGCTCAAGAGGATCTATCAGGGCATACAAATGATATAGTCATAGCATTTCAAATACATGTGGATGGCACCTTAAGATTCTAAGGCATAAGTTGTGTGAACCCCCATTATTTTTTCTACTTAAAAATTTCATTTTACTTGAAGAAAATTCTTAAAATAGTGAGGGTTAGTGTCACATTCAGGATACATTTGGTTTCCTAACCTTTTTCATGCCAAGTGCTAAGGCCAAAATAGTTCAACTCAAATCAAATGGAACAAAAAAGAAGAGACAATAATATAAATAAAGAGTTATGGATAGTATGACCCTCATAGAACAACACTAATAAAAATATAATTGGGGATATAAAAGTAAAAAATGTAAACAACAAGAAAAGAGTACCCTACAATGCAATGCCAATTAGCCCTTACACCAATACCAACTATAATTAGTAGTAAAACTTATACAAAGTATAAAAGCGTGGAATTTTATTTCCCAGGCCCTTCTAATTATTCATGTCCTCTAAAGTGATAGGATAAGTGTGATTTCCCTATACTTATTAAATCACAACACCTCTAAAGAGGTAGCATGTTTGCATAGGAAGAAATCAAACAAGAGCAAGAATTGCATATAAAGCATTTAACCACATGTGATAGCAATATTCAAGGAAAATCATGGCTCCACAACCCAATATACAATAATAATCAACCATATTCTAACAAGGTTAAATATCAAGATGATTTCAAAATAATATCAATCACTTATTATGGAAAACCCTAATCTAATTATTTAAGAGACACAATGGTGGTTTTCTAATCCATTTTAAATCAAATGAATTCAAACGATAAGAAGAATATAATCCCATAATCTAAGGCAATGATACCATATATAAGTTAACAAATCAAGCCACTAAATCCCAACATAAAAAGTAAAATTAGCTCTTAAGTATGTGCACCCCTATAGAATTTATGAATCCCGATAAGAAGAAATGAGTCATTTGATCAAAAAGTTCAACTATAGACTCAGGGACATGTTATAACGTATGATATTCATTCCCAAACTCAAGTCATTTACTTTAAATGATTAGTGACTTATTCAATTTTCAATTAATATTCTTCAAAGCATACTATGATGCACAATAAAAAAAATCCATCAATCTAATCATCCAATCAATCCAAAGGACCACAATGGTCACTACAATAAACCAACCATCCAATCAATCTAAAGGAACCCAAAAACTACTAAAAATCAAATCCATCAAACCCTAAGGTTAGGCTTATTACCATACCCTAAACATTTCATCAAATCAAATTAATTGAATTTCATATTTTGCACCCTTTTAATTATATTTTGTCCAAATGTTAACACTAAGTCAAATACAAGTAAACTAAATAAAATAAAATACAACATAATTATCATACATAAGCTAACGTTAACTCTAAGTCAACCCATATTCCATAAAAATCAAACTAAGTGTCCTAAAGGATTGAATACTCAGTTCAACTAACCCGTTGACTAGTTAGGGAGTAACTATAACACACATATACAAAATAAGTTGGTAGGGAAGACAATTTCTCCGATGGGTTTGAGGCCTCATTTAGGATTATGTGTTTGGGACTAGGGGTGTTTTTGGGTTTAAGGTTTGAGTTTGGTAATTTTTGTAGGGATGGGTTGTGAACAGGGATGGGGTCCCCATCCCCGAACACGCCTTGATATATACATATACATGTACATAAATGCACACATGTATAATCATATACAAACATACATACATACATGCATGCACGCATGCATACACACACACACACACTCTCTCTCTCTTTCTCTCTCACACACAGAGTCTTAAAACAAAATTTTATGTTGATATAAACTTAGAGATGCTATAATTCATTTTGATGTACATAGTCTTACCCCTTTCATTACAAATATTACTTTTGTAAGGATTAGATGGACTATATCTTACCATTGCAATACTACAAAGGTTAGGTATTTGATACACCAATGAATATGGGAGAAAATTATTATCATCTTAGCTTTGTTGGCTTACTTTCACTATATGGCTTCCTTGTATATGCAAAATTCAATTTCCTCATAAAGTTAGTCTTGTTAGAAACCTATTGACAAGGTAGGCCTAGTTTGGGGAATTCTAGTCGATAACTAATTTACTTTATTCAAAAAGTAAATTTAACATGATTTTTATACATTTTAAAAAAAGATTATTGGTTAAAGCTACATTTCTAAAATGAAACAATTTTCCTAAACCAGAACTCTAAGTAACATAAGGAGGGTCTTCAAAATCATCATAATCTTTGTTGCTTTTTCTTCGGTCATACTATTTTATGAAAAGTCCAAACTAGGTAACGACATTTGCTAGTTTATTTGGTGATTATTTTATATAAGTCTAACTTCAGAATGTAATTTTTTTGGGGGCAAGGTGGGGTTCAAGTTTGAAAATTTAATATTAGTACACACTAGTTGTAAGGTTCTTAAGAATCGTAGATACAATAAAGGAAAGTATTTTAATCTAGTCTGTCTATGGATCACTTTAACAAAATTTTTGATTAATAAAGTTTGATTGTGAATGGATTTTGTATTCTAAGAAAAAATAGTTGATATTTATCTTTGTTCAAGTTATACCATGCTTTTTTACTAATTTTCATATCTAATCAGTCATGCATGCACATTACTATGTGTAGTAATTCACCATAACTTTTTTTGGTCAACTAAAGATAAAATCTAAAATTTAAAATTGATGTGAAGGCATGGAAATATATAAATAAATAGGAAACATCTATATCCTATAATAAATAAAGAGTATGAACATCATAAAATTCTTTTTGTATGGGTTAAAGGGTTGGGTTTTAGTTCAACACATATTAATGTATATTCATCATCTATTTTATATACATTCAACACATGAATGATTTTAATATTGATTTTAATATAATTTGGGGTTTGAAAATTTTAATTAATTCATCAATAATTAAATTAAACAATAATTATGAGTAGAAGTGTTGTTTGAACAAGGAATACTAAGCACTACACATCATATGAGCCCTTTTGGTTACTTTTTATTAACTAAAATGGTTTGATGAAATTTTAATGCACCATGGGGACATATCTTTGTGAAATATTTGATTGAATATATACTCATGTGTTAGTTCTTGGAAACATCACTAATACTCTTTAAAACTTAGTGCATTGGATGAAAAAGTAGGATGAGGCTTTAAGCATGTGGAAAATCTATTAATTTTCCAAATGATGCAAGGAGATTTGAGCAGCTTTAGGCACATTAGTGTATTGCTTATGTTGTGTAGGTCTGATGTTTGTAAAGGGCATGCACTTTATCCCATTAATATCTTGTCACTTGATCCAACATATGTGTCTCATCTAAATAGAAAATAAATCCTATATATACATCCATTAGTAGGCTTAAAAAAATATTAAGAAAAAAATTCCAATTATTATCTCTCTATTTCTCCTTCTCCATTTTCATTATAAGTTGCCTCTAGTTAAGTACTAGCATAATATTAGTTCACTAGATTTATATTAGATTAGAGTGACTTCTAATAGGAATGTAAATGATTATTCTATCTTGGAAGATAATTTTTCATAACATTGGACACCAAGTGACGAAGTAATTTTGTCTTTAGGAGACATCATAAATTGAATGGGCTCAGATAAATTATTTTGGTCTTCCTTTTTTTTAACTTTTGTTATTATTCTAATTAATAAGGTATGAATATATTATTATTGTTATTATTATTATTATTATTCATATTTTTTAATTATTGTTAATACCATATAGTTGCAATAGTATAAATTAATATAGTTCAAACAATCTTAAGACAAATTTTTGGTTTCGTTATTTATTATAGTGTAGAAGTTGGAATTTATTAAATAACTATTATACTTGTCTTCTCATACCCCATTTTATTATTTATCAAATTTATATTTTTTTAATAAAAATGGAATAATCTACAAACATTGTTGTAAATCTTATAAACACAATGAGTGTTGGTGAAAAGCCACCAAGGTTAAATGGGTTAGATTTTAAATGTTTGAAACATAAAATGTTATTTTATTTAACTAAATTAATAGTGTATTAATGTGAACCCTCCTGTGCTTGAGGAAAATGAGATTGATGTAATCAATGTGGATATAGTAGATGCATGGAAATATATAAATTTGTTTACACAGAAACTATATCCTTAATGGATTAGACAACACATTATACAATGTGTATTCAATTGTTGAAAGCAACTTAGGGATTATTTGAATACCAAGTATAAGACGGAGGATGACGTGATAAAAAAATTCATCATCAATTTTTTTCTAGATTATATAATGTTGGATAACAAATATGTTTTGTTTGAAGTAGAGATGCTTAAAGTTATCACTCATAATATTCATGTTGAGGGTATGTTTCTTAATAAATAATTTCAAATGGATGTAGTAAATTAAAAATTACCACCACTTTGGAATGATTTTAAATATTATCCCAAGCATAAGCGTAAGGAGAATCAAAATGAAGATTTTATAGTTCATTTGATAATCGAGGAAGAAAATCACAAGTTTGAAGGCTCAAATCCTATGGCTTCTAGAGCCAATGTAATGGGAAATTGATTAAAGAATATCAAGAAAGGGAAGCACAATGGATATGGTTTTAATGCACAACTTAATGTCTCCAAGAAATTCAAAGGAAAGAGTTATAAATGTGGCAAACAATGAAATTGTGCTAAGGACTATAGGAATCTATAGAAATCCAAGAAGAAAAGAACCAGGCAAAAATCACTAAAGTAGACAAGATATCTAAAGATCTTAATGCATCACAATGTTACCTCATTAGCAATGTTAAGAAATAGTGGGTATACAGTGGAGCCACTCTCACCATATTTGTGGTTACATGTGGATGTTCTTTGAGCATTATTCTATTAGAGATGGTGAAGAAGAACTATTCATAGGAAAGTTTTCATCATAATGTGACCGATCATGGAAAGTTAAAACTCAAGTTGACAAGTAGGAACAAATTTACCTTAAATGATGTGTTTTATGTGCCAGACATCCAAAATAATTTGGTCTCTAGATCTCTACTTAGTAGGAAAGGTTTTAAGTTAGTCTTTGAATCCAATAAATTAAAATCTTTGTAGAAAAAGGCTATCTTAGTGATGTCATCACTACGATGAATGTAATAACTATTATACTCAAATAAAAATAAAAATAATATAATAATAATAGTGGTTTTTTCTTCTTATATGTTTGAGTTATTTACTATTTGGCATGGATGATTATGACATGTTAATTAAAGCACCATAAGTAGATTAATTCATTTATATATTTTTTTCCCAAATGTGAGTTTGATCCTAATAATAAATATGAAGTATTTTATTGAGCAAAACACATAACAGTTAGCTTTAATTCACACCAATGTGTGCGGTATAAAATTTGTGTACACTAGAGGTGGTAAAAAGTAATTAATTACTTTCATCAATTATTGCACAAGCTACTTATACATTTGTTTTTTAGGAATCAATGATAAAATAAATGAAGTATATAAACACTTCAAAGCAAAATTTGAAAACCAACCTGCTAAAAAGATTAATGTAATAAGAAATGATAGAGGAGATAAATGTGAATACTCTTTTAAACAATGTTGTTCGGAACATGATATTATTCACCAATCTACCACTCCTTATGAGCCCCTAATATAATAGAATTACGTAATGTAATAATTGGACATTGAAGGACATGATTAATGTCATGATGATAAGTTCTAGATTACTATAGAACTTGTGTCAAGGGGGGCCTTATTGTTTGCAAATTATATTCTAAATGAGACACATCATAAGGAAACCCACAACATTCTATAGGTGTTATGGAAACATCTCAAGCTTAACTATAAATACTTAAAATGGGATCTTGACAAAAAAAATATAGGTTTCTAAGCTAGAGAGGGTCAAGTCATGATAAAAAAAAACCCATTAAATGTGCATTCATTGGTTATGCACATAATAGTAGTGCATATCATTTTTTTTTTCCATAAATCAAAATTTCCTAACATTTATGTCAACACCATTATAAATTATAGGGATACTATATTTTTTTTTGAAAATATTTTTCCCTAAAAAATAAAAAGAGAATTTGTTTCACTAAAGAAGCTAAGATATTACATTGGTAATAGGAGTAAATAAGGTGATCCAAATGAACCTAGATAAAGTAAGAGAGCTATGATTTCAAAAAAAAAATGGACCTAATTATCTAACATCAATCTCAATCTCTTTATGTTGAGAAAAAGCTTCTTTAGTTCAAGGAGTAAAAGATCAATCCATTAAAGACACAATTAGAGGTGAATATTTATTTGATGAAAAATATTGGTAGTGGTATTTCTAAATAGGAATATTCATGGATAATATGTAGTATCATGTATATCATGAAGTACAAAAAACTAGACAATTTCAATGTAGTTAATAGGCTAATTCATTACACTAATAACCCTAGTAGGGAACATTGGAAGATAACCATTATAGTTGTAGTATATATAAAGCATACCAAGAACTTTAGATTACACTATAATAAGTATCCAATAGTGGTAGAAGGTTACATTGATACAAATTGAATATGAAATTCCATAAACTCTAAGTTTATTAGTGGATACATAGTCTATCTTGGAAGTGGAGCAATATCTTGAAAATTATCAAAACTAATATGTATCACAAGGGTGATGATAGAGCCTAATTATATTACTTTAGATAAAGCTAGGGAAGAAGCTAGATGAGTCAAATACATATTAGAATATATCACATTTTATGGAAAACTTATACCACATAGATGTGTCCATTGTGATATCCAATCTACAATTAGTAGAACATAAATTAAGATGGATAATGGCAAGTCTAAATATATTCATCATAGACATAATCTTATTTGGATGTTGTTTTGTTGTAGATTTATCACAATTAACGATGTGAAGTCAAAGGGTAATATTGTGGATATACTTATAAGGGTATCAACTAAAGAGAAGATAGAAAGATCATCAAGGAGAATCACATTAAAACCTATGAATATATGGTGTCACTATTGTGCTAATCCAACCTAGTTAACTGGAGATCCTTAGATCTAGGTTTAATGGGACAAATGAGCTATGGATGATTCATTATTGCATTACAAAACCTATTTCCATCTATGTAGCACCCCAAATTTTATTACTAAAATTTTTTATTTTTACAACAGAAGCTTATAACTAAAATATCGGGTGTTACTGCAGTAACTGATGTAAGTCTAGCCTACTATACCATCCTCACATCAATCATGAGGCTTAAACCATTAAAAGTAAAATAGAGCAAATAGAAAGAGAGAAGTTTCATAAACATAAATATGAGTTTGGAGCTTTACTTTGAATACAATAAAATACAAACAAAAGAGATATCATGGAACTAAGAGTCCAAAAAGGTATCTGGATAAAACTATTCCCTAGATAACATGACTCTACACCCATGCCCTGATATAAAACATCACTTTACCCCATACAACACATAATAGGTAGCAAAATCATCCACGTGGTCCTCAATGACTTGCACAAAAGCATCAGGGTAGCAACATCCATGAAAAGGATGGTTAGTATGCTACATACTTAGGAAGGTGTAAATAATGTCAAGTCAGGGATATAATTACATACATACATACATACACAACAAAGAATAAGTATGCGTGAGAAATACATAAACTATTATAAAGTAAGTACTAAACCATGCATATTTATTAGATATAACAACTTTTATTCTTTTATTTACATTGAGTTTAGGGAATCCACTATTCTTAAACCGATGGAATAGTCTAAAGTACCTTTGAGGGACAACACACCTAAGCTATTATTATCATCCGGTGAAATAGACTCAACACCTCTTAGGGTAAAATCTTCTGAGCCATTATTATTAAATCAATGGAATGGTCTAAAGAACCTCTCAAGAACAACATACGTGAGCCACTATTATCATTTGGTAGAACGGACCCAACACCTCTATGTTGACTCACGTACTCTTCCCCTTTAAGTCATTAATATCATATACATTAGGTTGTTTAACTCAAATTGTATTATCTTTCATGTTGATTTTAGGGTCTCACTATTCTTAATTTAGTGGAATGGATTAATGCACCTCTCAAGACAAAATGCTCCAAAGCCACTATTATCGTCTAGTGAAATAGATCCATAAAATACCTTAGCTTGACTTATGTGATTTTTCACTTTAAATGATTAATGTCTTATTTGTGATTGATTTTAAAAGTGCATAACATATTAAAAGTAGGTAAAGTACATCACAAGGATCATAAGGTTGTTCTCTAAGGTTAAGACCCCTTTTATTCCCTCAAAAACCCTAATTTCACACTTTTATCATAAATCTTCTTTTGTTAATCTGTTATCCACCAAACTTAGTACCTCTTCCTAAAATATAATTATTAATATTATGCTATAATTTCAAGTCCTAACTCAAAGGTCTTGTACATGAGATAATAGCACTATCTCAAAAGTAACTATTCCTGGGGCTTATAAATCCTAATTTCACAAATCTCTCATAACTTTTCCTATAGAGCTAAAAAAAATACTAGTTTCAAGATAAATTTCCAAAACATTAATGTTAGTAGCATATTCAAATTTCTTGGTCTAACTCTACCATTTCACACATATGATAATGACCTTCTCGTTTTAGGGATACTTTTCCTAAATCAAGCCTTTTTATACTTTATTAAACTTAGACCATTCACAACTACTCTAAACACTTCATATAAGTTCGTTACACATTAAAATACCATGTTTTCAATATTAAGCCCATATTAATCAAAATGCCCTTATCAATAATAAAAACCCTTATTTCATGTAGATCTTATACGTTTTGGTAACATTATTTCCAAATCCTCCATTTATCTTCATATACCTTATTATAATCATTTCACACTCATCATACCTTAATAAATCCATATTATAACCATACACTACACTGATGGTTTTCCATATAGAATAACAATATCGCATAATCTCCACTCACTTATTTTCTATCATATAATATCAACCTCATAACATAGCATTAGCAATAATACATTTAACCACATGATAACAATAACATGGTATAACACAAAAACATGCAGAACACTTAGCAACCAAAAAACTTAGACTACAACTTGTATTCTTATGAAAATGATTCTGGTCTCTAAGCAAGAAAATGTTATCTTGCCTTTTCCAAAAGCTCAGAAGTGTCACTTAAGAAACCATAATAAAACACCATTATAATTGAATGCCATAATTTGGAAAAATATAAAGGAATGAAGAGTAGAACAATGGAGAAACGACAACAAGTGTTAAGCCAAACGGGGTAGCATTAACTAGTGGTGTTGTTGCTAGGGCATGCATCGATAGATGATGCCAAAACAAAGGGTGGCACCCATGGGAATGGTTAAAGGTGGATGGTGAGTTGTTGTAGAATTTGTTGAAGAGGAGTGGTGTGGTGCAGTTAGTGTGGTCGAATAGTGGGGGTCGTGTCTGATTGTTGATGTCGTATCCAAGGAAGAAAATAAAGGGGTGGTTCTGGTGAGTTTAGCTTAAAGGTGGGGTGGTGCGCTAGATTTTTTGGCTATTGGTAAGGGATAGGAACAACAAGGTGACTGAAGTAGTAGGGGTGTTTCAGTTGAGATCGTCGGTGGTGATTTTTTTGGTTGTTTTGGGGACAATAAGGAGGAGAAAGGTAAGGAATAAGGCTGCGACTTTTGTGGTTTTTTGATAGAAAAAATTGGAGGGAGAAGGAGATAGGTTCAAGGAATTAAATTTTCCTTATATACACACACGTGCACACAAGAAAAGAAGGATGATTATCCAAAAAACTCAACTCTAACCCACGACCATAGGGGCTAGGAGTTGATAGGTTGATGGGGTAGGGAGTGGCTTAAAAGGTGATGGGGATGTGGCAAGTATTGCCTAAGTACAATTTTTCACACATGAAGAATGGGGAAAGGAAAAAGGGAAAATAGAATGGTTGGCCAAAGGAAGAAAAAAAAGAAAGAAGAGAAAAGGGAAAAGAGGGAAAAGAGAAGAAAATATATTAGGTTTGGTTTTTGGATTAGAATAAGGTTAATATAATTTTGGTTAGGGAATTAGGATAGTTTAATTTTCAATCAAATGGATTAGGCTAACATTTTAAGGTTATAGAGTTAGGGTACAATAAGAATATTAATTTTTTATGATTAGGATTAGGTTTAGCTAAATTTTGGGTTATTACATCATTTTCCCTTGAGAGGAGTTGGGTCCGTTCCACCAAACAATACTAGTAGTTCAGGTGTGTTATCCTTGAATAACTAGTTTAAAAATAATGGTTTCCTTGATCTCAACATAAATAAAAGAATGAAAATTGTTATATCTAATAAAGAGGCCTGGTTCAGTAGTTACCTTGTGATATGTTATCTATTTCGCATGTGTACTTATTCTCTATTGTGAATGCATGTAATTAACAATATCCTCAACTCTAAAGTATTGTCACCTTGCTCAATATGTAGTGTACTGACCATCCTTTTCATAGGCGGTGCTCATTCTTAAGAGCAGACGACCCTGATGCATTTGTGCAGGTCATTGAGGACCAGATGGAGGATTTTGTTGCCTATGATATGTTATATAGGGTAGAGTGATGTTTTATACTAGGGCATAGGCGTAGAGTCATGTTATCTGGGCAGAGTGATGCTTTTGTGATGTTTTTTCATACCTTTTTGGACTCTTAGTTCCATGGTATCTCTTTTATTTTTATTTTATTGTATTCGGAGTAAAGTTCCAAACTCATATTTATGTTTATAAATCTACTCTCGTTCTATTTACTTTGGTTTAGTTTTAACGGTTTTGTCCAAGTGATTAGTGTGATGATAGTATGGTAAGCCAGACTTATATCGATTATGGCGGTAACACCTGATATTTTGTTATAAGTTTCCGCTAAAAATTTTTAATAGTAAAATTTGAGGTGTTACAATCTACATATTCCTATGATGAAACAATACATATGAGAGGGTAAGGTTAAGTTGTGTTTTTAATGATCCCTATAACTTGATACATTGAAGTAGAGTATCTAAGGATTAAATAATTAGGAGATCAACTATATCAATGGTAAAGAGTTGCTTCTATGATAATTTTGTAAGGCTAAATTCTGTAAAGAGCTCATATATTAGGAGATGCTCATGATCAGAATGAACACAAACATGAGAATCAATTAAGATCAAATTAAGCTATGTATTTTGTATTATCTCAATTTATTAAAAATGACTAACTATTCAAGACAAGCTTTCCCACAAATTTACAAGTAATGTCAAAAGAAATTCATTATACAAAGTTAAAAGTCTCATGTTACTCATCCAAATGCATTTTTTCCACTTGTATTTAATTAGTATAGAATTCAAACTAATTTTATCTTTCATAAAGGGAATAGACACATTCCAAAAAAGATAGTATTACTGTAACACCCCCAAAAATTAGAACTAAATTTTTTTTTTAAATAATTAATTATGAAGCTAAAATAATAAAATGTAGGGCATTACCACCATACTTGGTATGAGTCCGAATTCGTTTACCATTCTTATACCAAGTGCTAAGCATATAAATATTACTCCACTTAATTTAATATCATGATTATAAGAATTAGAGTATAGAGAACTTCAGCACATTAATATCATTCCAAATGAAACCAACTATCTGTGGTTACAAAATTTAGTGAAAGAAAAAACATAAGAGTATAAGAGTATAGAATTATCCGGATCAAAAGATACTGGGTAAAACACTAGATAACCCTAACTCTTAACCCATGTACTAGCCTTCAAATGAGTTCACAATCTAATCTGCAATTACCATTGTCCATTGAATAAGTAGAGTCCCATAAAAAGGAACCCTTCAGTACAACGATACTAAGTAATCCATTATACAAAATTAATATGAAAAGCCCACATAGAACTCATATAAGTCATCATAACAATACGTGGTATACAATATTAAAATATACATGCAATAATAAAAATACATAATCATATTACATAAACAATATGAATAAAGTAACATAGTGCTCATACTCGTTCATTTAGAACATAACAAAACTTACCAACCAAGCATATGATAGATGCTTTCTAAAATAATTATTAGGAACAGTCTCAACATATTAACCATAACCTTCAAAATATATCTCAATATCAAAACCAACAATATCCAAGACACCACAGGTAGGGATTAAAGGCACAACACCAAAAAATCCATAACATCACAGATAGGGCTCAAATATATAATACCAAACACAAGTAAAAACAAAGGCTACTACCAAACTTCAGGTAGTCCCAAAGATTACTACTAAACCACAGGTAGGAAAAAAAGGCTACTATCAAACCACAAGTAGCAACAATAGCTACTACCTAGTCATAAGTAGGCACAAATGCTACTATTAAACCACAGGTTGGCACAAAGGCTACTACCAAACCACAAGTAGGCATGAAAGCTACCACTGACCAATCTAATAATCCAATAATAATCATTTTTATTTTTATTTACTTGAGGGGAGATCATAGCAATCTAGAGTCACTAAGGTACTCTAGTCATGATAGTACACTAAGGTAATACAATATCCTATTGGCTATCAATCCAAGGACACTAAGGTACTCTAGCCGTACTGGTAGAAAAAGGTAGCATAATACCCTACCAACAAGGATACCTAATCCATAAGTATGCATGCCCGATATAAGTTTGCATGACTAAATAGATTAAAACATAGGGCCTAGCTAGGACACTAAGGAACACAGGTAATAATCCATAATCAATTGTGAGCTAAACCACGTATTTAGGGTAGCCAGTGCTAAAGAGCTACTATTTTCTATCTCGAGGCATTTCACTTTAAATATTATTATTTTATAATAATAACCACGAGACCACATATCAATCATATAAATCTAATTTTCACACTTAACCACTTTTACTCATATCCAAACATCTAAGATAACTAAATTCAAGATTAATACCTAAGTCAACATTAGAAATTTGCTAAGGCAATCTTGGATTCATTATTTACATTTGGGTACATTAGGCCAAAAATGACCAAAATGCCCCTAAGGCCATAATTTCCACATTATCATCCCTCCAAAACTAATTCCATTTTATTTATTAAATTTTTATGAAAAGGATAAAATAAAATAATTAAATTATTTAATATTTAAATAAAGTATAAAATATGCTAAATGATCATTTTACTCTTACATGAGATTTTGCATGCAAAACCCTAACATGTGTTTCTAAAACATCAAACCACATTTTCTCATGCTCAACAATACATAATACATTTTAGGCATGCTTATCAGAATAATTATCATGATGCACTTAGAATAATCAAAAATGCCCCTAGGGCATATAATAATAATAATAATAATGCTAAAACATGTGTTTCTAAAAGATCAAATCACACATCTCCATACTTAAAAATAATTGAGACATATTAGGTATTCTTATTGTATTACATATCACAATATGCTTAAACGACCAAATTGCCCATAAGGCACATGATAATAATATTTATCTTAAAACTATGCCTAGGCATGCTCAACTTATCATATTGGACATATATAACATAAATAATGTATTTCTAACATAGAAACCATTATAACCTACTTTATACATATATTAATTTACACAAGTTATCATGTTCCATTTTACCAAATTTTGTACTATCATTATTAGGAAAATAGTTTCAACGTGACATCATGCTTAATAAAATTTATACATCAAAACCATAATGTGATATCATACAATATTTGAATATTTTAGTGGAGCATAAAGATTATATGATTTTCAATAAAACATAATTTAGCGGTAACCTGCTAAAAATTATTAGGCTTCACTAATCAAACTATTGCACCTTAAAATAATACCACATTAACCAAATTAATATTTAACCAACAAAATGATATTTTTATTAGGATATTTATTAAAGAAAAAAATACCAAAATGCCCTTAATGTGAAAATGGGTAAAATTTTAAATGGTAAAATCATGTTGCCTATGCAGTGTGAGTTAGGCATAACATAAAGGCTCAGAGGAGTGGGCTAGTTTGGTGGAGGTGATGGCTGAGGGGATGCACAATGATGGCACCGACAGTGTACTTATGGGTGGAGAGGGTGGCAGAGGTGGATGGTGTTGGGCTATTGGTTCAGCTGGGGAGGAGATAGAAAGGGTAGCGTTGGATGGTGTTATAAAGAGAAGGATAAGGCTGGTGGTTCAAGGGTGATGGGAAGGGAGGTACAACAGAGAAGACAGAGGTGGGTTGGGTGGTGGTCGTGATGGTTGGTGAGGCTAAGTAGGGTCGTAGAAAGAAGGAGGATGAGCGAATGGAAGGTAAGGGTTACAACAATAAAGGCGAGGGATATAAAGGAAGGGTGAGGTGGTGGTTGCTGGCACGAGGTGCGAGTAGTAAGCTTTAGTGGTGGTGGTGTTGGTCAATGCAAATGGAGGGTGAAATCAAGTAGGTGATGTGTGGGTTGTAAGGCAGAGGAAAAAAGGGACGCACTGGATGTAGGGTAGATATGGATGAAGAAGGGGACGTGTGGATTTGGGATGGTCAATGACGAATGGTGGTGGTGAGGGAAAATAAAAACAGAGGCAGAGGAATGGAGAAGGAGAAGAAAGGAAGACAAGGCTTAGGGGTTAAGGATGGAGCATGATAGGTATGTGTGTATATACAGAAGTTTAGGGCAACATGGTTTGATAAAGAGAAGAGGTGAGGGAGGTGGTTTGAGGTGATACAGATAGGGATGGGGTAGGTTGTAGAGGAGTGGATAATTACAAGGGCATCTAGGGGGAAAGGGAAGGGAAATGCATGCAAGGGGGTATACAGGGATTGTTTTGGCTAGAAGAGGAAATGAGGGCTAGCATGCGCAAGGGTGCACATGAGGCATGCTAGGGGCATGTTTGGGTGTAGAGGCTGGTGGGTTGGTTGAGGGAGAATGAGAAGAAAATAAAGACGGGTGATAGGTTAGGCTAGAGGCGCAGGCCAAAAGAAAAAAAGAAGAAGGAAGAAGTTGAGCTGGGTTGGACAGGTTGGGGGAGAGAAAGAAAAAGAGAGAAATGGGTTGGGGCGTAGGGAGGAGAAATAGAGAGAAAATAAATAATAATAATAATTAATAATAATAATAATAATAATAATAATAATAAAAGGGAAAATAGGGTTAGAAAGAAAAAAAATGTAGGGTTAGAGCTAGAATTAGGTTATATTTATGTTTATGAATAAAATTAATGTATCCAACTTTAGGTTATCCGATTAGAAAAATAAATCAATTTTTTTTATCAATTTAAGGTGGATTTAAATAAAAATAAAAATATAAAATAAGTAAGATATATTTATTGAAAGAGTTTATCAGGATTTGTGGGTCAAGGTTTAACAAAAATAATTAAGGTACTATTTAAGGATTAGGTTTTCATATAAAAGTAAACATTCAGAATTAAGATTACAAATTTTAGGGTGTTATACTTGATTTATGATAGGGTAATGGGAGAGATATTGATTGAATCATGATTTGTTCATGTTTAATAGGCATATTACATATTACAATCTAGTGGGAATTGTTGATATATATTGTAATATAATTTAAGGTTTTAAAAATTAAATTAAACAATAATTATGAGTAGAATTATTATTCGGACAAATAATACTAAGCACTACACATCATAAAAGTCTTTTTTGTTAGTTACAAGTAACTAAAATTGTTTGATGGAATTTAAATTCACCATGGGTACATGTCTATGTCAAAATTTCGATTGAATATGCACCCATACTTATGTCAATAATACTCATAAAAATTTAGTATAAATGAGGCACACGTAATATAAGGCTTTAAGGTCATGGAAAAACCATTCATTTTCAAAATGACACAAGGATTTCAAACATCATGTCGCAAATGTTGCAGGAATTTTGATGTTTGAGAAGGGTTTGTGCTTTATTCCATTAATGATTACCATCCAATTTCAATTTGATAGGTTTTAATGGTTGATCCCATAGATGCATCTCATTCAAACAAAAATAACAACCTATAAATAACCCCATTAGCAATTTGGAAAAAGGATTGAGAAAAAGGAAATTACAACCATTATCTCTCTCTTTTCCTCCCTCTATATTTCCATTTTAAATTATCTTATGTTAAGTGCTAGCATAACATTGAGTTCACTATAGTCTTATTTTATTGGAGTGTTACTTCTAATAGGAACATAAAAAAAATAATCTATTATATCCTAGGAAAAAATTGCACGCAGTGGAGTAAATTTATTTTAAAGAGACATCATGAATTCTGTGGGTTTGAATAAATTATTTTGGTCTTCCAATTTTTTATTTATATCATTATTTTGTTTAATAAAGTTTAACTTTTATATTATTATTATTATTATAAATATTATTATTTTCATTATTTTTTAATACTATTTTTTTAATATCATTATAATGTATATACTATAAATTAATATACTTCCACCAACTGATACATATTCAGTAGTTCTTTAAGTATATGTTCAGCATATACTTGGTGCAGGCTTAGCAACATTATAGTATATATTTAGTAAAAGTTAAAAAATATTTATCACAAGCTTACTAATATTTAGCCACTCTTAATATTTTTATGTCTATAATGCACCCTATCAATGTTTGAAGTAGATAGTGTTTGAAGCATGAATGGGGGTTGGTACTATGTTGAATTGACATAGAAATATGGCTTTTTATTCGCTGCTATTGTGATACAGAAATAATATTATTGATGAATACTATTTTAAGTGTTTTCAAGGCCATGGGATTTTTTATTAAGTTAAACTACCATGAAGTCTTCCAACATGTTTCCAACTCATGCTAATGAACGTCGATAGTATGAGGATTTCAACCTCTTTTAGACTTTAAAAAATTATGCACTTGAAATTATTTTTGTATTCAAGTTATCATATCATAGTGTCTTTCACATCTTGTGTTAAATAAGGCCTACTTGAATCTGAATGGTTTAAACCAATGAATATTGATCAAATATGTATATATTAAAATACAATAAGAGAATGAGAAAGGTGATGATCATGAAAGTGGATTTTTTTTCTCTATATTGATTTTCATCCCACAATCCACCTACTTATAAATCACCATGACATAAGTGAAGAGGGGGTAATTATAAGTTATTATGAACCATTATTAAAACGCTATGAGGGAAGGTAAATCAGAATGGTTGTAGTAGGCTTATGGTACATTATGGGGATAAGTGAAGATTATTAAGGAGTAAGTATGATCATTTTTATCCAATAATCCCCTTGGATATACACCTACAATTAATGCCTCATTAAAAAAACATTGCCAAGAAAAACCTAATGAGATAAAACTATGACTAAAGCAAAAAAATGTAGTATGATCCCCTTGACCTAAGAAGGCTTCTTTCATACAACACATTGTGAGACTATGCACAAGTTGATTGACTGCCTTTATCAAATTTGATTGATATCATGTACCCCTATATTCTATGGTTCGTATATTGAGAAGAAGTTTGGTGATGTATGGTTAGTTAAATCACTTTTGATGTATCCTTCCTTAATTGGCATTATACAAGCTTCATTATCTTTGTATATCACTGTTAAGCCATCTTGATTCATCTCCATATCATATGATTTGTAGGCGACCAAATGATTCTCCATGCAACAAGTGCCTTCCTCAAAGCAATAGTTTTACCTCTCCATAAAAAATCCTACACAATTTTTCAAGCTATTGGAGGACCCTAGAAGGGAGGATGAAAACTTGGCATGAGAACATTTACATGCTAAAGATTAGTGCCTTGAGAAATTACAATCTTCAGGTATAAATGAGGATGTGGGAGTGCCAAATATTGAGTAAAGGGTAATTTTCCTTCTTGGCACCAAATCAAGCCAACTAAAAGGTATGCCCAAATAGATAAAGGGTAACTAACCTTCTATTTATTTACAAAATATTCAAAATGTGCCTTCTCGTAGTTTCTTCTGCCCTCGCTAAAATAGGTAAAACATATTTTGAGGTGAATGGGCAAACCTAATCTAGTTGAGTAAGTCTCAACCACCCTCATAAGTTGTTAGACTAGACTCATAAGGCTCATACAGATGTTGGTGTCCAATGACCTGTATAGGTATGTAGTGATAACATTTGTGAGGTGTATACACACTCTTTATAATACTGCTAAACTAACTAGAAAACTTTGGGTAATTCCATCTACCATGGGAGATAGGTTTCTGTCTGGTCATTTCTAAGTCTTTTTTTATGAAGCCTTAGGCCGCCGGTCAACCTTTATACCTTATAATATCATTGTGCTCATTGTGTTTATGTATTCATACTCACTTATAGCTAACTAGTTTGAAACCTTTTGATGTTGGACCAAAAGGTTCAAAAACTTCTCCCTTATTTATTGATTCTAGCTCTGCCTTTATGGCCTCTTCCCAATTATCAAAGTTAGTCATTTTTCAACATTCCTCAATTTCTCTATCGTCATCCTTGTTTTCATACCAACAATAATGTTATATACAAAGACATCCACAATGAAAATTTTATTTCTATACCATCCACTTTCGGTGGTAACATAATTAATTGATATCTCATAATTATCATTTTCTCTATCGTCATCCTTGTTTTCATGATCCTATGATAAAATCTCTTCAAGGATTTTATCTTTATCAATATTAGTAACCACATAAACAACTTTTGGAATTATTTTGGACTATTTCCTCTCGTTGGGATTAGAATCCTTAGAACCAAGTTGTTTACCATGTTTTGTTTTACTTGTGACTCATTTTCTATTAGCTGAAATAAAGTCCCTATGGTGAATTTTATAGGAGTTCTAGCATTATTAGCTAGTATATGTGATATCATCACTTTCTTGGCAGTAGTAAATGCATCTAGTACCTTGTTGGCTACATTTTATAAGTGTATGATCCCTTAAACTTATTTCATATTATTTAGTGATAGGATCCAAAATTGCATGGAAGTGGCATTCTATGTAATATATTTCTTAACGATTTCCTTATCCTTCTCTTCTACGCCTAAGGCTAGGAAGATTATTTCATCGAAATGACAATCTAAGTAACTCCTTGTGAATAGAACACTAATTTAATGTTCAAGGTACTTTGTGATAAAAGGGGACTCATAATTCACACAAATTCCCATCATTCTCTACATCCCCTTTTTATATTGTTTTAGGGGAGGAATAGAGACGTACATTACATATCCAAAAACTTTTAAATGAGAAATGTTAGCCTCTCTACTAGAGAATGTTGCAAAGAGATATAATCATGATATGTTGTTGGTCGATTGCATGCAAATTGCATGTCCCCAACCTAAAATGGCCAACTTCAACCTCATCAACATGGGTCGTGCTATCACCTTCAATAAGTTAATTGAAAACTCTACTAAGTCATTTTGAATATGGTTGTGAAACATATATTGCTATACTATAATCCCACTTGATAAATAATTGTTACCAAAACTTTGGGATGTGAATTCTTTTGCATTATCTAACCTATCTTTTTAAAATCCTTACAAATACCAAATTCCTTATAGATAGTAAGCTTACATAAGACCATCAAATCGATGCATCAATCAACACCATAAAATATGTAAATGGTCCAAATGACAGTGTTTTTAGCCCATATATATCTCATTGAATGAGTTCAAGTAATATAGGATATTTTGTGTTTATTTTTGTAACTATCAACCTTGTTATAAATTTTCTAAGATAAAAAGTTGTGCATGATAGGTCACCCGTATAAAGAATCTTCAAATTTGTTAGTAGGTATCCATGTGAATGCTTAATGATTCCATGGTTCATTACATAACCTATGTGATAAAGTATGTTATGCCATAGAGTAAACATAGTTTGGTCAACTACCTTCTAGGTAATGACATTCTAATACTCAATGGGTGTATAAGAATGCCATATAGGCTAAATGAGCACACTCACATCTTTTTCTAAGATTCTCTTTTGACTAGCCTTATAAGACAACATATAAAGGTAATTGACACCATCCTTAGAAGTGGTTTCAATATTTTATCCATTTTGTCTAATATCTTAGAAATTGAGTAAGTTTCTTTATAAATTACTCAATAATAGAGCATTCTTTTTATGTATAATTTTGTCATCGTAAGGATCAAAATAAAAACTCTTTTGGAGCCTATATGAGAATAGTAATGCTAGATGTGGTGTCCAAATTTATTTTTCCCATTTGAATATTATGAAAGAACCTACTACTCTTTAGAAAAGTATTAGTAATGATATTAGCCATGAGATATAAATCTCTACCATTGATATTGGAATTGTTTCGATTCATTCTAGTAAAGTGTAAAAAAGTATGGTTAGATTCATCATACTTTTATTTATAGTAAGATAAATTACATGTCATGCATTGGAAGAGAAAATAAGTCACAATCAAACAATATAACATAGAGACTCTCTAGTCAAACAAGGTCCCACCATTAGGAGCATCATTGAAAGGGAACCCAATATCGAGGGACATCTATGACCCGATACACATTATCTAGAAGAAAATCATATGCATCTAGGTGGGTATTCTTAGAGTATCTATCATCCACAAGATTGTTTTCCTTCCCCTTTTCCATTCATAAAGTATTGGTATGGCTTTAACAAGTATAGGGGATTACGAAAAGCACATTCCCAATGCCCTTGATGCACCACACCTATGACAAGCACCACCACCTTGAGTTTCAAGCTTCTTTGGTAGTTCAATTTTCATGGATTTTTATCTCTTACTCTTCTAGATATCTAGATATTGTTGAACCCATGACCACACGGATAACCATTTTTCTATCCTCTTTTAAAGGAATTAACATACACTTCGAGGAATGCTACATGAGTTTCAGACAGTGATGTTGAACCAATAGGTCATGTCTAATGGTTATTCAAGAGTATTTGATTATTTTTCTTTGCCAATATCATACATGACATGAGATATGTGTAAGTTTTGAAATTACACTCTCTATACTACTACTAGATGATCAAATTTCGAGCATGAAAATTAGAGAGATCTTTTTCAGATGCGATATGTTTCCCGCACAGCCTCAACTTTGAGACAATTTTAAGCATGTCTGAACATATGTACTTATTGTTTTGTAATCTTTCAACCTCAAGCACATCCACTCATATCTAGCATGAGGGAGGATACCATTTTTCAAATGATTGAATCAAACTTTAAGACTCTTTTAGAGTTCTTAACAGTTCAAATATTGATTTTTAAGGCTTTCATGTAAATCATGACGGAATAAAACCATTGCCTCTATGCCATCCCATTTAGAAGCATTTAAGCCTTCTTTTATAATATCACCTAAGTCAAGATTAACTAGGTAGAGCTCCACATCTAGAACAAAGGATAAATAGTTCTTTTTAGGCATGCCTAGTGTAGCGAATTTAAACTTTATAATGTTGGCCATTATTAAATTACAAAAGTAAAGTGCAAAATATAAATAATGAGAAATAAAAATTGTGAAAGGAATAAATTACTAGAAAATAAATTGTAGAAAAATTAAATTATCATAAATAACATAGTCAGTCAAGAGCTGCATATTTTCATTGACAATTGTATAATTGTCCATCCGTTCTTTAGGTATGTCAAAAAATTTTAACCACATCTAATAGTCTTACATTAGCTTCAGGTTTGCGCATATTAAATTATGTAACCACATTAATTAATCATCTAGTCAATATCTTGTTATGAAGATATGTATATGGTGTGATGGATGATGAGACCACCAATCAATTACCTTTTTTTATGTATTGATGAACAATAAGATTGTTGATTCATCACTTTCTTCGTATATATGTGGGTGATAGGTGATGAAGTCACCAATTTATCACCACTCTTTCTTCTACTATATACTATAATAGGATATGGTATGTCGAACAAGTATTAGCAATACTTTAAACCTAAAATAGAAATAACAAACGGAATTTAACTATTTAGATTACTCCCCCTAATAACACCAAAGTAAATACATCAAAAGTATGCTCATATATACATCCTCTATGAAAAGACACATTACTTCGACAGATTAGGTGCAAAAATTGTAAGGATCAAAGTACTATAATAACAATATGTAATGGGCCCTAAGTGTTTGCTTACTAATGAAGCTAGAACACTGTATATACATGCATATGCTCATATCCAATTTATCGATCATGCTAGTAGACCACAGGTGGTCTAGGATAGTGCATCAAGTTAATCAAAAAAATAAAGGTGGCACAGACCAGTCAGCCATCATGATACATATATCAAATAGAGTGAGTGCAATAGAATAGAAAAGCGCTCGTAAATGCGGATTGAGGAAAATTGTAGGCATGCATTCAGATACGGACAAATTTCAGATATCGAGAAATAAAATAAGCAAAAGAAAAGAGAAATGAACAAAAGAAACACTCCAACCGCAAAAATCAGAGTGAATTCTTTCTTACAACTCTCGTTGATAAAAGAGAAATGCAATGAGAGAATGGGAGAATGAGAAAGGTGATATGATGGAATTTATTTAGAAGGATCCTATGTTGATTCATTAAAAATAATAATCAAAATATATGGAAGTATACTTGAATTTGTAGTAAGAATTAATTAAATTATTGTTAAATAGTTGACGAGATCAAAACGGATGGTATTGTAGTATTTTAATTCATGTATGCACTCATTTGTTTTTAACAATCGATGGAAATCGATTAGAACGAAGTATCTGTAAATTGGAGACTACGGTCATGTATATATTGATACTTAATATATTATCTATTAGGTTGTTTTAATTTGGTCTATCAATAACCTAGGATTTCTAATGTCTTTATATTTATATGTCCATATCCAATTAGACATATTAATTTTAAATACTTTAACCTTAAATTGATCACTTTTATACATGCTTAACTTATACGACTACTTAAAATCCGTATTATTCATGTATAAGCTCAATATTAGATAATAATCCAACATAATAATCATAAAAGTAATTTTTTTCTGTACATTGATTTTCATTCTATAATCTATCTATTTATAATACACAATGAGAGAAGTAAAGATGTTATGAGTTACAAAGTATTATGATACATTACTACAATATTATTAAGGAAGGTAAATAGGAGTCGTTGCAATGATCTATGGTGCATTACGAAAAAAAAAGCGAGAATAGTCTAAAGAAAGGTGTACAATCACCTTTATCCAACTTATATAAACTTTTATAGTTGGTAAATATTAGTTTTTCAAGACTTTGACTTGATAAATATAACAAGTCCCATATAATGTGTAAATGTAATTTAGATAATAAATTTTTTGTGCCAAATATATACCAATATTGGTGTTTATTTATAGTAGAAGAAAAATTATAAACATTTTGATATATTTTATTTTTATTTTTTAATAGCTTAAATTAAAAATAATTTATTTCAAAAAGTTTAAAGAGGAGGGGCATAGGACGAGAGAGAGAGAGAGAGAGGGAGAGAGAGCTGCAATGAGATACTCGTGTTTGTGTTGCATCCGGTGTGCATCATAGTGTTTCAAAAACAAAAATTATACTTGTCGTCATGCCTCAAATGAGATATCATACGTATATACTTTACAAGATGCACTCAAGGTTACGTTATCAATTGCAGGCCTAGAGACCTCCAAAGGAAAGAAAATTTGGGTCGGGTGCCCGGGGGACTTATAAGTGAAAATTTGTTTACATAGTAGTCTTTTTGTATAATATTTAGAGTATGTTTGGTTTGAAGAAAATTAAATGGAAAGAAAAATGTAGAAGAAAGAAAATTGAAGGAAAGAAAATGAAAGAAATTTATTTCCTTTCCTTTGTTTGGTTGTTGGAGAAAATTTTGTGGAAAATTGAAATCTTGGAAAATATTTTTAGTGTTTGATATATAGAAAGAAAATTCTAAGAAAAGTTAAATGTTATTATTTAAATATTATTATACATTTAATGTTATTAAAAATATTATATTGATATATAAAAAATTACATAAAATTTCTATAAAAATTATAAAAACTCCGTAAAATCAATACTTATTTCAAATTTTTTTTATAGAACTATTCTAAAATATTACATGAATAACTTACAATAATTTTTAAAAAAAGTATAAAAAATACAAAATATTTCATATTCCTTTTCATTTAAAACATGCCACAACAAATATAAAAAGGAAAAAAAACATAGCTTGTTACTATTACACTTGTATGTTCCGCAAAATATTAATTAGGGATGACAACGTATCGGGTACCTCTTATTTGTTACCCAAACTTAATAAGAAAATATATACCAATATCCGTATCCAAATTCTGTGAGTATTTTTTTTCCTTCTATATCTATATCTATATCCGTTTATCTATAACTGTTTACATATCCATTGAGTAAAATTCATTGGGATTTCGGATAAAATCCATTCGATTTGGGATAAAATCTATTGGGTTTCGGATAAAACCCATTGGATTTCCGGTAAAATCCATCAAGTTTAAAATAAAATTCATTTAATGTTAGAATTATATACTTAGATTATTAAATTTTAATTATATCCGTTATCTAAACCCGATAACAAAATATATATCTATATCCGTATCCAAATTTGGTGGGTATTTTTTTCTCCTCCATATCCATAATTACCTCTATTCATCCATATCCGATTATATATCCATCGGAAAAAATATATTAGATTTCAGTTAAAACCCATCAAATTTAAAATAAAATTTATTTAATATTAGAATTATATGCTTATATTATTAAATTTTAATTATGTCTTCACTTTTAGCCTTAGAAAATATATGTCAAATTATATAAATAAGAATAAAAATATAATTTAAGAATTTATTATCCGTATCCATACTCAAATCTAATAGATATTTTTTTATATTTATATTCGTATCTAATAAATAAAATCGGTTTGAGTTTTTTATCAGATTTACACATTATTTCTTTGTTCGAAGTCAATGAATCTACTAATACCATACACACTATGCACACAAAGCTTAAAAATGCCTCCTTAAATATTGTGGAAGGTAGGAAAGAGTAATTATAACTATTGTGTGAACTCATAAATTTTTTAAATTTTTTTTTTAAAATATTAATAACATTCTAAACTTTCTACTAATAAGGGATAGAGTAAGCAAAAAATGAAATAAAGTAAATCATCCTACTTTACTCACCAATGTATATATCAAGATCTCCAAAAAAAAATAACAATGTGCATTGTCAATTCATAGTTACTAGTTATTATTTTCTCCGTTTATTTTATTTTCTAAAATAAAAAAAAGTTGTGCATTAATTGTTATGTGTATTTTTACTTATAGGTATATTTGTCATATTATTTTGTAGTTATAGATTTAATTGGTAGATCATAGATATATTTATTATTATTTTTTATAATAGTATGTAAATTATTTAAGACACTTTTTTTGAGTTTTATAAATAAATAAAAAAGAAAAAAAAAGAGTCTTATCTTTTAAACTGACAATGCTTCCAAATAAGGAAAAAAACTACTTTAAACTTTCCCCCTTGTATAAATATCAATGTATTAGATCCAATATTATGACTCCTTTTTTTTATTAAAAAAAACATATTATCCTAGCAGCATTCTGCAAGTTGCATACGGGAAATTGAATCTAAATTATTGGAAAAATAAAAACAAGATTGAAATGCGGTCTAACACTACAGAAATTAGTTATGTGTCGGAAGCAAGCAGTAGTTCAGGAGCTCATCACATTCGTCATGTGCGCCGTGTGTCGGGGGGGATAGAGAAGCAATTTTCCTTGCTTCTCAGTATTTTTCCGCAGTATTTTGGGAGAAAAATTAGTTAGTACAACTTTCCTTCTATTTTTTGTTATATTTTTTTCCTCCAATTTTTCTAGGCATCCAAACATCTATAAATTATTTTCCATCCAATTTTTTTTCCTTTCCTTCAAAATTTCTTAAAACCAAAAATACTCTTACTAAATCTTATAATACTAGCAGTAAATTGTGTATGCTAGTACCAAGTTTTATATTATCAAATACCAATTATATTTTTACAACATTTAGTACTAAACTTTGCAAATTTGATAATGATATATTTCACAATTTAATACCAGCATGTTGATATTAGTATTGAAACATAAATATTTAAGGGATGTTTGGGAAAACTCTTTGTTATAAATTACTGTTTTAAACTGTTGTTGTTTAATATATATATTCATTTGAGTAAGTTTAATTTTTAAAAGTTAGACAATATCAACAACGGTCTTCCCAAACACACTTAACTCATATTAGATGAATTTTGATAAAATTGTGTTTAAAGGCCTTAATTTCATCAAGTCATATATATTTTTGAATTTTTGAGAAAAGTATTAATGTGTAAACTTTGTTTGTATTAAGATATAATATTTTAGAAAAATCACTCTTTGATAATTTTGGTTATTTTTATTTATTTTTTTAGTATGAATAAAGTCTAAATATTTAAGTTTTAACGAGGATAAAGTATAAATGTTAATGACTTAATATTTTTGTTTAAAAAATATTTATATCTTAATGAAAATAAAATATAAACTTGTAAGCCTTTATAACAAATTTAAAAATATTTATATCTTTTGGGGAGCAAATCAAAACGTCTTTTCTCTTTAAATATAATTTTCTTTTTCTTTTTCTTTTTATAAATTTTCCTCGGTGCAATATTTTTAGTGTTAAGTAGCATAATGTACTTGCATTCATAAAACCTACGTGTTACTTATAAAACTTTGTTTTACTGTTTAAAAAATAAAGTTTTTTTTTTGACAATTCTACCTCTTCGCCCATCTATTTTACCCTCTATCTTTCATCTCAATCTTTTTCTTTCTCTCATTTCTTTCTTCTCTCATCTCTCAGCCTCACCGTTCGGACACCGCCGATCACGGTAAGTGAATTTTTTTTCTGCTACTCAGAATTGTAGATCTAGATGCATACACTAAGTTGGTATTTTTTTTCCAACTATAAGAATAGTAGATCTAGGTGGTATGGATGCACAACGACGTAATTTTCAGTTTAGAGGAGGGAGGGGATCGACAAAATATGTCGAGTGAGGGGAGGGAAGACCAACAAATTTTGTCAATCGTATGGGAAAATAAATAGCAAAAATTGCCCGAGGAAAAAGATCGGCCAATTTTGACACGGGAGGGGGGATTGGTAGGGGTATTAATTATATTTTGTTAAATATGTGTTCATATTAATTATTATTAATTATTAATTATAAATTATTATTATGTGTGTATTAATTATAGTTTGTTAATTAATAATTATGGTTTGTATTATTTTTGTATTGATAAGGTAATCTGTACAAAATTAATTATGTTGTAATGAACGGTAAGGGGAAGATGGGAAAATTTTGCCAAACCTAGCAGAAACCAAACGGCATAAGTTGCCGAGTGGAGGAAGGATTGGCAGATTTTGCCTAAGCTGGCAAAAAAATAATGGTTATTATTAATTAATAATTATTTTTTGTTAAATATGTGTCTATTAATTATGTTTGTATTAATTATTATTAACTATTAATTGTTAATTATTATTATGTTTGTATTAATTATAGTTTGTTAATTAATAATTATAGTTTGTGACGTGGGGAATGGTTTCGGTTGGGCAGATAGTTTGTTAATTATGTTTGTATTAATTAGGTAATCTAATTATGGTCTATTAATTATGTTTGAATTAATTATGCTTGTTAATTATGTTTGCATTACTTATGATATTTTAATTATGGATAATTTGGTTAAATTTTTTTCATTACATTTTTAGAACTATTATACTATACTAATTATGCTCTATTATTTTAATTAAATATGGTTTGGTAAAACCTATCGGTATTCTAGGGTTTTTAGTTATTGTTAGGAGGGGTAATTATATTTATTAATTATGGTTTTTTAATTGTGGTTTTTGATTATGATTAAATTGGTTAAATTTGTTATTTATATATTTATATCTCTTATACTATGTTAATTATGCTCTATTATTTTAAATAACTATGAGTTTGGAAAAAAATTGTTGGTATTCTAGGGTTTTTGGTTGTCGATCGAATGGGTAATTATGTTCATTAATAATGGTTTATTAATTGTGGTTTTTAATTATGGTTAATTTGGTTAAATTTCTTATTTATATTTTTAGATCTATTATATTTTGTTAATTATTCCATGTTATTTTAATTAAATATGGGTTCGGCAAAAATTGTCTATATTCTAGGGTTTCTGGTTGTCGTTTGGAAGGGTAATTGTATTTATTAATTATGGTTTGTTAATTGTGGTTTTTAATTATGATTAATTTAGTTAAATTTTTTCATTTTGTTTTTAAATTTGTTATAATTTGTTAATTGTGTGATTGTATTATTTATATATGATTTGACATTTATTATATTTGTTTGTATTTTCATTAAATATGTACAATATTGTTATGTGGTGGGGGTTATTGGTGAATGTTTTTAATTATATTGATTGGATAATAGATTAGTTTTATTATTGAAATTCATGTGTTACGGACAAGACAAAGCAGTAGATATAATCGAATGTCGTCCTGTTAATGCAAATTAACAACATAATAGAACAGGTACGGAACAACCTACTCCGATGTGTTGTCTGAAAAGTCTAGAAAAATACTTGCAAGAGAATTACGATGAGGCAAAAAAAGTAGCCAACAAGAACTGAAAGAAGCATCGGAACAACAAGAATATACATAAGCTCCCAAACAATCAAAGTCTAGTCATTAAGCCCTTACCATTCGAACATTTGCTGACTATACAAGTCGTCCATCATTTATAGCCGATGTTGGCATTTTGGGGTATGGAGGTTCAAGGTTTTGAGATTTTAGGCATGGAGGTTTGGGGGTTGGGCGTTCGGTGTTTGGATGTATGGGGTACGAAGGTTTGGGGGCCAGACATTTAGGGTTTGGAGGTTAGGGGTATGGGGTTTAGGGTTTGGGGATATGGTGTACAATGGTTCGGGGGTCAGAGGTTCAGGGTATGATGGTTCGGGGGTCGAAGGTTCGAGGGTCGGAGGTTAGGGGTACGAAGGTTTGGGGGTCGGAGGTTTTCCATTATCTACAGAATATGTAGATTTCTTACCTCATCGACACAACCTGACATAGGATTACCATCATCCTTAGTTCACCCGCCTACTATTGGTGGTTCTAGATCATTATTGGATTTGTAAGCATCATTACCCCCACATTATTAATCAACCATTGTCATCAACATATATGCTTCATGATGATGATGATGATGATGATGACGACAACGATAATAATGATAGAGAGGATGATAGTGATGATGATGATAGGGATGCTGGTGATGCCAGTGAAGATGAACGAGGAATAGAGTTGAAGGATGAATGGTACTTCCTTGGGACATGTCCCGAAGGTCCAATCATACTTGATTTGAAACCAAGCTTTGACAGTTATGCGACTTTAGATTTATGGTTAGGAAATGTAAGTTTATCATATTCATTATTAAATATTTCTTATTTTATGTGTAACCAATAAGATATATTCATTACATATGTTTCTTTTATTTTTCAATATCGCGGTTGTATCAAGATCTACACGCCAAACAGGATTATCACACCTTCTAGTTTGTACATTTGAGCAAGCCAACGTGCCACTTATTGCAGCATTTATTGAGAGATGACAACCAGACATAAATAGCTTTCATAAGCCATGGGGCGAGATGACAATCACCCTTTTAGATGTATATCACATATTAAGGCTTCAAGTTGATAGTAATCCATTACATTTGTAGATGACAGTTGACACACATGTGTTATTGATTGGTGCAATGAGTGGATTGTTTGGGATGGAGAAAATGCATGTGAATGAAGTCACTCGAAAGGGTTGGCTTCAATTTAAATGGCTATAAGAAGTATGCGAATCATACTGGTTAGGGGATGAGGAAAAAGCGATCAGGGGTCTATTATGGTTAATTGGCCTATCATTGTTAGTCAATAAGTTAGTTGATAAAGTTAATTCGTACTATATCCCTTTTCTTCAAGATCTTAGCTGAGTTGAAGGTTATGCATGAGGTGCGGCCACACTTGCTTTTCTATATCAACAACTTAGGATGGCTTCCAAAGTTGACACTACTCAAATGTTGGGATGTGTCAATCTATTACAAGTAACTTTACAATTATCATACATACATACATACATACATACATACATACATATATATATATATATATACACATATATTACATATTTGGATACATTAGTTATAATTTTAACAACCGAATATTATAACAGATTTGGATTTATAAATACTTTCCGGGGTCTGGAGTGGAACGATCCGAGTATAATCCAGACCATGCTCATTGTATGAGGTGGTTTTGTGGACATAAATTTGACAATAAATTGAAGATGCTAGAGTACTTTCGAGCAACAACTGATCTTATGCCTGCATCAAAGATATGATCAAATTATCATATTACTACTATATTATGTTAGCGATATCCATATTTAGTTTAATTTTTTGGTGATAGGTTTTTTTGGATCCATAAGGAGTAGTTGATCCATAAGGTATTGTCCTATTGCATTATATCATGGTTGTCTATACTGTTTGGAGAAAGTGGAACCATATATGCTAGATAGAGTCACACGCTAGTTAGGATATACACAAGTAATCCCTGAAGAGCCCATCAAGCCCACTAGAAACACATACAGAGGACCTTCCCTCAAGAAGCACAAAGTTTATTACGTACACATGCTTAGCCAATGGTTCTTGAGGCGTGAACACATATTGGGCCCAGATGTTTTTGGACCACCGACTTAATAACCATGGGAGGTGGCTCAATTCTATATGTATTAGTATGTTCCTAGAACTCATAGGTATGTATTAGCAACGACAGAAGAATATTTGGCTAAAAATTTGAATGATGAGCATTAAATGCGAGGTAAAAGACGTTTGAATGAAACACATAAAACTATCTGTTGATTCTATTAGAGGTGAGAGCTAACTCTAAATTATCAACAGCTAGTTACTTGTATTGAAAATCTTGTGCATGATTTAGGAGTTACTCTACCTGGGCGTGGACATAGACGTGAGCATGGGCGTGAGCATTTGCAATGACTTTGATGTATTATTGTATAGTTATATACTTTGATTAAAATAAGTTTGCTACAATTAATGTTAGATAGTTTTTATTTTATATCTATTCGTTGAAATTATTATTCAATCTACGTTAATTATGTTGAAATTCAAGATACTTAAGCTAAATAAAGTAAAGATATATATGATTACCATAGGTCAGACACTTATGCTATCATGGAAAGCTAACAAGAAAAAAAAACACAAATTTGTAATGTTGATGTTTCAAAGGATGTAAATACGAATAAACTAAAAAAAAATTACAACAATTCTAGCTAAAAGTTGAGTTTAAAGATAGAAGATGCGGCTCTTGTGTGTCATCATGTATCAATGAGTATCATTGTTAAAATCATGAAGAATATAGTGTATTCGATTTTGAAATGTTTTTGTCACGATATCCATTCCAATTTTCATGTAGTGGTGGAACTGGAAAATTTTCCAAAAGATATACCTATCAGACATAAAAATATAATAACTGGCATTGATATAATATTGAAATGGAAAAAAAGTTATATAGCACCCGCATAACAATATGTAGTGACGCGTATCTTATAAAAAACATATAGTCACTTCACTTTTAATACCTTAAATACCATGTTGTGTCGCTAAAGGTAGGAATGAACAACATGCATTCGACGAGTAATATGCAAACAAAACACAATAATAGGTTGCAATAACATGACTAATATCTGGCATTTTTATCCAGTGTGCCATCGGAGTTATCTCTTCCCAGTGGACAATCGTATTAAGAACTTGATAATTGCTGTCATTTATGAACACATTCTCATATAACTATTGTATCGTCAATATCTCATGATATAAGTCGGTATGAATCTAAGCCAATCATTCCTCATCTCATAGTATAATAAACGCCACTGCTCTGAAACCACAACTTCTATCTCCTAACACTTTATACTAGGTACTAATATACAGAACTATATGTCAATTTATCTAAGTCACGTATGGAAATTGTAATTGGCCTGACGACATAAATGTTGATTGTCTTCCTTGACCCCAACCCTGGGCCCAACCTTCTGTTGATCTCGAATGACTAAAAAATTGTTATTCTGTGTACTCCCAACTAGATTGTTCCCTTCTGGTGGAGTTCTTAGGCAACCCCTATGTTGTCATACCGGTGGCTTCTAGAGATGTGTTATCTGGGAAACTGCAATATTAAATCTCTCTAACTTACCAATTATATATTGCTGGTGGCTAGCTTATAACAGCTTCCATGAAAATATGGAGTATATAAGATGTAACATCTATTGGTTCTTGCGGTATTGGTGGATTAATCGGCCCATCTATGTCAAGTTTCTTATATAACAGATGAATAGCTGAGAGAGGGATTGATATGTAGTTATGAATGTATGTATCAATCTCGTGCGTACACCGCATGTAAAATCCATATAAATAATCACTAGTACCTACATAATTACATATTTGACACTCTTTGTTAACCAACTACATTACATATAAAACAACATGACCTCTCAAATTGGCGTAAAAAGCACTTGTAGAGAAATGGGTATTGAACTGAGACCTCTCTAGTGATGTTTTTATCTCATTATGTTGCAATTTAAGGAACACGTGCATTGGTTTGAACATTGTATTGAAGCTACCTCGTAATATCTCTAGAATTTTTTTTTTAAAGAATCGTAAGTACCTTCAACCCTGTTGTCAAAAAATTAGTATATATATCACTTTATCAGCATTAATGATTAAAAGGAACTATAATGGGAGATAAAATAACATTTATACATATTCGTTGTAATATGATGGATATGAAATATGTCATCGAAGAAAGCATAAACGATTTTTTGTTTATATGGTTGTAGCCAATTTTTCATTAGATACGAAATTAGGCTAGACATGTTTATGTAATTTCCTCCAATGACAAGAGTCGTTGCTTATATGTTTGTTCATTCATGGCATCTATCATATTTTTCCATCTTGATATGAAACCTTGTGTGAATGATGAACGGCCAAGACTTTCTTACACCTTTCCTCCACATTTTGATTAACATGAAACATACATAATAAATATTTTGAAGTGGAAAAAATGCGTTCCATGGATGAAATTAGAGTCAGTTTTCGTTCGGTAATAATGGTGGTTGGAAGCATAGATGTATCCATTAAAGTCTTCAACCTCTCAAATACCCACAATTTCAAATAAGAGCATTTCATATCCATTCATCTTATACGTGCAATCCATTTGTAAAACAAAAGGAAATGCACATAAAATATTAACAGATATGGGTGTACAAATAGATGTTCGTTAATTACATTTGATTTTGGCTCACTTCGATACTATTGAAAATAATGATTATCAACTAACATATTCAGAACATGCTGTAAAATTATTTGACAGTCCATTTCTTTGGACCTAAGCTTCTGTCGGGCATTATAAATATGTCTTCTCATACTTACATTTCCCTTAAATTATTTCTAAAGAAGTAGTATGATTTGTCATGGATTTACATTAGCTGTAATAAGTTCGATAACAAATTAAACTTCATTTCCTATAAACTTACCCAGAACAACATGTCTTTGTTCATAATTTATCAATTCGTGATTTTGTGTTCCATTCCTAACTACCACTTGTCATTCACTATTATTATTTTTAATACCAATAATAAAAAATGATGCAATCATTCTTTTTATAACTTGTATTACATGCACATTTGGTATCTGTAGGTCTAGTACGAACGTACATTTTACTTTTTTCACATCTTATCGAGACTCTACCTACCCCTACACCATTTACTTTTCTGGAACCTTTGATGATCAAAATCATCTTATGAGTTCTGCTCATTTGTTTAACCCATGTTACAAGTTCTTCACAATCAGAAATATTAACTCTATTTAAAAAAAAATATGATAATTTTGAGTCGTAAAACATGTATTATCCACATTCTGAAAAAAAAATAGTTTACCATAATAATATAATAAAAAGAAGTATTAATTTCATCATGTTTAATTCGTCAACACAATTTACAATACTAAAAAAAATAAATTTTACCTCTTCGTCTTAGTGGTAATTAATATTTGGATAATCTATTTGTATTTCTTCTGTGTATCCACAACTTGTCGATATTCTAAATCTATCATCATAGTACGTTAGGATTGTGACTCCATCTTCGAAGTTTATTGAAGTTCCAAACTCATCGTAGCTTGAAGGGCTTCCATATTCATTATTCATTGTGAGTGTTTAAAAAAAAATAATGTGAATTGAACAAAGACTTCCTTAAAAAAAATTATAATGAGACTTATACTTGATTTTTCTATGACGAAAAATAAAAATATTTAATTTTTTCCTTTATATATGTGCATTCAAACTATACAAACCAAAACAATACATTTATATTCGACAATTTTTTAAAAAAAAAACCCATGCTTATCCGACCTAACTATATCCTATTGGTCTGACAATTTTTTTTCTTCTGCTCGTACAACCACTCCTTATAACATGCCAAACCACATAGTTGAAGATAAATTTTTGTAGATTATGTCGATGGAAAGTGTAGAATTTTAGACACCAAGTTTCATGTTATAGTTGTGGCTAATAAAATTTTTTTTTTTACGGTCTGCAGCATTATCTACCGATGGGGGAGACCTTCAGCGTGTTTTGCTGGTGAAGGGGGGTCTGCTAGTGAGGCGGGAATTGTGGCATTTTGTGCTTGTGAGGAAAGGGGTCATGGGGTATTTTTTGTCGGTGGAGTGGGGAGATCTACGACAATTATGCCATTGCTGGCCGAATAAAATTGATAATTTTTTTCCATGGAATAAAATATATTTTTTTTAAATAACAAAACCCTTCTTAAAATTCAATACTAACATAACATGCCTACAATTTAGGATTAGTATTATACTCGCCATTGAGTATCAACTCACGTATATTTAGTAGCAATTCTAGTAATATGTCAAAGCACCAAAAAGTAGATATTCTTTTTTTTTTTTCACTTAGAACATCTTTGGTGGAAGAAAAAAATTAATCCCTATTTCAAATTTGAGGACCTTAAATTTGAGGTTTAGGTTGTAGAGAAAAAAATTTAGACTTAAATTTGAATATTCTTAATTTTTGGGGACTTAAAGTGCTAAAAAGTTGTCGCATCAATTTGCATGTGGAAAAAAGTGTTGCTTGTCGGTGAGTCACATGCGCCTGTCTTACGCACGCACGTGGGGCTCATGTGTTTGACAGGCGACACTTTTTATTCCGTGTATAGACCTATGTAGCTTTTTCGATACTTTTTGGTACATTTTTAACCTAATTTTGATTATTAGAGTATAAATTAGGATTTTTTTTAAAAAAAATATAGCCATTATTAATAATGATAATAAAAATATAATTTTAAAAAATGTACCTAGACTTTTTGATACTTTACTCCGATCATAATTTTTTTAACAATAATAAAAAAATCTAAGTAAAAAATAATTTATAAATGTATATTTAACTAAAATTATTTTTAGCCTAATTATTAATTGTTATATAAATATTGATATAAATTAAAAATTTGAAGTTGATGTATGCAGTCTTAATTAATTTTAAAATTAATTGATAAAAGTATAAAAGATAATAATAATAATAATAATAATAATAATAATAATAAAATTTAAATGTAAACTTAAAGTTTAGACCGTAGATGCTCTTAGGGACCGCGCCCGTCCCAAATGGATCCGGAGTGCGCCCATGACAAGACCTTCTTCATGATCATTATTGTATGATTCTAGTACTCTTTGTAAGGTAAGGTACTAATTAAGGGTACTGACGAATTCAAAAAGACTAGCTTTTAATGCCGACGATTAAATAGGATTTAACCCCAAAATATAAATGATCGAGGAAAGAAAGCCTAGATTGGAGGGAAATGACTGTCGCCCCAAACAGGGTGAGGTGGGTTGCCTTTTTTTTTTTTTTTTTTTGTGTTGACCCATTCCTCGATTACTACCTACTTCTCGATGGCCAGTTATGCCAGGCTCAAGACAAGAGTCCTTTCGGTGGGAACCAAACCAAAAGGAAAACATATATGCTGTGGGCCATGGTTTGGGATTAGATTGGATCATTGGAGAAAGATGGTAGTTTGGGATTGGAGAAAGACAGGCATAGGGTTGTTAGTTTGACTCCTTAACAGTGAAGTTTGAAACTTTGCATTTTGAATAGTCCACCGAGCGCTTTTGCAGCAAACTCTCAGACTGTTCATTTGCTTTGAAATTTTGATTCAATATGTGTGGAAACTCATGTAGATAGTATAGAAATAATTCATCGCCCATGCCTTAATTGTCCATATATGCCTATCAAAGAGTACTCTCGTCAAATTAGAATAGATCACTCTATCCGAGTACGGCACTCGTAAACATTTAACTTATGGTTGTAATAAATATTAATTAAAATTTACTATATATATAATTAATTATTTGTTCAATACACATCAAATATATATTGAATATATACTTAAGACTATTAAAAATGCATCAAGTATGTGCCCAACATATATAAAATAATTTTTGAACACACATCAAATATATATACATATATATATATATAATACAAAATAGTTAACGAATACTTATGTCCTACGTAATTTATAAGGACGTCGTACGTAATATTTTATTTTGTTTTATTTTTTAAGAATTATATCAATACGGATATCTATTTATATGAAAAAAGTAAGAAATATTTTGATATTTTTTAATTTAACTTATTTTAAAATTTTAAGTAAAAGAGAAGAACAGAGTGTATGACTCCCTCCGTATAAAAAAAATTTATTCCGTCAATTTGCTTAATTTAAAAAAAATAATAAAAATAGTCTTAAAATTATACTTACACCCTTCACTAAATAATAATAAAATATTTAATACATATATAATTAAAAAATTAAGCGAGGGTAAAAACAGAAAGGTGATTTTAACTTTTGTAAAATGACTTTTTTATATAAAAATTTAATAATATAATAAATTTCTGTTTGATATAAAGGGAGTGCAGACTTGAAGAAAAGAAAGATGGATGTCTTTGTGATTGTATTTTGACCGATCTTTTGTATTAGATATCAATTGTAATACATTTAAACTATGTGATAGATAGTCAATACTTAAAATAATTAATAAAACCACTTATATAAAAAATGTGCAACTTTACTTTTGGATATCTATCATTGAAGAACTTACAATTAAGAATATTTGGTTTGAATAGGTGATTTCCTTGAAAGATTTTAAAGTAAAGTGTTAGTTGATAAAAAACACACACACACATGAAAAAAGGCTCTTATTAATCTATGTGATTGATTATCAATTTTAAAATTACTTTAGGTAAACTATCAACGGTAGTATGGGGCTGGTGTGCTACAACTTTCGGTAGTCTTTCTTACTATTTTATATTTTGATGCATGACGTATTCAAATCCATAATATAAGAATTGTTTTGCCCCTCATCAAATAGTGCTCCCCTAGTTCCAAATTAGAATACAAGTCACATTGTTTTGTTAGAACTTAAAACAAAAAAAAAATAGAATATAAAAATTTGATGCAAGATTATTCTATTGTAATTGGAGTAGATATCCAATCAAATTTTTAATTGAGATATTTCAAAATTGGTATAATATTTAATTTTCTAATATATTATATTGTCTTTTTGAAAATATTATAATATATTTGATTATTTGAATATATGAAAGTGTGAAAGTGTATTCTACTGTGTTAAAACATATTGTGCTATATTTTGGCATATTATATTGTGTTATATAATATATTGTATTATGATGTTTTTTAGATATGTGTTTAATTATGAATATTAATATAGTTTGATATTTTAAATATATTGAATACATAATCTAAGAGGCGTAAAATAGATATTTGATCTAGTAAATAAATGTATATATATATATGATTTTTGCGCATTGCTATTTGGATCATGAAACGAAACGGTAGCCGAGAGACATAATAAAACAAAACCTGGAGGGGGGTCGATCTGATGAATCACCAATACCGTTGGAGGCTCCATAGGCGCGAAAAAGAAGGAATCATTGCTGCAAAGTAGGTGGAAAAACAACTTATGAAAAAAATCCGGTCATAAAGTGAGGTGAGGAGTCGATAGTGAGCTTTGAGTCAGACCCGGCGCACCATCTGGAGGGGAGAAAGAAGTCAAGGGGAGCTAGCCAAACCTAGTGTGTGTGTGTGTGTCAGGGGTAGGGGACAAAACGTGACTGCCCTTTATTTCCAAAATCTTTTGAGCATCTGCCGTATTTTTCTGTTCCTTTCAGAGTTTGCGGGAAAAAGGTCAATTACGTCTTCTGCTTTAGCTGATATTAATAGATCCGTTTACTTTTGAGTACGGATTAATCAATACCTGTAATAAATATTTTATTTAGGATTTTATTATTTAGAGAAATTATTTTTACTTCATAAAAAAATTTAATAATTCCAGCCCACGACAATTAAATATTGTTCTCTTTCCCTTCGTACAGGTAAAAAAATGTCGTTCTCTCTCAAAATTTATTTCATAAATACCCATGGATAAAAAAAATTGATTTTCTTCTACTCGTACCGTCAAAAAATATCGTTTCCTCTTCTGCTCCATCGGTAATAAAGATCGTTTTCCCTTTCCTTTCACGAACAAAAAGTATCGTCTCCTCATACTTTTCCTTCATATTTTCCTCATCCACGAACAATATTTTTCGTTACCCCCTCACTAATGTAGGAACATCCTTATCTCATTCTTTTATCATTGGAAGTCAAGACTTAACATATATGGATATGGTATTAAATTTTCTTAAAAATCTTAAATACCTTCGTGATAATTTTAATAATGTTTTGTTAAGTAATTCTTGCAGCAATTATATATTCACCAAAGACTTCTAGTATACAAGATAAGGATTGCAAAGTTACATAAATGACAAAGTTACAAAATACGAAGCTTGATTATTCAATATATTACATGAGTAGGGTTTTTTTAACTTTGATATTTTATGTAAATTTTATAATGTCTTATAGCTTGTAATTGTAGATCAATATATGTATAATATAAAATGTAGTGCATTAGTTTAACTCTTTATTTAGCTAGCTAGACTAGTTGGGCTAGGCTTGGTTAATAAAGGGGGAACTAAGGCCTTATGTATCTATATATATACATGTGTCAAACTTGTACATCGAGAACAACAAATGAACTGAAACTAAGTCCATGATTGCTATATTGTCGAATTCAAACACATCTTTGAAGATATTTTCTATTCTAAAGAATAAGATAAAAGATCATGTATTGTGAAAAATTAATTCTCCATTATCTTTCACATCACTCGCCCACCGACCTTTTGTGTCATATGCTCCTACCTTCCAATGGCAATCTTTACCATTCCAACATTTTCTCCGGCTCAACTGACTTATCAACCAATCTTGGCTATTTAAACAAAATACACTAGCCATGAAAAATTTGCAGGACACGAGACACATAGTTTTTCTGGCACAAATTCAGGATATGGGTAGGCACGACAAATATCTGTAAGGTACGAATAGATACGATAAATCTTTACAAGGTATGAGATACATAACTTTTATTGGCAAAAATGTAGGATATGGGTATAAAATATGAGTTTCAAAAAAGTATATTATTTGATACAAATTAATCGATCCATTTTATACTGTTTGAGTACTTATATAAGCTTCTTTAATTTTCATTCTTCATCATAGGGAAATCAGGCGATAACTTTCGATATAAATTTTTCAAAAACCAACTTCATTGCTCAATCTTCCTATAAATTTTTAAATTACTTTTTTTTAAACACTTACAATAAATAATGATTTTGGAATCCCATCAAACTATGACGAGTTAGGAACTCTGATAAGATACAACGAGTTCAAAACTCTAATGAACTACGATGATGGGTTCAGAACCTCGATGTACTATAATGATGAATTTAGAATCCCAGCAAGATATGAATAAATAGAAAAATACAAGTAGATTCTCCAAACATTAATTACAACTTAGATGAAAAGGTAAAATATTTTTTTTATAATTATAAATTGTGTCAACGAATTCGATTTGATGAAATTAATACTTTTTATTATTATATTATTATGGTTAACTCTTTTTTTAAGATATGGAATATATGAATACATGTTTTACGATTCAAAATTATCAGAGATTTTTTTATAACATATCAAATATTCTCTTATCGTGAAGAACTTGTATCATGGGTTAAGAAATTAGGTAGAACTCATAAGATGATTTTGATCGTCAAAGATTCTAGAAAATAAAATGGTATAGGTGTAGGTAAAGTCTCTATAAGATATGAAAGAAGTGGAGCATACATGCATACTAGACCTATGAATGCTAAAGGTATACGCAATACAAGTTATAAAAAGATTGATTATCCTTTTTTTTGGTGTTGAAAAACAACAGTGGAAGATGACAAATGGTAATTAGGAACAGGATACACAATTATGAATTGATAAATTATTAACAAGGGCATATTATTCTGGGTAAGTTGATCGAAAATGAATTCTAATTTGTTGATGATCTTATTACAACTAACATAAAGCTATGACAAATTATATTAGGCTTGATATAATGCTAGTGGTGTAACATTGTTTGACGCATAAAACCATGTAAAAAACTGTGATATAATGTCATAGGACAATACCTATATGGATCAACTACTCTGTATGGATTCCAAATGGCCCGTCACAACCAAAAGAAGAAGCCAAATATAGATATGCTATAATAAATAGAGTAAGAATATGATAATTTGAGCAGACATTTGATGTAAGCATAAGATCAATCTTAACTCAAAAGTACTCGAGCATCTCTAATTTATTGTCGAATTTATGTACACAAAACCACCTCACACAACTGGGTTGGTCTGAATCATAATTGGATCATTCCACTACAAACTTTGGAACGTATTTATAAATCCATGTCTATTATAATATTCAATTGTTAGAATTATAACTAATGAATCAAAGTATGTACTATATATATGATAATTATAAAATTAACTTTAATAGAGTGACACATACTGACATCTAAGTAACGTTAGCTCTAGAAGCCATACCAAGCTATTGATATAGAAAAGCAAGTGTGGTTGCACCCCATGCATAATGTAGGCTTGTATGAAGTTCACCACAATTTGGGTGATATTCTGTATTCCTATTTATAGGTACAATGTTTACTAGAGTAATTTCAAAATAATGAATTGCAATGAATACAAAATTAATAATAGAGAAAATTCAATGGCTAGAATCATGGGTCAAGGTCAAGGGAAAATTAGGTGGGATCTTGACTGATGTATTAAAAATTTAATCTATCAAAAGTAATTACAAAAGAATGAATTGCAATGAATACAAAAATAATAATAATAAAGAAAATTCAGTAGCTAAAATCGTGGGTCATGGTCAAGGTCAATAGCAAATTAGGTGGGATTTTGACTGATGTCTTCACTAATTACTCTATCAACCCCCCTTCAAGCACAGTGTGGGTTAAGACCAACATGAATCTTGGATCGAAAGAACTCAAATAAGGAATGTGCAAGACTTTTTGTAAATATATTCTTGATCTGTAGGTGAGACGGGACGAATTGAGTCAACAATTTCGAGGACGAGACAAGTTCTCGAATAAAATGACAGTCGATGTCGTTATGTTTTGCACGTTTGTGAGCAACGGGATTTTGACTCAAAAAAATCACACTTTTGTTATCACAAACAAGTTTAGGGGTTCAATAGGTTGCACAAAAAGCTCTCGTAATACATATGTCACTTAATAAGCTCAACAGTGGCATTAGCCATGGCACGTTACTCGGGTTCACAACTTGAGTGAGCGACATTAGGTTGTTTCTTCGCACTCTAAGAAACAATATTGTCACCAATATAAATAGCATATCCATATATAGACTGAAGAGTTTCAATACAACAAGCCCAATCAGTGTCGGAGTATCCAAGGATATTAGTGGTAGTACCTAGTATAAAGTCCCTTTCACATACCGCAAAATATACTTAACCACATCAAAGTGGTCAACTGTAGGTTCTTGAAGGAATTGAATTACGGATTCAACTACATAAGAGAGATCTGACCGAGTAATTGAAATACCCCAAACCTCTAATTTAGAAAATTATGTTAAAATAGAGATTTATTAGGAAAATTAATTAAATAAATTATTTTATTTAAAATAAGGGGAAGTATTTAAGGTAAAATCAAGAGGAAAATAATAATGAATTTAATTAGGAAAAATTTGGGCGTTTTGCTAATTAAAATGAAATTTAGAAAAAATTATCCAAAATATCCTAAATTAATCTAAAGAGGGAATTTAATTATTATTTTACTAAACATTATTATTTTAAATATTCAAAAATACCAAAATATTCTAAATACCCCAACCAACCTATTTTTTCTTTTTCTCTTTTCTTTTCTCTTTTCTCCTTTCTATTTTTTCTTTTTCCTCCTTTTAACTTCGGAATGGGCCATCCCCCCTTGCGGCCCAAACCTTCCTCCCTATTCCTTCCATGTGGCCCAGTCGCACCCCTCTTCTTTCCTTCTCTGCTCAACCCGCCTGGTTCTCCCCTCATTTTTCTTTCTTCTATTTTCTCCCTAGACCGGCCCAATCGCAAGTCGTCTTCTTCTTCCCGCTCCTCCCATGCGAAACCTATAAATCTACCACCACCATCCTCCTCTCCCATATGCCCGAACCCCCTCTCTCCCCATCCCTTTCCTTTCTTTTTTCGACCCCAACCAACCCCACACCTCCTCCCATGCGTGCCCTATCCTTTTCCTTTTCTTCCCTTGATCGAATCTGCACCTGCAATTTTCAGGCAGGTACCGGCCTGCCACCGCTTTTTTCCTCTTCCTCCTTTGTCTTACCCACCCTTAATTGGCCTATAAATACCCCATACCCGACCTCATTCGGCTCTTTTTCCCTACCTAGAAAAGTTCACCCCTTGTGCCATTGCCACTTCAGACGCCTCCACCGCTGCCTGTGCCCAGCGCTACCACCCGTAACGCTTGCCAAAATCCTCCTTACACCGAACCACACCACTCACCACCTCTAATTCCTCCTACATTAGCCGCCTCATCCGTACAAAATTGGTTGCCCAACCTGCCCATTCTCTTCCATCGCCGCCCTTCTCATCGTAGTGCACCGCCATCCCTACGGCAACCACCACTTCTCCTACCTCCCAAAACACCCAGCAAAGCCTCCCCTACCTCCCCTACCTTCCTTTCTCCTTGCCTCCCTCTCCTTCACCCTCCCTCCTCCCCCACCACAACAACCCTCAAATGCGTCGCCCTTTTTGTCGCGCCACCACTACCATTCCAACCCTCTCAACCTAGAGCATCCACCACCATCTCACTCTCCCTCTCCTAGCCTAGAAATCTACTTCTCCAACTTCCCTTCCTCCTCCACCGCCATCACCGTGTACCGCCGCCTAGTCACCACTACCCTTAGGTTGTGCCCTAGCCTCCCTAACCTTTAAATATAATTTATATAATTGTTAATTATTTTATTAGTGTTAATATCATCATCATCATCATCATCATCATTATTATTATTATGGCTATTATTATTATTATTAAATTTGGCACTATTATTACTAATATTATTATTATTATTAGAACTATTATTATTATTATCATTATTGGCCCTGTTATTACTAATGTTGTTACTATTATGATTATTCGAACCCTTATTATTAATATTATTATTATGATTTGAACTACTATTAATATTATTATTATTAATAATACTATTATTATATTTATTATCATTATTATTATTATTACCTATATCACTATTACTACTACTACTACTACTACTATTATTATTATCAACATCATCATCATCATCATCCTTATTATCGTTATTGTCACTATTTTATTATTATTATTATTATTATTATTATTCAGGTTATTATTAGTATTATCACTATTATTATTATCATTATTGTTGTTGTTGTTGTTGCTGTTGTTGTTGTTGTTAATACTAAAGCTATTGTCTTTAGTAGTATAAATATTGCTAATAATACTTTAACATGGACCAATATAACTACCAAGGCCTATTTTGACTAGTAGAAGCATGATTAGCTACTCTAAGAATAATACCCTTACTTTTACGTATAAAACTTGTAATACCCCAAAAATTTGCTTAGTCTAATCATGTATCATTAGCACTCTAAGTTAATTCTAATCTTAATAAGTCCTACGTTAACCTTAACTTATCCTTAATCCCCAAAACTTTAACCATTTCCAAAACGTTAACTTTGATGAACCGTAATTCGTAAACCAAAATCAAAACCTATTAAAATTTCTACTAATCCTAATTACTTTTAGCTAATATAAAATAGCCCTGAACTAATCCCCCAACCCTTCTCTTTTCTTTTTCTTTTCCTTCTTCTCTTACTCCCGCCAAACTTAAGCTGCAACTTCTAAATCTATGCTTGCAATTTCCATCTACAACTTGCACCATCTACTTGTACCATCACCTTTCTGCATCTATCACCCATCACCTTACCTCCTTTCTTTTTTTTTTCTCCTTCTCCTTCTACACCCTTATCCCTACCCAACTGCATAACCATCGCACACCCATCTTTCCCCCTGTCAATTTTCTTCTTCTTACGTAAGACCTTCATCAACCATCAACACCCTCACCATGCAGCTAATACCCTACCCTAACCATCCCCTGCAACCATCATCATCACCTTGCAGCTGCACAATCATTATCATCACCGTCATATGCCAGCACCCCCTGTTCTTTTTCTTCTTCCCCAAATCATACCACACGCACACATATACGTATATATATCCCTCACACCCTCCTTATTTCTCTTTGGTTTTTCCTCACTCTACTAATATTTGGGTCAAAAAGCCATTATCGAGCTCCCTCTTCCTTCTCCTTTCCTCCTTCTTCCTTTTCTTCTTCTTCTTCTCCCTCCTTTCCTTATTTTTGGCTTCACACCACTATTTCCCCCACCGTGCCCCACCTCAGCCACCACTTGCCATCCTTAGGCCAGTGGATGGACCACCAAGGTAACCCTAACCTCCCCATTACCGTAGCCAGCCATCGCCGCCGATCGCCTCCTATTTTTCCTTCTTCTTCATCTCGTGGGTAGCAGTGTTGCAGAGTGCACGGCTGGTGCACCTCCTGCTACACGACTGTACAACTCTTAAATCCCCTACTGCACAGTAGTGCAAGTGTAGCTTTTGCACCGCCTAGTATTGCAACTTCTTTTTTTGGTTGTGTATCCCTATTTTCACCCTCAGACTTCAACTAAACACCCACCAAAATTTAACCATAACTCTACCACATATTAGTCCACACATCCACACATCTCAATCTCCCATTTGACTATGGTTATACCTATTTGTACCCTCTTTACCTTTATTTATCCTTTGATTTAACTCCTCGAGCCTAACTTTAAATTTTATTATTTTCATAGGTGGCATTTCAGTAGCTTTGGAGGAGGAAGTCTAGGATTTGCATGCTTAGAGCCCAGTATCCTAGTTGATAAGGGTACTATTTGATGCGTAGGACTTTTGATGATATTTGCTTGTATGGCTACATGTGTTTTTCATGATATTGTTGCTATATTATGTAACATATATTGATATTGAAAATTTGTGATGATATGAATGTTGTGTTGAAAGAAAATAAGATTTGGTAAGAGATATCATTATGTTATAATTTGTGACGATAATATCATATTTGTGAAAATACATCTTATGGTATGAAATATGGGTTGAATGATGATAACATCACACTTGTGGAAATATATCTATGGTATGAAATATGGGTTAAATGATGATAATGTCATAATTGTGAGAATATGTCTTATGGTATGAAATATGGGTTGAGTGAGTTATGGTAAATGGGCTTAAGGTCTCTCATGAGGTACGATGATAAATGGAGACTTGGAGAAATAATATGTATGGAAGGTATAAGATTTTATAAAATATAGGTTTTAATTGTGCTTAAAGGGTAACTTGGTCATTATAGGATAATAATGAAGTTTTGGTAATTTATGTGTTAGGAGGTTTAAATTATGACAATAATAACTTGAGTAATTCATGGGAGGATTATCATTATTTGGGGTTCTTACATGTTTAATAGTCAATTTGGGGAAAGCTATCTTGAAGCGTTAATATCATTATTCCATGTTCAGGGTTTAGAGGTTATCTATTGGAATTAGAAATCATGAAAATTCTATAGGCAGTGTCAAGACAATTGTATGGAATTTAGGCATGGATATTTTAGTGATTAATATATCGAGATGAGATTATTAAAGCAAACTCATGGGAATGAGGTCGTGTAATTTCAGTATGACATTAATGATGGGATTTGGGAGATGACATAATATAATGTGAGTAGAACATCCAACATGGAAGAATAAACACTAAAGGGAGTGTAATTAGGGTTTAATCGGACTTAAGGATTTAGACCTATGCTACATGTATATCTGTTTTGACTGTGTCATATGCCTAAGAATCAATCTTGAATAAGATACTAATCACTTAAAATGAAAGAGCACATGAGTAGGGCCATGGTGATTATTTTCTAAACCTATATATGTATATCTTGTTCCACCAGGGAGAATAGTGGCTCAGGAGTGTTCTGCCCCAATAGGATGTTTTTAATCTCTGTTCCATCGAAAAGAATAGTGGCTTGGGTATGTTGTCCCCGAGAGTTCTAGATCGTTCCATGGTTTAAGAATAGTGGGGTCCCTACTCATCATGAAATAAAAATGCACCATCATAATCTATGGAAAAGATACTAATGAGTTACAATGGAAGAATATGTGAGTTAGGACTAGTGTGATATATCTTCTATATGTATATGTATTCCTGTTCCACCAGGTAGCATAATGTCTTGGGAGCGTTTTGCCCTGAGGAGATGTTTTTAACATCCGTTCCATAGGAAAGAATAGTGGCTCGGGTGTGTCATCCCCGAGAGTTTTAGACCGTTCCACCGGTTTAAGAATAGTGGGTTCCTGCACTCAAAGTATATAAAAGAATGAAAATAGACTATACTTAATAAAAGGGTCTGGATCGTAATATACCTTATGAGATGTTTTATTTACTTGGTTATATTCCTTTATTATCTAATATGGAAGCATGTGTTATTCATATTCCTATTTCGATAGTATTATTCCCTTACTTAGTACCTAGCGTACTGACCACTATTTTATGAGTGCTGCTCATTCCTACAAGCAAAAGGCCCTGGATCTTATATACATGTCTCAGAGGATCAAATAGATGATTTTGCAGCCTATGATGCCTTATGTGGGGAATGAGTGACTCCATATATGTCAGGGTCGAGTGAAGAGTATATGTTATCCAGATTATGTATTTATCTGGATACCCTTTTTGTAATCTTGATCCATGGTATCCCCCTTTTGTATTTTGTATTGTAAACCTTGGAGTTAAACTCTAAATTCAGTATTGTGCTATAAATGTGCTTTTGTTTTCTAATTTCCTTGTATCACCTTAAATGTTTTAACCTTGTGATTGATGTAAGAATGGTTGCATAAACCAGAATTATGTTGATTACGGCGGTAACCCCCACTATTTTACTTAGTTATTTCCGATGCAAAAGAAATTTTTTAGTAGTAAAAATTTGTGGGGTTACAAAACTACTACTATTATTATTAACCCTAATACTAGGCTATGATAAGGGTAAGGTAGGAAATGATGATAATTTTGGTAAGAGGGAAGTTAACCCCCTAGTATTTCCCTCTTATAGGTGAACCAAGTTAAAACCCTAAGGAGGCGTAGGAGCGTGCTCCAAACCTAGTGCCGTATTAGGTAAGGATGTAGTTAAGGCCGATTATGTGTGTTCTATGCCTTGTATGCCATATGTTATGTTATGTTTGTGCACATTATGTTATTATGAATGCTTACTTGTAGCACAACTCAAAGTTGAGGTATGTTTATGTGACCTCCTTATAGTATGTGTAAAATGATATGTATATTGTGCTTGTAGTGTTATATGATGTGACCCTCTAGGACATGCATGCTAGAATGTTTTACTAATATGATATGGGGTGAAAGGATGAAAAGGAAAAAAGGGAAAATGAGTTGACTAAAGGAAAATGAGAATGACCTAATTATCTCATGACCCATGATGGGACAAATAAAATGAAAATATGGGTAAAATAAGAGAGTTGAGCGAATCTTATATGGGGAAGTCTAGGGTTTGCATGGGATGGATGGATTTTGCATGGGGATGATCCTTACGTGGGACAAGTTGTCTTCGGGTGTAGGTAAGGTAAGTGAAGAGTCATGGGTGAAAATAGTACGTAGGTTGGTATAAGGATGTATAGGGAACTTAGCTAGGGTTTCGGAGGAAAACCCTAAATGGAGGAGATTGTGGAAGTGAAAAATAATGGAGGGGAGTGGAATATGGGGTAAGAGTGGAAGAATATCATATAGAGGGTGAGTGTGGGTGTCATGTGGAAGAAAGGATGGTAGGTGAGTAATGGAGAGGTGATATATGGGAAAAGAAGGGTGCTAGGGTTTGGGTGGCCAGCTAGGGTTTCGTGGTCACATGTGCCAATGGGAAGTAAAGTGGAATGCTTGGGGTTGAATCTAAGTGAGGTGATGTGTTAGGTGGTAAAGGAGCTTTAGTTGTGTCAGATAGAGGAAGGATGAGCCATATAGGCCGAATTAGGGTTTTCAGGGAAAACCCTAGAGGACGATAGTGAGTTGACTTCGATGGTACAGAAGTGGGCCTCGACCCACACCCTTAGGAGTTGGGTATTTGTGTTAAGAGAGAAAGGATGTCTAGATGTGTTAAGAGGCGCAGAAGTCCTAAGATATGGGACGAGCCCCTCTTAGGAGAATGGGAGTAGAAGGATTGTGTGAGCGGGTATCCTAAAGAACATGCATGTCTAGGGTGAAAACATATATTGAATAAGACATAGTTAAAATAATAATCATTTAAAGTGAAAGATTATTAAGCTGGGCCCAGACCAATCCACCGGCATAATAATGGCCAGGTGCCGGGGTACCTTAGAGACTAATCCACCGATATATAATAGTGGTTAGGGGCATTCTGCCCTATACATTTCCAATCCACTGGATATAATAGTGGGGGATCCCAGGCTCTACAAACTAAACCCTAAGTTATGATAAGATATAGAAAAAACACTAAGTGTTTACAGTAAAACACCATGAGAGTCAGGGCCAGACCGATCCACTGGCATAATAGTGGCCAAGAGCACTTTACCTTGGAGACCGATCCACCAGTAATAATAGTGGTCAGGAGAATTTTGTCCTGTATGTTTCCGATCCACCTATTTTAATATTTGGGTTCCCGTATTCGCATGGACTTATAAAGAGCAAGGTGTGAAATGAGCATATTGACCAGAGATCTAATGATTGAGTTTAACCAGACTATAACACGACCTCTACTATCTGCATTTCTTGTATGTTTATCTATATGATCGTGCTTATATTATATGCCTTTCTGTGTATGGCCTTATATGCATGGTTACCTTGCTTAGTGCGTAACATACAGGCCACCCGTTTCATGGGTGCTGCTCATTCCCATGAGCAAAGGGTCCAACTGAATTTGTGTAGGTAGGAGATTCCATCTTTGATGCCTATGATACTTATGAGGTGTCGAGCGGGGCTGAGAGTTGATCTTTGGACTTGGCATGGGGGTCGAGAGTGACGTTGGTCAGACTCTCTTTTACTTCAGTTTACCTATGTATCATTTTATCTCGGTTTTTTTTTATCATACAGTACCTTTTATCCCTCGTGGGAACTTTGATTATGTACTCTATTGGATTTTAATAACTTTTAACACGCACTCTGATTTCCATGTTATGAATATTTTGGTTTTCCATAGATATTTGTTTTAAGTGTGTACAATGTTCTTATGAAATTATCCTTAGCCTTGTGGTTAGTACGAGACTGGCTAGGGTCGGGGCTTGTACTGATCAAGGCAATAGCACCCCCGTTCTTGTGTTTGTTTAATTAAATAAAAAAATTTAACTGTAATTTTTAGAGGTGTTACAGTAATTGTTAAGTATTTTAATGTGCCAACAAGTGAGCAATACAGCTTAGGATGAGGAAAAGGATCACAATTACTCATAAGATGTATATCCATAGCCAAAGGAGTGACTGGCTTGGAATCTGACAACTAAGCATGAGACAGGATGTCACGAGCGTATTTAGCTTGGCTAAGAAAAAGCTCATCAGTAGTATATTGCACTTCAAGATCCAAAAAACAGTTGAGGGCTCCAAGGTCCTTAGTTGAAAATTCAAAATTAATGCGAGTGATAAAATTTCAAATTAGTGCAAAATTTCTACTTGTGATAATAATGTCATCCATATACACAAGGAGATAAAGATCAAGTCACCTTGTCGAAATGTGAAGAGAGACGTGTTGCCACGGCTGCAACTAAAGCCAAAACGTAAAAGAAAACCACTAAAACACCGGAACCAAGCATGTGGAGCTTGATTTAGACCATAAAGAACTTTATCAAGTCAACACAAGTGATTAGGAAAATGTAGGTCAACAAACCCAAGTGGTTGCTCCATGAAAACCGTCTAAGAGAGATGCCTAGTTAAGAACTCATTTTCCACGTCAATTTGATGTAGAGTCCAATTGCGCATAACAACAAGAGATACGACAATGAGAACAATAGCAGCTTTAACAACCAGACTAAACATGTGATTGTAATCAAAATTGAGTAATTACATGAATCCATGAGTTATAAGGTGGGCCTTAATACTATCAATAGACCCATCAGATGAATATTTTGTGCGAAATACCCATTAAGATCCAACGATATTAGCACTAGATGGATGAGGAACAAGATTCCAAGTACTATTTTGTTGAAGAGAAGTAATTTCTTCATTCATGGCTGCCATCCACTCCGGTCGTTTTGCGATTGATTTAATTCCCGTAGGCTCCACAGAGGAAAAAAGAGAGTTGTCAGTAATCCAAAATTTTAAACCAAAGAGAGGTATACCCGATGCTTTGTTTTAAAGATGCCTTCCCAGGCTCAAGTGATCATGTGATGAGGCCTAATGTTTTCATTAGGCAAAACATGAGAGACAAGCCCATTAGCGGGTTCAATATTTGGTTCTCGAGTAGAGGCTATTCTAGGTCCAGTTTTGGGTGAGCGTGCTCGTCATGGGTTGCGTTAGGCATAGGGATTGACGGACCAGTAAGAGGGCAGAGGCCACATAGCCCAACTAGTGTGAGTACTATTAGCGGAGAAGATGGGTTAGATTGGACATTAGAAACAGACCTGGAGATGGGCTCATTAAAATTTTAAAAATCCAAACTAGTCTGTGGAGTGGAAATAGTTCCAGACAATGGAAAATTAGCCTAATCAAATTGAGCATGCTGCATAATGTAAATTCCTAATGTGGAAGGATCTAAACATCGAAAGCTATTATGATTACTACTATACTCAATGAAGATACAAGGAATGCTCTATTGTGATAGTTTATTCTGTTCATACTCACGAAGATAAGGAAAAATGTGACAACCAAAAGAGAGAAAGTCAACATAATTAGGAGAAGCGGAAAAAATTATTTCAAAGGGAGATTTCAAAGCCAATAATGGAGATGGAAGTCAATTAATAGTATAAATATGGCACTAAAACCATCTGTCTAATAAATTGAGGGAAAGTGCAAGTGAAAAAGCATTGTAAGACCGGTTTTAGTGATATGTCAATTTTTTCTTTTGTAACGACCATTTTGAGCAAGTGTATGCGAAAAAGACATGGTATGATGAATACCATTCAAGCAAAACAATTCTTGAAGATGATTTTTAGTGAATTCTATTCCACCATAAATGCAAAGACCTTAATGAGACAAGAAGACTAATTTTCAACAAAGGCCTTAAATTGGACAAAAATATTGTAGAAGTCTAACTTAAGTTGTAGCAGATAAAACCATATGAAATGTGAGTAGTCGTTGACAAAAATGGCATAATAGTACAAACATGCAACAAAATTAACTAGTACGAGCCTCCACAAATCACTGTGTATTAAATCAAGAACCTGTTGAGATTTTTTCTCATTAAGATTAAATGGTAAATGATTTCTTTTAGCTATTTGAAAAGATTGACAAACAATAGAAGTAGGTAAAACAAATGTAACAAATAAATGGCCCGGTTTATTCAAAATAAAAATAGTATCAAAGGTAACGTGACCTAAGCGAGAGTGTCATAGTTCCAAAGAACCTAGAAATTTATTATAATTTAAAATAAAAAGAAATGTTGCTTCTTATTATTCCAAACCATATAGACCTTGATCATGGTCACCTTTGGCCATAATTTGTCTCATTTCCCGCATCTAAACAACATATGAATTCTCAATAAAAATAACATCGATCGGATAATCTTTAGTTAATTGGCTAATAGAAACCAAGTTCTTCGTTAAACTAGGAACAATCAACACATTCAATAGTTTAAATGAATTAGATAAATGACGAGAGCCCATATGCAAAATAGATATAATGTTGTCATTTCCAACCATAACATGTTCATTATTAGTGTACGATTGAGTAGAGTCCCGAAAGGTGATAAATGAAATCATATAGGTCATTGCTCTAGTATCTAAATACCAGTTAGATTCATGAGATGGGTCTGGCCTAATGTTACAAAAAGAAGCAAAAGACTCAATAAGTTGAGTGAAATTTGCTGATTTGTAAACAATAACAAAATCTCCACATTTATCGATGTAATGGCCATCTCTATGGCATAATTGACAGTGTGGAGTGCGTGGAGTGAAACCATGAACCCTTTCTGTGTCCACAGGAATTGTGATTCCCCCCACCAAAATTTGGATTGATGCGCCCCTATCCACAATTAATATTCCTACGATTGGAGTTATTGGCATGCCCACTAGAAGGAGGGAAGGGAGGTTGATAGGGTTGTGATACAAAGGTTGCAGATTGGGATGGAAATTCCACTAGAGAAATATAAGACACCTTAGATTTCTGGAAGATTTCATGGCTGACTGCACGGGAAACAAGTTCCCAAAACCCAAGAATTGACTTGATGGCCATGTGAGTGATTGAAAAGATTTCAAATGATACACCAAAGCCACAAAAAAACCAATAGGATTTGTTTGATTCTAGCACTGGATAATCTATACTAGCTAATTGATCGCATAAGGCATTAATGTGGCACCCATATTCAGTGACTGGATGTACTCCTCTTGAAATACGTAATTCATCTTTGATTTGGAATTCCATGGACTTGTAACCATTGCAAAAGGTAGACTTGAGGGCTTCCCACACTGATCGAGAGGTGTTGCACCCTAGCACTTCGAACATGGCTTCTTTAGTGAGAGAGGAGAGGAGAAAAATCTTAAGGTGTTGGTCCTATTGTTTCTATTCCTAAAATTTAGGATTGGGAGTTTTGGCGCCGCTCTCACCGGTAGTGGAATACGGCCAAGGGTTAGAGCCATTAGCATACCTAGTGAGGTTTTGGCAAACAAGGATTGAGGTAATTTGATTCTTACATAAGATAATTTTGGAAGAAATGAGGCAAATTGTGATCATATGAACCATCGTCACAAAAGGCAAATTTTGCCAAGCCTTCCCCTCTCCTTCTTTCCCTATATGCACCTCGCCAAACACGTCTCAGGCACAACCCCTATGCACACCCTCTCCTTCTCCTACATGATTGCTATGCCACCCCCTCATCCGGCCAGACACCCTACACCACCACCCTTTACCTGTCCTTTTCTTTTTCCTTTTCTAGCCTTGGAGCTCCCCTAGTCCCCTCTCTGTATGCCCATTTCCTACCATTTCCATCCTCTGCCACACACCTACCCTACCCTGCATACCACCTCCCCTACATCGCCACCTACCTCGCATGTGAAGCCCCCCTCTTCTTCTTCTCTTCTTCCTTTTCACTCTTCTTCGTCATGGATTGCTCTCTCCTTGACCCTCTCTTCTCCTTTATTCCTTCTTCTCCCCACCCTTATTTTTCCCCATCACTCTCTCAATAGCCACCACTGGCACTTCCACCACCAACCTAGCCTCCATGGTAGGCCACCTCCCTTTCTCCTCCCTTCCCTCCTTACTCCTCCTCCTCTACCTCCCTACTTTTCTTTCTTTCTCCCTTGTGGTAGTTCTTTCCGATTCCCCCTTACACAGCCCCACCTCCATTACACTCGCCTCTAGTGCCTCCACCCCACATCCTCCCTGCACGACCTATAGCCAACACCTCAGCCTCCCCTGTAGCTCTACCTCCTCTCTTTCTCTTCCCTTTGACACCCCACCCTATAAACATCACCTTTTCTTCCGACCACCTCTCCCCCCTTATTTTCCTCCACCACCACAACTCCTCCTAATTGTCTATCGCCAACCACCCACCTTCTGCACCATTAACCGCAGCCACTCAACACCACATGTAGCTACCCTTCTCTCCTTCCTCTTCTTCTCCTTTTCTTTCTCTTATTTCCGTTCTTTCCACCCTTCTCTCTACAACCTATGTCGTGGCCTCTGACACCTTTGATTAACTTGCACCACACCCTCTAACCACCAACCACCTCCTCCCTCACCTTCTACACCCAATAACCAAAACCAACACCTCCCACCTCCCACCACCACCCATAACCCTTACCCGAGCCATTCCTTCTCCCTTTCAGTTTACTCATTTTTTTCATGGCTCACACTGCACATGTAATGTGAGTTATGTAGTGTAATTTTATGTGTTTTGGGATAATATTTAAGGTATAAGGGTAGTTTGATAGTTTTATATTTAATAAAAAGTATTATTTCATTTATCTAATTTTAATATGATATTTGTGATATTATTTTTAGGTATAAAATTTTATTAAATGGAGCCTAAGCATTTTTAATCGGATACCAATAAAGTTTATTTAGGCTAGAAATCATGTAACCTTTATATCCCACTAAAATGTTTGCATTAACATATGTTAGCACATAAGGGTTTTGACATGTGATTAATGTAGATATGATGTGTTGCAAATAACCCCATGCTTATTAATATTATCTTGGAAAATGGAAAAAGAATGTATGTTATCTTTTGTAAGATGTTATGTGTGTGAAAGCGTGATTGAGAAGTGGCCTAATGTTGGAAAGTGATGATTTATGTTATGTGCATATAAAATGTTAGGTTAAGTAAGCATGGGCACTTATAGTAAAAATATTACTACTATAAGCCTTAGGGGAAATTTGGTCATTTAGGCACATCATGATATTTAACCCTGACCAAGATGCCTAATGTGTTATAAATATTGCTAAGAATAGAGATAGTAGTTTGGTGTATTATTAACACGTGTTAGCATGCATATCAACATTTTATGGTTTAGGGATGTTTCAGTAAATTTTAGTGTATGATGGTGATCATTCTAATATATATGAATGCGAAGTGTTATGTGATGTTGAGAATTATAATAGGGGTTTGTGGCATAAAAAAATACATGTTCTAGCATGATTATCAATATTTCATGAACTAGGGGCATTTTGGTAATTTTGAATGTGCAATGGTGCTTATCCTAATAAATATGCATGATAAGTAACAATTGATGCTAAGTATGCTAATAGGAGTTTGTGGCATTAGTAACTCATGTTTGAATATGGCTATCACTATTACATGGTCTAGGGGTATTTTGGTAATTTTGCACATACTAGCGGGATTAATCAAATGAACACGCATGATAAGTATTAATTGATGTTAAATATGAAAATATGGGTTTATTATCTTTATATCACCTAATTCAGCATAATAATCATTATTACATGGTCTATGGACATTTAGGTAATTTTGCATGTACTAAGGTGATTAATCTAATATACATGCATGATATGTATTAAATGATGTTAAATATAAGAATAGGGGTTTGCTGTCTTAATATCACTTGTTCTAGCATGAGTATGAATTTTAAAGGGTATAAGCGTATTTAGGTAATTTTGAATGTACCATGATGAATATGCATGATATGTGATGTTTGTTATCAAGCATGAGTATAGAGGTCTTGTTGTATTAGATATGCATGTTTCAACATAATTATTACTATTATATGGTTTAGGGGTATTTTGGTAAATTAGGGTATGCTATGATATTTATTCTTATTTGCATTAATTGTTGATTAAGAATGAGAATGTGTATTTGATTGTTCTAGAAGCGCATGTTAGAGTTTCATGTGTAGAATGGTGTAAAGGGAAAAATGGTCATTTTGTGTTTTGAGTAACTTAACTTCATGATCAATAATTTAATTATGATGTGTTATCCTTTTTATGGCAATTTGATAAAATAAAATAGAATTTGTGATGGAAATGGATGGTGAAGAGATAGCCTAAGCCTCAGGGTATTTTGGTCATTTTGACCTAAAGTGCCTAAATATAAGTATTTAAGCCTAGGATGGCCTTAGTGGAATACTTATGTTGATATTGACAATGATCTTGATTCTGGTTACTTCATAATGTTGGAAACAAATAAAAGGGTTAAGTATGATGGATTGATTATATGTGATTAATGTGTGCTTTTCATAGTCACCCTTATAAAATGCTAATACTTAAAGTGAAATAACTCAAGATCGTGAATGGCTCTTTAGGGATCGCTACCCTAAAGACGTGGTTTAATCCACAATTATTATGGATTTTGTTGGTGTACCTTAATACCCAAGTCAGGCCTTACATATTTCTCTATTTAGCTCTATAAACCTAAGTAAAGGGAATGCATACTTGTGGATTAGGTGTCTTTGTCGGTAGTGTACTTTTGCATTCTTTGGTTGATAGTCAGTAGGATACTGTGCTTTCCTTATGCGCCAATATGACCGGGGTAACTTAGTGTCTTCGGGTTCGTTGATCTACCCTCGACTAAATAAAAATAGAATTGTTTGATACTTGAATGGAAATGATTATTGGGATGTTTCAGTAGTAGCCTTTGTGCCTACCTGTGAGTTAGTAATAGCCTTTGAGTCTAATTGTGTTTCGGTAGCAACCTTTACACCTACCTGTGATTTGGTAGTAGCCTTTGTGCCTACCTATGATTTAGTAGCAGCCTTTGTGCCTACTGGTGATTTGGTAGTAGCCTTTATGTCTACCTATGATTCAATAGCAACCTTTTAGCCTACCTGTGTTTCGGTAGCTGCCTTTGTGCCTACCTATGATTCATTAGCAACATTTGTGCCTACTTTTGATTTAATAGCAACATTTGTACCTACCTAGGTGATTCAGTAGTAGCCTTTGTGACTACTAGTGATGATTTGTGTATCGGACTGTGTTGATGGGCCTACTTGTGATGATGTGTGTATTGGGTTTTATTGATAGGCCCACCCATGACTTGAGAAATTATGGGTTAGTTAAGAGAGTTGTGCATATTATTGAGGATGATATGGCTTTCTAATTATACTTCAAAGAGCATTGCTTGGATGTTTCATTCGTAAGTTTCAGTTATTTCTAGGTGAATGAATATTGGTAGCATATGATCTTGAATCGTGTGGTTATATGAATGATTATCACATTCCAATTACTTTATGCTTAATTCATTATTCATATGAATGATATGATGCATCTGGTGTGTTTCATGCATGCCTTACATATTAGTCTTGTATAATAGGTTACTCAGTACCATTGTACTAAATGGTTCATTTATTAGGCTTCTGCTTATTCAATGGGCAATGGCCTTTGCAGGTTAGTTCATCAGGCTGAGAGCGTAGGGTTATTTGAGATTCTATCTAGTACTTGTACTGGAGGTTTCTGTATTTTTTCTTTATAATATTTTATATTTACCTTTCCCCTGACTTTATTTTGTAACCACAGTTAGTAGGTTTTATTTGGAAGGTGAATTAACCTCCCTAAATATTACGCTACTCTGATTTATAATTATATTCTTGAAATTTAAGTAAGGTAACGTTTTAACTTTAGCACTTAGTATCATAACGGTAGAGGAAACTAATCTAGTACTACGTGTGGCGATAATACCCCAAAATTTACTGTCTTAGCTTCTTCTTGTAACTTTCAAAAATAAAATTTTTAAGTAGTAAATTTTGCTAGTGTTATAATTTTTTTCCACTTATTATCAAGCAATGGACTATGCACCACCCTATGGTCTTACATACCATGGAATTCTATTCAAACCAAAGGACATAAAGGCCAGGCCAAGACCAAGCAACCACCAATGGACATAAAGTCCAGGCCAAAGTCAAATAACCACCAATAGACATAAGTCCAAGTTGAAGCTAAATAACTATCAATGAACATATGTCTAAGCTAAAGCCAAAACCAAGTAGGTGACCAGATTCTTTAGTATCGATATCCCCTAGTACATCATCAATGTCTAGAGTAGGTAAGGCACTAGGATCTACTAGGATTCTACCTGAAGACAAAGCCCAGAGGCACCAATAAACACCCATAGGCAAACTAAACCCCGGTAGATAATCAAAGATTAGGTAACCCATACCGATACAAAACTTGATCGTCTTTTACTTTAAGTGTTTAGTATGTTATTCTTGAGGTTACGTGATCACACAAGGCCCATATAATATGCAAGCAAGACATTCGCATACTTATTTTATTTTACCCATTCCCATTCCCCAACCATGTATAAGATTTCAATTAATACTTACTCAATATTAACCATATCCCTTAGATTAATCCATTTCAGGCCAAAGTCAAAATTGCATTACCCCTTTAAAGCCATCTAATACTTATTTGGGTTTACTCATTAAGGCCTTTACAACACCCATTGACTGTGCCATAAATTATGATCCATTTAATCTATGAATTAAGTTTTCCATTCATGTTAATAGAAATATTTCACTCATTAAACTATCATATAGCATCATTAACCATAGTATCAAGGCATAGCTAAGTTAAAAGAGAAAAATCACACAATCTGGCCTACCAACCAGTCAATCAATTTGGGCGAACTAGTCGATTGATTTAGCTAGGGAAAACCCAAGGTTCCCTCAAACCAATGATTGGTTTGGCCAAACAGTCGACTATTCCAAGACTAATCGATCGGTTCTGCCAAACCAGTCTATAAATTTAAGAAGAGAACAAACCAAGGTCACCATAAACCTATCAATAAATGGGTTGGGTCAACTACTCAATCAGTTTGACCTAACTAGTTGGTAGGTTTGCCCTCAAAACACACAAAACATACATTTTCAAGCAAATAATCCTAAAAATTCCTAGCACATCCAAACAAAAACATATCTTGGCATTATTCAACCACTTTTTCAGCTCATAAATTGATACATGCTTCATAATGAATCAAATCAACCTAATTTTCCTAAAATCATGCATTTTTCTTAGAATTCATTAGTTAATCAACATTCATCAATCTGAAACCAAATTCTTATACAAGCTTAGAGAATTAGGACTTTAAAGATTTCACCATAATACATGCTTAACTAAGTCACATTTAAGAAGTAAGAAAGCTTTACTTGGTGCAAGTAAAACTCTTCCACAAATATGAAAGCTCAACCTAGAATATTTTCAATTTCCAAAACTTAGAGAAAAAAAAGTTAAATCTTCAAAAGTTCAATGAATAATTTAATAAATAATAATTCAAATTAAGAGAAAACAAACTTACCAAACCTAAGAGAAAACAAAGAGACTTTGTGCTGAAAGAGAGACTCAACTTCCTCCCAAATATAACCCTCCCTTGCCTAAAGATAAATAAGAAGGAGCTAGAGAAAGGATCTAAAGAGTTGAAAGGAACTGAAAATAAGCTCAAATTAGAGAAAGAAGAACACAAGGTTAGAGAGAGCTTGAATATTTTGGTGGTTGAAAGACAGGTGAATGGAAGAGGTGATGAACTATTTATACCCCAAAAAAATACGTACAAGAATGAGTGTGGTTAGTTGTAAATTAAAATTCCTAATTTATACCATTTAAATTTAAGCTGAACAGATGGATTTCATCTAAGATAGGTCGACCTCCTTTGCAGAGCTGAAAAGATAATTTTTGAAAAAATGAAGGTCAAATTTATCCAAAAATATCAAACATCAGAGAGGAAATGAAAGATCAGAGTGGAAGGAATCTCCTAGCTAAGTAAAAATAGGTTTGGGAATCAAAGAAACAATGCCAGAGCATTTAGAGGAGAGATGTGGAAGATGAGAAAATTGAGGTCACTCCCTCAATTATCCAAATCAAACCCTAGAATCCGTTTGAGGTAGAAGCTTGGATTGAATGCATGATAAGAGAGGTTAAGAATCTTTAAATAACAACTTAGAATAGGATTAACAAGGTTCCATTTTTGTATAGGAAGATTTTCTAGAAAATTGTGTTTCTAAAATGTACTTAGCTTGACAAACTAGTCAACCGGTTTAGGTTGCTAGTCGACTCTTCTACTGACTAGTCAATCAATTCCCCAAACCATTCGATCGATCCGTCTAAAAACACATTTAATTCTATTTTTAAAATTTATTCAAATCCAACATTCCCTCAAACTTAAGTATATCTCCAAATCAAAATCAAACATTATCAAATCTTAATCAACACCATAACTTCTCATTCAATATAATTAACAAAAATATAGTGCATTATAGCACTACCCCCTTAAAAAGGCTGCATCCAAGAAGCCTAATAACTAAGGTCTAGGCACAGTTTATATACAAATAACAATTAACATAATACATTAAAAAAGGCAAAAGGGTATTACCCCCTAAAAAACCACTACACCATAGAAGTCACATGAGGAGAACAACTCTAGATATTTTGCTTGAATCTTTCTTGCCCTCCCAAGTGGCCTCCTTGCTGCCATGTTGTGACCAAATGAACTTTACTAGCAAAACTCTCTTTGAGTGAGTCACTTGGGTCTTTATGTCTAGGATAATTATTGGTCGTTATTCATAATTTTAAGACTCATCAAGCTCTAATCACTCCCGCCAGATGACATGAGAAGGATTTGCTACATACTTCCTTAACTAGGATATGTGGAAGACATTATACACACATGACAATTCCACCGATACGGCTAAACAATAAGAGACATCACCAATATGATCCACAATCTCGTATGATCCAATTTTCATTGGACTAAGATTACCCTTTCTGCCCAACCTTAATAATCCCTTGGTGGGAGAGACCCTCGAAAGGACTCTATTACCCACCTTGTAACCCTCCATTCATCTTCTCTAATTTGCATAGCTCTTTTGTTGGTCCCAAGCTACTTTTATATGATCCTAAATCAGCCTGACCTATCTCATCGTCTCCTCGATCATCTCTAGTCCCAACACAATTATCTCACTTATATCATTCCAACATAAGGGACTACAATAGTTCCTCTTATATAAGGCTTCAAAAGGTACCATCTTGATACTAGCATGATAACTATTATTATAGGAGAACTCGATCAAGTCTAGGCAGTCCTCCCAACTACCCCCATAATCCAACACACATGCTCAAAGAACGTCTTATAAGGTTTGAATGGTCCTCTTCCTCTGTCCATCTGTGGCTAAGTGAAAAGTTGTACTCATCTTTAACTGAATCCTAAATGTAGCTCATAAATTTTTCCATAATTGTCACAAGAATCTAGATTCTTGATCTTTAATACCCCATGGAATCACACAATGTGCTTCTTATAAGCGTTGGCTAGTTGCTCTATACTCCACGTCATCATCATGTGTATGAATACTGTCGACTTAGTTAGGTGATCCACAATAACCTAGATGGCATAAAAACCATTATGGGTCCTCAAAAGAACCACCATGAATTTCATTAATATGCTATCCCATTTTCCTTCTAGTGGTTGCACCAATTCTGTTGGCCTCTTGTGCTCGATCTTGAAATTTTAATATGTTAAACATTGGGTAACAAATTCTACCACCTTTCTCTTCATACAAAGCCACTAATATGCCTTCTTCAAATTCTTGTATAGCTTATACCCTCCATAGTGGATGGAATGAGGAGAAAAATGTCCTTCCTCTAGAAATTATCCTCTTAAGCTTGGCATATTCCTAGGGTATACACCACCTACCATAATATCTGAAACTACCATTCTCGTGGAGTTGAAACCCTTAGGATCTGCCTTCTTCGATACCCTATTTGAACCTTTTGAGCTTAACATCACCAAAGTTGATTAGCTCAGATTTCTTCAAAGATCAAAGGTGTGATGGTGAGTGCACTTATTCTTACCTGAAGAATACTAGTGGTGATCAGCTCAATCTCCATCTTCCTGAACTCTCGACATAGATGATTTGAAAATAAAATTGTGCTTAAGGAATGTGACATTTTTTTACTAATCTCATCTGCTGCCACATTTGCCTTACCCTCATTGTTGTTCAATACCAAGTTGTAATTCTTGAACAACTCCAACTATTGGCACTATCTCAAATGCAACTCCTAGTGTGTAAAGATGTACTTGAGGCTTTTATGGTCGGTGTAAAACTTATACTAAACCCCATACAAATAGTGTCTCCAAATTTTAAGAGCAAACACTGATATAGTAAGCTCTAAGTCATGAATTTGGTAGTTCTCTTCATGTTGCTTTAGTTGTCAAAAAGCATACACCCCTACTTTCCCATGTTGATTTAGCATGTAACCTAGTCCATGCTTAGAAGCATTGTTGTATACTTCAAAACCATCAGATCCACTTGGTAACGTGAGAAATAGCTCAAACCTTTATTTTTTAGCCTTATACTCTCATCTACCTCTATCCTTAATCTCATAATTAGAAAAGATATCATCATTCATGAAATAAAATTAAAATACATTTATAAACCCTAGCTTACAAGAACAAAAACAATAATGATACACTGAAATCAAGATATACCCAACACAATGATAGATAGAGAAAATTGTCATGAGCGTTACTAAGGGCCTCTATTTCTTTATTTTAGAGGATTAAGTTAGAACATGTTATTAAAAATGAACCAAAAATATGAATATTAAAATATTATAATGTAGAGATCAATGAATGAGATAAGGGGTAATAATGCTTTGTTTATAATTTGACTCTCATAGCTAGGCAACTTATCGAATCATTCCACAAAATTAAAGCATGTACCCTCATATAGAGAACATTATCATTCCATATACCCATGTCTCAATTGTATCCATTTTAAGTTTCACTTTACTTCAAACAAATGACAAGAGGCATCAAAACATGTTTGCTATAAGGCTTTGTATTGATAACATGATGTGATATAGAAAAATTAAAATAAATAATGGATAACAGATAGAGAGAAAGAGAGTTATTATTCTTATTTGGCTATTCCCACTCCACCGTACCCCTTTAGTAACCTCTACAAATTTCCTCAACCCTACACTCTAAGTAGATTTTTTTTGTCTTTCATGATTTGTTTGGATCAAGGTGAATTGATGTAAGGGTAAGTATTATAAATTAACATAGGTGAGGGACATTGAAGTGAATATTTTAAGTTTTAATTTAGATAATATTAATCTAAATTTGGTGAAATATGATGAATGATGTTAACATCCTACTTGAATAAAAGAAAATGAATATTTAATTAAATGACACATATAACCTTTTATTGAATAAAGAGGTATTAGGGTTAGGGAAAGTAGAAGGATAATTTTATCCACGATATAAGTTTTACTTAAAATTTCCCTTTTCCTTCCGGTATCTACAAAAAATGAGGTTTACAAAACTAAAGATAAATGAGATGAATGACTTCATTCATCTCAATTCACTACAAAGAAAATGGATGCTCACTCTAGTCAACTACTTTGACCACTCCAAATAATTAATTCGTAAATAATTCTATTGCCTCATTACCTTTGATATTCAATTATTCACCTATTTTCATTTCTAATTTGATTCTTATTAGATTTTTGAAATTAATAATTATAGTAGTAAGCCTAAAAAGTGTATCCACCTAGTTTTCTCTTTTCCTCATCTTTATCTCATGTCTGAAGTGATTTTTAAATTTTTTATTGTAATCTACATCAAGAGTAGAAGTAATTTTTTGGCAATTAATGACAAAGAAGTCTTTTATCAAAGAAAGGACTTAGAAATGAAAAATATAAAGGAAAAGAGAGAATTTTTTGTATATAGTGTAATGTGCATGATTTTTAAAGTATATGTTGGGCTCAAGGCTTATATAACTGAGCTAATTAAAGAGCCAACAATTAAATTATGTTATTTATGATCTAATCAAATTATCGCCACATATCAAACTTGTCTGTTGTGAGCCTAACACCCTCTGAAGATGGAGGAGTGGATACCATGCCCAGTTTGGGAGTCATAGAGTTGTGTAGCTTGACAGTGAGGCTCTTTGTGAAAATATCAGCTAATCATGAGGAAGTAGGAACATAGAAAAGAGAAATCAATCCATCATTGAACTATCCACATAAATAATAATAATCAAGCTCAATGTGTTCGTTTGTTCATGATAAATTAGATTGTTAGCAATATATATGGTTTCTTGGTTATTACATATAAATAGGATGAGTGTAATATTAGGCATGGACAAATCATGTATCAATTGTGTAAGCCAAGCCAATTCAAATGTGAAGAGATTGAGGGGCCTATATTTAGCTTCTACCGAGGACAAAGTGAATATTTGTTGCTTCTTTGATTTCAAAGAGGAATACCACACAAGAGAATGAGAAACCACTAACTGATCTACAACTATATGGACATACTTCCCAATTAGAGTCATAATATGCCATGAGATTAAAACTAGTAGAGGCATTGAGGAGGATACAGTAAGAAGGTTTGTCTTTTAGATATTGAATACAAGTAATGTAGAAGGCTATTGGGCATGGTCAGGTGCTTACATGAACTGGCTGAGATATTGTATAGAGAATACCGAGTTAGGTTAAGTATGGAGGATGAAGTTGATTTTTCTAACCAATTACCTATAAGAGGAAGGGTTAGCTAGAGGTTGACCCATGGAAGGTTGATGTAATACCCCAAAATTCATTATTTTTTTAAACGAAAGCATTTAAATTAAATTAAAACTTGTGAATTTCGGAAATGTTACCGCCACATTTAGTATCAGACCGATTCACTCCGACTGTTCCAGTACCAAGTGCTAAGGCTAAAAAAAATTTAATGATCAATATAAATCAAATCTAAACAAGACTTCAAATAAGCATGAAATGATTATAAGATAGAATTCAGAGTGCAAAGTCAAAGAGTTATAAATCAGCGTACATAGTCAAAGTTCCTTAAGAGGAAATAAGTTTACAAACGGTAAAAGATAAATCTAAGAAACTCAACATATAATTAGAAAATCATATCAGGGAAATCCGACCACACCACTCTCGATCTTTGTGCTGAGTCCGAACTCAACAATCAGCCCCACCTGATGCCTCATGAACATTGAAGGCATCGAAATAAGTATCACCCACCTGTATAAAGTTAGAAGGACCTTCTGTTCATGGGAATAAGCAGCACCCATAAAACAGGTGGTCATTACGCTACGTACTGAGTAAGGTAACCATGCACTAATTTCGATACACAAGAGCACACGATCTAAGCATGATAATACAACTCCATACAATCACTTCAGGTAAATAAATGAATAAAGGCCAATTTATAGTCTGAATCCATTAATTATTTAATCTCTGATCAATACTCATTTCACACCACGCTTTTTATCAATCCATGTAAGTACGGGAACCCCACTATTATAGCTGATGGATCTATCACTTATAGGGCAACATGCACCTAACCACTATTATAGCTGGTGGATCGGTCACTTATAAGGTGAAACGCCCTAACCACTATTATATGCCGGTGGATCGGTCTGGGCCCAGCTCAATAATCTTCCATTGTACATGATTAATATCTTAAGTGTCTTATTCAGAAATTTTACCCTAGACATGCATGACTAACCCCTCTAAGCTTATCCTCCAAAAGGATCCGTCCCATATCATGAGACTCATGCACCTCCTAACTTAGCCCAACACTCTTACCTCTTTTCCTAACTCACACTAGAAGCCCATCTCCCATGTATGTGGGTCAAGGCCCACTACTTTTCAACTCTAGTCCACTCATTGCCTCACTCTAAGGTTTTTCCCAGAAACCCTAATTTAGGCTTATGTGGCTCATCCTACTCCACCTCACATAACCCAAATTATTCTAACACCCCACACATCACAACCCTTAGAGTCCACCATCATCATCACACTTTACTTACCAAACTCTAGCTGGCCACACTAAACCCTAGATCGGTCTCCTATGTACCCTTATATTGTCCCACGTACTATTTTTCATCCAAAGCGTTCAAACACCCAAACAAAATTTCCATTACCTTCCTCACACCCTAAATCAACTTTCCATAAGTAAAATCCACCCCCATACAGACTTTATACATCCCATGCAACCCTTCGAACCTTTTCATGCAAAACCCTAGATTCTCTCATGCAAACCCTAGATTCTTCCATACAAAATCCTAGATTCTCCCATGCACAACCATAGATTCTCCCATGCAAAACCCTAGATTCTCCCATGCAAAATCCTAGATTCCTCCATATAAAACCCTAGATTCTTCCACTCCTGGATCATGAAATATTTAGGTCAAACCCACATCCCTTGGTCAACTTATTCCCCTTTAGTCAACTTACTTCCCATTTCCCTTTTTCCTCCTTTCACCCTTTATCATCACATTACATCCTAACATGCATATCCTAAATGGCCACAACAGATCACATCATAATCACAGCTTATACATATTATACGCATGCCATAAAATAACACATAAACGTACCTCAACTCCAAGCTACACTTCACATAAAATAGTTATAACGATAAGCATAGCATACATAACACATCATGATACATGGCATATAAAACACATTACATACATAAGGCTTTAGCTACACCCTTACCTAATACGACACCAGTCTTAGAGCATGCTCCTACGCCTTCTTAGGGTTTTGACTGGTCTCACCTATAAGAGGGAAAAACTGAGGATTAGTTTCCCTCCTACCAAAATAATATTATTTCCTAGTTTGTTCTAAGGTTGGAGTTATAGATAAAAATAATAATATAATAATAGTAACACTAACAACATACTAATATTGCTAAGGATAAAAGTAATAATAGTAATATTGGGAAAGATGATAATATAAGGTTTGAAGATTTTATCCTAATAATAATGATGATGATGATGATGATGATGGCATAATTCGAAATAGATGTGAAATAAGGACTTCAACACTTCACCGAAATAATAATAATAATAATAATAATAATAATAATAATAATAATAATAATAATAAATACTAATGATAATAATAATAATAATAATAGTAATAGTAATAGTAATAATAATAATCAAAATAGTGACATAATAGGGTCTCGGCCCTATATAGAAATAATAATAATAACATTATTAATAATCGAATAATAGTAATATAATAAAATTAAATAAATAAAGCTTGCATAATTAGGGTTTAAGGGTTAAGAGGGTTTAGGGTACCACCTTGGGTTGGTGGTAACTGGTGGCATCGACGGCGGTGGCCAGAAAAAGGAGAGAACGGAGAGATAGTTGAGTGCTGGGAAAAGGAGAGAGAGAAAGAGGGTGGAAGTTGTGGTATTGATGGTTGCCTAAGTGGAGAGGGGTGGAATGAAGGTGGTGGTGCGGCCAAAGGTGGCGGTGCATGGCAGCGGCTATGGTGGCTGTGAGTGGAGGAAAGGGAGAAAGAGAGGAGGAGAGGGAGGAAAGGAAAAAGGAGGGTTGGGGGAGGTAGAGGAAAGTCTACAGAGTAGTTTGGGAGGTGTAGGAGGCGGTGGTTAAGGAAAGAGTGGTAGCTAATGGTGGTGCGAAGGGCGGTAGAGGTGGAAGGAATGGCTAATCGAGAAGGTGGTTTTGCACGACCGGGGTGGCTCGTGCAAGGCAAATCGAGGGTGAAGGGTTGTGTAGTTAGGTTGAGGGTGGTGTAAGGAGTACTTAGGTAGGAGGCTTGGGCGGCGGCGTTGTTCGACAGCGATGGAACTAGTGTCTGATTGGGCGATGGTGCAAAGGGGGAAAATTCAGGGTTTGAAATAAAAAATTGATCAAGGCTAGTTATGGGGGGTATTTAAGGGCTAAAGGAGAGGATAAGGTTAAAGGGGAGATGGGAGAATATGGCAGGTAGGTGAGGGAACCAGCCAGCGATGGAAGGCCAACGTAAATAAATCATGGCAGGGGTAATTGCCCAGGAAAAAGGGGGTTATACGCAAGAAGGAAGGGTTGGTTGGGTCAAATAACAGGCGAGTCAGCAAGGGAGAGAGAGGATAAATGGCCGGTCAATTAGGCGTGGCGGTGGCGAAGATCTCAGGGAGTTGGGGAGGAGTTGTAGGTCGATAAAGGAAAGAAGGAAGGAGGAAGAAGGGGCATAGACCAGGCGGCTGGGAAAAGAAAGAAAGAAAAGAAGAGAACCGGTCAGGCGACGGGGAGGAGAAGAAAAATGAAATGCGGTGTTCTGGACCGCCGAAGGAGAAAAGAAAAAGGAAAGGATTGGGTTGTGGAAACAAGCCTAATTCAGGGAAAAGAAGAGGAGAAAGGAGAGGAAGAAAGAAAAAGGGAAAAGAAGGAGAAAAAAGGAAAGAAAAGAAAAAGGAAAAGGAAAAATATGTTGGTTGGGGTATTTGGAATATTTTGGTATTTTGGGATATTTAAAAAAATAATATTTAAATAAAATAATAATTAATTCCCTTTTTAGGATAATTTAGGGTTTTTAAAAGATTTTTCATAAATTCCATTTTAATTAGCAAATCACTCTAATTTTCTCCAATTAAATTATTTATAAAATTCCTATTAATTTGACCCTATTTACTCCCTCTTATTTTAATAAAATAATTTATTTAATTAATTTCTAAAATAAATCCTTAATTAGTTAATATTTTTAAAATTAAGATTTTGGGGCATTTCAGTTGAAGCTTGAGATTAAACTCAAGTGGACTCCCAACTGAAGAGAAATCATAAGGTAAAAACTCTTCTAGTAGCTCGCAGATAAATTTCCTTTGGGTGAGTAGCATTCCTTTAGGCAGTTAGAGGAATTCCATAACAATGAAATAGTTGAGATGATAAAGATCTTTGATCTTAAAGGTATGGTGAATGTAAGACTTAAGGGAATCAATCTTTGTAGATTTATTACTAGTGACAAGGATGTCATCTACATACACAACATAATAATCAAGGTATTAAGTGATGATTTAGTGAATAAATATTATTTATTTAAAGATTGATGCAACCCTTTAGATATTAGTTCTTTAGGGAGCTCCAAATACCATTATCTTGATGTTAGCTTAAGGCTATATAAAGACTTTTTGAGATTGCAAACCAAAAAAAATGAAGGGGCAGAAAGAACTGGAGGGGGCTTCATGGAGATCACCATGAATAAAAGCATTGTTCACATCAAAATGATGAAGAGGTCAACCATACTTCACAACAGTAGATATAACACATCTTATAGTAGTCATCTTTACTCCTAGAGAGAAATTTTCTATGTAATCTTCTCCTTCCTTTTGAGTGAATCGTCTCACAACTAGCCAATACTTTTATATTTCAAGACTCCCATTTTCATTATCATTCACATTATAAACCTACAACTGATAGGCTTATTACCCTTGGGAAGTTTAACCAATTCCCAAGTGTTGTTGGATTCCAAAGTAGGGAATTGTTTGTCCATTGCATATTACCAATGGGGATCATTAGTAGCTTGAACATAAGAGTAGGGTTTAGATACATTTATCTAAGGATGAGTGGAAGTTAAGCAACAGAAGTTGGGTGAAATTTTAGGTTGTAAAAGTAAAGTAATGCAAGATTTAGTGAGATTAGGGGATATAAATGGATTCTAAAGAGGGTAAGACTACATTGCACATATAATCATGAAGATAAGTAGGTGTTCTCATGCTTATGGTGAATGTTTGAAGTGGTGTAGGATAAAGTTGGGGGGTTTTGTGGAATTGGAAAAAATAGAATGGGATTGGAGGATGTTATTGCTTGTGGTAAGGACTGTGAAATTGAATATCCAATAGGCATGTCAAGAGTGGATTCAAGATGTTGAGTGGGTAAATCAGTGGTAATGGGAAAAGGATAATATGTATAAAATTTGGAGTGATGAGTATTGTGATGGTATAGGAATTTTTTCATAAAAGGTAAGCGTCTTGAGAAAGTTCTATGGTGTGAGTTATGAGACTATGCAATTTATATTCATTTTTCCAATAGAAAATCCTAAGAACACATAAATATTAGACCTTAGTAAAAAAATTTGTTTGTTGGATTGGGAGAAGTGGAAGCGTAACATAGACATCCAAAAGTCTTAAGATGTGAAAGAATGAGGGGATGAATGGATAGCATTTCATGTGGGGATTTGTTTTGGAGGATTATGGAAGGTAAAATATTGATGAGATGAGTAACATGAAGGACACATTCTCCCTAGAATTGCGGAGGTACTTTAGATTGGATATAAAGAGCTCATGCCACCTCTAGAAGTTGCTTATGTTTTCTTTCTACAACCCTATTATATTGTAGGGTATAGGGGCAGTAAGTTTGATGTAAAATGCCTAAAGAAAGTAGGTATGATGAATTTTATTTATTGGATCCTAAATCAAAAGCATTTTCACTTCTTAAGATCTTAATGGTCATGTGGTATTGAGTCTGAATCATGCCAATGAAAGCTTTAAGAATTGTAAAAGCATTTTGGTATTGAGTAAGTGAGCCCATTCATTTCTAGTATAGTCATCTAGAATTATGAGGAAACACTTATGGCCATTGTAAGTGGGAATGTGGTATGGTCCTCATACATCTATATGCATTAGGTCAAATGGTTATGTGACATGTATATGATTGTGAGGAAAACTCATTCGATGTTATCTTGCTTTGTTACAAATAGTATGAGGAACATTAATATTTGTATTTTATTGAGATGGAAGTACATTCAATGTTTGTAATTTTGTGAAAGGTACATGCCCTAATCTGATATGCCAAGCATTACAAGAATCTTTGAGATTGATAGAACAAAGGAAAGAGTTATAACTCAAGGTTGTTGTTGAGAGTCATAATGCTATAATTAGAGTCCATTATGAAGATTACCAAGAGCTAGTGACCGCTTCATTGAAGGGCCCTTCATAAAACACATGTCATTAGTAAATGTAATAGAATTAGAAGTTTGATAGAGTTATTTACTGATGGAAATATAATTGTATCTTAAAGAAGGTACATAAAGAGCTTATGTTAGGGTGATATCATGAAGAGTTATAGTTCTTGTTAGTGTGATAGAAATAGTTTGTCCGTGTGGTAAGGTAATGTTATAGGGTGTTAATATATGGTTTAAAGAGGAGAAAATAGATTTGTGAGCACACATGTGATGTGAATCACCAGTATCCAATGTCCAACATCTACTAGCCAAAGAGCCATATGACAAAGAAGATAAGGATAAAAAATTACCATCAATTTGGAAGATGATGATTCATTATGTTTATGTTGGCTTAGACGAATCAATAACTGCATGCATTGATCACTAATGGTTTGAATACCTCCTTGTGAATTATTATCATTCCCTAATTTACCTTGATCTTCACCTAGAACAATAGCTAAATCTCTTCTATTCTTTGCAAACTTAAAATCAATGGGGAATCCCACTAACCGATAGCATTTCTCCCTTAGATGACAAGTCTTCTTGTAGTGAGTACATGTAAGGCCGGGCTTCTTTGTAGTAGTCTTGAATAGTTTTTGAGGTTGAGTGTGGAAATTAAATGATGATTGTTCTTGAACCAAGACTAGAGGATTATTAACCTCTCTTTGTTTCTCATCATGTAAAAGAGTAGAGTATACTTCAATTATGCTAGATAGAGGTTTGGACATAACGATCAAACTTCAAACACTTGAATAATCATCATTAAGACCAACCAGAAATTATAAAATTTTATCATATTCAAGGTACTATTGGGTCTCTTTAGTGAATATAGGGAAGGGATGAACATCTTGAAGTTCATCCCATAATTTCTTGATTCAAGTGAAATAACTTGTGATAATGTCCGCTCCTTGGGTTACATTGGAGATTTCCCTATTAAATTGCAATCAAGACATCTAATTAAATTTCCCAAATCCTTGACTAAGATCAAACCATATTCCACCAGCTATTTTGATATAGATCACACTGTTTGATATCTCCTTATTAAGAGTATTAAGGATCGACGAAATAAGCATATAATTGCAAGCATATCAATCTTCATATGAGGGCATATCTTCTTTGGGTTTTGGGATTCTTCCATTAATGAATCCTTGTTTGCTTGGCCAATGTTGTTATTAACAATGCTCTCCTCCATGAAAAATAACTAGTACCATTGAACTTCTTGGACAATAGAATTACCCTCGCATGATTTGAACTCCCTAAGTATAGAGGGTTGGAAGGTTCAATTGAGCTAGCTGAATGTGTTTGATTAACCGATTATGTTTCTTGTTAATTTAGCATGATTGATTTGGTAAGATGAGATGAACTAAATTGCTAATGAATGAATTTGAATTGAGCAAATTGATTAAATTAGTAAAATGATATATGAATAAACTAATTGAATTAGTTAAGTGAAGAAAGAAATGAATGCAGAAGCCTATGTAGCTCTGATATCATGCTATAAAATAAAGAACTAAGAAATGAAAAATATATAGGAAAAGAAAGAATTTTTTCATAGATATTGTACTATGTATAATACTGAAAGTACATGTTGAGCTCAAGGCTTATATATTCGAGCTAATCAAAGAGATAAAAATTACATTAAGTTCTCTATGACCTAATCAAAATATCTCCGACAAATCTAATTGATATGTTATGAGTCTAATAGTATCATTGTTAATTCAATTAAAGCCATTTGTTTTTCTTTTAAAGGAGTAGATAACATAAGCTCATACCAAACATAACCGACCCATGCAACTGTAAATTAGTCTGCTTATTAATTTACACAATAGCTAGCTAATTCACATGATTTTTACCAGTTTTACTACATAACTAGTCTACTAAGGTATTTGGATCATATTAGTGCCTGGTTTGCTAGATCAATGAGTTGGTTTAGTTTTATTTTTAAAACTATGCTCACAACTATAAATAGTACTTATATTTAATAATAGTATAATATTTACTCCCTCTAATTTTATTTTATTTATAGTTGACATTTTACCACTTTCTTTTTTTCATAAAAAGTCATAAAAATTATGTCTTTTGATTGGTTATATATATAGATAGTAGATATAAATTATTATCACTAGTATTAATATTGTTATTATTACTATTGTTGTAACTATTATTATTATTGTACCACCCCCAAAATTTATGCGTTTTTTTTTTAAAAACACATTACTTATAAATTTAAACCGTAAATTTTTAGGGATGTTACCGCCACACTTAGTACCAGACCGATTCACTCTTACCGTTCCGGTACCAAGTACTAAGGCTAAGAAAATACTACTAATAATACCATTAATAATCCAATTTATAAAAACGAAACCAAAGTACGCATAAGCCTTATATAATTTGAAATAATAGCTATTGTTTTTCTAGATAATAACTAAACAACATTAATAAAATTGTTTCTGCAACTTAAACATAATAAAAAGTAACATGAGTAATAAATTAGAAGGGGAAAATGGCCACGTCACTCCAGGGTTTGATCCAGCCTAAATATCACTCTGCCCCTCCTGATGTCCCATAGACATCGATAGCATCAAAGTAAGTGTCTCCTGCTTGCAACAGATCAGACAGGCTTTCTGCTCGTGGGAATGAGCAGCACCCATAAAACGGGTGATCAGTACGCTACGTACTGAATAAGGTAACCGAGTAATAAGGCCAGCATATAACACATTAAATCATGTAGGATAATGATCAACATACAATTAAAAACCACATATATGATACATAACAGCGTATAGAGAATCCATAACCTGTCATCAACAAGCCCACACATAAGGCCCAAAAAGGTCCAAATTAACTATTTAATTTTTCTTTTATGTGAATTCGATACACACCATGCCTTTTATTAAATCCATGTAAGTACAGGAACACCCCACTATTTTAGTCGGTGGGCCGGTCACTTGCGAGACAAAGTCCACACCACTATTATTCGCCGGTGGATCGGTTACTTGTAGGACAATAGTCCACACCACTATTCCTGACCGGTAGATTGGTCTGGTTCCTGATCATATGGTGTTCCACTGTAAGTAATTAGTATATTTTAAGAACCTTAGTCATTCTTTTTTGTGTTTATTGAGCTTGAGTCACCCCACTATTATTGCTGGTGGGTCGGTCACATATAGGACATCATATCCTAACCACTATTATAACTGGTGGATCGATCGCACATATAGGGTAAAACCCTAACCACTATTCCTGACCGGTGGATCGGTCTGGACCCGACTCAATAATCTTCCACTTTAAAAGATTAGTTTCTTAAATATTTTATTCACAAACATTCGCTCAGACATGCATGACTAACTCCATGCAAACCCTAGCTCCCATGCTAACCCTAATTCCATGCAAACACTAACTCCACGTAAACCACACTTCCATGCAAACCCTAGCTCCCATGCAACCCTAACTCCACGTAAATCACACTTCCATGCAAACCCTAACCCCCACGTAAACCACACTTCCATGCAAACCCTAACTCCACGTAAACCACACTTCCATGCAAATCCTAACCCCCATGCAAATCCTAACTCCATGCAACCCTAATACCATGCCACATTAATACCACCATGCAAAACCCTAACACCATACAACATTAATACCACCATTCAAAACCCTAACACCATGCAATATTAATACCACCATGCAATTCCATGCAAACCCTAACACCATACAATTTCATGCAAAACCTTAACACCATGCCATTTCATGCAAAACCCTAACACCACATTGTTACACTCCCCATCATTATTTTACAACCCTAACATGCATTTCTTAAGGCCATATCATAAATAATAATAACATAAATATACACATTCTCATGCCACAATTTATTCACACCAACATACTTCAACTCCATAATCATGCTGCATTCATAACACTTATACAATTTTCACATGAATTACACTATAATTTATATCACATGGCATGCATAACATAAAATCACATAATACACATATAGCCTTAGCACCCCTTACCTAAAATGTCACCGATCTTGGTGCACGCTCCTATTCCACTTGAGGGTTTTGACTAGGTTCACTTATTATAGGAAAAGTACTAGAGCTAAGTTCCCTCCTAAAAATATTATTATTCACTAACTTATCCTAATACTTGATTTTTAATTAAAATAATATTATACTATAATTAACTATACAAAATGCTACTAACATACTAATAAAATACTATTGAAATTTAAATGAATGGTGGTATAAGGGTTTCTACCCTTCACCCAAAATGATATTGGTAAAGATAATAATAATAATAATAATAATAATAATAATAATAATAATAATAATAATAATAATAATAATGATGATGATGATGATGATGATGATGATATTAATAGAATAAAATATTGTTAATAATACTAATATTAGTAAAATAATAATAATAATAATAATAATAATAATAATATAAATCTTAAAATTATAAAGTGGGCTTTCGAGCCTGCCCAAAAAATAAAGTTACTGTTCAATGATAATAATAATAATAATGTTAATAATATATATACTTATAAGAATATTAAATTAGTAAAGATAATAACCATAATAATATTAATAATAGAAAATAATGCTAATAATAGTAATAAAATGCAAGGGTGCGAGACCTAATTAAAATTTAAGGTCTCGGTCCCCATTAAATAATTATAATATTAAATAAATAATTATACTAATAATATTATTATTATTAATAATAGTAAACATGTAATAATTCCATTAAATAACTAAAATTTGAGAATAATGATTTATCTAACTCAAGAATACTCCCAAACCTTGAGTTGGCGGGGATGGGTGGCACCAGTGGTGGTGCACAGTGGTGGCCGGAAAAGCCATCTAAAGGGGGCGAAAATGAAGAAAAAGAGGGAAGGGGAAGGAGAAAAAGAAAGAAAGGTTATGGGTCGGTGGAGGAGAATTAGCAGGAGTTTTTGGGTGGTTCAGAGGGTAGTAGAAGAGGCGGATGTGGTGGTGGACTGTGGTTTCAAGGTTTCGGGGGAAAAATTCTAGCTAGAGGAATAGGAAACTTTACACGGTAATGGTGGCCCGTGCGAGAAGAATCGAAGGTGGAAAATGGTTTAGTTAATTAGAGTGCGCTGCAAGGAAGAGTTTGGGAGGAAGAGGTGGCGGTGAGGTTGGCTAATGGTGGAGAACAGTGCGTCTAAAGCTGCAGTGGCGCACAGACTTTCACTTAGGGTTTCGGGGAAAAAAATCTCGAAATCAGGCCATACGAGGGGTATTTATAATGGTAGAGGGTAGGCTCGAGTTCTGGAGGTTACCAGGAGGTCAAAGCCGGTGAGATAATGGGGTGGTTATGGCGTTGATCAGTCAGCACGATTTCAAATCGTGCCCGACCTTCGCGAGAGAAATGGGGCAATCGTGGGGGAGAAAAGGGGAGTGGGGCAGTTTATGTTGGAGTGTGCGTCGAGGGGAAGAAAATGAGCGAGAGAAAGGTCGGTCACGACACGTGTGGCCGGCGGCGCCATTTTCGAGGGAGGGTGGAGGTTCAGTGATGGAGGAGGAAGAAGGAAGGAGGTGAGCCAGCGGTCGAGGGAAAAAGAAGGAAAAAGGGGGGAACTGGGCCGGTTCAGCTACGGTTATAAGGCTTTTAATGAAACGCGGCATCCTAGGGAAATAAGGAATAAAATGCCGCGTCGAAAGAAGTAGAAAGAAGGGAGCGGCGCTAGGTCGTGGGAGAAGGGAGGAAAGGAGGACAGGTTGGGTTGGGCCATGCTCCAGGCCCAATCCGACGGGAAAAAAAAGAGGAAAAGAAGAAAAGAAGGAAAAGAAAGAAAAATGGGGAAAGAAAAAGAAAAAGGAAAAAGGAATTTTAAGTGGTTTGGGGTTAAATAAGTTAATTAGAATATTTTGGGTAATTAGAATAAAATATTTAATTAAAAATAATATTAAATTATCTTTTTAGACTAATTTAGGGTTTTTTAAAAATAATTCTCTTAAATCCCTTTTTAATTAGCAAAAGCCCAATTTTTCCTTTATATAAATATTTACAAAATATTATTAATTTACCCTGATTAAATCTTTTCTATTCCAAATAAAATAAATAAATTAATTAATTTCCTTATAAATCCTCATTTAATTATATTTCCTAAGATAACTAATTCTGGGGCATTTCAATTATTATTCATTAAAGTTAATACTGCTACCAATACTACTATTTTTAATTTGTTCGTACTAATTTTACTAATATTATTCTAATGAAAAGTATAATTATTATAATTGTTATTATTATAGTTATTATCATGATAATTATTATTATGATCATTATCACTGCAAGTATTATTATAATCATTATTATTACTAGTACCAATAGTATTATTGTTAGAAGTAGTTTTACATATTTGTGGATGTGCAATTTATGAATATGTATTGTATTAAATACTAGATTTAGTACTCCCATTATAACTATAAAACTCTATGTCTCCCCTACCACCTTCCAAATTCCTTAATTTTCTCTCATAATGAATGTAATAAGTATGAATACTATATATATAATATATGATGACTTGTATATGGAAGAGAACTCATACATATAAATGAACAAGAAGTTCTCCCCTCTCTTTAGTTGATCTTGTATTATCATCTATATTTGAGTTTTTTAATATCGTAACACATTATCGGCATGATTATATTGTAGATGAAAAAAAATTATGCTTTTATGTTAATTTTGTGCAAGACGTTGGGATACCCATAAGCAAATGATAATATAATTGGTGCCAATTTTGATCAATGCTTACTAAAAGGGAGTGATTAATCTTCATTAGTTATCATTATATAAGGATATGCTTATTATAGGTCATAAAGGACTAATCTACCCTTTTTGTTTCTTTTGTGACATCTTAATTTTTGCAGACATATAAAAGGTCACATATGTGATAAATCTTACAGTCAAACAATTTTTAAGGATATTGATACTCCACTTAATAAGGATTCATTAAAAAAATTAATGAGGATATAACATGGTCCCATTATTGGCTTGAAACAAGGGAGTCTTACTAATCTCTCCCTTTTGCTTTAATATTATGCTAATTGATACTTTTATCAATTCTAATCGTATATATTGAAAAACATGCATTTTATTTGATTATATTTTTTAGATGTAGGAGCATCTCATTCAAATGATATATATTTGCTAATTAATTTTTCTAAGCCAGAAAGTGCCAAAACACTCCTAACTTGGACAAAATTTATTAGCTAAATGTACAAGACATGTAAGCCATGCATGAAGCCACCCTAGCCACACCTTTTTGTCATATCTTGTTTTAGTATCACATGGCTTGAATCCCCCTCAATAAAATCATGACTCACTCCACTCAAAGAATCCCCATGATTGACCTTTCCAAACACCACAACCTGCCATAAGATTCTTTAAAACATGTCTTCCATGACTAGTTTGGCAACAGCCATATAACAACTATGTTTTCGTAATCTTTAGCCACAAAAAAAAAGATCAATCAGCACTTTTACAGGCTTAGTTTATTGACAAGATGAAGAGGTAATGGTAGCCCCAATCCCCATTAACTTATGGGTAATACAGAGGCTATTTTACCGGTTGTGTGCTAGACATTTCTTTTCCATTTTTAGTTAGCCTACTATTACTAGTTATGGTTAGTTGTCACTTAAATTTGATGTATGCCCTATATTCTTTATAACTCCACCGAGATATATTGAAAGGCTTGGAGGTGATGTGTTTTCCATTGCTTAATTTCGAACCAAATGAAGAAGGTAGAATGTTGATTGCATCTAGCATATACCTTAAATAGTTAGTGGAATACCAAGTAATTAGAGGAACTAGATATGTAAACAAGTTAGACAAAGGGTTAGGAGAGTCATTTTGTAACTCAAGGAGACTAACACACTTAATTATAGGTGCTAGTTCCCTCTTGAATCAGGGTCATTCAACCCTTAACCAAAACTTTAAGCTATTTTGCTCACAATTGCATTCAAAGTTCAAGTGAAAAACTTTGTCTTACTTCTCCTAAAAATATCACACTCTTTAGCCTTAGTGTTATTGCATAAGGTGGTGAATGTGAGTATTTGATCTCAAAAATTAATTGAATGTCAAACAACTACCCTATTATAATCTTCATCCCCATTTCTCTATTTTCCTTTTAAGGTGGCTAGTTCCTGTTTGCCCTCACTTCCTTATTAATGAACCAATTGTTTAGCTTTATGCATCACTATCTTAAATAATGACCTCCATATTATTATGAGATGGATGGTAGAGTTAAATTGTGGTAGAAGGTTAAAGTTTCACAATTAATATATTCAAATTATATCTAATACGATCAATTCAAAGATCAAAAGTGATATATTGGCGGTCTCATCATTTATCACCATGCGCATAAAAGCGATGGATCGATGGTCTCATCATCCATCACTACATACATTTGTTAGCACTTGAATGATTACAGAATATAATGCAAACTTATATTATCTAAAGTTAAGGGTGATTGCACAGTTGTTGATAGAAGCATAAAGCTCTCGATCAATTATATTATTTACAAGTATGTACACAAGGTACAAAAGGATATGATATAATTAAGGTGGAAGCTAAAGCTTTTTCTATTTATTTAATGGTTCTAAAGATCTTATACACAATTTGATCATGAAGATTGAATGATTAAAACAAAACAAATACCTTATGTGCAATTTGATCAAGGAGATCAAATAGTTGAAAGTCTTTCAATAATAATGTAATACTAATCAAGAAGAGCGAATGATATTGAATACCTCAAGTACATTTTGATCCAGAAGATTAAACTATTTTTTAGTGTATAAAACCCCAATACTAATTTTATTTTTGCACTTTTTATTTATTCAATTTTAATTCTTATAATTTAGTTTCTGCAATTCTAATTTTTGTAATATTTAAAGTATTTGTTCTAATTAAGAAGTAGTGACGATGGCTTTATGCATAACTTATTAGCCACGTATTCATGAGACTATGCATCTGCTGTATCATCGGTAGTGTTTAAAACCTACCATAGTCAAATATCTTCCACCACCATAGCGGTTGGAGTATTAATAGTTTCTTCCCCATTATATTATTTTTTAGGTAGGTAGAGGCATTTGATGTTGGAATACTAAAGATTCATATCCAATAAATAGTTTGATGCTTGATGCTTGAATAATCCCATTTAATTATTAATTTAATAGTTGAAACATGAAGTTTCCCAAGGTATTTGACTATACAAGTTCAATGATTCCCATATCATATTCCTAAATACAATCTATAAGATTGATCTATCCAATTAAAATTCCATTTTACACTATATTTTAATTATGAAGGTATTTTATGAACTTATAATTGGAAAGAATATACACGTGTTTGTGGCGCGATAAACCTATTAAAAGATTTTCTAAAAAAATCAAATAGCAAAGTTGTGCATGATATTATAGCTAAGTTTCTAGAGAATATGCTATGGTCTATAAGTATCTGATGGTATTGATACCATTAAGATCGAATAGAAGTAAACTAAAAATAAATAGACAATGTGTGCATTCATTATATGTGAAAAACTAAAAGATGTCACTAACTAAAAGTTAGTAAACCATAAAATATTATCTTTATTGCATGAGAAATAAGATCATGTTAGTAAAAACTTGATAAGTATGAACACCTACCTAGAATCTTGAATATTCTTTTAACTGATGATCTCATATGAACAGAATATTATTTTGACAAATTTATAATTAAGTCATCTTAATGCAAGAAAATGCAAAATCTTATATATCCTTGATAGAACTTAAGTGAACACATGTGGACCAAATAAATATACCATAGTATATAATGATGCATCAATATAGTAACATATGTTTTATTTTACAACTAATATTATTGCATTGGCACAAAATTTAATACCATCTAATTGGGATAAAAAATGCGATCAATGCTTCAAGTTGAAAGCATAATGACCTGGTAGAGTCATTGATTATATATGTGGTTCATAGAACCTTGTTAGTGAGATCTAGAAGTAATATGTCAATATGTATTCAAAGGTTTTTGATATGTACCAATTGCCAATCACATTATCCCTTAATCTAGGTCAATTGGTATGACCTTGATGCTTATTTTAAAAAATTAGAAGAGTCTTATGTGTGTTTACACTCCTCCATGGATATGATATTAATCCACAAAGAAGATTAATAGTGTTTGTTTCCTCAACTTCATATGGAGAGAAAAGGGGATTGAGATTATAAAGCAAGCAAACGCTTAGAAGATACATTTTATGAGATATGGACTCAAAGAAAAATTAAAGTGAACTTGATGATACTTATGCTTTTTATATGTAGCTTAGACACAACTTGAATTTATTATAGCCAAGAAATTATGAAAGTCATATATGTTTTAACAAGTGTTCCAACTGATAAAATTCATCGAAGTGACTTCTAATAAGTTAGTGGTAAGTATGACATAACATTCTAGAAGTGTATGATATGAGTCCATATGGTTGAATCCTCAAAATAGGATTTATAATCCTTAAAAATGATATAAAACTTCCCACATTAAGTTAAAATGTCCATATGGATTGAATTTGAGAATAGATTCTACCGATGAATGAAATATCCATAAATTATCCTTACATGAGTGTATGGAAACGTGTCTTTATCATTATTAAATTAAACATATTCCTAGGCAAAATAATAATTCAAACTTTAGCATAAGAAATAATCGTTCTCATGAAGAAGATGTGACTTGAAAATATTAAATAAAAAAATTAAATTATTGAATTACAAAGAATAAATAAATAACAAATAAATTTTAAAATAAGAAAATAAAGCTATTATTTATAATATCAACAAGGATTGGGAGGCTGATATGAAAAAAATAAAATAATAAAATAAATATAAGAACTAAATTAATAAATGAACTACTTTAGTAACTAAACTAATCAGATAGATAAATAATCAAAAAAAATACAAAGTATAAAATTAAATTAATGAATAACTAAACTCATATGTACATATCCTACCCTTCTCCATCCCAAGATCCATATTAAATTCATATAGCCATCTTTATTAAGCAATTCGGTATATAATAATTAAGTTTGATAAGCTAACCGTAAATAAATAAACCTTTTGATTTCTATCTTTGTATAATTAGGCTAACTTCCGCATTTTTTTCCTAATAGTAATTAACATCTCAAAATTAATTTTTTATATTTAATTAATCTACAGATAAATTAATCTTATTACATTTTAAGAAAAATCATTCGTCCTAGACAAATCAAAAACTCTACATTTTAAAACAACTAGACTAAATTATATTTTAATTTAATTTAGTTACTTTTGAAGACCCCAGATTAAATTATCTTCTACTTCTTCCAATTAATAGCTAACCTGCTAGAATTAACTAAATAGTAATAACCCTTAATCTTAAATATAAAGTTGATCAAATCTATATATATATATATATATATATATATATATATAGTTATTTAGCAGACAATATACAGACAAATTTTTTCGCCTAAACTATATCTATTATTACTAATCATAAATTACTATTGTCATATATTATTACTAATTATTGTTATTGCTAATTAATAAGATGGAATACTTAATATAACTATTTATTAATATAATGTGACTATTCATCTCCTATGTGCATTAAATATATATAACTATTCATTTGCTGCACATATGTCAAACAATTAATTTTAATAAAGTATTTACTATATATTTTCTAATCAAATATTTTATTAATTAATTATCTGAACATATGCAGAAAAATATTCATTTCCTGCATATTAATAAAAATTCGGACTATTCATCTCTTGCATATTAATATATATATATATAATTAATATACCAAAGTGCATATTTATTTGTTTCACATGCATCTATCCATTAATACAATGCGACTATTTATCTCCTATGTGCAGCAAATGCATATAACTATTCATTTGTTGTACATATGTCGAGCAACTAATTTTAATAAAGTATTAATCAAATATTTTTTTTAATTAATTACCTGAACATATGCCGTCAACTATTAATTTCCTGTGTATTAATTGAATTGTCAAACTATTCATATCCTACATATTAATATATAAATAATTGATAAATAAGTAATACACCAAATAAAGTGCATAAACCAATCGATCAACACATATGCATCTACTACCATTAATACAATGCAACTAGCAAATACATTTAACTAATTTTAAAGAAGTATTATTTTTTTTCTTTTTTTTAAGGTTAGATCAACATCAATTAAATATGATGATGATGATGATGATGATGATGATGATGATGATAATAATAATAATAATAATTGTTTATAATAATAATTTTATTATTTATTATTAATAATATGACTATTATTATTAATATAACTATAATAATTATAACTATTAATATAATTAATACTAATATAATTATTTATATAATTTTGATCATTACTATTATCATAATTTATAATATAATAATGATAATTGTTATTATGATAATAATGAATATTAATATAATTGATTATTACTATTATGAATATTATCATGATTAATAATATAATTATTATTAAAAAACTAATAACAGAACGATAATATTGGTTGTTATATAAAAACAAAGTTGTTTGGTAGACAATATAAAGACAAATGTTTCCGCCTAAACTATACTTATTATTACTAATCATATATTATTACTAATTAATAAGGTCAAATAAATGATGAAATACTCCTACATATTAATTGATTTGTCAAACTATTCATCTCCTACGCTGCATAACAACAAAATGATATTCATCTCCTGCGTATTAATTGAGATATTCATCTATTGCACATATGTCGAACAACACATACTAATCAAGATTTTTCTTAATTAATTATCTAAAAATATGCATCCAACTATTCATCTCCTATGTATTAATTGAGTTGTAAAACTAGTGAATATATGAATGTAACTATTCATTTGTTGCACATATGTTGAACAACACATATTAATCAAGTATTTTCTTAATTAATTACTTGAATATATGTAGCCAACTATTTATCTCATGCATATTAATTAAATTATCAAACTAATGAACATATGAATGCAACTATTCATCTTATGTGAATAGCAAATATAACTATTCATCTTCTGTCATTAATACATCACAAAAATTCATGTCCTACATGCAACAAATGCATATAACTATTCATTTATTGCATATATGTCAAACAATACATATTAATTAAGTATTTTATTAATTAATTACTTGAACATATACAGGCAACTATTCATCTTCTACATATTAATTAAATTTTTAAACTATTTATCTCTTATATAATAATATATAAATAATTAATACACCACCCGTGTATTGCACGGAGAAATGTAACTAGTTTCATATAAATGACAACAATTTAAGCGTCAATCATAAATATGATTTATATATCAAAATACAATAATTCATAATCCGTGATATTCAGGTATGATAAAAATTAACACTTAGTAAAATATGGTTACGAAAAATTAATACAAATCACAAGTATAATTAGAAATGTATAAACATTAAGTAGAGGAATATATAAAAAGAAGGAAATTAAGAATAAATACATGATTTTTTTATTGAAGTACACTTGTAAATATTTCTCCCACCAGTCAGTGACTTCCTACAGTATCACGAAGCCGCTCGCTTACGATGATTATTCCCTTTATTTATTTTAATTCTAAACTAATATTTTATTGGTTCCTAATTTACATATGGTATAGAGTAGGGAGGATAAAATTAAAACTCTCTGTTGTTCTCTTCCTTTGTTTGACTGACATTGATGTATTATGTCTTTAGCATTTTTTTTTCTTCAGTTGTCTGCGCTCATATTTATTCCTTTGTGCAACATTCTTCATCCCGCAACCATATACATACACACACACACATACATACATACATACATACATACATACATGGGCCTATTGTAAATATTTGACTTGTGCTACACATTCCGAGGAGAAGGATAGTTTGTTTTGCTTATTTTATATCATATTGTTCCTTATCTTTATCTTTTCTTCTTTCTTCACCTTTTTTCTTGTTTGGCCTCTTATTTTGTTGTAATGTATTCCTTTCTTTCCTTTTTAATTTTTTTTGTTAATGACTTGTAGTTGTGTGCATTTAACCGTTGCTGCATAACAAAAATATGGAGAATGCATTACAATTATTCCAATATTCATCTAATAAATTTAACAATTATTTTAAGCTAGGTTTTGGCCATTCTACGATCATATTTAGCAAAAATCTCTAGAAATAAAAATTTTAGATCATATTTTTATCTTTCCAATTCAATTAGAACCATCTGAATATGAGCTCATTCAAAAAAGTTATGGCCAAAATAAGACATGTAGTCAATATTTATATGAATTTATCACTTTGCTCGAATTTAATTACAAATTTGAGATTATTATCATTTTAAGCACATAATTATAAATAATGTAGATAACCTCAAATAAATGACCAAAAAATTAAATTAAGCGGCATAACATATATAAAAATATGTATTCATCTTTGTAAGGTGAAATGTGATAGACATTAGCGATGTATTTATCTAAACTGTTACAATTGATAATGGATAAAAGTTAGAATTATTCTCGATTCATTATGAAAGCTTGTTAGATAAATGATTGATGAGTTGAAGAGTCAAATGCATCAACTTAATGAACATGATTTATATGGACAAGAAGTCAATATTTGAAGGTGTCAAACTAATTTACTGTAAGTGGGTGTTCATAAACAAATGATGTAAAAGTTAATTAAGCGACACATGTGTTTGTACAAAAGCCATATTTTGTCTCTGATAGAGTTTTTACTAGCAACGTTTTAAATATAAGCATTATCGAAGTGTGATCGTATATAAAAACAAAATCATTGGTAATATGATATATGAATGAGACATAATAAGTTAAGGGGGAGAAAACTATACTCTTTTCCTTATCAATGGTTTTATCCCACTAGATTTTCCTAGCAAGCTTTTTAATTAGATGGCATTTCAAATATGTACTCATAAGAGAAAGTGTTGTAAATATCAAAAGATATACATCTAAGGACATATTATGGATTTACAATTCATGAATGTGTATTGTATCAAATCCTATATTTATTACTCCCACTATTTATATTAATTGTAACAACATTTTTCCATTATAGCTATAACCTCCCAACTCTACGTCTCTTCCATAACCTTTCATTTCCTTAACTTCCTCTCATAATGGATGTAATCAGTATGTATACTATATATGTGTGATACCTAAATTTTACCTAACCCTAATCATGGGCAATTAATACTTTGACCTAATCCTAATTTTAGGTAATTGATATTTTTATCTTAACCTAATTATATAATCCTAAATCTAAACCTAAACCTAATCCTAATTTTTGGTATCAATATTTTAACTTAATTCTAACCTTCGATGATTGGTAAATTAATTATACCCCAATTCCCTAATCTTAAATTTAAATGTAATCCTAATCCTAACCCTAAAATCCTTTTCCTTTTTCCATTTTGCTTCCCTTTTTTCCTCTGTCCCAATCTTCCTTCTCCATCTTCCCCTTCTAGCTATACAACCCTCCCTTGCATGGTTCCCCTTTTTTCCCTTCCTAGCCCCTGCACCTTTATCTTATCCCTACACTTGTCCTTAGGGTTGTAAATGAGCTGAGCCAGTTCGGTATTCGGCTCGGCTCGGCTAGTTAAAAGCTCGGTTCGGCTAGTTCGTTTAATTAAACGAGCCTCAAAGTGAGGCTCGAGCTCGGCTCGTTTAATCTCAAACTCAAAAAAGCCCGGCTCGGTTCATTTTTTGGCTTTGGCTTGTGAGCTCGACTCGGTTCGGCTCGTTAAAAGCTCGGTTCGGCTCGTTCGTTTAGTTAAACGAGCCGAGCCCAAACAGCATTTTAGGCTCGTTTTGTTAAACGAGCCGAACCCAAACCTAGGGGTATTCGGCCCGGCTCGGCTCGTTTACAGCCCTACTAGTTGTCCTCTATATTGCAACCTAGCCTGCATCATAGAGATGTCAATTGGACAGGTTTTACTCAAAACCCAATGGATTTTATCCGTTGGATGTGTAAATGGATATGGATTAACGGATATGGATATGGGTATGGAGGAAGGGGAGAAATATCCGCCGGGTTTGGGTATGGATATGGGTAAGGGATCCTCAAATCCCTACCCATACCCGCATTCGTTTATCCGATAGAAAATTACATTTTTACCTTCATTTATGTAACCTTAAGCATATTTTCTAAGGCTAAAAGTAAAGATATTATTAAATTTTAATAATCTAAGTATATAATTCTAACATTAAATGATTTTTACTTTATACTTAATGGGTTTTACCTGAAACCTGATGGATATGTAAATAAATATGGATATAGACATGGATGAGGAAAAAAATACCCATCGGATTTGGATACGGATATGGGTATAGGTTTTCTTATTGGGTTTGGGTAACAGATAAGGGGTACCCAATCCGTTGCCATCTCTACTGCATCACCACCATGCCCAATCCCTATATTTCCCCAAGCCTTTATCGAGAGAACCTATGATCCCAAACTTGACCTTCAACCTTCTTTATATCACACCCCCAAACTCCCACTTCCTCCCCTCAACTTATTTATCGTTCATTCATTGTTGTTTCTCCATTTATATACAACTAAGATTTGTATAATCTACCTCACCTCATGCTACAAACTAGCCTCAACGTCAGAAAATCATGTTGCTTAAGCCTTGATGAGTGAAAAACCTATGCTCAATACCCATTAGTTGCATCAACACTTCACTCAACAAATACCATAATTGTGCAAAACTGTCATGGACCTTTCATCTTTCCACGCTAATACCTTAGTTGCGTGACATTTCCATGCACACCACTCTTATTTACACCCTCAAACTCATGCAAAAATCACTCCCCTTATGTCAATTCTTCACATAACAACCCCCTAAACACACCACAAAATCACGTTGCACCACCCCTAACAATGTTATAAAAAAAACACGACAAACCATCACCCCCAACATCAAGAACCCATGCCAACACCACCCTAGTTACATCACTTCTTGATGAAACAAGCCCCGATTTGCGTCACAAGTTGACACTACACACCTCAGAGCTACACTCAGTTCTACCATAACTAGTTCAAGCTTTGTTGAGACTTCTTTTACTTTGGTTTTGCTCCATTTTCCACCCTCCATTGCTTTAAATTTTCCTTGGTTAATTTCCTAAGTTCTAACCTCATGTTATCCTTGATTCTTAAAAAAATTGTGATCTTGTAGGAGTTATCTTATATTTATACATGCTTAGAAACCAGATACACTTTTGGTAATAATACATGTTATAGTTAGGGTTTTTGTATACAATGTGTAAATGTGTATGAAAACTACATAGTTGATATTATTATTATGATAATGTTGTTGTATGATGATGTGGTATTGAATCTATGGAAAATAATAATTTGTGAAGTGCATGAGCTTATATGTTGTTATTGTGATAAATCTCATTTTGATACCCTAAGTATGTTAGTATGGTCTATAGTATTTTAAAGTGGTTTGACTGAGTATAGAAAGAGGTAAATGACCGCGGTAAAAATTTTCTTGTTGATATATATAGGAAGTTTGGAACCGATGATATCTGGCTCGTAGGAACTTTGTGAAAAATGAACTTAGTTATCTTAAGTATGATATATAAATAGGTAGTTTGAACAGATATATTTTTTATATTTTAGTTGTAACATTTATATATTAGGTATTTATTAATAGAATAATTATATTTAATATTTTGAGTATTATGTTGTTGTATTATACACTATTAAAAATTTTCATTTAAAGTCATTACCGAAGCATAAAGCACCCTACACACCTAGAAAAAAATAGAGTATTAGCGCTATTAGCGCCACACCTAACATAGGATAATCGTGTGTTGCCTGTCCCACATTAGATACAAAACTAAGAAAAAAAATAAACAAAATACAAGAATATACTGCACAAAAGATTTAATATGTGAATACCACAAAGAAAAATATTTACAATGCAAGACCACAACGAGTTCCTAAGATATTCAAATTTATTGGAGAGACTAAACTGAAATATTGAAAATATAATAGAGATAAAATAATAGTAGGGCAAAGCCCAAAATCCTAGTCCTCTAAAGACCTACAAAATATCTCAGGGTTTTCATGCTATCAAGCCCCCAATCCCAACATAAGGTAGACTAACTACTGGTCATCCTAAAAAATCTGCACATATTCTTCTATTCATGGGATTGAACAAGTGATCAAATAAATAGGCACATCAGTACGCTACATACTGACTAAGCCAATTTACCTTATTGATGAGATTCACAAGCATGAAAATCCATGACTTAACACAGCAATCATGCTTAAATGATACAATTAGATTTACATGTTCTATCATAGTCATATAATGCATGAGGATTTCATGCCATCCAACTGAGATAATTCATAACTCATTATGCTTATAATATCATGGATATCAAAATATAATCACATAATTTAGTTTATTCAACAACTCACTTAGCATTTCTATAATCTACTTATACAGTTAACCCATTGACTCCATCATCCAAGTCTACATAATCCTTTAGCGTAGTTATTTATAATCCATTATTTCTTTTTGAGCAATGAGTTAGATTCCTACACTATGGTCTCATAATACCATGAAATCCTATCCAAACCTTAGGATATATAGTTCGACTAAAGCCAAGTAACCACCAATGGACATCAAGTTCTTGTCAAACCTAAATAACCACTAATGGACATCAAGTCGTGGACGAAGTCAAATAAACCACCTAAGTGACTAGACTTTTTAGCTTCCATACCCCCTACTACATCATCGGTGTCTAAAATAGGTAAGGTACCGAAATCTATTAGGATCTTACCCAAAAACACTAACAAATATTCGAAGGTAGACTAACCCCAGTAGCGAATCGATGATCGAGTAATCTAGACGCATGTACTTCTCGACCATCATTTACTTTAAGCGATTAATGTATTATTCTTCAATGTTATGTTATCAAATAAGACCTATATAACAACTAAAGCAATGCATCCATATAATCATTTTTACCTTCTAAATCATGTGGTGAGACTTTTATTAGTTCATAGTTAAGTTTAATCAATCCACTAAGATAATCTATTTATGTCAATAATCTAGGTTACATCATCCATTTGTAGCATCATATCATGCATATTCTAATTTTTCTATTAAAATATTTCAAAAATACTTATTAAGAATATCATAAACTATAAACTAATTAATACATCTAATATAGTAGTTGGTTCATATCAAGATACGTGTTTCATCATTAAAGAATTATGGCATAGCGTATTATCCAATCTTATCTGGAAAAAATTTATTTAATTATTAAGTATTTATATTTCATATGAAAGAATTATCGTTAATAAATAGTAGTATTTGAAAACTACCTCAATTATTAAAAGTACTTAGGGAATCAAGGCAGTAACGCTTTCCTATTTTGTGGCGGTCCTCGTTCCCCGTGTAAATATCTGCCCAAGGCCGAGAGGCGAGAGCATGTTATCTTTGGATAGAGCTACAACTTGCAGCGAAGGAAATGGACCGTGCCTAGTTGTCTGGTTCTAGGGAGCCGCTAGGGTGATTGTGTTCCAGCTTTGCCTTGGAATAATAATGAGTGTACCACATAACCGTTCCGAAAATGTTTTGACGTCGTTTTTCGTTTTATAAACTTTCAAGTATTAAAATTAATGCTGGAATCGTCTGACTAATATTTTTTTTAAAATTTATTAATGATTTATATTAATTAAAAGAGATAGTAGTTTTTAATTTTAGTAGATTAAGTCTACTTTTTAAATGACGTATAATGTGTATATATATAATTTTTTTTTATCATTTTCTTTTATAGATGTTTCATAACTTTTTTCAAAAAATAAATAAATTTTTTACATTTCTTTTTCTTTTCGTTCCTACGTCTGTGTCCAAGCTCCGTAACTCTCAAACACAGATGATAATGCACGACATGAGATATTGCGAAATTTGGAGCAGCAGATGGCAGATAGGATATGACATGCTTCTCTCAATTGGATAATGTTGAGTGATTGGTGGAAACAAATTTGTAGACTCAAAAGTAGTAAGTAGTAGCTCTGATGCAAGGGTAAGGCAGATAGGTGTCCTCACCCCGTTCCGGAATTGTCCTCGTTTCGAAAAATTTTCGGAAACATTTTCTAATTAAAATTTATATTAAAATTATTTAATTAATATTTTTATTAAAAAATAATTATTAATAATTAAAATTAACTAATATAAGAATTAATTTAAGAAATTTTTTATTTTTTTCTCTTAATTTTAATAGATTTAATCTATTTTTTTAAAAAAAAAATATATATATAATATATATATATATAATTTTTTTAACATTTTCTGCTGTCCTCATATTTTAAATTTTTTTAAAATATCGTTTCTGCGTTTTATCCCGTCCCCGTTTCGCCATTCCCGTGCAACACAGAGCAGTATGTGCTGGTGCTGGTGCTACCTACTTATGTAGTAGCATTTTCTGCTAGCTTTCTTTTCTTTGTAGTACGGCAGCGCTTTTTTTGTATTTAGATGCGTTATTGTTGTTTTCGTGACGTGGATTCCATCCCATGTGCTGTTTTTATTTTGGCGGCCTGCATCTTGTAATACGACAATAGTACACACTGCTACGGGAGGAGTGCGTCGATCCATAAGACAACTTACCCCACTGCTTTGTCCATTTGTACTCAATTTCTCTCATCTTCCGCGGTGCTGAGGTCAGGCGTGATAATGTAGACATTGCTTTGCAGCGGCCTTTGGGGTTTCTGAGTTTTCTTCTTACCTCTGGAGGTCCATCCATCCAATCCCAACACTCTCCTAATCCAACTCCCAAATATGGCGATAGATAGAGAGTGCTCTGATCTGATCCCATGCCACACAAGCACCCAGTGCGCCCCGCCGGGCTCTAGGTCGGCCCATACCACCACTTTGATCGAAAGGCAACCGCCTCCATTGCCAACTGCCCTAACCTCGGTCGCTGCTATTAACGGCACTGCAGCCCCCCCCCCCACCACTATCTGTTGGCGACGTCCACAACTTCTTCCAAGGCCACTATTGAGTAGCTAGGTAGAAAGCAGACAAAACGTCAATGCCCTTTCCGAGTCTCCACATTTTTTTTCCGTTTAATTTAAGATCCATAATCATAACAGAATTGAAAGCTTAGACACGAATATACTAGCATGCCCATAGGTTCCGTCCAAAAGGATTAGAGGCGTCGGTGCGAAATTTTTAAATGGGCCCTGTTTTCTTTTTATATCTATGGTTATGTACTGGGAAACTTTTTAATACATTTTTTTTATAGCTGAGAGTACAGTGAGGCCAAAAACTTCACATACCATACAACAAAATGCATATTAAAGGCGAAGCGCTAGTGATTGGAATTCGCTTCTATTTTCAGAAGAGCTTGCATGTTATGTATCATATTTTTAATTCTGTTGGAGAACTTTTTTCTACTATTTTTAATCGAAAAGCTAATTCATATCTTAATGAGCGTCAGAATCTACCTAATGCAAATTTATCAATAATCAAACACAACCTTATTTCTGAATTTTTAAATAGTCCTCATAATTGCGAAGAAAGCTACTTGCCGAATTTCTCCTCTCAACCCCTTACTTCTATCTCCTAGCCAAGCAAAGGCGTTTTCTTCAATAAATTTTGGAATAACCCAATAACAACCAACCAAATCACAAACCTCGTACCACACCCTCCCTATCACTGTAAAGTGCAAAAAGATATGGTTGATCAATTCTTACTCTAGCTCACAAAAGGATATCTTGCCTCCCTTGTTTCAATAATTTACAAACTGGTCAATCTTTCTCTGGTGTTGAATTATGCTGAACTGCAAACCACGAAGTAAGCTCCATCCTCGGGGGCCCTACACTACTCCAAATTAAGCTGGATATACTGGCACTCAGATCTTCCCCAGTTATTCTCTGATAAGATGTCTGACAGAAAGATCTCACAGAAAAGACTCACATAGCATCATATACCAATTTGATCGTGTCTTTCCTATCCTTGCTTAGATGAAACTGCTGAATCAAATCTTCCAATTGCTTTGCTTGATTCTCCTCCCAATCAAAAAGACATCTCTTCCACCTGAGGTTCCAGATCCAATGTGCCCCTTCCCATATGCCCATGTCAGCAACCTTACCATCCTTATGTCCTGACACCATAAAAAGTCTACGAAATAAGCTTCTCAATGCTCCTTGCCCTGACCAGTCATCGAACTAGAATCTGATATTTTTCCCATCTCCAATCTCAACTTTCAGTCCTGAATTAAGAATAGGGTTCCCACGCCCAACCAGAACAATGTCCCCCATGAGGTCCATCCTCTTTTTTTATCCGGAATCTCTAGAAATCAAAAGTGATCGCTCGAGTAAATTGAAGAAATAATCATTTTCCACGATGCTCCTTCCACAGTATAGAACCTCCACCACCATTTGAATAGCAATGCATTATTCCTCATGACTATATCCCCCACACCCAAGACACCTAAGGATTTGGGCCTTTGAATTACACTCCACTTAACCAAAGGTAAATTATGCCTATCACCATTATTACTCCAGAGGAAATTCCTCTGAACACTAATGATCACCTTCACCATCCCCTTGGGGATTCTAAACAGGCTCATGTAGTACATCGGTAAGCTATTCAAGACACTTTTAATCAAAACCAGTCGTCCAGCTCTTGAGAGAACTTTCGACTTTCATCCAACCTGTCTCTACTTTATCTTCTCAACCACTGGTTTCCACACTTCCTTATTTCTTGCATTTGCCCCCAGCGGAAGGCCAAGGTAGCTGATAAGGAGTGAGCCAATCTTGCAATTCATAATTCCTGCAGCCTCCAATTGAAAACTTCCATCCACGCCAAGACCAATGAGTTCAGATTTGTCAAAATTGACTCAAAGCCCTAATAATAAGTAGAAGCAGTCCAGTAGTCTTCTCCAATTTCTGATATTGCCTAAATATGCCCCATAGAAAATCATTGTATCGTCCACAAACTGAAGATGGGTGACTTCACAATTATCCCTTCCCACTCTAAGACCCTACAACAATCCTTTTTCCACACCTCTTTTGATGAGTTGATTAAACACCTCCACTGCTAAGACAAACATAAATGGTGATATGGGATCCCCCTGCCTAAGCCCCCTACCCATCTTGAAGGGATTTGAAGGGGAACCAATAAGGACCGAAATACTAGCATTCGTGATGCTCTCCTTGATCCATCCTCTAAGTTTTGAATATATACTTACTATAGAAATTATTTAAAACTTATATTATGCATTACAAAATGGTTTGGCATACTGACGGATGGATATATAATTTGGTTTAAAAATTAAATCTATTAGAAGTAATATAAGCATTAAAAAAGTTTCTTTTGAAAAACTGATGAAGTAGCTTGAAAAGTTTCTCTTACTATATCTACATATCATAACAAATATATTTTAAATAGAAGTTGGCACATAAAGAAGAGAAATTAGCACTAATTATTATGACAAGAACAAAGGTTTAGCTCCCCCATACTACCAAAAATCATATTGAACTAACCCACATGACTCTAGAATAAATAAGTGATATAACCAATTATGAGGATGTATACTAAGATAATGAAATGTAGTAGTTTTAAAAAAGTTCAAGAAATAAAAGAATTATTTAAAATGAAGTAATAGTAAGTGACAAACAATTTGATCGCCAAATGGTGAATTTGTTTGCTATTTGAAACTACGGTCTAGAAGGCTATTGTATTCATATTACCAGGCAAATAATTTAATAGAGGGAATCACCTAAAACATTACAAGGGAAATGAAGGTCATCGAGCCATGTGGTTAGCAGTGGTAGTATGCATGATGGATTTACATATATAGGGTAGGGTTAGCATAACATTCTCCTATAGATGAAACATGCATAAAAATAGTGGTTCAGAAATCCATGTTCTCCCATCCCATATTTTTAATTCCATCCCTTCTTATTTAATTCATATTGTAGTATTTGAGACGGGCCATTTGCACTATGTTTTCGTGCATCAAAAACGAGCGCCTCATCAGTCACCTTTGGTAAAATCTCAATTCTCAAAAGACCTACCAAATTGGCAATGCAACCCCCTCCCCCTACCCACCAAAAAAAACTTACTAAATATATCAAATTTTTTCTATATTTTTTTTATTTAGAAAACTTGTGGGTTGGAAGGATTTATGGTATTTAACTTTTCAAAGTGCAAAAGTTATGAGATGTATCATGATTTGATAATTATATTATCAACAAATTTCATTTAAATACTTTGAGTATTTCATATTTAATATGTAGTATCTTTAACTACACTTATTCAAAAACTAACTTATGAGTTAGTAAAAATTTAGGTATCAAGCAATCTACAAATATATAAGTTTATAAATTACTCTAAGTTATGAAAAACACACAACCCGATATACCATAATATATGGTAAATATACAAAAAATGAAGGTATTTAAGTAGTATTATAAAAATATGGTGTACCATAATATATTAGGTTAACTATAAGGTACCTATATGCAATTTTTTCACGTATCATTTGTAGGGCATACATAATTCAAAATGTCTTTCATCGCAGGAATCTAGATTTAGTGATGGAAAATTGCCTTTGTTGAGAGTGGAAAGTATTCACGATTCCTTCAATTATTGAAGGCACTATAAAAAAAACTTTCGGTGTAAGGGGAACCTTTTGTACTGTATGTAGCTATTAATATCAAAGAAACTAGGATTTGATTTTGGGTTTCAATTATATTTTTTCTCAGCTGTAATCCTTGTCTCCAAGGGAAAAGATAGGCTTGTGTGTGCAGAGGGAAGGGGGTTGGGTTTTTAGGCTCTATCTAGTAAGGTAATGTATATGGTGTATTACATAGTCTAATAATATGCAATATGTATTGCGGTACTTATTGTTTTTTTAAAAAAATATTCTAATTGATTTATTTTAATTTTTATTTATTAAAAAAATATGCCATAATGTTTCTAAAAATTTGTTTTTATATATAATGATTCATATTAATATATTTTAATAAAAAAATTTGGTAAAAAAATGGGTATATTATTATTAAAAAATAAGTTTTAAGTTAAAAAATAGTAATATATATATCAATAGTGAAGGATTTGTACATTAGTGATAAAATATCAGTTTTAAATAGAAAAATAAAAAAAAATATCAACCCACTAGTAAAAAAATTATTAAATTAGTGATAAAAGATCAACTTTAAGCAGAATCATGGTTGAAGATCAATTTGTTGGTGAAAGATCAACACATTAGTGGTGAAAGATTAGTGGCAAAATATCAATAACTTAGTGGTTAAAAATTAGTACATTAGAGGTTAAAAATTAATTTTAAGTAGGATAATGGTGAAAGGTTAACTTGTTGGTGAAAAATCAATACATTAGTGGTGAAATATTAGTATATTAATGGTAAAAGATCAATATATTAGGGGTAAGATTAATTTTAATTAGAATAGTCATAGTAATATATCAATTTACTAATGAAAAATTAGTACATTAGTAATGAAAATTTAGTACATTAATGATGAAAGATCAATTTATTGGTAAAAAATCAATATATCAATGGTGAATGTTCAATACATTAATGGTGAAAGATGAATACATTAATGATAAAAGATTAGTTTGTTGGAGAAAAGTTTGTACATTATAAATCTCAAAATGAAATAATTCTTATGTGACATAGACGACGACACTCATGGTTAACATCCATTCCTGATTATAAATGTCACTTATGTCAACCGTCGATACCATGTAAGTAGCATCGTCCCTCCCAACATACTCAGGACGACAATCAATGAAAATATAATTGTCCCTAAAGTAGTTTTAGGTATAAAAATACAATAAAGCTATTGCTGGTGGAGGTTGGCCTTTCTCTGAAGAAGGAATATTTTATGGAGCAACTGATTTTTCAGATTTAGCTATCTTTCCTTTAGCAGCGCCCTCTTTTGTGTTGCTCGTTCTGCTAGTACCTCTCTTGGTTTTACTAGTAGGAGCGGTCTTCTTTTTTTATTCCTTTTTTTATTCCTTAATTGATAATAATAAACAAAATATGTATTGAGCATATAAATATATATATGAAAAAGGTATGAATAGTGTAACTACTAAACAAGGTCTAATGAAGATGTTGAATGTCAATACCTCTTTAGTAGTGAGACATATCTGATCCGCAGGCCAAGCCACGAAGCTTCCAGGAGCTTCTAGTACTGTGGTTACCTTATCGCCCTCTTTATAACAAGGTAAGTTCGCACTGCCAATGATTGGAGTGGCAATACTCATCGGCCTTGTATTTAGGGCTAAATTGTATCGGTGGGCTGTTTGTGTTTAGGTTTTGTGACTGATGCGGACCCTTCCTTTCCCCAAAAGTGTTGAAAGGTCATTTGCTAACAAGTCACATTTATGCAAACCCTAAACAAAAATATTACACATTATTAATTATTTATTACAGCGAATACATTTAATAACAATTTATAGTTTGTAATGCTTACCTCGGGAAGAGTAGAAAGACGTGCATCAACTTCACAACTATTTCTGACGCTATTTACATTAGGTATGTGAAGTTGATCATGGTCTACTGAATCGGATGGCTTATACCCTTGAGATTTAATAAATGACAACTCTTGCTCCATTGTTGCCATTTGTTCAAATGCCATGTTCAATTTCTAGGTGAGGATGGCGACTTGCTCATTAGTGCTACGAGAACCACGAGATCGACCATATATACTCGTTCTCATAACAACTAATTCGAGACCCCTGTGTCTTCCAGGGTGTTCTACAATTCGTGTAGCCTGGGACACAATGCTATATTGGTCCACCCCCTTCTCACCATCTGACTTTTCAAGTTCGTCCTGTAATGTATATAATATATGTAAATTTAACTTATAGGAATAAGCATAATGTAATATTTTTCTAAAAGAAAACTAAGTAGGGTTCTAGATATCTACAAACTTACAATTTTTTTGGCTGCAACATCTACATATTCATTAATATATCCATCTCTTGTTTCTCTAGCCTTCTTCTATAATGTACCAATATTGATGGATGAGGTACATGGGTCCAAGTCTTGGGCTAGGAGCTACAAATCAAAAAATATTCTTAATTAAAAATATTATTATAAAATTTGACTTTTACATGTAAATAGATAAATCACAAAATGTATACCAACTCCTCTTCAAGGCCCGCATAGCCTTTGCGAGCCACATTATGCCGGTATTTATTTTGCTTCTCAATCTCTTTATTTTTGGCACTTTTTTCCTATGTGACAAGACAAAACATAGTCACATGGTTATTTCAATATTAACAATAATGCTGGGATCGATATAAAAAGTTTAATTGTTATTTAACAAATACCTTGAAATCCCCCGTAAGACGATATGCAATAAATTGGTTCCAACTTTCTTGATCGATGAAACCGTATCGTTTGGGTGGGTTATGTCGTAGAGAAATATCCCTCTTTCTATACATTTTGCTACGAGCTAAATATGACCTAAATGTTCTTAGACGCACCCCACAATGTCTAAGAAGTCATTTCTTCCTATTCTCTGGGACATTGAATACTCTCTACAAAATAAGACATGTAGATGTATACCGATGTTAATGTAATAAAATTAATAACATTTGACATAAAAAATGATTACATAAAATAATATATTTACCGTGATTTCCTGCCAAATATGCTCCTTATGACCCTTTGGAACCTGCTTTCAATTATTATAGGAGATAGAAACATGGTTACGGGTCACAAGTGAAATGTAAGTCAAGAACATGTCTGCGTAAGGGCCAATTGGAAGATTGTATGTATTCCATCCCAACTCGACTAATTCTCCTTTATTCCTCATGTCTGTGATGATTCTCATAATTGTAGGTCCTCTTTTCCCTCTTCATCACTGTTGTCCCTATCAATGTTTTTGTTGGTCATATCTCTACAAAAAATAAATAAATAAATTATGTTAGAATGTTATGTATTGAGCAAATATTATGTATTGAGCATAATGTACCATTATATTATCGATACAAATCATGCTTAGAAAGGATTAATCTCAAATGTATCATGCTATTATATATATATATATATATATATATACGAATCATGCTAACACGTTTCCAAAAAGATATTAATACTAACCCTAACCCTAATTAACCATAATAAAGGATAAACCCTAACCCTAACCCTAATTAACCATAATTTATTATAATAAAACCTAACCCTAAACCTTATAAAACCCTAATCCAAAACCTAGATAACTGTAATTAAACCCTAATATATAAATCATATTATTATTATTATTATTACTATTATTATTATTATTATTATTATTATTATTATTATTATTATTATTATTATTATTATTATACACAATTATTTCTCTCTATTTGATTATTCACTTTTATATATTCCTTATTTTCTATATCTATTTAATCCTCATCAAATAGCAATCATTAACATATGCATCTCTAATTGAAATTTTCATTTAATGATGTGCATATGTAAAATATATTTTTATTTTATTACATGACATTTCCTATATCTTATTGCCAGTGTCCTATACTTATTAATGAAAATGTGTATATATATATATATAGTTTTTATGAGTGAAAATGTATATAATTCTACACTCACATTCATATTATATATATATATATGTAAAGGTCTCGGCCAACACATGCATTTGTCAATATATAACAATAACACAACCAATTCAACAACGAACAACAACATTTTCAACCAACACATTCAACAACACATTTTCGAACGACAAATTGCAATTTTTCAATAACAAACAACCGCAACCCTGTAGCAATATATATATATATATATATATATATATAAGTAAAGAAAAAGTTACGAGAGGAAGAACAAACACATACATAAAGTGAGCGGCGACAAGCAAGTTGAGAGAGGCAACGGCCTACAAACACGACGGAGGATGTGTAATACCCCGTATTTTTAAATTCAGTTTTATTAAGTTTAATTGTTTTATTAGCGTGATTTGTTGTAAACATTTAATTATTTTAATTTTGATTCATTTTATGGATTTATATACGATTTTGAGTTTATATTTTGAATTTAATTAATTATTGTCGTTGTGGATCATTTTAGATAAATTTGTTCACAATTATGAATTTATTTCATGATTTCGATTTTCGGTTAAAAATATGTATTTCCGTTCGTGTAAAGTTTTAGACATTTCGTCGATTATTTCTCTCGTGTGCATAAAATACATTTATCGCAGTTCTTCCGATTTCTCTGTTTTTACTCTTTTTGATCTCTTAAAAATTTGTGACTCAATCTAAAAATATTTTTGAGTTCATCCATTCATTCTATTCATTCATGTTTCACCCTTTCCTTCCGAATCACCAAATTGCGGAAAAATTCGTTTACGCGATTAGACGATTTTAGCCGTTTTTGCTATTTTTAATCTATTGGTCATCAAATAAGTTCCGAAGCTAAATATTTTCATATATTTGATTTTATAAAAACATTCCTCATCAATATGTGATAACTTGAACCCCTATTATTCATTTTATGAATTTGCAGAAAAACGTGTTTCCGCAACTTATCCGTTTTTGTCGTTTTTGATCATTTTCCATCCGTCAAGGATCAAACCTACTCCGATACTAGATATTTTTATATATTTGAGTTTATAAAATTATTCCAAACATTTTCATAATTTTTTTATAATTTTTAGAACTCAAGTGATATTTTTCTCAATAAGTGCCCATTATTAGACTTTCTTACAATTTAATTAATCAAAATAAATTGTAATCAATCCTCTAACTAATATTCCAATCCTAACTAGTCTCCTAACCAAACCAAATCAGATTTGTAACTTGGTTACATTTCTCCCAACCAAAAAGTATAACTAGTACCATAATCATGATTTTATGACATTTCTCTTACACACTCAATCATAGCCTATCATCTCTCTTACACCCCTAATCCTAGCACTCAAGCGAGGCCAAGGTCAAACCAAAAACTCAATCCACACTCCACCATATCAGATCATACTCTATCTTTGCCAAATCGTGCGTTCCTACCCCAAAACGCACATAAAATCATAGATTGTAGCAGAGTGCAAAGTTGATTACTTTCCAACTTTGAGCAACTCGTTCTCTCTCTCTGCTTATCCTTTTCCTTTGGTTTTTGTTTCCTTCGAAATTCTGCATTGCATACTATGAATCCATATAATGTAAATCCCTAAAGTCAAAATCCCTCATGCTTATTCATAGCCAAACTTCTGCTTCCCGACCAGCCTTACAAAATCAGCAAAGCTGATTTTTTTGGTGACTTCGAGCATCTTTTATGCATCGACCTTGATTCCTCTACCCTATATTTTTGTTTGATATTTTTCCTTGCATGTTATGCCTCATCTACAGACCATTTTCACCAAGGAAATCGTTCCCCTACCCTCTCCTTTTCCCTCTTCTATCTGCCTTGCCGAGCAACATTGAAGTTTTTTCTGCAGTGGTTAAGTGGGTTGCAGCAAAGATTTCGTGCCTTTTATGCTTTCTTTTCTCCTTGTTTTCCTCCCCTTTAACCCTCCAAAACCTTAATCCATCATTCCTTTGTGGTTATTGGTTGTTTTGTGGTGGTTTTGAAGCCTCTCTATTCAAGAGTAATATTTTATATTTCACTTCTTCCATTCCAATTCCTTTCTTTCCCATTTTTATTTATTTATTGAACTTGGTTTATCTAACTCATTTACCTTATATTCTTGAAGGTGACAAAGTGGTTTAGAGAAGGAATTTCTAGATTCCTTATTTTAGCTTTGCTAAGGAGCTTAGGAGTTTTGGTAACAAAACTAACCTTTAGAAATAGGATTTTGTGCTAGGTGTATTATATGTTCTCTTATGTGTGGATAGATTTATTTTAATTATAAGCATGAAATAATATCTTGAAAAATATTTTATGACATGTGTATGTTTCTATCTTATGTGTTTAAGCATGAATATCTAATGAGAAGATGGTTTGTGTGATTCTTTTTATATGTTTATACCTGCTGGAAAAGTGATGAATATTTAATGAAGAGGTGATGAATTTTTAGTAGAGTCTTGATGAATTTACAGCATAGTCGTGATGAACATGCCTGGATCCGAGTAGTTTAGCTCTTGCCCTTGCTATTTTATGTGTGCTTTGGTTGTTTTAAATTTATCTAAGTATTCCCCTATATGTATAATAGTGTATAAAAGCTAGGTTATGAGTTTTGTATCATTTAGAGTTGAAATGAATTTTTTATAAGGCTTTCACATATTCAACCATGGGTACATTGGGCAATAAAAAAATTGTTTTTGAAAGTTTTAAGTGCACCATTGTCTTCATTAGGTCTTTTACCTAAAATTTGGTATATGATATGTTAGGATTTGATGTTGTCTAGAGTAAGTGATGAATTTTAGAAGCTTGAGGTAATTTTTGGTTAATAAGGACATTTTCGTCATTTCATGTAAATTTCTAGAAATTTGGAGACCTAATTGAATATTGTGCTAATACAAGAATTTATAATTTATAATTCTAATACTTGGGTAACATTGATGAGTAGACTTAGAGACCTTAATTAAAATGATTCATTAAGTAAGAAAAAGAAAAAGAGAAAGAGACATTGTGGGTGTATTGAGGAATCTTAATATTTTATCTTATTTTCCTATTGATATTTCACCCTAAGAAAATAATTGGCTAAGTGTAATATATTTTAGCATAAATTACACCTCTCTTCCTCAATTTGCTTAGCTAGCTTCGGATTTAGATAAGCCATTACTTACCTTTACTTACGACGGATTCTCGATGTATGTCTGCTTGAAGTGGAAGGTGATGAGTATGCTTATCGATTATTTAATCATGTCAAGCATATGTTGTATTCTTTTGTGGTAATTGTATGTATGTATGAGTTATAGATTTAATGCAAACGCATGTTCGTATGCCTCTTGAATATTGTATGTGTGTAAGTGTGCGAAGGGTTGAATATTGATTGAAGTTACCTGATACTTTGTGTTGTATTTTATGCCATGGACTCATTCGGCTTTAATGCTCCTAAAGTTATTCGGCTTTAATGCCTTTGGAATTGATCGGCTTTAATGCAACTTAAATTGGTTCGGCTTTAATGCCCATGAAATCGATCGGCTTTAATGCCATTTGGATTGGTTCGGCTTTAACGCCGCTTGGATTGGTTCGGCTTTAATGCCGCTTAAAATTTACCGGCTTTAATGCCATTCGAAATTGATATAATAATGGATATTCATTATATTGATAGATGTGAGCTACGTGTTGTTATGTGGGCCTAATTTATGATTGGCTAAATCCTTGAATAAAATATTAATCACTTAAAGTGAAAGATCTTGAGTTGGGACTTGTATCACTCGGGGAAGCTATCCGAGTTAGGTTTGGTATTCACTTGGTACCATTCCGGTGTTTTTCTATTCTGTGATCCCGGGTGCCTTACGAGGTCCGGAGAGGCCCTCTTCTACTCTATAGGTGTCTCGATATATTTCGGCCCTATAGGGGGTATGCAAACTTAAGTGATTAGGTGTCCTATTTATTGGTGGTCTGGTTACGTTTCTGGGCGGGCCAGCTAGGGCTAGTACCGTTCGAGTACTAGATTAGTTGTTACGATCTCTTCGAGTCTCCATCCTCAAGTTAATATATAATAAATTGGTTGTGATCACGATGATAAAATATAATAACCAATGGATCCCATCTACCCATATATCCATATTACATTATTTTATGCTTGAAGGTTGAGTTTCGTGTTCTCAATTAACATATATATGTAAGCATGATATTATCTTGTTATTATATGCTCTATTACTTTCTTCGCATGGACCTCGCACTCAATGTTATCTCTTTAGGATAGTTGTGTTGCTCAGTACATGATGCGTACTAATACTACACATTTGTAGATGTTGTGTCACAGATATATGATGATGATCCTGCGGACTTTGAGGAGGTTCCTCGGGCAGAGTGATGCGGGTTTATACCCCTGGGGTTAGGGCGTAGAGTTATTTCTATCCGAGGTCGTACATGTTATGTGCCCTAGATTTTGGATATCTCTTTTGGACTCTTCATCTCTTTTAACCCCCTTATCTCTTTTGGATATTGTATTATCTGGAGCATGTACTCCAAACTATGTTATTATGTCTAAATTCTTCAAGTCTTTTGCTATGTATATTTATTTCCGTAAGTTTTGATTTATTTGATGTAAAGTTTTTGCCTTGCGCGTAGTACGAGAAAGGTATGGACTAGACTCGTGCTATGTGTGGCGGTAACACCCGTTATGTTATGTTAATGCTTCCGCTTCAAAACGAAAAATTTTTAGTAGTAAATTTCGGGGTGTTACAGGATGAAGGTACAAGTGTTGGCTAGCTAGGTTTGGAACATTGACAGCACACACATGCAAAGCCGATAATGGCAGAGGGGTGGTGGAGAGTTAGCGGTGCAAGGGTTTCCCTTACTTGAGAGGAGCCGGAGTGGTGGTGCAAGGGTTTGCAAGGAGAAGGAGAGTAAGAGAATGAAGGTGCAGAGAGTCTGAAATTTTTGGCACGAAATAGAACTGAGCGAAATAAAAGTTTGATTTTTGAGTTTTAATAACGGTTCCTGAAAGAACTGTTATTAAAAGAGGTTTTAATAATGGTTGCTGAAAGAACCGTTATTAAAACATCTTTTAATAACTGTTCTTTCAGGAACCGTTATTAAAACTTTCAGACTTTTGACTACGGTTCTTGTATGAACCGCTATTAAAACCTCTTTTAATAACGGTTTTACTTGAATCGTTATTAAAACATTCGTGCAAATTGTAACGTTGACCTTTTAATAATGGTTTTGAACTATAAGCGTTATCAAAACTATTATGCGCATTAATTTTCACGCTTTTGACAACGGTTTTCGAACCACCGTTATTAATGTCCTGTTATTATTTCCCGTTTTCATAGCAGTGTGATACTTAATGAATATATAGTAGACCGGTGATGAATATCCCATGAATTTATCTAAACCATGGTGTTTTGATGATTTTTTTTACCATGCTTATATAATATAGATTCATATGCTTAAAGGTGCTACCATGTACCATAAAAGGTTGAGGTAAAATGACATATGTATCTTTATGATTACTTTTAGCCTTAGGTATTATAGGCAAGCCTTAAGTGTTGAGGTGACATATGTTTAATTTAATTTATGAAATTTTTTATTTAAGTATGTTTAAGTGCGCTTTATTGTTGAAATAAATTTTGAGTAAAGTGGAGTTATTTTGAGCATTAAACATATTCGTATAAGCTGCTATCCAGAGGAAATTTTTGTTTTTCAATGAGAATTTTCTAAAATTGGGTTCACCATTGAATTTAGTAGTTTTTTAACATAAAATGTGATGAATAATATGATGTGCTTTAGATTTATATGAAATTAAATATGAATTTTAAGAGTTTTAAGGTAATTTTATTTGAATAAGAGTATTTTCAACCTTTAAACATTAATTCTGAAATTTTGAATTTAAAATGAGCATTATAATAATAAAAAGATATAATATATTAAGTAAATTAATTGAGATAAGTCAAAGTGGTATAAGTTTAGGGTTGTATGATAAAATGACATAATATAAGCATATAAGACATTAAGAGTACAACTCTTATTTTATATACATAATTTTGAATAAAACCTTTGTTTTTAGGTTAATCATGGTTAATATAAGTGATTAAGTATGGTCTTAAATTTGGTAAATTAATGAGTTTAGTTGTTAGTTAAATAACTTAGATAAATAATTAGGGTTGATAAGGAATATTTGTTATTTTCACCAATAATATAATCTTCTTTGGTCATGTTTGACTTAAGGATAACCTTAAGGGTCTTTCTAGATGAAACCCTTAAATTAAGTGGCATTTTTCATTTATTTATGCTACCTTTAAGTGTTAGTTCAATATTTATACAAATTCCTTATTTTTTTATTTTATGAGGAGTTTTCTTTAATCAAAGTTAGTTTAATCCTAATTACATGTTAAGAACACAGTTGTTGAAATGAATTCACCTAAGTGAAAAATGGAAAGCAATGATGATATTAAGCATATTGTGAACCCTTGGGGTTAAGTGCTCGGATGATACCTATTTGATAAAACATTAATATTAAAGTGAACGATCACACAAGTTAGGATTGACATTTGCTACTATTATTTTAGTGTTAGTTTTGTTAGAACTATGGTGACCTTAATATACTTTATGCATGTGCATTCAATCGGCCTATAGGTGGTATACATAATTAAGGATTCGTAAGTCAGTTAGTGGTCCCCAGGTACGTTCTACCTTGGAAGGCGTTTTATGTCAACCTATATTCCACTTGATATTAACAATGGTACACATGCGCATTATACCTTGGAAAGTGCTTTATGCCACTTGAATCTCTTAATTACTAAGTGTGATTAGGTTTGAAATATTGTGACAACTAAAAAATATAATAATATGGCTCAAACTCTAAGTTTAATCTCATGTTATGAATGCAATTGATATCTTGTGTTAACGAACGCTTTACCTTAATTGTGCCATGAACCATGTTTTGTATGCTATGTTTCTAGACTAATCATGTTACTTAGAATTACATGTTGTCATTGTTCTTATCCAACGAATATCCTTATATGATCACTATTGTCTATATGTCTTAAATGCATCATGTTATGTCTTTTGAATGAATTGTATTACTTTGTATTTTTGTACTAACATGTTCATTTTATTGATAGCTTCTCATTCCCATAAGTAGATGTTGCCTTATTTTTTTAGACATTATTGATATTAGTGATTTAACATGATGCATGTGGTAGAGAGATATTTATATTTATGGTTGTAGTGTTGTGGTATTTTGGAACTCTTCTCTTATTTCACTTGTTATATATGAATCCTCCTCTTTCTCCTTTGTTTATTTCATGTGTTTTGTAATCTTGTGATCCGATATCAAGTTATGTGTTATGTTTTAGCCTTTGAATAGGCATTGATCAAGTATAGCGAGTATATTTTTTTATGATGCATGTGGCACTAACACCCATTATTTTATTATTCTGATTCCTCAAACAATAGTTTTTAGAAATAAATTTTAGAGTGTTACAAATTAGAATAAAAGTTGTTTTGTTATGGAAAGCCGTGTTTTAGTTAGAGACTTAATTTTCACAATCCTAAATGTTTTACAATTCTTGAGTATTCTTTAAAATCTGGATTAACTTTATAAGGAATCATGGAATGGGTATCCTAGGTGAACTTAATATGTGTCTATGTGATCTTATACACTTAGTAAGTTAGGATTTTTCCTAATGTAGTTTCTATGTTGTAGTCTGCGAAGACTCAAACGTACGTATTTGTCGTCTCAAGAATCATAATGAGTCGATTCCCCACTAGCATAGTCTCCACTTGGGATTTGAAGTCTTTCACACTTCTAGGAGCAAGTGCAAGAGGCTATGGGAATAAAAACAAGGGTACATACCATTTCCCACCTAGGTACAAAAGAAAATACCTAGATGACGAATTGGATTCTCAAAGGTATTGGACAATGATCATTAGAAGAGTCCTTGAGCACTTTAGGAGCAATGTCAACATGTCAAAAGGAATTCAAGTACATCATTTGAAGTCACAACCACGTGGAGATGAGTCCATCTTTATGTGGCAACAAGGCAAGGATCATTGGGATGTTCTCTTCCGTGTTTCCCTACTTTAGGCACACATATAATACTCTCAAGTTGACCATGATGCCTAAGAGTCAAGATAAAAGTGGTAGAGTGCATCCATACATGTAGTCATCTAAAAAAGTATAAGATTTAAAGTTAACCCCTTTGACTTCTCTGACTTTAAATTTTAACTTTGTGCACGTCCTTCCTTTATACCTTACCTTATTGGTTTCCTTTCTTGAAAACCTTTTGTTCATTAACTTGTCTTTCTCGATCCCTAATTCTACGGAATTGTTTTGATTTAATCCTTGCTTCTATTTGATTCCTTTATTTCTTTTTCCTTGACCTTTTAAATTAGTGACCTCTTTGATGGCCATCTTGTTTTTGGTGTACTCTACCTCTCTAACTTGTTGAACTACATTGCAAATCCATCCCACACAATTGGATCTTACGAAATTGAGTTCCATTATTCGTGGTCATATAAGAAGGTACTGATGAAAGTTATAGACGTCAGGTCACGATGAACACGCATAAGTTCAGTTGCACTTATGATGATACTTTGGAGTAATCATGGAGTGGAGGAGGCGACTTGGGAATCAGAGAAGGTCATGTGCAACTACACCCCGAGCTCTTAGCTAAGGTGAGTTTAGTAGTAGGGTTTTCTTATTAAGAAATACTACCTCGGTAGTTATGGTGCCAAGCTACATAAGATGTATCCCTTTGAACGGTTTATGAAGGATCAAAACAAAAGAGGGCATCGAGAAAGGAAAGCGAGCCAGATCAGAAAAATAGGTAGCCCCGCAGAAGATCCTATCTTTAGAGGATACCCAATGTATACAAGAACCCCGCTGACCACCACCTACGTTGGCAATGTTGTATTTCTACACCCAAAACTACCTTGATAGTAATATAATTATTATTGATTGTCCTTCCAAGTATGTTTCAAGGGACTATACCATGTATATGGTATCAGCGAAGGTTATTAGCGAAATTTAAAAGTCTAAATGGATGTAAAAAACGAGTGTGGCTATATATGTTAAATAAGTATTATTTCATATCATATATTTTAACAATTTTTGTTGATTTGTATAATTTTATGAGTTATCAATTATTAATAAATATACATTATTATTGTCATCCATAGGTTGGAAGTGGGACGGGTTGTGGCAGAGGTGATGTTATCCTCTATAGTGTTTGTGTGTACATACTACATATCTAATCATATTACAATCAGCGAGAGTAGACACATAAACTATGTAGCATATCGCATCTTGAGCAAGGGGTACAACAACAAGATTTACTTCATCCCTCACCTTGCTAATGATCATTGGGTTTTGTATGTTGTCGGTCCCGATCAAAACAAAGTATATGTTTTTTATTCTCTCCGAAATTATCCCATTCCTTTTGTTGTCATTCATCCTGAAGGGAAACATTTAATTGACATGTTAGTATACTTCTTACTCACATTAATTTATTAATGCATATATCCTCTTATATAATTTTTAGGTATATAAAGTTATAATATTGTGTATGAACTTTATTTATTATAGAGGGCACTACGGATGACGTATATGAGGAAGGGCAGAAATGGTGTTTTGGACCCAAAGAATCTTGAGTATGAGTCTGTAATGGTAAGTAGGAAGATAAAAATTTTGTATTTTATTTCAATTCCAATTAATATCTAATACAACAACAAGCTAACTAAATTTATTTTACATTGTCCACAACATCAAAACGATAATGATTATGGATACCATATTTGTAGATCAATGAATTATATACTCAAGAACAAATCTGTGAACATAGATCCAATCCATATATGTTTCTTTTTCCATATTTTTTCACTATATAATTAATCTATAAAATATTTATTATTAATATATATAACCAAATGGTTGAATCCTATCAATTTGAAGTTTTTCAACGATGAGTATGCACAAGGCTAGAAATATACTGATGAGAAAATTGATAAAGTTAGAGATGAATGGGCTAAGTTTGTGTGCTCACATACTCAGTATTAGAGATCTATGTGCATGCATTTTAGGTTTATATTAGTTATATCTTATGTTATTTTATATAAATATATGCAGGAAAGAGATGCACTTGTATATATATGCAAGATTTTGTATATTATAGTATATAGCTACCAACTTTGAGTTTGGAATTATAGATCCATAAACATTGAGTTTGGAGTGTGTAGAGCTACCAAACTTGTGGTGTACCTATGAATTTCCAGACTTATTGGTAGTGATTTGTTGATTGTAGATTTAGTAAATATTTGAGCATACATCTATGTATGTAAGCTAGAATAAACTGCACAATATAAAAAAAATATTATTTTAATAGCAGTTTTAGTAAAAACAGTTATTAAAGCAACATTAAAAAATGGTTATAATGAATAATCGTTGCCAAAACCTTCTTCATAATAACGGTTATATCGAATAATTGTTAACCAAACATCATGTTTTAATAACAGTTTTATCTGATAACTGTTATTAAAGCATGCATAGTTCACTGATTCTTGGTGCAAATTTTGATTTCTTTTATGATAGTTTTATAACCATTATTAAAGTTTTAATAATGTGTGCTTTAATAACAGTTGTGAACTATTATTAAATCTATTAAAAATTCGTTATTAAAAACACTTTTTGGGGTAGTGTGTTATTGATATCAGTGATATAACATGACTCATATGATAGATAGATATTTGGAGGTGTGGTTATATGAAATTCTTCTCTTCTTTCACTTATTATATATAAACTATCTCACTTCTTCTCTATTTATCGCATATGGTTTGTAATTTTGTAACCCAAAATCAAGTGTTTTCTACACCTAATCTCTATTCATAATTTATATTTTGAGTTTTGCACCCAACATAGATCATGTATAGAGTAATTTTTTTCATACTAACACTTACAAAAACATAATACACTAGCTTGATATTAGTTTTTCACCTAGTGGATTGCTCTATCAATTTATTTTAGGCCAATTCCACCAAAAGATTATGCTTCCCAGGTACGGACAAATCCAATGAAAGAAATCTCTTCTTGTGGGCAACCATATGAAGTTATTTTGATATGAGTATTCATAGGTACTTTGAGGAAAAATAAATAAACAAACAAGAGTATTTGGAACTACTAATGTCTGGGTGTGTTGGTTGAGTTTGTTTTGCCTTAAACAAGAGTATGGTAGGTAGATTCCAATCCTGGTGGATGTATCGGTGTTTGAATTCATTCAAAACGCATTATTCCTCCTGTTTTCCTTTCCTTTCCTTTCCTTTCCTTTCCCTGTCGCTCTCAAGTCTCATCCTCACTAAAAGAATATCTTCCGTCCCTTTTTCTCATTGCTATGCCATACATATTTATACAAACTATGCTACTAATGTCAAGCCAATTACTAGGCTATAATTTAGGAACCTAACATCTATACACCAAGATTACAGGCTATAATAAAGCTAACTAACAATGGCAAATATCTACAATATTTCCATAATCTATCACACCCCCGCTGTCGAAGCGGGAGGAGCATGAACACTTAGACTGTACCGAAAATCTTCAAACAAGATAAGGGGCAAGCCTTTAGTGAAAATGTCTGCAATCTGATAACTAGATGGCACATGACGAACACGGACCTCCCCACGTGCAATTTTTTCTCGAACAAAAGGAATATCCATTTAAATGTGTTTGGTGCGCTGGTGTTGAACGGGGTTACCAAAAAGATAAAATGCACTAATATTATCACAATAAACCAATGTAGCCTTGCTAACCGGACAATGTAGTTCTAACAAGAGATTACGAATCCAACAGGACTCAGAAACAACATTAGCCACTCCCCTGTATTCTGCCTCGGCACTGGAACGGGATAGAGTAGGTTGGCGTTTCGAGGACCAAGAGATCAAGTTGTCCTCTAAGAAAACACAATACCCTGAAGTAGATCATCGAGTATCAGGACAACCACCCCAATCAGCATCGGTATAGGACACAAGATCAGCAACTGAAGAGGGGTAAAGATGCAAGCCAAAGTGTAGAGTTCCCTGAATATAGCGTATGATACGCTTGAGAGCATGCATATGGGCATCATGAGGATCATGCATATGCAAACAAACCTGTTGAACAGCATATGAAATATCTGGTCGAGTAAAGGTTAGATATTGCAGAGCACTCGCCAGACTACGATACTTCGATGGATCTTCATATCGATCACCTGTCTAAGCACTGACCTTTGGTTTAGTATCAATCAGGGTAAGTAAGGGTTTGCAAGAGACCATACCAGCACGTTCAATTATTTCCTCAGCATATTTCCATTGTGACAAGAATAGACCACCCTGGTGACGAGTCACACCGATGCCCAAAAAATAATTTAAGGGACCTAAGTCCTTCATTGCAAACTCAGAGCTAAGACTGGCCATGATAGATTTCCGTAGTGTATCAGAAGAAGCAGTCAAGATAATATCATCAACATAGAGCAATAGGTAAGCCATATCAAACCCATGCTTATAAATGAATAAGGAGTTATCTAATGTACTGTGAATGAAACCAATGATAGAAACAAAATCAGCAAACCTCTTGTACCAAGCACGTGGAGCTTGCTTAAGGCCATACAATGATTTTGGCAGTAAACAGACATAATCAGGATGAATTGGGTCCCTAAACCCCATAGGTTGATGCATATAAACAGTTTCTTTCAGTTCACCATGTAGAAAAGCATTCTTGACATCTAACTGATGAATCTGCCAGTTTTTCGATAGGGAAAGACTAAGAACCATCCGAATAGTTTCTGGTTTGACCATCGGACAAAAAGTTTCCCCACAATCAATGCTAACCTGTTGTGTTTTGCCATCACCTACAAGACAGGCTTTATGCCTCTCAAAAGAACCATCAAACTTTTCCTTATGAGTAAAAATCCACATAGAGCGAATCACATTAACATCAGGTGGACGGGGCACTAAATCCCATGTCTTATTTTTAATAAGAGCATTATATTCATCATCCATAGCCAATTTCCAATTTGGGTCACGAAGTGAAGCAAGTGGGTTACGAGGAAGGGGTGATTTTGTAACTGTCGTATTATAAGCATGACGTGGGTGATATTTTGGATTAGGCTTATATATACCATGCTGGCTACGAGTCACAAGACGTTGGGCCGAATGTGGAGCAGGTTGGACAAAATTAGGTGGGAGCTGATGCTGGGTTGTATGTGGATCAGAAAGTAGAGGTTGATCTGGGTCGTGGGACAGATGCTGGGTCGCAGACCTATCTGCTGGTGAGGGAGGAGTAGGTGAGGCCAAAACAGAGGGCTGGGCAGTAGCAAAAGGTGGGTTGCGAGGTATATGGGCCAATGGTGATTGGGCCGTTGGTGAAGGTGGGGCTTGAGTGTTTGGATTTGCGGCACGAGGAGTAGAATTTTGGAGATGATGTAATGTGTAAGGGGACATTCCATCATCCAAAAAATCATACTCATGGGCTTTTGACACATGCACCTTTGCAAATGGAAAAATGCTCTCATCAAAAATGATATGCTGGCAAATAAAAATTTTATTACTTGACAGATCAAAACACTTATACCCACGATGATTAGAGGGATACCCTAAAAATACACACGGAGTGGAGCGTGCTTGAAGCTTATGTATTTGAGTTGAAGGGACAAGCGAAAAACACAAGCAACCAAAAACTCTAATGTGAGAATAGGAAGGATCTCTTTTGTAAAGGACTTTGAGAGGAGACTCATCGGCTAATAATTTACTTGGGAGAATATTAAGAAGATATGTTGCCATTTGTAATGCATGATGCCAAAAAGAGGATGGCATAGAAGCATGATGTAAAAGTGTCCTAATGATATTATTGATGGAACGAATTTTCCTTTCGGCTTTCCCATTTTGTGATGACGTATGAGGACAAGAAAAACGGAAGGAAATGCCATTGGACTCACAAAATTGCCAAAAAGGAGTATTATTAAACTCCCTCCTGTTATCACATTGAACATTTTTAATGTCTCGTTCAAACTGAGTACGAATATGAGCCTTTAAGGTAGAAAAGATGGAAAATACTTGTGACTTTGTTACAATAGAAAGGTCACATACAAATAATTAGAATATCATCTGCATAATATATCTACCGTACTCGAAGTTAAAAGATCGTAAGAATAACAAAAGGCAATATATGATAGTAATATGTGATGAATGCAACAAAAGGCAAACTTAATATGTTTCCCAAGTACACAAGATTGACAAACTATAGACTTAGATAGACTAGTATAATTAAGCATTTTATATTTCTGAAGATAATCTAAAATGGAGGCTCCCGGGTGACCTAGACGATTATGCCAAAGAGTGGAAGCTAAAAAAGCTGAATGAGGAAAGTCTGCATTTTGACTTGTGGTGGTGATGGGGTAAAAGTCACTTGAGCTATCACATCTCATTAGTTGCGTCCCCGTCTGTAAATCATGCACAGAAAATCCAAAAGGATCAAAAACTACAGACACCTAATTATCAATAGTAAATTTCCTTACCGACACTAAATTTTTAATGAGATTAGGTGCATGTAGGACATTGTGTAATGATAAGGGTGGGTGTGGGTGGGGTAAGGACGTTTGACCATAACCACGTATTGGAATTGATTGGCCTCCGACAACAGTAATACCTTTATTTTTGCTCAAATTAAAATAAGACAAGAGATTACCTTGCGTGGTCGTCATATGAGATGTCGCTCCGGTGTCCATAAACTAGTTTGGATCAGGCTGAGAGAGAGACATGGTGTGCATTGTGGACTCAATATCAGTTGGAGCCCACTGAGTTGCATAAGCCTGTGGTTGTGGCCAAGAAGGCTGCTGAGTAGGCCTGGACCCCAAAATACCAGGCTGCCTTGCTGGCCTAGAATGCCTAGCCCAAGATTGAGTGGGATATGGGCAGGGAGGCATGACCCATGGAGAGCCTTGTATCTATGGTGACCAAGGGGGGAGCTGCTGCCATGGCTGTTGCGGCACCTGCGACCCGGACTACCCACCTCCGCAGTTGCCACCACGACCACTAGAATTGTGGCCCCCACCACCAGACTGACCACCACCACGTCCACCGCCATTTTTGTTGCGGTTTTTGGTGTTGTTGCGGGTTTTATTGCGGGATTTGGGGAGGCGGAGCTTCAGACGAATCATCGGAGTCTTTAGCCGCAGCGACCATGGCTTCATCACCATCAAAAGATGTTTCCTTCAGGCTGACTTCCTCCAATGCTAACATAGACCTTGCTTCATAAAATGGTGGGAGAACCTTTTTATGACGAATAACCGAAGCAACACCCTTATATGCAGGGGTAAGACCCGCCACCATGCGGAGAACAAGATGGTGGTTCGAGACCGGAGCCCCAACATTCTTGAGTTGATCAGAAAGAGTCTTGAGATGTTGAGAGTAAGCCGAAATGGAGGGAAAGTTTCGCAGATAGGTTGTTGTGAATTCCTGTTCAAGCGCAATGGCTCGAGAGTTTTCATTGTCTTGAAATAAGTCACGTAACCTATCCCATAAAGTCATGGCAGAAACATCAGCTTCAATGATGGTTGTCAAAAGGTCAGTGGAGATGGTTGAATAAATCCATTGAACGACGGCGGCGTCCAATGTGTCCCACATCTCCTGTTCTGCATCAGTAAGAGGAGACTGCTCCTTTAAAGAACCATCTTTGTTCTTTGGTGGGATAATATGGTGAAGAACTTTGTGAGAACGACAATGAACCTTGAACAACTCCGCCCAATTTGCGTATTGAACATTCTCCATTGCAAGAGTGATAGGAACATGGGTCTTGATATTAGAGACAGCAAGAGCCTGATGAAAAGTTGATTTTGTGTCGCCCATATCGACGGGAAGAAGGAGAATGGGATAGAAGATAGGTAGGAGAACAGAGCTGCGGAAGTGAGAGAAGAAGAACCTTAGTCTCGTGATACCATAAAAGAATATCTTCCGTCCCTTTTTCTCATTGCTATGCCATACATATTTATACAAACTATGCTACTGATGTCAAGCCAATTACTAGGCTATAATTTAGGAACCTAACAGCTATACACCAAGATTACAGGCTATAGTAAAGCTAACTAACAATGGCAAATATCTACAATATTTCCATAATCTATCACCCACCTCCGGCCTTCCGTGTTCTTCTCAAACTTAAGATTTTAACTTTTTTCCATCTTTTAACCCTGTATTCCTATGAGACCTAATCCCTACATCAGATAACAAGTTTTTCACTAGATGATACATACGAAAGAATTAGCATTCCGCTACTTATGGACGGACATCAATAGCAAGTTGTGCATCAACATTAACTTTAAATGTCTACAGTCGTTAAGAAAGCCTTGGCTGCACACGGGGGTGTGCAAGTGTTCATATAAGGGTGGGTGGCAGCTTATCATCAACGGTTACACTTTTACATATGGGATGATGACCGGGGCCGGCTTTACAAGGCCTTAAGCGCAAAATGCCAATTTCAGCTTTATAAACTTTTGGAGCTCTAGGCTTAGTCCGCCTAAAAATTCCAAGATACATTTCTGTTATTCATTAATATATTCGTGAATAATGATGTACGTGGATAAGGGGTTGGAAGTAATTTTGGAGCTCTAGGCTTAGTCCGCCTAAAAATTCCTATGACGATGATGATGACCGGGGCATTAGCCTGAAATTTGCATTGCTCCGGGGGCTCGTGGTCATCATGAAGGCTTCGAGTCTTCATCAATTTTGGAGTACTGGCTGCCTTGCATTGTTTCTGCTGCATTTAAAAAAATTTATCGAATATATATTCAGAAAGCCTTTTTAATTGTACTGGTGCTGAGAAATTGAGGGAGTGGTGAGGGAGATTCCTGGGTTCATATTGGATCCCACTAAAAAGATAAAAAGAGATGCCATACTCGTATCATTCTCAGCATGAAAAGGCTATGATAGATCGAAGCAGTACAGAAGAACAGCTCATTGTTTTGTTGGCTAAAGGGAAGTCGAGTCAGAAATATAGCTTAAAGGTTCCTTCCTTTTTACTACCTAATACTCTTTAAAAGAAAGCGCAGTATTATATTCCAGATCGAAGTAGTATATGTATAATTTAATCCAGAAAAGAAAGCGCTTATTATATTCTTTAGACAGTTTTTTTTTACTTTCCCACCTGCTTAAGAAGCTGGTCGGTAGTGCGGTGGAGCTTCTGCTATAATATTTTAACTACATTCACCAATATTCAATTGTAATGTAGTGTAGGAAGATTCCACTGTTATACATACTGTACTCTAGTACTATTATGCTAGTTGATGGTGTGGTGATTCATATTAAGTTCATGTAAGTAGTAGCAGTATTAAACTAATGTATAGGGCTATAGCAACCCCCATCATCCCTTGTCTTCTTGATAATTGAGTCTCATAGAACTCTTCACTACAAGATATATTGTCAAATAGGGCAATTTTAGGATATTAAATAGGGTAATTATAAAATTGCCCTATTATAGATAATCAAGTAGGGCAATTTAAATTTTCCTTAATTGATTCTAATAAATGGGGCAATATAAAATGTCTCCTATTTAATTCAATCTAATAGGGCAATAAATTAAAATTCTCCTATTTGATTATAATAAATAGTGCAATATTAAAATTCCTCTATTTATTCTTAACAAATAAAACAATACTTTTTTTCCCCTATTTAACACAACCTAATAGGGCAATATATTAAAATACCCCTATTTAACACTATAAATTATAATTAATATTATCTTAATAATACATAATAATTATTTAATTCATATATCTTTTTATACAAATTATCCATTCAATTAAAAGATACTTAAATATTAATCAACATATATATATATATATATATATACACACCCCAATTTTAAACATTATTCCCTACCTCATTTTATCTTTCTTCCTTTCTCTCTCTGTCGTTCATTTTCTGATTTCTAAATCCCTCAACCTCTAGTCCTCTATTCCCTGCCTTCTCCCCTTCGACCGAAGCCATCGGCGCACCAGAGCAGGACCAATTCCAGCTAGCAACAACACAGCATATTAGTGAATTGTTGGTCACCAATGGCGCCAACAGCAGCGGCAACGAGCAACCACCACTAGGCAACCGCAAAACTAGTGCCACCCCAACCACCACACAATCGAGCGGATTAGCACCGCCCGCGCGGCAGAGGACAACATCAAGCAGCAACACGAGCCATTCTCCATCTCAGGTGAGTACTAATTCAACTTCCTAATATATTTTTTACCTTCTTGTTGCTGATTGACATGGAGGTCCGAGGTGAGGTGGAATTCAATTATTCAGTTGTGTGACGCCGTTTCTGACTTTCTGACCTTCTGTGCTTCAACTATCCGGTTTGTATCGAGCTATACCATCCGATCTCAGGCATTTATATGTTAAGCTACTGTATGATTTTCATTTTGGAACTGATGTTGTGTCTGTATATGTTTGTTATCGGGGCCTCCATTTAAAATATGTTCAATATTTTTGGGTTGAAAATTGGAAATGGTAATAGGTCATAACTCATAGAATTCGAAGTGCATCCTACCACTGATGAGAGAAGATGATCGGAGAAAGTCGTATCCGCCGTATCGGCAAGATTTAATGGGCTTCTTTCCTAATGCGACTGGTCTTAGCAATATTAAATGTGTGTAAATATCCTACTGAAGGTATTTTGTTTTCGGTTGGTGGGAGAAGATTTTGGGTTATTTATTTTTGGAGTATGATATCAATAAGGAGATTGTTTTTTCTCTCTTGTCATATATGTATATAGAAGTGTGAAGATGACTATCTATTCGGCTCTGCTCCCGGAAGCTTATCAGATGTGCCTCTTGATAATTTTTTATTCACGTTTTCCTTTTATTCAACAACAGCGTCAAGAAATCCTTGTAATATTTTGTGTGGTGGATTATTTATTGATAGCTGTGGCCATTGGTTGACTAGCTTTTCCAAAAAAAAAATAGAAAATATTGGGATACATAATAGCATTACCATGACTGAAGTATGGTCAGCCTTTTATGGGTCGTCGCTTGCTAGGATGAAACGGTTGTCACAGACTTGAATATTGTGGCTCTGCTTATGATTCTGACTGAATGGTTGATGATGCATACAGGCCATCTCCTCATTCAGCTATGGTATACTTTTACTTCATGTTTTATTTTCCATAATCACAGGGGAAGTAAGCAGTAAATTTTCTTTGTATTCTTTAGGTTATCCATCAACCCTTCAATAAGAATAATAAATAAGGTAAGAAAAGGAAGGGGGGGTAAATAATTGAGAGCAGAACATAACTGGATTACTGCAAATGTCAAGGTTCATGTGGATATACCCTTTTCCATAGGTCTAGCAAGTCTCATAGGAAGGGCATTAGATTTGTATCGTGAACTTTGCATATTATTACTGGACTTTGCAGGCATGTCAACACATATAAGAGGAAGTATGCTGAGCAGGTCCGTTAACATGGAACTTTGCATCTCTATTCTATCTAGGCATAGAAATATAGGTGGAAACTTTATATAGAGATGACGAATCTGGAAGTTGTCGCAGACTTTCCAAACTAGAAGCAAAAGATGAAATGGGACCTGCATGACATCTGACAGGAAGATACACTAATGAATCTTGTGTCAAATTGAACTGCTGCTGCCACATTCATGTAGAAATTTATGACCAGTAGGGACATGCATCGTGATTATTTCTACCTAAGTATGATCCCTATCATTCAGTTTTAACGTGTCCCTTCCTGATTTTTCGTACTGTTCTGTATATACTTATTTTTTACTGCCACCTTCATTTGCTTCCATCTTATAATCAATGTATGGCTTAATTGTTCCCCTCTCTAGTGTTTATTTCATTCTGTGAAGGTCAAGGTTGCCCCTCTAGGCCTTTAGCTATATTGGGCCTGTGGAATTTCTTCTGTATGAGTTTGGAATGGGTAAAACTCAGGGTCAATTTGATATATCGGCGGCCATCCTGCTTGAGTTGGAATCATATCCAATTGCTTGTTATAGTTTATGAGCGCAGGTTATACCATGGGACTTGAGCCTGTTCCAAACCTTCAAAGTTTGATTCTTTGTGCACTCATAGCTACTTGTTTAGCTATCTGTTTCATGAATTTATACCATGGGACTTGGCTGGCTGAGAGTATATTATGTATAATTTATTACACTACTTGCTGATTGATTCAATCTCAATGACATGAATCAACACAAACAAACAGGACAGGTGGTGCGATAGAAAATTGGAAGATTAACTCGGGAGTTTATTTTCCTGATGATTGTAACTAGGATCTTATATCAGATCAAGTCCTCGTTTGAGACTGATTTCGATTTATAGTTTGGATGAGTGACTTGTTCAATAACAATGATAATAAAATTTATTTAGAAGATTTAGTTGTCACATGTATGTCCTGTGATTGGCTTGTTTGAATGAAAATATAAAGGAATTATTGACGTTTTGTCCTCAGGCTGAAACCTTTTTTAATGTTCTGGTGTATGAGTTTTGCAAGTATGTATTGATGAATGATTAATATCCAAGTATTCCTAGTGAAAAATAGGGATTCATCACATGATGGTGATATCTTTACTACAGCTCGTTGGTTCTGTTGAGGCCATGCTGACATTTATGAAATTGTTCTGCTTGAAGTTGCAGATTCAATTGCGAGCTAATGCTAAAAAGAAAGAGGAAGAAGCTTTGGAAGGAGAAGATAAGATTCGTGCTGAATTCACAGCAGAAATTACAAAGGTTCAGGATTTTATGGATCATTTTTTATCTTAAGGTTAGTCTAATTTTTTTTTAAGTTAAGTTAATTTTTTATGTATTAAAATTCAGTTAAATAATGAGTATTTATATCTATAAATACATTATGAAAGTTCTAAATATATTTCCATAGGCTTGGATGTTCCCAACTACAGTTAATCTTGCTTGAAGATTCAAAATGTTCATATCTTTCTTTCATTTCATTTCATTAGATATTATTACTTCTAAACTCACTATTTGTATTTTTTTTAACACAAAGAGTATTGTATGTGAAATATTCTGTACACAACTAATGGGTACATATTTGCAGGTATATATGCAATTGCGGTGGAATACATCTAAATAACGTGACTGAAATATTACAGATATCCTTTTATGCCATATTTATTTGCTTTCATAGTTAGAACAATAATATTTCAATATTATTGTCAATAACTACATCTATTGTTTTTTTTTTGTTAATAGGACAACATTCAAGTGAAAGACAAGGGTTATGCCGAAGTAAAAGTCGAAACTACTGAAGTCACTATAAGATTGCACATGCTTTGATCGATGTGGATTAGTTTTAACTCGTTTTCTTTTAGGATGTGAAAATAGTATCATAAACATTGATCGGATATTACTATATGAAAATCATTGATACATATACATTATTGCTTAATGTATTAAATCTATTTTTTAATGTTCAATATATAATCTTTTTTCTCATGTCAAATTAATTATGTGAAACTTTATTACTCTAGTTTATAATATGTATATAAATTATTAGAATAAAATATGAAAAATATTTAAGGAATTAAATAGGGCAATATTTTTGCCCTAACAGCTAACTCAAATAGGGCAATATTTTCGCCCTAATAGGTAACTTAAATAGGGCAATATTTTCACCTTAATAGGTAAGTTAAATAGGGCAATAATTTTGTCCTAATAGGTAACTCAAATAGGGCAATATTTTAAAAGTTTCCCTAATAGCTTTAACTTAAATAGGGCAATATTTTAAAAGTTTCCCTAATAGCTTTAATTCAAATAGGGTGATAATATTGCCCCCATTGACAATAATCAAATAGGGCAATTACAATTGTCCTATTAGAGTGGAAACAAATAGGGCAATTGAAAATTTTACCCTTTTAACACTAACAGGGCGCAGATAATAGGGCAATATTAGGGCAATTTTTTTCCCCCTATTAGACTAATAGGGCAATTTTTTTATCTAATAGGGTAAATAATATTGCCCTATTTAACTATATATCTTGTAGTGCTTGAACACGCATTTAAATGCGCATGCGAGCATGAAGGAATTATACTAGTACCATGAGTTTCTATGTGCACACGCTCAATGCCCCCTGCCATTACCTAGAATAGTAATTATGAGTTTATAATCTCAAAATTTTAGCTGGGTTCCGGACAGGACAGTAGTAGACAGAAAGCAAAACATTTTTTTTCTGGGGTCTAGTGTGAAGTAGGACGACGAGTGCGGGTTATTGTATGAACGACACAGCTTAATTAGCTAGGATAAGGCAGGACCTCGGGATTGGGGCGTATGCGTGATTGTATGTTACTGTATCAAATGCTCTGATATTTGATTATTTTTATTTACTTACCTGTTTATACTTTTTTTTTTTTAACTTTGTTGATTCGTGATGACGAGAGTTCGAAAAAGTTGGACATAATCCGAGATGTTAGGTAAAAATCTATTCGATCCGGCTAAAAGTTTATATATAACAATCAAAGAACTTATAAATCAGAAACTTATTCGGTTTGAATCATTACATGATTGATATCCAATATAATTTGAAACCTATCCTACCCAACATTCTATCAATATTTGATATAATTTTAAAAATTATAAATTTAAAATAAATCCTACATGAACTGATATTTATTTAAAATCTAATATAATCTAAAAAAAATCCAATTAGAGATTTTTTATAAAATTATTTTTTTCCATATTATTTTATAATATTTGATTCTTCCATTTATAAGTAAAAGATAAATACATAAATATAGTTTATTAGACATACCCACATCTAAAATAGTTGGTTTAGAGCATATTGATAGATTAAGTTGACGGCTATTCTATTTGAAAAAGATAAACTAGAGGAAAAAAGTCTAAGAACTTATTCTCCTGAACTTATTTTTGCTAATATGATACCATTTTAAGTTAACTAAAAAGTTAATAAGGTATTATTATTATTTTATTATGATTAATGTCATAACTAATATTTTTATATTAGTATTATCATTGTCCATATAAATTTTAGATACATACTCAAAAAAATAAGCCATAAGAAAACATTATTACATTTGCATCATCATTATTTCAAAAAAAAAATCTCGAGTAATGCACTCCACAAACAAAGTCATTAGATAACACATGGTGCCCTACCCTCAATTTAGCATAAATGATCTATGATGAATCAATACACCTTCAACATAATTTTCTCTATTCAATATTAACAAAATAATCATCAATCCAAGTTGAAGCAATATATATCTTTTGGATTGAATAAGATACTATAATATCATTATCAAATTTAATATGATATAATCAAGATTAAAAAATAATAAGGTGTTGTTGTTATACTATTACTATTTCCCTATTTACTATTACTATTATCGTTATTGATGTTATCATTATTAGAGTTTTTAACATTCATTTTGTATTATTATTATTATCATCATCATCATTATTAAAATTCTATTGATATGATGTGATGTGATCGATATATTATCAATGGTCAATATAAATTCATATTATGTAAGGTCTACAAAAGATATTAGTATAACATAAAATTAAAATAGTACTTGAACTCAATATAATTCAGGTTATAATGAGGATGAATTACAAGTTATAACTTAAAATCAAAAGTAAATAATTCAATTGAAAAGACACTTAAATTTGAAATGTCAATCACCAATTTTTAATACATCTAAAGATAAAATAATAACAATAAATTTCAAGGATCAAAGTCTAATAGAACCAAACTTAAGGAATAAAATAAACCAAAATGACCAAGTTTGAAATAATTAGACCTGATATATATTTAAAAAAAATAGTACGAACATGACCTAAATTCAAAAAAGCTCGCATCTCATCTAAATATGATCCAAAAAGTAGAACAATTCAACTTTATCCAAACGTGGACCACATTTGAATTAAAAGTTAAATAATCTAAATTTATCCAAAAGTCTATGCATTCTCTACCCAAACTGATTCGGTATGATAAAATGACTTAAGATTATCCAATTTTGAAATTATCTAAATAAAATTCGATCAACTAAAATGACCCAACTTTATCTAAAATTAAGACGATCGAATTATTATATGACTTGACTTGAATTCGATTTGAACCCCTCAATTATTAGCTCTAGTGATAAGAGAGATTTATTTGTGATTTCATGTCCGTCAAAAATCTATTCGTATACTGCTAAAATTTTGGAATGTGGTTTCTTATTGGAATTTTTTTCTTTCTTTTTTAAGATGGCCAAGGCGGGCTAGCTCTTTGAGCCAGGTGATTTCCTATTTGATACTTACAGGTGTTGCTAGTTTAGTGAATGTCACTCTCAGGGTGGTTCGGGAAGACATTTAACATTTTAGTTTCAAATTTAATACAAACAACCACAGCTCATCAAAATAATATACGTATATGGGTAAGTTTTGGTTAGTCACCAATAAACAACCTTTTAACTAATTATTAATTTCATCATGATAAATTCATCGACACAATTTAAAATAAAAAAATATATATCTTTCCATGTAAGTTGTAGTTATAACTTCAAGAATCTAATTATATTTCTTCTATGTATCCATAACTTGTTGGCATTGTAAATCGATTATCGTAGTACATTGGAGTTATATCTTCATAACTCATCGGAGTTCCATACTCGTCGTAGCTTGTCAGAATTCTAAATTTATCATAATTTGAAGGGCTTCCAAATTTATTATTCATAATAAGTGTTTAACAAAATAATATATTATTGTACCGAAAGATTTGACAAAGAATTCATCCTTTTGATAAAAATTTTATACTGAAACATATACTTGATTATAAAGAATGAAAATATTAAAGTTGTTCATTTATATATACACGATCGAATTCTACAAATTGAAACAAGCATATCGATTCTTCTGATAGCCAAAAAACATTTCCCTTGAATAACAAACAAACGTTCCTTATAATGTGATGAACCATACATTTTCGTTGGTAGGAGAAAAGTTGTGAATAACACAAATTATTGGAAGATAACAACAACAAAATTTGATGTAGGGGGAGGGGGACCGGCAACTTTTATCGTTGCTAGTGGGAACATCATCTTTTGCCACAGTCGGGAGAAACGTGGGGAATGACAAAATTAACCAATGCATGAGACTTTTATTTTCCACCAAATGCTTTAAGTTTTTTAAAAATAAGAATACCCTATATATGTTGGGTTTTATAGAGAATGAGTTGGGCCAGTACTTGATAGGGTCCCTATCATATATTGATAAGGAAGGACTGTGGCGATGTAAACGTAATATTATTAAAGTTAGAAAGGCCTATCGATAAAAAACTATATGGTATTAAAATTTGCACACCAACTGTGACATAATTGAGAAAAATGATTTTATCCAATACACCTTAAAATGTTGTTGTTTTAGTCATAAAAAAATGAAATTCATAGCCAGGGACCCAATTCAACTAGTTAAACTAGGATCAGACTAGATCATACCACGATTATACCGGTTAATTTTTTGAATGCAAGTAATTTTCAATCAAACAATTGTTGGACTAGTTGGACAACACATAAACCATTACAACAAGTTGATTTATGATCCAATCTTTAAAATACTAGTTAGAGTAGAGTATATATTTTAGTTTTCAATTAATATATATGTGAGCATCTTAGTTATTGTATATGTTTTGATGGTAGCATGTTAATACAAATTTTGGCGATATGTAATTATAACTTTTATAGTGAGCATGTTACAGTTCATTTTATTTTATTTACACACATATATGTGTGTGTGTGTGTGTGTGTGTGTGTGTGTGTGAGGATATGTTCACTAGTAATATTAATATTTTGGTGCACTGATGAGTTGTATGAATTGAGATCAGTTGATTGCACTGAGGAGTTCTTCTTCTTAGCATTTGGTGCATTTGATATGATGCTTTTTTATTTAAGTTATGGAATTAATAAAGTTAAATTCTCAACATGTGATAGAGATCTAAAAATAAATACACAGAAGAACAGTGTATATGTATTAGATGAAGGTGGTTATTATTTCTATAGACATTTGATTGATATTATATAATTATCTCAATTGTCTAGATGTTATACATTTGTATTTAAATACAAGTATTTTGGTATCGATCCGAGGAAGAAGATAATTACGTGAGAAATCCACATTATAAGTATGTATACTATATTTGAGTGGCATAAGAATAGCTAATATATTCTTGGAAATCAATCCAAGTAAGTTTGGTACATGGATAATTTGTACAACAACCCAAATTGAAAATTCATATGAGAAATTAAACATTTATGATTTAGATGATGATGATGATCTCGACCACATAGATGTGGATGATATTGACCTGACTATCGTTGACTTCAATGCCAAGATTAGAGACCTTGAAAACTTAAACATTGTTTGTGTTGATGTTAGTAGCATAGCAGTTTAGACAAATGATCAAGAGGATATGGAAGACTTTATTATTGAAGATGTCGATGTGAAAGAAGAATTTTTAGATGAGGAAATTGAGGGATAATTATATGATAGAGATAAAATTTATGATTCTAATTAGTAATTATGTACTTTAGTTGTAGTTTGGTATTTGATCCAAACCTAGTCACAAGTTCATTACCGATGATCATCTTCTCTTATTTTCTTTGATTTTGGCATGTTCTACACTTTTTTCATTTAGTTTTATCATCACAATCGATAGTTCCTATATATCATTATATTTGATAATTTCTATATGGGTGATGTTGCTGCCTGAGGTGATGATGTTAACAGTGATGGTCAAGACCATCATGCCATCACATTCTATGCTCTAGGTGTCAGTACTTGGAAGGTATAAAACTTGATCTACTACATTTTCCTTTAAGATTACATTTATAATTTTATTATCTTAAAGATAAAATTGATATTTTTCATGTTTTAGGTCCTAGGAGGAGGGTTCGAGAAAGATAATGAGATAGGATGATGTTGGAAGCGTTTGACGGTGTGAAAGATGAAATTTTGAGGTCAAATTCAGTTCTTGAGATAACACGTTATTTGCTATTAGTTTGTATAGTAAATGGTTTACCAAGAGTGCTAAAAATGAGATTGGGATAAAGACACTACCATGTTATAAGAGATGGACATATGTCCCTCATAGGGATAAGACAAAGATTTTCCCAAAAGTTGAATTAAAAGTTATTTATTACCTTTTATAATTAAGTTATCACATCTAAATTATGGAATTTTTAACATATGTTTATCTATATACGCAGACATATTTTTATTTAGCTATACGGGGAGTAACTCCAGTTTAGCCAATGATTCAATTAGGTCTCGATCGAATAATGTTTCATTGATACAAAAATTATAAGAGTGATCACAAAAAGCATTGAAAAGAAGATAATGATTATATTCTTTCTTTTTTTCCAAGCCAAGCACCGAAAGAAATGTATCAATCTATGAAATTTGAATGATGCAAAGGTAATATTAAATTTTGGCATACAAATTGAATAAAAATAATATGAAATTATTACCTTTTGGTTGGTGTAGGCTTTGGCCGGAAAAAAAAATGTTGTAATTAGGGTAAAACAAACTACTCTCCCCTATCATAGTGCACAACCATTATCATGGTTTCACCATAAGAAGGTATCAGAATTTTTTATTCTTATATTTTTCATTATTATAGTATTGTAATGTATTAAATTTTCTTTTAAAATTATATGTGCTAAATAAATAAATAAATACAAATTATCTACACCCAAGACTTACATATATATGTATTTTAAAAATAAAAAAAGAATCATTCCCAGGGCCAATGAAAATTTTAAGCTAGCTAATAAATTATAATATTGCTAATATTCTTTATAATATATGTTTAACATTTTTTACATGAACAAAACAAACTGTTAAGGAAGCAGGAAGAAAGCTTGTCATATATGTCTTCTTGCAATGCTATTATAAATAATCCTACACCCCTAGAAATAAAGGAAGATCCAATAATTGATGAAGTCCTAGGTAGTCATCTAAGGCACAGAAATGATGTGGAATGAAAAATTTCGATGGAGGTATGTTCTACTTATCGCATGAGTTAGATGTAAACTAATGCATAAGAACATTTAAAATGGAAATCCAAGGTAAAACAAATCCAGAAGAAATTAATCAACATACAACGCAACAACAGGCTGCATATGAATGCCAAAAGGAAGAATTACAACAAATAAAAGAATTTACGGTGAAATAGTATCGAGGTCCTCCACCTTTATCATCAAGATGAAGATGAATTTTAGGTTTTATGTTAGTTTGAACAAGTCTATCTTATTATGTTTGTTTTTAAGTTACATTTTCATGATAACATCCAACTTTAAAATGTAATATATTATATATTTGAAAATCAAAATAACATTGATTTGAGAAAGAATTATAATTTAGTATCCAGAACTTATCTAACTAACTTGACATAAATACTTTCTTCTTTTTATGGGAGTCGAGTAACTAGCTAAGACAATATAAATAATTTTCTTGTTGAGCATCTACAAGTAACTTAAGAAAATATTTTAGATTTTCTAGCATACCGCCATTTAGAGATGCACACAGCATACAAGGTTCTAACTCTTTGTATCTTCTTAAATGTTAATGTTATTTATATTGCTAACGATTTTTAAGTACATTTTTTTATTGTATATAATATATTTTGATTATTATTATTATTAAATATATTATATTTTTTTCTAAAAAAATTGAGAATAAGGTTTTACCCTTTTTTTTATTTTTGATTTTATCTACATAAGATTGTAGATAATAAAATTATTACCAAGGATAATAATGTTTGTATTAAGAGTTTATGATTTTTTATTATTTATATTTATTACATAAAATGGTCATGGTAATAAGATTATTATGAAGGATAATACCATCGATAATAAAGGATAATATCGATAATAATAAAATATCTTTTGTGATTTTTTTAAAAAAAATTATTTATATGAAATTGTCGGTAATGAGGTTATCACTAAGTATAATAATTTCAATAATAATTTTAAAATTTTAAATTAATTTAAATATAAAATTATTAATAGTAAGCTTATTATCAATGATTTTATCACCGGTAATAATGTATTTTTTATAAATAAATAAAAAATCAGACTTGAAAAATTTGTCTTCGGTAATAATTGAAAATTTAAAGTTATTGATAATAAACTTAATCGCGATACAAATATCGTTGGTGATATATCAGTCTTACCACTGACAATTCGTAAATTATCAAAAGTATGGTTATTACCAGCTTACTTGTAGTGATGATTTAATACGAATGAAACATCGTTGGTAATTGTTATTATCGATAATTTTTTTCTTATTACTAATAATATTTACTGTCCTTATTTTATTTTATTTGTATTGAGTTCCTAAAGTGCTTGTTGTTGGTGTATAGGATGTTGGCACCATACATTATACCTTCCCAAATTCTGTAGGTGCTCTTATCTTGTGGGGAGATTGTTGTCATTGGTGTTGCTTTAAAATTATAAGAGTAAATGTGCTCTAAATTTAAACTTGGGAATTTTTTTGGTCGCAATCTCATCAGTCTCTCACTTTGAATTAATTCATCGATGGGTTCATCTTTTTCTTGATAAAATTAATGTAAATAAATATAGTATTTGATAAGTAGTATTCTGTATTCCTAAGTAGAAGGAAGAAAAATATCTTAAGAGGGGCAGATCTCTACCTAAACACGAGTAATTTCATCCCTTGGATGAATGAATGGATTGAAACGCTATTCCTTGGAAAGAAAACACTATTCTGTGGGTAGAGCCGGGGCCGACACGTATTTTTCCTTCTGTCCACTTCACTGGCCAATAACAAGACCATACAGAAATCGACGACACGGCTGATGGTAATGGAGTTGAAAGATCAAATGGATGGGAGGTGACTGCGATTACTATACTAGGGTGGTGTGGAGAGGGAACATGCTTCTGGTGACGTGAGAGGTAGGGTTATGGGGAAGGAATGGGAGTGTGCAATTTTAAAATTAAAATGTTTCCTAGGCGAAGAACATGGCTGTCGTCCGGAGAGGAAAGGAAAGGGTGATGATGAGCGTACAGAATTACTGTTGTTCGAGGGGCTTTTAACTTCCCACCTCTCTGCTCTGCTTTTTAAGTTAGGAAAAATAGGTGGCGGGGAATGCAAATTACTATTAAAAACCGAACGGCTGCTTGCAAAGCAAAATGCAAACCTCCTAAAGGTGAAGGTTGGTACCACGTAATACAAATTTTGTCTTGATAGACTACTACGCGCGGGGGGGGGGGGGGGGGGGGGGCTAAAGATTCATTTGATTCTTTTCTTTATCCCTACTAATTTGTAGAGAAGTAGTCAACAACAGACCCGTACAGAATTACCGTACGAGTGAGGATTTAAATACGTAATGTCTATCTCCGTAATACTTATCAGGAGCCTAAATCTATATTTGAAGGAGCAATAATGTTGGCTATTGGAGTTGGCTATTTTTATCCTAGTTAAATAAAGTAAATTTATTATAAAAATAAGTCAAAAATATTAAGAAAATTATAAGTAAAAAGTAGTTATGAAAATATCTAATACGATCTTTTAAACATACACTAGTTTATCTGATTCCTCACAAAGTTTTTTGTCATTAATAAAAGGTTGTACGTAGGAATATTCATAATCCGATTTCCGTATCTACAGTATCAAATACTACTTTTTTCTATATCTTGTAAGTTGAATATATATATAGAATCCCGAATATTTCAACAATTTTGATAATTCTTATAAGATTTTTTTATTATTAAGAAAACATATATTAGTTAATACTGATCTTTATATGAATATCTTATTTTATTTAAAATTATTATTAAAATGTTATTATTAATGTTTAAAGTACAAGAATAAATAAACTTTAAAACCTTAACACTATAAAATTATCATTATGATATATTATTGAAATATTCATTAAAATAACAAATGCATTTTTATTTAACCGAATAATATGATAAAAAATCGAATATTCTAAAGAATGAACATTTTTGTTAAGAAATAAGGAATTGGATATCTTATCACTACAAGATATATAGTTAAATAGGGCAATATTATTTACCCTATTAGATAAAAAAATTGCCCTATTAGTCTAATAGGGGGAAAAAAATTGCCCTAATATTGCCCTATTATCTGCGCCCTGTTAGTGTTAAAAGGGTAAAATTTTCAATTGCCCTATTTGTTTCCACTCTAATAGGACAATTGTAATTGCCCTATTTGATTATTGTCAATGGGGGCAATATTATCACCCTATTTGAATTAAAGCTATTAGGGAAACTTTTAAAATATTGCCCTATTTAAGTTAAAGCTATTAGGGAAACTTTTAAAATATTGCCCTATTTGAGTTACCTATTAGGACAAAATTATTGCCCTATTTAACTTACCTATTAAGGTGAAAATATTGCCCTATTTAAGTTACCTATTAGGGCGAAAATATTGCCCTATTTGAGTTAGCTGTTAGGGCAAAAATATTGCCCTATTTAATTCCTTAAATATTTTTCATATTTTATTCTAATAATTTATATACATATTATAAACTAGAGTAATAAAGTTTCACATAATTAATTTGACATGAGAAAAAATTATATATTGAACATTAAAAAATAGATTTAATACATTAAGCAATAATGTATATGTATCAATGATTTTCATATAGTAATATCCGATCAATGTTTATGATACTATTTTCACATCCTAAAAGAAAACGAGTTAAAACTAATCCACATCGATCAAAGCATGTGCAATCTTATAGTGACTTCAGTAGTTTCGACTTTTACTTCGGCATAACCCTTGTCTTTCACTTGAATGTTGTCCTATTAACAAAAAAAAAACAATAGATGTAGTTATTGACAATAATATTGAAATATTATTGTTCTAACTATGAAAGCAAATAAATATGGCATAAAAGGATATCTGTAATATTTCAGTCACGTTATTTAGATGTATTCCACCGCAATTGCATATATACCTGCAAATATGTACCCATTAGTTGTGTACAGAATATTTCACATACAATACTCTTTGTGTTAAAAAAAATACAAATAGTGAGTTTAGAAGTAATAATATCTAATGAAATTAAATGAAAGATATGAACATTTTGAATCTTCAAGCAAGATTAACTGTAGTTGGGAACATCCAAGCCTATGGAAATATATTTAGAACTTTCATAATGTATTTATAGATATAAATACTCATTATTTAACTGAATTTTAATACATAAAAAATTAACTTAACTTAAAAAAAAATTAGACTAACCTTAAGATAAAAAATGATCCATAAAATCCTGAACCTTTGTAATTTCTGCTGTGAATTCAGCACGAATCTTATCTTCTCCTTCCAAAGCTTCTTCCTCTTTCTTTTTAGCATTAGCTCGCAATTGAATCTGCAACTTCAAGCAGAACAATTTCATAAATGTCAGCATGGCCTCAACAGAACCAACGAGCTGTAGTAAAGATATCACCATCATGTGATGAATCCCTATTTTTCACTAGGAATACTTGGATATTAATCATTCATCAATACATACTTGCAAAACTCATACACCAGAACATTAAAAAAGGTTTCAGCCTGAGGACAAAACGTCAATAATTCCTTTATATTTTCATTCAAACAAGCCAATCACAGGACATACATGTGACAACTAAATCTTCTAAATAAATTTTATTATCATTGTTATTGAACAAGTCACTCATCCAAACTATAAATCGAAATCAGTCTCAAACGAGGACTTGATCTGATATAAGATCCTAGTTACAATCATCAGGAAAATAAACTCCCGAGTTAATCTTCCAATTTTCTATCGCACCACCTGTCCTGTTTGTTTGTGTTGATTCATGTCATTGAGATTGAATCAATCAGCAAGTAGTGTAATAAATTATACATAATATACTCTCAGCCAGCCAAGTCCCATGGTATAAATTCATGAAACAGATAGCTAAACAAGTAGCTATGAGTGCACAAAGAATCAAACTTTGAAGGTTTGGAACAGGCTCAAGTCCCATGGTATAACCTGCGCTCATAAACTATAACAAGCAATTGGATATGATTCCAACTCAAGCAGGATGGCCGCCGATATATCAAATTGACCCTGAGTTTTACCCATTCCAAACTCATACAGAAGAAATTCCACAGGCCCAATATAGCTAAAGGCCTAGAGGGGCAACCTTGACCTTCACAGAATGAAATAAACACTAGAGAGGGGAACAATTAAGCCATACATTGATTATAAGATGGAAGCAAATGAAGGTGGCAGTAAAAAATAAGTATATACAGAACAGTACGAAAAATCAGGAAGGGACACGTTAAAACTGAATGATAGGGATCATACTTAGGTAGAAATAATCACGATGCATGTCCTACTGGTCATAAATTTCTACATGAATGTGGCAGCAGCAGTTCAATTTGACACAAGATTCATTAGTGTATCTTCCTGTCAGATGTCATGCAGGTCCCATTTCATCTTTTGCTTCTAGTTTGGAAAGTCTGCGACAACTTCCAGATTCGTCATCTCTATATATAAGTTTCCACCTATATTTCTATGCCTAGAATAGAGATGCAAAGTTCCATGTTAACGGACCTGCTCAGCATACTTCCTCTTATATGTGTTGACATGCCTGCAAAGTCCAGTAATAATATGCAAAGTTCACGATACAAATCTAATGCCCTTCCTATGAGACTTGCTAGACCTATGGAAAAGGGTATATCCACATGAACCTTGACATTTGCAGTAATCCAGTTATGTTCTGCTCTCAATTATTTACCACCCCCTTCCTTTTCTTACCTTATTATTATTATTCTTATTGAAGGGTTGATGGATAACCTAAAGAATACAAAAAAATTTACTGCTTACTTCCCCTGTGATTATGGAAAATAAAACATGAAGTAAAAGTATACCATAGCTGAATGAGGAGATGGCCTGTATGCATCATCAACCATTCAGTCAGAATCATAAGCAGAGCCACAATATTCAAGTCTGTGACAACCGTTTCATCCTAGCAAGCGACGACCCATAAAAGGCTGACCATACTTCAGTCATGGTAATGCTATTATGTATCCCAATATTTTCTATTTTTTTTTGGAAAAGCTAGTCAACCAATGGCCACAGCTATCAATAAATAATCCACCACACAAAATATTACAAGGATTTCTTGACGCTGTTGTTGAATAAAAGGAAAACGTGAATAAAAAATTATCAAGAGGCACATCTGATAAGCTTCCGGAGCAGAGCCGAATAGATAGTCATCTTCACACTTCTATATACATATATGACAAGAGAGAAAAAACAATCTCCTTATTGATATCATACTCCAAAAATAAATAACCCAAAATCTTCTCCCACCAACCGAAAACAAAATACCTTCAGTAGGATATTTACACACATTTAATATTGCTAAGACCAGTCGCATTAGGAAAGAAGCCCATTAAATCTTGCCGATACGGCGGATACGACTTTCTCCGATCATCTTCTCTCATCAGTGGTAGGATGCACTTCGAATTCTATGAGTTATGACCTATTACCATTTCCAATTTTCAACCAAAAATATTGAACATATTTTAAATGGAGGACCCCCGATAACAAACATATACAGACACAACATCAGTTCCAAAATGAAAATCATACAGTAGCTTAACATATAAATGCCTGAGATCGGATGGTATAGCTCGATACAAACCGGATAGTTGAAGCACAGAAGGTCAGAAAGTCAGAAACGGCGTCACACAACTGAATAATTGAATTCCACCTCACCTCGGACCTCCATGTCAATCAGCAACAAGAAGGTAAAAAATATATTAGGAAGTTGAATTAGTACTCACCTGAGATGGAGAATGGCTCGTGTTGCTGCTTGATGTTGTCCTCTGCCGCGCGGGCGGTGCTAATCCGCTCGATTGTGTGGTTCGGGTGGCACTAGTTTGCGGTTGCCTAGTGGTGGTTGCTCGTTGCCGCTGCTGTTGGCGCCATTGGTGACCAACAATTCACTAATATGCTGTGTTGTTGCTAGCTGGAATTGGTCCTGCTCTGGTGCGCCGATGGCTTCGGTCGAAGGGGAGAAGGCAGGGAATAGAGGACTAGAGGTTGAGGGATTTAGAAATCAGAAATGAACGACAGAGAGAGAAAGGAAGAAAGATAAAATGAGGTAGGGAATAATGTTTAAAATTGGGTGTGTATATATATATATATATATATAGTTTGATTAATATTTAAGTATCTTTTAATTGAATGGATAATTTGTATAAAAAGATATATGAATTAAATAATTATTATGTATTATTAAGATAATATTAATTATAATTTATAGTGTTAAATAGGGGTATTTTAATATATTGCCCTATTAGGTTGTGTTAAATAGGGGAAAAAAAGTATTGTTTTATTTGTTAAGAATAAATAGAGGAATTTTAATATTGCACTATTTATTATAATCAAATAGGAGAATTTTAATTTATTGCCCTATTAGATTGAATTAAATAGGAGACATTTATATTGCCCCATTTATTAGAATCAATTAAGGAAAATTTAAATTGCCCTACTTGATTATCTATAATAGGGCAATTTTATAATTACCCTATTTAATATCCTAAAATTGCCCTATTTGACAATATATCTTGTAGTGTATGGAGTTTTTTATATCTTAGATTTTTTTCCCACAATCTTAATGGTTTACAAGCTACAATCAAATTTCATCAATGAGGGCTATTTGACTAAAACTTCCCTTAAAATGTTCGTTTATCCTTAAAAGTACCGAGTTAGTTCTTCCTTCAATCCTAAACATTCAAATTTACTTAAGGATATGATTTTGAGAATGACGTGGGGCAAATAGAGGATGAATGAGGAACTTTGAAAGGTTTACCCTCTACCATAATACCCCAAACTGAATATTTGCTCTACTCTTCAAATGGTGGTGGCGTTTCTTCACCAACGAGGGAGCCTTGTGGAAACAAGTCATCGAGGTGGTGTATCCAAAGGTTCAAAATGGAATCATAGAAATCCCAGGGATTGACAGAGGCAAGACTACGTGGGGAGACATTGTCAAACGAGGCCGTGATATCAAGCTTCTGGTGGAGGACATAAAAATAAGTTTAGGGGATGGGGAAAAGATCAGGTTCTGGCATGACAACTGGGTGAGTGACGGCAACTTGCACGACAGATTTCCAAGATTATTCTCAGTTTCCGGTCAGCAAAATGAAAAAGTGGCTAATATGGGGGTATGGGACGGAGCGTACTCGAACTGGAGTATTGTTTGGAGGAGAAGACCGTTTGTATGGGAAGAGGAACAAGAGCAGCAGATGATGAACTTGATCGATCAGACCTTACCGAGCAAACAGGAGAGAGATGACATACTTTGGAATTATGACAACAGCGGGGTGTACACTGTCAAATCCTTTTGTGAAGCACAGTTCAGAGAAAAGGTAGGGGCAGAAGAAACAGGGACAAAGTATAGAAAATTCTGGATTGGAATAGCGCCGCCAAGGATTGAATTGTTGACCTGGTTCGTGATTCAACAAAAACTAAACACAAACGAAAAACTTGCAAAGTTACATCTTATCAGGATTAGTGATGCGTTGTGCCCTTTCTGTGGAACGGAAGCTGAGACGATCTTGCACTTATTTGCGACTGGATGGGTTACAATTGGGTCATGCCGGGAAACACTTACCAGGCCTTTTCAGCCTAGCTAGGAGTGGGGTGGAAAGGTAGGAAAGGTAAAATCTAGATTGCGGCATTTTTTGCAGTGGCTGGAACCATATGGGAGTTTCGAAATAAAGTTGTGTTCGATAATGCCAATATTTGTATGAACTGGATTCTGATGCTGATCAAGGCTAGGGTGGCATTATGGCTAAAAGACGGGCAGCACATTTGTGACTATAGGGTTGATGATATTGTGCATCAGTTACAATGCTATAGCTGAGATGTTGGTTCCCTCGCTGCTGGCTTTCTTTTGATCCTTGTTGCAATGTTGTCTCAGTTTCCTTTGGGGTCCTCTTTTATGTGGGTGGTTTTTTGGACTAGCGAGTCCTTGTATTCCAGATGTGTCTGGTTTTCTATTTAATCGATAAACCATAAAAAAAAGGTACGCCTTTTTTATGACAAAATTAAAGCTACGTAATTATTATCTATGTTATTTGTAAATTATTGTTCGCTTCAGAAAAAAAAAATAGACAATTAAAATACACACACACACATACTATAAGTAATTTTATTTTATTTCATTTCGACATATTATTTCTGAAACAAAATTTAAGAGAGTTGGACCATTGAATATGCCTTGAATCCTTGAGCCAGTGGGGCATCTCGCCCCATCATAGCCTCATTCTTACACTCTATGTCGCTGACTTGGAGGCAAATTCAGGCACACACATTATATACTCACTCCTTGTAAAAATGAAAGGCATTCTATAATCAAAATTTTATATAAAAAAGAAATTTATTTTATAAAATTAAAAGTATATCTTTTATTTTTACCTTAATTTTTTTAATTATATATGCATTAAATATTTTATTATTTTTAAAAATAAATGGTGTTAGTATAATTTTAATACTAATATTATTATTTTCTAAAAAAGTGTGCAAAATAATAGAATCAACTCTTTTTTGATGCGGATGAAGTATATATATATATATATAACTTAACATAACAAACCATTTTTAACCATTAAAATATAGCTTTTTTTTTGACAAGTATGATGGGGAGATACTTCACAAGAATTGAATAATGATTTGATTAAACAACATCGAGTTTTATTGATGGTAAATAAGTCTAAATAAGAGTTCCGGTTGGGTGATGGACAGAAGTGTTATTGGAACTCATGTGAGTGCCTGAGTGGTTTTGTGGGTAACTTTTAGTTGGTAATTGCTGGGAACCTAAAATTAAATTCATGTTTGCAACTACTGATAATTATCATAGATAAATAATTTCGATTAATATCACCTAATAAGTCATAAATTTTTTTATGCTCCATTTGATTTATAAAAAATTTTTAAAAAAAGAAAAAAAAAAAGAGGAAAGTAAATTTTTGTGTTTGGTTTATATGAAATAGAAAAGAGTAAGAAATAAAATTGTTAAAGATTTATTATATCATTTTCTTTGTGAAAAATTTGAAAGAAATATTTTCATTTTAATTTTATTTTTATTAAACTTTCTTAGAATCAAATAGAGCCGGTTAAAAAAAATTATTTTAAAGTATAACTTTTTTTATCCTTTCTTTTTTTTTAGACGTACTGAGTAATTATACTGCAACATCTTTTATGTGCTTTGAAAAATGAAAAAGTAAAGAACATATTTAGAAGGTTATGTTTAATTAATTTCCTCCTAAAAAAGTTCAAAAATGTCTAATTATATGATGTGTTTTTACATACAGAGGAGTAATTTGAATTTTACAAATAGTTTTATTCATGTTTGTATATTTTATCGATAATAATATAACGCTGGTTACCTTGCAGTTTGATTAGATCCTATGACCGGTCGGTGCTTAAAAAAAATTTCTTATTTTATATATTTTATCAGAGTGAATGTATGAATTCTAGCTTATAAAAATATAAATATAGTTAGACATGCGCATGCAATGGTTTGGAAATTACTCCATGTCACCGCCCTCCCACGCTAAACCCTCTTTAAATTCTCAGATCCCAAAAGGTTTCGTGAGTAAAATAAGACAAACCCATCTCATGCTGTCCAATTGTCCCCATTTGATCTCCCATATATTTTTTTATTATTACCGTCTTTGTTGGGTTTCCATATTGGCCGTTTTTTATGATGTTTGCTGCTTCTTCTTTCTTTCTTTTTTCCTCTTTTTTTATTTATTTTCCTTTTTCCCTCCTTTCTGCTGTTGGGGATGGGTTCATGGGAGGGGAAAGTATGTGGTTACAAAGAGAAGCTTTCTTAGAGTAGCGACAAATTGCTAAAAGGGAGAAAATTCAGATGTGATCGGGAACAGAGCATCATGTCAAGGCTCTGGTTTTCAACAAGGATGATTGTGCACCTTTTTTTTTTTTTTCTTTTTTCTTCTTCTTTTGGAATGGTGAGGGCGTCGCTAATCGATAATTATTCACATATTTGATTCCAAAGAGTGAGAAGAGAACATGGGCATTCCTCTCTCTTCCCCCTCGCTCTACAACTTCTTCCTTAAATGAAGGTAGAAGACGGACAATTTATGTCAACGTGGTAAAAAAAATCATGGCATCACATGCCATTTCAACCATATCATGCGCCAGTAATTGAATTTATTCGGCTTACTTTTGATCCTCATTGGCGAAATTTAAGTTTTCAAACCAGTCAAAGATACTGCAAAAGAGAAAGTTATTGATGATCGCAAGAAATAGAAAGTATTACACTTCAACTTTAATGCCTTTCTTCCAAAGTGTTTCAAACTTATTATTACTACTACTACTACTACTACAACAACAACTATTTCCATATTTCATTTAGCTTCTCTACTTCATACATATTAGTATAAAAATACTAAGGCACTATTTGGTTCTAAGAAAGTTTAAGGAAAAGAAAATTAAAATCAAAATATTTTCTTTCAAATTTTTCTCAAAGAAAATTATATAGTTAATCTTTACCAATTTTATACCATCTTCTTTTTCTATTTCATTATCTCATATAAACTAAACACAAAAAATTATTTCCCTCGTCATTTTCTTTCTTTTCTTTAAAACTTTCCACGAACCAAATGGATCATAAGTGTTCCATGTCATCCTTGATGAGCCCTAATATTAAAAAAAAAAGGTAAGTAAAGAAAATTTATTTACTTTCAAAACAAATAAAAACAAGGATTACATGAGATTCAAATAACACGCGAACTAAAATTGTCTTAAAGACTCATAGTCTAGATGAGCTAAGTTAATTTATCTATGCATCTCATCAATTTTATGTAAGATTTATAAGTTTTAGATTTTGATATTCTTTCTGCTATATCTTGAATGATATGTTGTCTTATATTGTTAGTTTTCCTATGCTCTTGAGCAAAAAGCTATCTATTTCTTTCATGCCAAATATGATAGATGGTAGCATAAAACAAGGCTTGAATGATATGTTTTCTAATGCTTGGTCCTCCCCCTCCTTTTATTGCCTACTATTGTACCTTTTGCCAACAAAACAGATGGTGTTTGTAGCCTAATTTCTTGATTTAAGGTAACTAAATGGTTCTAGAAAAATTACATTCAAAGAAAAGATTTGAATGAGTTTCAACCTTTTCAACTCATATGACACAATTTTCATCTATCTACAATCTAATAGCTTTTAATCAATCCTTTGTTTGAAGCCTTCCTTATATAGCTAGCCATCTAATAAAAGCATGCCTTTTATGGCATATTGAGACCACACCATTGGGCACCAATGAACCTTAGTGTCCTAAGATCTAAGTAGATCATATGCTCTAGTTATTTAAAACTTCTCTGGGATGAGTATATAAGGTAAGGGTTGAGGACAAAGGATGCTCTTGAAATACTCTCAGAAACTAAGTAACTTCTTAATAATCTGAGAGGTTGAAGGTTTAATTATCATAGCCCAAATTTCCTTGCCCTTTAAGAAATAGGTATGCACCCATTTAACCCAAAAGGGAATATTTTTATCATCCAAATGCCATAAGAGCTTGCGCATGGCTACTTTATTCCAACATAAAAGGTTGTTAATGCTAAGTTCTCCTTTAGTTTTAGGTAAGCATGTTAAATCCCAAGCAAATAGGTCTTGTTTAGATATATCTAAAGGACATAACCAAATGAACTTATGACAAATGGAATTAACTTCATAGATAATGTGGTTTGGAAGTGGAAAAACCATAATCTAATAGGTTTGAAAGCTGAATAGGATAGAGTTTATGAGCTTTAACCTGCATGTATAACTGAGAATTTTTGTTTGTCATGATCTCAGATTTGTTGTGAATTTAACAATTAATGGCTTATAATGTTGTTTGTTAAGATATCTACCATCTAACAGGAGTCCTAGGTATTTGAATAGAAGCTTATCTTCTATAATGTGGAACTCAACATACAAATCATCCTTAAGTTAGGAGTTATAATTGCCACTATAATATATATGGCTCTTTTCAACATTCATGATCAGTCCTAAAAAACTTGAGAAATCCATGAAATTATCTAAGATAATTCTAAATGATTCTTTATAGCCATTACAAAAGAAAAGCAAGTCATGTACAAACATAAAATTTACTAGTTTCAACTTCTTGCACTTGGGATGAGGAGTGAACTAAAGGTTGGACCATAATTTCATTAGGGATCTATTTAAATACTCCATAACCAAGACGAAGAGGTAAGGTGATAGTGGGTCACCTTGCCTTAACCCTTTTTTTGCACAAAATGGAAAGTGTAAGGTTCCATTGAAGTTAATGAAATAGCTAACATTAGATACACATGACATGATGATATTCATGAAATGAGGAGGAAAGTGAATGACATACAAAACATTTTGTAAGTAATCATATTTGACTTAACCATAAGATTTTTTCATGTATAATTTGATCATAATCCTAGGTGATATATGTTTTTGATTCTAGCCTTTAATAATCTCAGTAACAAAAAGAATATTATCTGTGATTGCCCTTCCTTTTTCAAAAGTTGATCGGGATTGATAAATTAAGGTAGGGAGGAGTGGTTGAAGTCTATAAGTAATGATAATAGCAACAATCTTGTAGAGAATCTTACATCATGTAATTAATCTAGAATATCCAGCTCTAGTGACTTTAGGAAGGGTAGGGATTAGGTTTAAAGTGGTGACATTAAGAGACCTCGGAAGAAGAAGAAGAAGAAGAAGAAGAAGAAGAAGAAGAAGAAGAAGAAGAAGAAGAAGAAGAAGAAGAAGAAGAAGAAGAAGAAGAAGAAGAAGAAGAAGAAGAAGAAGAAGAAGAAGAAGAAGAAGAAGAAGAAGAAGAAGAAGCATTAAATCCATTAGGGCATGGTGCCTTGCCATTAGCCAAATAAAATACAACTGATCTGACTTCTTTTATTGTAATTGATGTTAAGAGGGAATGATGTTGTGCAATATTCAATATTGGCCCTTGTGCTAATATTGTGGGTTCAATAGTCTATCCTCTTGGAGTTTTAATACCCAACGATTTGAAATGGAAATCATAGAATACCAAGAAAATTACCTATTGATCTATGTATAAAGTCCCTTAGTCATCACATAATACATGGATATCATTCTTCATTTCTCTCTCGTTTACCATGACATGGAAGAAAATAGTATTATCATCTCATAAGGCAAGCCATTGAATTCTTGCTTTCTCTCTATATAACATTTCCTCACGTTTAGGCAAGCATTTATACTTTGCAATAAATTCTTTCTCTCTAAAATGAAAGGCTTGATCTGTAACATTCAGGCTGATATCATTTTGTACTTTTTCCAACTCTAATATTTCCTTTTATACTTTATTAAGTATGATCTCATAATGTGTCTTATTAAAATGCCTCATAGCTAATTTTGGTTGTTTAAGCTTATAAGTCATGACCTGTAGGCTACTACTAGTAGGGATTGTATCAAAGTGAGTTATAATCAGAGATAAGAATGTAGGATTTTTAGTCCACATGTTAGAAGGTGAAAGGAATTCTTCCATGAGGAATTTCATGTTGGATCTTGACTGCAGCTAAGGAATGATTTGAGATAAAAGGAACTACATAGTATACATATGCTCTTTCAAATTGATTAATCCAATGGGCATTACATAGGACTCTATCCAATTTACACCACATTCTTTCTTCCCTACTATCATTCTACTTGTGTGAATCAGAATGATGCATAACTGCACACGTATTCTTGATATTAAGGCCTTCAATCCTTTTTAGTACACACACACACACACACACACACACACACACACACACACACACACACACATATATATATATATATATTTAAAGTAGAGTAATTTTATTAGCAGTAAACACAACCTTGCTACTAAAGCATCATGGTATCTTTCTCCTCTACCTTCTAGGATGGATAAGAAGAAATGTTACAAATCCTTTACTTTATTAGGGTCTACAATGAGTGTACAATGAGTGCAACAACCATCCATTGTTATGAGAGGATACAACCTAAGCCACCTCTACTGTACCAATACAAGATAATAAATAGTACATTGAGACACACTAGGCAATGAAAAGTAAAAAACCATTCCTTATAATTAAAGATCCAACACTCTATTCCCCAATATCCTAACCTCATAATCCAAGCAATCATACGTTGAATATGGTTCAACCCTTACTTTTCCATTTGATAAAAAAACATTGTTTGTACCCGTACCCCTGAAGTGAACCTCAAAAATAGGTCATAATGTCATGGGGCGACTCCTTTTGCTTAAGTCTTTCTCATATGACACTTAGAAGCACAATTATTTTAGTTCTTAATAAGTAAGTCTTCCCTACACTATGCTATAACCACATCTAAAAGAACGAGTAAGAGTACCAACACTTGGAGAACTTAGAAAACGTAGAAAAAGTAAGAGTATCTGTGTGTATGAAGATAACACTTTTTATTGATGAGTAAATAGATATTTTACAACTTTCATTGATGGTGGGAGAAAATAGGTCCTCCTTTATTTATAGTTGAGGTCCCTCTCCCCACTTTCCTATAGTGAAAGGTTATAGATCTTTCGCAACTCTAAAATATTTCTAGAGACTCTTCTAGATTGCAATACATTTTGGAAGACTCTTTTAGATCCCTTCATGATTCATCTACCATTAGAACTTTTAGAGAGTTTCACACTATTTTGGGACATTCCTAAATATTTACATAAGTTTTCACACTATTAAGGACTCTTATATACTAAAGTTCACACAATTCTAGTACATTATAGAATCTTTTGGATAAAAATGTGAAAAAAATGAGCAGGTAGTGACAATAAGCTCTTCAATCAATGAATAAAATTCAGTTGGACACCTAGATCTCACAATCTATCATAGAGATCATTGCATCATGTCATTGAATTTTTTGAATTGGATTACACTTCCATCTTCATGTTTTTTAACCACTCCTTTTGGAGAGATAACACACAATTCATATGAATTTGCATATACTCTAGTGATATTAACCTCCTTGGACTCTATAGGAATGGAAAAGATGCACATGAATTGGTTGTGCTAGTCTCTTAACACCCCTTTGGCTATATTGTTTGAATTTGAATAAACCAATGCATCTATATTGCACTTCACTGTCCCATGCAATGGTGTCTCCCAAAATTCATGGCTTGCATTCAATCTTACACTATCAAATCTACTACAAAAATCCACCACACACCTCAGTTTCTAATTACATCATTTAGTGTATGTGGGAATGAAGGTAGCCACACTCTCAACCACCAATTGAACCACAATAGAGTCAAGTATTGAGGGATGCTGAGTTGACTAGTGGCATTCTCAAATTTCCGCCCATTCCATTCCTTCCATAAAGACTATAAGATAACATTAAGGATTCTTTCCCATACCTTCCGTTGTAAGGTGTCATTTCATGGACTATTCTAATAATCATAGAGCTCAAGGAAGCTCTTCATGAACAACCGCATCATCCCTGCAATCCTTAACCACCATGAACAAAATTTCCCTACAAGTGTGCACCTTAACAAGAGATGCCTAGTAATTTTTTTAAGCTTCACATAAAACATAAACAACACCCTTAGTATAAATAATTCCTCTCTATGCAAACAACACTCTCATTGATACTTTCTCCTTAATGTATAACAAGATAAAATTCTCAATACATTAGGGCATGAAACTCAACTAAAAATTTATATCAATCACAAATTTTTTGGGTAAAATATATAGCCATTATTCTAGTTACAAATTTCATGGAGATCTAGTCTCGCTTAAAGTAGCTCCAACACACCCCACCATTTATGTTCGAATTAACTTGCACTTCCATTAGTATCGCCAACAACTGGTTTACTAACTCATTTTCTAATTGAACACGAATCTCCTCCATAAAAACACCCAACACCATTGCCCCCTTCCCCCCACATGCCCATTTCAAATATTATAATGTGTTTATAAACAACGGGTATTAATTTGTGGGAATGACACTTTTAGTGGTTGGTCCCTAATCGACATATCTTCCTAAAAATAGGTTAGATATTTCATTCCCCACCCATTTCCTAATTCTTTTCTCAAGCATACTCCTTTAGTATTTATTTCACATAACTACACTATATATAATTTTCCACTCACCCCTTTTTCTAAAAGCCTACCATGATTTAATGCTAGAAAATAAATGAGTTTAATATTTTGAATCAACCACCTCCTTCAAAAGAGCCTCCTCCATTGACAATCATTTTCATAACCATTTCATCATTAATGCCTCATTCTTATGGTTAATATTCTTTACACCGAGCCCCCATATGTTTTAGCATTTCTACTTAGCACCACTTAGCTAGGTTTTGTTTCTTAAAATACACATTACTCTTACTCCATAGAAAGTGGTGTAATAATTTCACAAATTTTTCTACTACTCATTTAGGTATTTAAAAAAAAAGACAAGTAATAAACAGGAAGATAGTTCAATATCGATTTCAGTAGTATCAATCGACCACATATAGAAAATAGTTTCCCTTTTCATCCCATTAATCACCTCTCTATCTTCTTTATCACAAGTTCCCATAATTAAATCCTAAACAAAAGGAGTCGAATTATTCTTAACCTTTGTCCTTGCCGCCATTTTCAATAATCATGCATCACTAATATGTATCCCTTTTAGGGAACCTTTGTAAAAGTTTACTCTAAGTCATGGGGCCATGTAAAAAGTAATGAGTGTGCCTTTTATGTTCATCAAATACTCCTATTTTTTCAAATAAAACAAAACTATACCATCAGCATAATGTAAGTGGGAGGTATTTAGCTCATTCCTCCATGTTCTAACCTCTTCCCCATAGAACAACTATCACTACTTTTCAAGATTATCATGGTAAGAAATGCCTCCCCTATATATATATATATATATATATATAAGGCAAAAGAAGGTTTCCTTGCCATAATTCTCATTATAGCTTGACTAACTTGGCGAGAGATCCATTAACTAGCATTGAAGCCACTACTTATTTGTACTAACACCTTCTCCACTTTATTCGCATTGGTTGAAACTCCATACACCTCATAGCTTGGTCTAAAAGTTCTCAACTAACACTATTATATGCTTTTTTGAAGTGCATATTAACTATCGCTGATACTACATGTTGCATATTCTAAGAATCCACAACTTTTGAAGTAATGAGGATATTATCAGAAATCACGACCATAAAAATGTTGTTTAATAATGGTTTTTAAGGTTTTGATAATGGTTTTGAGTCATTATTAAGTCGTGTACTATTAAATATTTAATAATAGTTCCATAACCGCTATCGAAACCACTGAAAAGTATTAAAAGTTGGAATTTTAATAATGGTTATAAAGAAAAGTTGCTATTAAAACTAAGCTGTAATAATTGTTCCTTAGAATAAACGCTATCAAAAGTCCATATTCATAATATTCAATAACGATTTTTGTTTTAAAATCATTGCTAATTTTTTTTATCTTCTCTATTCAAAGGTTTATTATATTACTATTTTCAATTACTTAGTGTAAAACTGAATGAATATGTGTGATTTGAACCCTCAATAGTTCTTTAGAATTACATACTCATTTGATTCTAAAAATCAATAACACTAAGCATCAAGAAGGTAATTAGAAAAATATAAGACATAGATAAACATACAACCAAGAAAAATCAATGACAAGAGATCTCATATTTTACAAGAACATAGATCTATTAAGAATAACTTAAAAAAATCAAAGAACAATTGCACCAAATTACAACAATCCAATAGAGATTCATTTGAATATGGGTTTCAAATTTTGATGAGGCTAGTTGGGATCCAACAAAACAACAAACACAAAATTGATTACGTCAATAAAAAATGAGCAACCACATGGGATCAAACAAACACTTACTAGGCTTGGAATCAAAAGATGAAAACATGTTCAGAGATGAGACATTAGGCACTAAATCTAACAAGGACAATATCTTACCACCATCAACACCATGTTAATCACCCTAGAAAACCCCTAAATATCAACCATGAACCCATATAACCTTATATTTGAGACAAATTTGACAAAATCAAACCGAACAGGGAACTAGAAGTTGGAGTAGATTCATACAAAATATCGAACTAGATCAAAAGTGAGAATTAAACGCCTGCTTTGGATTTGAGAAATCTAAGAAATTATACAGCCCGACACACCAAACAACAATGATATTGACAAAAATCAAGGGGCAAAATATCAGCAAAGTTCCTATACAAAATAACACTAAAACTTCAACAAAGACTCAATTTGTGAAAACCAATGAAGCAAAAAAGAAAAAGAACAACAAACGGAACTGAAGAGGAACAAAATCAGGCAGATAGAAGTTTAATTGGATCGATTTTGCAAAGAACATGTCTAATTGAACACATGCAAACCAAAATCAAAATTTAGAAGCCACACAAACAAACTAAGAATAAGATTGAAGAAACCGGAGGAAATGAGACGAACTATTGACGAAGAATGGATTAGTGATAGACTTATAGACTGCAAAAGTTAGGGTTAGATATAGGGATGGCAATGGAGTGGGTCGGTATCGGGGATCCCATCCCCATCCCGGAACCCGAGCCAATTTCTAATTTTTTTTATCGGGGATTCCCCGACCCGATCCTTGTGGGGATCAAATCCCCATACCCAACCCGATTCCCAATCTATTTTCCATCCCCGATTTATTCCCCAACCTTAAAACCCGACCCGATACCCGAAACCTGACTCAATACCCGATCCCTGACCCTCAAACCTTATTTTCATATTATAATTTTAATTTATATTTTATAAAAAAATTATATTATATATATATATATATATAATTATTTGGGGCGGGTTCGGGATGGGGACCCCAAACCCGTCTCCGCCCCGTCCTCGAAAAATTCCTATTAAGAATCATCGAACCCGAACCCGATCCTTAAATTTTCTCCCCTAGGGGGAAATTCCTAATGGGGCCTCGAACCCGCGAAAAAAATTGTCATTCCTAGTTAGCTATAAAATGTGAATGAATGTACACAAGAAAGGAATGAACATAAGAAATCGGCCGATTCTACATGCATGCTTTGATATATGACTTACAACCATTATCTAAAAGTGTTGTTGACTCTTTATTTTTTCAACTTTATCTAACGGTTTTAATTAAAATTTTTATTGATGATGTTATTTTAACCGTTATCTATATATTGTTATCAAATCCTTATTTTGTAGCGGTAAATATCCTTGTTGCTAATGAAAATAGTTATCCTTTCCACTCTCTCTTCTCTGTTACACGTTCCCATAATGACATCCTAGAGAATGAACCACCGATTGGGACTCCTAGATAAGCAAAAGGAGTCGAATCATTCTTACCCCTCATCCTTGTCACCATTTACAAAAACCATGCATCACTATACTAGTTTCCCCGTTAGCGAACTTTTGTAAAAATTCAAGTTTTGGCGCCATGTAAAAAGTGATGAGTGCACATTTTATGTTCATCAAATACTCCTCTTTGTTGGACAGAACGAAATTATGTCGTTAGCATACCTGTAAGTGGGAGATCGTCAGCTAATTCCTTCTCACTCTCATCTCACCCCTTCCCATAGACCGATTCCCGCCACTTTTCTGGATTATTATGATAAGATTCGCCGCCCCTATATTAAATAATAATAATAATAATAAAGGCGAAAGAGGCTGCCTCGCCGTAGTCCTCGTTGTAGCCTGAATAGCCCGGTTGGAGATGCATTAAGTAGCAGCGCTGAAGCTACTATTGAATTGTAACAGGGCATCATCCACTTTCTCTGCATTGCTTGAAACTCCGTACACCTCATAGCCCGGTCTAAAAATTATGAGCTAACACTGCCATATTCTTTTTGGAGGTCCATCTTAAATATCGCAGATCCTACATGTCGCCTATTCCAAGAATCCAGTACTCTTAGAGCAATGGGGATCCTATCAGCAATATTCTTGTTGCTAATGAAAGTCGATTGGGCCAGTCTAATATCCTCCGGGAGGCTTGCCTTGAGTCTAGCCGCAAGGACCTTAGCCGCTATTTTTGACAAAGCATCCCGCCATGCTTTAAAGCATACACATAAGTGGCATGGAAACATTTTAAACTATATCAAATAATAATAATAATATTAATTTTTTTTCCAAATACCCGAAATTAAATCAAATATGCATAGTCCGGTTTACAATATGTGGCTTATTATACACTTTAATATGTAATTTAGTATAAGAATAAAATATCATGTTAGTATGATTTACAAATTAGTAAATTACAACTAATTCAAAGTACAAACAACTAGGGTAAGATCAACATTAAAATAACACTTTAGGAGGGGGGGGGGAGGGTGCGAAATTGTGTTTGCGAATTCTAAAGGAGGCCATAATTATTTGTTTTTTAATTTTTTGTTCACATGTTCCCATGAATGTTAAGTTGGTTGCATACACCCCTGTCCCACAAGGCGTGTATCTGTCTTAGAGGATGGAACCATGAATCATGGGTTTAATGATGCATGCGAGGTGTTGAATGTTTTCTCTTTCTTTCTCGGAGGAGAGGAGGGTTATGACTTATGAGCGAAAGTTAGATTGAGCAACTTTTTTTTTTTTCAATATATACCGTTAAAACACATTCAAACTTTTATTCCCTTTTCTTGATGATTAGGTCAATTGATTAGGGAGGGTCACATGATTTCCTATGATTTGTTTATGTATACACTTCCTTCCTTTTGATTTTCCTATCTATTTTCTCTTGGCCTCTTCTTTATTGTTTGACCTAGACCGCTTTTAATTCCCTCTATATTCGCTCATACGTACCGTCGAATATTTGTTCCCGTCTATTTTCTAATTTGTGTGAGTGTTTTCATTCATGCCTGTCTTCTTTTTCAAGTGTCCTCCATGTGGATATCTTCTTTTTTCAAAGGTCGTGTCTTCGATAAAAAACAAAACAAAATAATATATATATATATATATATATATAACATCATTTTGACATGAAGTTATGGGAGACTGTAGGCTCTACACTCGATATAATGCTGTTATGATATATCAGATGCATGAATTTTTCGTTCACGTATGCGTGTATATACATGTTCAAGGCAAGGGTTTTAGTTTTTCGGTGGTCTGGTAAGTTAAAATTGCATCGGCTGCGCCGAGATTTTATTTATAAACCTGTTACATATGTTAATGATGATGTGTAATGTGTTATATTAGTTTCCAAATATAAAATAATAATTAATTAATTAATTAATTAACAGCGACGGGAGAAGGCACGAGTAAGTAATATTGTAGAGTTTCTCTCTCGTAGCGTAGGTAGGAGAAAAATGAAAATAGCATGTAGTCGTCGTATCGTGAGTGGGGTGCTAGTACAAGTGCTTCTGCGTGTGAATTGAAATTGTGAGCGTGCCAAGGCAGTCACGTGCTATGAACCCCCCGCACCCCCTGCCCCCCGCCCCGCCTGCTATAAAAACGCATGATGCAGAGGAACACTACAAATTGTGGCGTGGTCAAGCAATTTGCTTCCCTCCCATACATATCCTCCTCCTATCCTGTGTTGTAATTAGGTGCTGGTTGTCAAGCATCGGTCAAACAAGTCGAAAGAGGGGGCAGAATTAAAAAAACAGGACATATATATATATATATATATATAGAGAGAGAGAGAGAGAGAGAGAGAGAGAGAGATAGTAAGTAGTAACAGCAATGGAGGGCGAAAATGAGGTTAAGCAATCAAGATTTAGGAGGATTTGTGTTTTCTGTGGAAGCAGTCAAGGCAAGAAGACTAGCTATCAGGAAGCTGCCACTGAGCTTGGCAAAGAATTGGTATTGATGCATGGGTTCCTTCCTCTGACCCCAATTAATATATATAATTTTTTTCCTTTCCGGCCCATGTTATTATATTTATCCTCTTGTCCGCTAGTTTGGGAGATGGGTGTTCTACTCCATCAATGGGGTTTTCTGCCATCCTTCTTTATAAAAAAAAATATAAAGCGAAAAAAAAATGATATTTAGTAGGCCTTTTGTGAAAGCAGAATCGAATTTGCGTTTCTTTTTCCCATCTGTGTCATATTCGACCGATTGGAATGTTCTTGTTCGCCGAAGCCAATTTCCATGTAGTTTTTAAATGGGAGTCGTTGTCCTTGATTTTGGTTTTCGTTATCCGTTTTTCTAGCCAGCCAGCTGTAGTAGTTTGTGTCGGTCTGACATTGATTCTTTGTGGACAAAGGTGACAAGAAACATCGACCTGGTCTATGGAGGGGGCAGCATAGGCTTGATGGGTTTGGTGTCTCAAGCGGTTCACAGTGGCGGTCGGCATGTTATGGGGTGAGTGCGAGCTCCCGTTCTTAATTTCCTCCCCTACTCTGTTTCTTTCTCTGTCTGTGCTGATAAACTTTACTGAGCGGTTCGCCAAATCTCTTGATATACATGACATGAGTAGTAGTAGGTTGGGCATGGGCATGGGCACGGGCACGGGCGTGCCCTTCTCTTCTCCTCGGGCGGGGTTTGTGTGTGTGTGCCGTGTGCGTTTGCGTGTGAAGGAAAGAAAGGCCTTCAAATCAGTTGTTGACTAAAATTTTGTCACGTTATTGTCTCTGTTTGCAGAGTTATTCCCAAGACACTCATGCCTCGAGAGGTATGTCTGTTGCGTTGTGCGCCCCCCCTTCCCCCCCCCCCCGGAAAAAAAAAGAAAAGAAAAAACTCTCCACCAACTTTTATGTTGTCAAATACACTAGTACTAGTAGTGGTGGTGATTCACTGCCTGTTAATTGCATCTAATACTAACCGGCCTTATCATTTACTTATTTGTCTTTTGTGCAGATAACTGGTGAACCGGTGGGGGAAGTGAAGGCTGTGGCAGACATGCATCAAAGGAAGGCAGAGATGGCCAAGCATTCTGATGCTTTTATTGCACTACCAGGTTAGCTTTAGACCTCTTTGGATTAATTGTAATGGTGTTAGTATTATATATATTTATATATATATATCTAGAGAGAGAGAGAGAGAGAGAAAGAGACCTTTCTATATTATCGTTATCTTCAAGCCTGAGAATAAATCAGAGGCATGTCCATTAGCTGTAAGTTTCATTGGTCGACTACTACTACTACTACTACTACTACTGCCACTTGAGAAAGTGATGATCTCCACTTAAGGTAGGAAAAAGATGGAACGCTTTGGTCTTGTATTTCAAGCAACCGCCCTGCTTCTTTTAAGGAGTGCCACGAATAAGTCACGATCTGTGGCTCCGTGCTTTTGACCGACCGACCAACCGGCCGGCTCAAATACTTATTCATCTGACTTATAAACTCAATCTGACTCCTCCGTCCATGTGAGCCCCACTGATTGGTTATGTGTATGGTTTTATTCCTGTCGCTGGAGTCCGGACCTTGGCTGACTCTGGATATTTTTGTTTTTGTCCGGACTCTGAACAGTTTTTATCTATTTATTTATAATTAAGCTAAGCTGATGGCACGGAAATCGCCTGATAATTATATGTTGTATGTTTATATAGCCTCTGTTTTTTTCCCCCTTCTTTGGGATTGATTTTCGTACTTCCTGTTGGTGCTGCTGCTAGCGTACAAGTCTTGGGTTGGTTTAGGTCTAGTACTGGTATAACAAGAAGAAAGAATTGCAAGAACATAAACCCCAAATTGTTAAGCCTTTTTTCCCTGCTTGCTTGCTTAAATTGTGCTAAGAGGTTTCTCATTTATCATACTTTCTGTAACAAGTTGTCGTTTCGGTCCTCTTAAAACAGAGGCTTGTTTAGATTACCTCTTGTTTGTTTGGATCAACTCATAAAAATAATTATCTTTGTTAATTTTTTTTTCAAAAAAATAAATAAATAACTATTTTGATTCATTATTTTTGGTGACCATAGTCGAACACTCTTTCTCTGTGCGTACGTGAGAAATTCATCTAAAAATTTATTTTCAGACTTATCTTCAAAGACCGAGCCTTTGACCCATCCACATCCCGCACCGAAAATTAAGCGCCTCTCGCGGTCATAGTACAAACCGGACGGACACTTACTCCTGTGGCTGTGGTTGATATATATATAAATATATATAGGTAGACAATTACAAACTAGGCAATTCCAAACGATAATGCCCCTCTCTCATGCAACTTGTGCACATGCATTAAGTCCCCCGTCCCCCGTCCCCCCCGCCCAAATCCATAAGTGGGAAGGGTTCGGAGCATTGATTCAATAAAATATCAAGCGGCTGAGAGACGGATAAGAAAGGGGATAAAGTTATGGGCAGTGTGACCATTCTGACATGAAACGTGGAATGATATTTGGACCAATGCCCTGACGTAGCGGCAGTGGAGGCCGGCCGCAATCATATTGGGACAAAGTACAAGCTAAGGCATGTAGTAGGAGGAGGAGGAGGAGCAGAGAAGTGAATTAGTGAACCACAGGGTTAAATTAGTGAAAGAAACAATTATTAATGGGAAAGTAAAGCCTTCAGTGCTGTTACAGTAACAGGACTGGGAGCAGAAAAGGTTGATATTTTTTTTTTAAATTATTTACCGCCGCTAACGAACAGATTATTAGTACTGCTAAGTGCAATCATATTGTTTCAAATGAACTATACGTTACTTTCACATTTCGTATTTTGCAATGTAATCAACCGGGGGGGGGGAATGAATATAATATAATATTATTTTCGGTACGGGCTGATTCGTGGATGCCTATGAACTAGCAGCATGGTCCCCTTTTCTTTCCCACAGAAGAGGATAAATTGAAATAGCTATTGATATATGTGACAACAGAACATAATATGTACGTTCTACTTCATGTAGGTGGTTATGGAACTCTTGAGGAGCTACTTGAGGTCATCACCTGGGCTCAACTCGGCATTCATGAGAAGCCGGTAATATATATGCTTCCTTGATCGTTCCTTCCCTCCCCCCGCCCCCTCCCTCCTGTGATTTCTGCTGTTACTTAATTATTTACCGCTTCCTCCCTCCTCCTCCTGCTTAATCTCTGCAGGTTGGGTTGCTGAACGTCGACGGATACTACAACTCCTTGCTCTCATTTATCGACCAAGCCGTGGAAGAAGGATTCATCAGTACAAGCGCACGCCATATCATCGTTTCTGCGCCCACCGCCAAAGAACTCGTGATGAAATTGGAGGTATACATATTCATATCTATACGTCTCTTAGCTAGGCGGCCATGCACATCCATAAATCAAAACTAGTCGTGATTAATCAATCTACTGCTCGACGTTTGCAGGAATATATTCCTTGCCATGAAGGATCCACTACTAAATTATGTTGGAAGGCAGAGCAGATTTGAGTATCCTCACTGGCAGCTAGTATCTATTTATCTATCTATCTATCTACCTATCATTCCGCTCCGCTCCCTAGGTGATATACAACATAACAACAACAAAAACAACAACAACAACAAAAGGCTACAGGATGGTCTCAGAATTAAAATTAGATGGAAGACCGGCAGGCAGGAAGTAGCAGGCTTGGAGGGGAACACTAATTTCAGCAGACTCGGATTCTGTTACAGGGGAATTCTTTCTTCTTTCTTTTCTTTGTAAATTATCATTGCTGCAGTCCAGACTTTTTCATTCCTACTATATATATATATATATATATGTGAAGAACCTTCCTCTTTATCATTTTTGTATTTTCCGTTCACCCTCCAGCAAGATGTAATTATTGAAAGCTAACTCCCCTCCCCTCCCCCCCCCCCATTGCACCCCACACACAAAAAAAAAAGAAAAGTGAAGAGTAAAACTCACCCATTCGCACGCAGATTCTGTCGTTCCCTTCTTCTTAACCTTAAACAAGCATGATTTCGGACGAAGATTGTAGGATCCGGCCAACCGGCATTTGACTTTAACGACAAACATCCCAATCGTACATGTATCCTCAGTTACGTAAAGCTAGAGTATCCAATTCAATAGTCTGTTCCTTTTTGACTTTTATCTCCACTCTAGTGCATTTCATCACGTTTCGCACCTTTCCTCCCACAACTCAATTATTCTTAGACCATTATTTAATTAATTTTAACTCCTTGCTCCGTATTATCCTCATTATATACTATATAAACTTAATTTTTTTTTACGGTTCAAAATTTCTTATTATCAAAAACCTCTCGGATGATCGGCTCTGTTATTACGTATCCCAATTTCTTATTATCGCAATTTTCTAACAACAAGCAACATGATTTTAAGGGAGAGTTGATACCCATTAAATATTTAATTTGGACGAACATAAGTAGCTAGAGGGGTACAAATAATAACTTAATAACAATAATATTGACCGCATTAACCGTTGATTTGTCATTCAATGATATGCATTAATATACTGTCCTCCTATTATATTCTGTCACATCTCTTCCACACATCCATTAATTTATCTTTTGACTTTTATTTATCACATCTTACTTGTTAAATGACTAATATCATGTTGAAGATCAAATCAATAGTATTTATGCTAATATTTTTAACCTTATATGAAATTTTGTGCATCAACATATGATACCGGTTTGGTAGTATTTGGAAATAAGAATATGCTCTTCTTTTATTTATCACATTAGATAAAGGAATAAGGAATGCTTTCAAACAAATACGAATGTTTGTTTGAAATTGTCGGTACCCGGTATGCATATTCATTTTATCTCCAGGCCAAGGCCCCTAATAATTATCCTGGACAACATATTGTAATAAAACAAATTGAATGAATAAAGTGCGTAATTAGAAAAGAAAGATCATACCGGAAAGGGAATTGTAGCCAAGGCTGGGACGTGCCAAGACACGCAACCGAATACCAATTACGAGGGTCCATTTTGTAGCCAGTCTATCAAGATAACAAAAAGGAAGGAGGGAGGAGGGGGGGATGGAAAAAAAGAAGAAGAAGAAGGGGGTCCGTCCTCCCCAAAGATGAATAATCAAAGTGACTTTTCAGGCTGTTTCACCAGTACTTTGTTGGGCTGTTAAGGTTGAAGTGGAGCCGGAAGACACATCAAACTAACGACCATTAACTGAAATGGTCCACTCGATGTTTCGTAGCATTTTTCTGTTTTTTTTAGTATGATGATAAAAACATGAAACAGACAAAAAACGAGCACAGTGGAGTGTGGGGTGGGGGGTTTTTTTTTTTTTGGGGGGGGGGGGGGACGCAAAGATAGGATATGGAAGTAAATGTCTTGTTGCTAACACATGGGACGATCGATGAATACATGACACAGACCACAGCTTTTTTTTGTTCATACTTTTTGGTGCGATAAACTGGACCATATGATCGACGTGGCTATTTTGGGGACAATAATGATAAACCCGATAATAATCCTCGTCTTGACAGTTCATTCTTCCCCCCCACCCTCTCTTGTCCTTCTGCTTTTTCTTTTTTCTAATGTTTGGTCATTTGATGCACTCTTTTGCTTTCTACTTATAGATGGGTAAGAGAATACCATATCTACGAGTAGTAGTGTTCGCGAGCTATCAACGTTGATGGGCTTTAGTATTTGCGGGTGAGAGAACTTTTTCTAAAGTTCGCAGAAAAGATATATCATGTAGAGGGAAAAGAGTAGACGCGTCATGAAAAATACACATACTATGAAAACGTGAGGTGTCAATCAATTGTCGTGGTTCGCTTTACTTATGTATTTACCATAACATGGTTAACATCTTACGGTAATTAAAGTAATTTTATTCCAAAAATTAACAACCTAATTACCTTGTTGGCTAAAAATAGCATACGCAATGATAATAATCAAAATAAACAACAATGCCTACCCATTAACAAAACGGAAGGAAAAAAAATTTGTAATACCTCAAAATTTTCTAAACCTAATTGTTAGGATATTAGTTTCTTAATCTATTCATTAACATTTAAATTTTGCTTGAACACCTTACTCATACCACCCTCAAACCTTCATTTTTATCTTTCTACCCTTCAACCTCCTTTTTTTTTTAATTCAGCTGATCGACCAACGGCGTTCTGGATGTGTTTATCTTAGATATTTAGCAGTCAACCACTAGCCTTACCTAGTGGACTAAAGTGGAGTGGTTATCACCATTCTTTTATTATTATTATTATTATTATTATTATTATTATTATTATTATTATTATTATTATTATTTCTTTTAACTCAAATTGAATATTTCTATATATTTGGATTTCTAGATTAATTCTTCACCTTCCCTTTACTTTTCATAATTTTTGTATATTATTTGATTTTTTTAGCCATTTATTGAACTTTATACCTTACCCAAACTATTATTAATCTTTCTTAACTTTCTTGGGATGGATGACTTTGAAAATCCGAACCTTTTACATCCCATGATCATATCCCAGGTTGTCCTTGTTCATTTAACCAAAAGTTCACCCATAATCAACCTAATTACCTTCCACCAATTCCTTTACACTCTCTCACCTTTGCTAATCACTCCAATTATTTTTCTTGCTTAGCTAATATCTCGCTTGTCAGAAAGAAAGTATTTTTCTTTCTCACAACTGGCTTAGCTAACATCTCGCTTGTATTTTCATTGCATTGGTTGATACTCAATATATAGTGTGTACATAATAATACGATTAAGGTTTAGAGTTAAGAAATTAATATAGTGTGAATAAAAGAGAACATAAATTTTAAGATAAATAAATTAAAAATATCATTATCGGTAAATAGAATCGTACAGTTCTATATAGTATTGTAAGACTCTAATAATCTTATATAGGATCATAAGATCCTACCATAATTCTACTATTTTAAGATTCTACCTAAGATCGTGGATCATTAGTGACTTTTGGATTGTAGAATCATAAAATCCAAATCAAAAGTTTATTATGGTCAAATTTTCCTTATCAATTCGAGGATGACTCTCCTCATTAGACACTTCATGAGACGATCAGTCAAATTTGACTACGATATGATAAACTCTAAAGAGATCACTACAGAACTTTATCTCCCATAGATGTGTCCTATCTTGGCAACATAGATAGCTTCCTGTGAATCATAATGTAAGAAAGTTGACTTCCTCTACAATAGCACATTTGCCAACAAGTTTCGTGTAATACCTCAAATTTTATCTAATCCTAATTTGAAATAATTAATATCTTAATCCAATTCTAATTTATAAAAAATTTATATTTCTACCTTGCCATAATTCCTTAATCCATAATCTTAACCAAATCCTTATCTCATCATCAGATGGATTTGAGGTCTATAGTGGTGCGTCGAAGCATGGACTGGGTTGTGTATTGATGCAGCAAGATAAGGTAGTGGATTACGCTTCTTACCAGCAAAATTAACATGAACAGAACTACCAACTCACGATTTGGAGTTGGCTGCAATCATATTTATGCTGAAAATTTTGAGGCACTATCTGTATGGGACTCGATGCAAATTCTTTATCGACCATAAAAGCCTCAAGCATATATTCACTTAGAATAAGTTAAATATGAGGTAGAAGAGATGACTATAGTTTATGAAGGAATACAAAATCAAGTTGACCTACCATAAGGGTAATGACAACATCGGTCTAGAGGCCTTGAGTAGGAATACATCCAGAAACTCTAAGTATAGTGATAATGCTAATAAAAAATATATTATTTACAATCATTAATCATAGTAAAGTAGTAATAATAACTTATTAAAAATTTTCATCTAACTTCAAATCACATCACATTGGCAAAAATAAGTTGATGAGAAGAAGTCCTTAGATTTTATTTTATTTTATATGTTTTGTCTCTTTTGATAATAGAGCTGACAATTTGAGTTATCAAGTAGTGGTAAGCTTAATACTTTAGATCATCTAAATATGCCTAGTAAACTATGTATATATTTTTATTTCTTACTCATAAATAAAACCAACAGATATCAAAAAATATGATTTTATTTATAATATCTGATCGGGTCTTATCAAATTTATAGTTTTCTGGCTATGTCGGATTGGGTCGGGTCTATTTAGGATTTATAATTTTTTAGATCACATCAAATATCGATTGAATGTTGGGCTGTATATGTTTCACATTCATAATGTTGGGTTGTATATGTTTCAAATTCATAATTATTTGGATCATATCATATATTAGATCAAGTCTAATAAGTTTCATATTCATAATTTTTCGGGTTGCTTTAGATAGATCTTATGACAAATCGACTCTATTTCTTTCATTTATCTCGATTAGGATCAACTTTTATTGTTTCTACCTATAAGTCATTTATAAATAAATAAGAATCTATGCAACCAAATTGTTACATTGTAGTAGACTGTTAAATCTTTAAAAAAAATATACATTCTATTTTTTTATTACTTTTATTTGATACTGTAAAACTTTGATGGATATTAATTTTGATAATTGCAGGAGAATTGTGAATGATTTTCTCAATCAGTTTATACAATCGATCATTTTTCTCTGTTGACAGGCCCTAGACAAGATCAGTAATAGTAAGTAAACATTCTTCATTTAATATTACCAATTAATGTAAGATTTCGTCATTATTTTTCTACATTAATCTTCATTGCAACATTAATCTTTCTGGAGTTTCTCAAAAATAAAATGTTGAAGATCTTAGGGTAAGTGAATCATTATCCACAATAATAATAAGTCAAATATATATATAATTACTTCAATCTTTACTACTAATTCATAGACACAATATATAATTGTTCACATTCTATACTATATGCATACACAAGAGAATCGCCATTGTATGACCTACCCAAATTTATCTAATTGTCATGATTTTGGAGCCCTTAAAGCAATAGGAGCCCTAAGAAGCTTCATCATGAAGGTAAGTTGCATGTCGGGAAAGGTTCTCGGCTGTAGGCACTTAGCTCCATCGGGTACTTTTATGCATGTAAAGCCCTGACCTTTGTATAACACTATGGAACCTGGACTATTTAAGTCACAATGAAGTGCGACGACCCTACATCTCCAACTTCTGGATTAGGCTTGCTTATGCTTTTGCAACTAGTATTTTAGCTATTCCCTTTTGTCAGTACATCTCTTGAATTGTTGAGTAAGTTTATCATTAATTATAAGAGCCAATTTGGAATTGAATTCCAGGAGTTCAACATATAAACATCAGAGAGTTGAAGGTCTCTCTGCCTCTCTCTCACACAACTGCTCCCCTTCACCTCCTTATATACAGTGGAACACTATTAACTATAGTTCTACCTATCAACCACCTACGATTAGTGTAATCAGGGTTACATTCGGCAAGGGAAAATAAGTCGGCTGCTAGGATACATAAGTGCAAAGAAGGAGGGATGAACAATGTGGGCCAAAATAGAACATGCCTAAGTCTCAGCCTTTTAACACTCCCCCTTAAGATGGGAAACTAACAACACCAGTTTGGACAAAATTGTAGATTGTTGCTCGACAGATGGAACCTTGGTGAGAAGGTCCGCTAGCTAGCTTTTCATTGACACAAACGATGATCAAACAACATCAACTTTAATCTTGTCTAAAAAAATGAAGCTCTACCTCTATGTGTTTGTTCCTTTCATAAAACATCAGGTTAGCAGTAATGTATAGACCTGCTTGATTGTCACAATTTAGATCAGCTGGAGGCAACTTGTTTAGACCCAAATCTTTAAGAAGCTTAACTAGCCATGTAACTTCACATGTAGTCAATGCCATGGACCTATATTCAGCTTCAACACTAAAGCGGACCACCACAAGTTTTGTTTTCTCAAGATATTAGTGATAAACCAAGAAGAATACAATATCCAGTGGTAGATCTTTTAGTGTTGGACAACTAGCCTAGTCTGCATCACATAATGATGTGAGATGTGCTATAGAGTTGTGAGCCATAAGGATGCCTTGAGATGGTGTCCCTTTAAGGTACCTGAGAACATGTCGAGTAGAAGCCATGTGAGATAAAGTAGGACGGTGCATAAATTGATTAAGCACATGCATTACATAACAAATATTAGGTCATGTGATCATCAAGTATATAAGTTGACGAACTAGCCTTTGATAAGGTTCATAACTATATAAGGAACTGGTAGTAGCATTAGATATTTTATAATCATACGAATGCTAAAATAAAAATTTTTAGTAATAAAAATAAGGGTGTGATGGTTAGTTACGTAAAAATGAATTGGTATGCTAAGCTAGAATGATTCTCAGAAAAAAGAAAAGAAAAAGAAGGATGTAATGTTAATCTTTTGAAGAATAGATGCAATGGTCATTAGTTTGTTATGTGTTGTGCCTTAAACTCGACCGATAGTATTTCGATCTATCAGTTTTGAGATAATAAAAAAAGTATTAGAAGGTTTTGATTTTTCTATGGTTTACTTTGGTGATACCTTCTACATTGGGGCCGTATTCTCTTTGTATTTTTTTTGTTCAATCAAATATAACTTACCCTTTATACTTAATCATAATTTTAATAATTGAACTAGTCAGCGAACCGATTATTTCAGTTTATTATCTAGTTTCTAGTCTGTGTTCAATTAGTCTAAATCATACATTGAAAGATTTAACGTCATGATTTTACTCTCATTGACCTATCGTATTTGATATATTTTTTGTTCAAAATATTGAAATATATACTTTATATGTACTACTTATATTATTTTATTTATAATGAAACTATATAATTTTTAGTATTTCAATTTTTTTTCTTAATTTATATTACTAGTACTATATGTTCAATTAGTTTTATAATAATAGAAAATATGTAGATAAGTATGTATTAATTTGTTATAATATATGTTTAAATATGATAATTATATTATTAATTATATTTAAAGTATGATATTTTATTAAGATTATTAATAATAATATTTATTTATTGATAATTGATTTGATAAATGTATTTTAATGTATGTTATATAATAATTAATAATTTTGTAATTTATATTAATATTTAATAATTAATATATTAGATATTAATAAATTATATTAGAAGTATTTTATTTTTATTATTAGAATTAGTTAGTTATATTTTTATTTATGATATTGTTTATTTATTGATGATTTTTTATTAGTATGTGTCTGTTCTTAGGTGGTCTCATATTCCCTTAAGCCTCCTCTTCTCATCCCCACACCCACGTTATTTTTATTTGACGGAACTGTCCGAATTTGGAGGTCTACATTGCTACAGTGCTATTTGTGGTTTTGGTGGCTGACGACGTTCAATGATGATGCGACTGCAAGTACAATATCTACTAGACATCGGCGTGAGTTTCTCGCTACAAAACATTTCCGGTTACCATTTTTGCGAAAAATGACCAATTTTACCGGTCTTGTCCTAGTTGCATGCGTATCTGGTCTAAGTGTCTAACAATAGAACCATCCCGAAGATGTATTCGGTTCACCAGCCGGAGTCTGACCGTCCGGTCTGATCCCATTTATTATACTATGATTTTAATATATTCTGATTTTATTTGATTATGAAAGCTTATTTAACTATAAAATTTATTATTATGTAAACTATTACTGGTAATATATTAACTCTGTGTTAGAGGAAAATTAATATATAATTTAGTTTAATATATCTACCGTGGTATTCTTAAATAAGTGATTCTATCATTAAAATTTCTAATATATTTTTATATTAAAAATATATATTAGACAAATATTTATTTATTATTTTCATTTTTATTTTTTTTTTCTATATATATATATATTAAATATTTTATTATTTTTTAATAAAATATATAAATATTATTTTAAAATTAGTTTGGATGACTGTTAGCTACCGGCATACTTTGACTCACGGAGTCAAATTTATCTCCACCTTTTAGTCCATTTCAAATCAAATCCGATCATTATTTGTTTGGATAACTGTTAACTTTATATGAACTGAGAACAAATACATAGGGAATTTGCAACCTCAGGACAAAAAATCGTCGCTTGCGCTAGTTTTCCTCCGTATTTAAAAGATAACTATTAATTTTTCTTAAAAATATAATATTATGATATACAAATATAATTTTTTATATTTATATTAAAAGATATTTATATAATATTGATTTTTAATATTTCTAACAGTATATATTAAATGATATTACTAATTAAAATTTATTTTTAAAATAAGTAATGACATCCTTTTAAATATGGATGGAATATTTTGTTGTTAATTTATGAGTCATTCAGCCTTTTGTTTTCTTTTGGTGCTCTTATTGTTGTTAAAATTTGGTGTTGGTGGAAGAGGAACAAGCATGTCTTCATTTAGTATCCGATTGACTTGTCGAGGATGATGTACCCTCTCCCTCAGCTAGTTATTAAATACCCTAATGATTTAACTCTTACATTAATAGTATAATTATAAAAAAATATAAAAGTAAATTACCAATATAATAATGAAGATTTATGGGGAAAGAAATTGCGACTTTAATAGAATATAAATAATGAGATAAAAATAAATAAAAAACTTGCATACTTATCACAAAAAGATCAGGGTTTTTTATAACCTCCATCATCATATAAGTTACCACATTTGTTTGATGCATATTAAATTTCTTAAATGAAAAGATATCTTAACCACTCCTATATTTTTTTCAGTTTTTCCTTGTCTATCCATGTCTTCTCATTCGGCCTTGGTCAATATATCAAATAGATTTTGATGAAAAAAAATTCTTGACCTTAACTTAGCTACTTCTTTTCAAGTCTGGTATGCCAACCGATCATATTGATAACCAACTGGTTGTTTCCCTTATCTTACCTATGCATATGTTTAGTCCACCCACCCTACCCAACTGACCATTCTAGTTTACCAACTTATAATGATCGACTGACCTAATCTGGTCAACCAACCTCTTAAGGTTGATCGACTAATGGACTATTGTCCGACAGAATCTAGCCAACCAATTGATGTACAACATCTTACATTTCGACATTAACTTTCAAGATACTTCCTATATCAAGGAACCCCAACATAACTTGTATACAATACATAAGTTGGTTTTCTAGTCTAAGCTATGAATTTTGCATATGAGATGCCATAAGCAGGTTGTATAATTATTTAGTATTTTTTTTAATTCATTTATTGAACTCTTGTCACCTATGTGCTTGTATCACATGCTTCAAATAAAATTTTAAAAACTTATTCTTGAATAAATTTAAAAATTCTTAACCTTCTATATCCAAATACTATGATGAATCTATCTAAAAAACCTAAAAAACTAGAGAAAGTAAACACAAACACAAATCAATCTAAAATTAAACAAACCAAAAATATTAAAAAAAATACCCCAAACCATGATGAATCTAAATGAAAATTAAGGAAAAAAATGATTATTAAATTTAACTACATATTTATCTAGAAAAATAAACTTAGATACACTTTAAAACATTAAAATTTAAAGGATAAACCCTAATAGTTCGTTTAGTTTGGGGTAAATTAATTGATTCACCTTTATTTATCTATTTGGATAAAAAAAAGGTCCATCTAGTTAATGAGGGTTAAATTTCTCCTATTTATTCACCCCAATTTCCTTTTTTTTAAATTAACCTCTAATTAGAGGGAGGGGTGAAGAGGAAAAAATAAATGAAATTTTACCTAATTTGGCAAAAATACCCTATCATAATATACGTGTTATAAAAAGGATTTCAAGTATATGTGTCATTTTTTTAACTTTCATTCACCTCAATCCATACAAAATATAAATAATATTCACATAAGTTAGATTAATTTATTCCAAATAATATTTTAAAACATTTATCTCAATTTGTTTTCATTCTTTTCACCTAAGTTAATTTTAAATATTTATCTTACCCCAATCTCCAAAATCTAGATTAACTATTGAAAGCAAATGTAATTCTATCAAATAATAAAATAAAAGTATTATAACAATAAGAAACAAATATAGTCACTAATAAAAATGTATCAAAAAGAGAGAAACAAAAAGCAAGGAAAACGTAAGCAATCCAAAGGAAAAGAATTGAAAAGCAAATCAATTCTTTGGTACAAGCCTAAAGATTCGAACCCACATGCACTTTGGTGAAAGGAATGGGACAACTGGCAATACAACAAGTTTCACCGATAAATTTGTATTATTAAAATATAAGAACATATTGTATATCAGTAAATGCAAATCTCACTGATTTTGTTGTTTATAACACCAAACACATCAACTCTTTTATTACGATAACGATCCCATGTATGCTACCAATTATTGCTTGTAACTCACTACTCTGACCATTCATTGTTCTATTATAATGGCTTAAAAATCGTTCCTATGTTTGTATCATGAAAAGTAGTTCACACATGATTTATTATATGCATGTATGTATGTATGGAGAGTTTCTAAGAAAATTGAGAACTTCAATTTGGTATCGTTTGATCAAGACACAATGTAATAGGTAATTGATATTAAAATGGACAATATCATTTAAAAAATAAGAAGAAAAAAACTGGAGACTGAAGTTTATCATAGCTACTCAACATCTACTTCAAGCAATAAATGCAATCCATTGACCTATGGGAAGCTCAATGTTGATGTGAAGCTCAAGAATGCCACCAGTCACTACAAATTGGAGATCAAATTCCAGATCCTAGCTTCTCCCTTCTCCTTATATTTCATCAATTTTTCCTAGTAATTTACTCTCAACACTAGTATTTGTTTTTGTTTCTAATCAATGCCATGGGTTTCCTTCAATTCATCACAAATCGCATGTCCTCCTCATATTCTTATTCATTATGTTATTATTTCTACGATGTCAAAGCTATTTTAGTTTGCATTGACCTAATTTCATTTAAATTTTCACTTTACTAGCTTGTTTCATTTTCCTTAGTTTTATACTCTTCAATGTTTTACTAATTTGTGGGAATTTTCATTAGTGTACACAATGGCCCATTTGTAGAAATACATTAATAGTAAAAATTCCTACTAGTAGCTTTAGGATACGAACCTCTCCATTTGACACTTTGCTTGCTTACCATTGTCATTCATTTTCATATATCTTTTTTCACAGTTTATATGTATATATATACATATTTTAACTCTAAAGTATTTTATATTTAATAAATATATTTATCTATAGAATTTTCCATGTGAAAGTAAACATATAATGTGACCATAAAGATTATTTAATATGATCTCAAGTTAGTATAGTAGCCAAACTAAGTCTTTTATCTATTTTTTAATATTAAAAATAATCGGTGTGGCATGTGTGTGTGTGTGTGTGTGAGGTTTTGAGATTTCATGTGCACAACACATTTATTAAATAAAGAAAAGAAAAATATATGGCAATAGATTCTATTGTGCATAAATGAGGGAAATGAACAAGGTTCATAATTTGGTTATATTTCAAAAACACACTCATCAATTTTTCTACTTTTGAGAAAAAGATTATTTCATTCTTCACCTTGCTGTTGAGAATGCACACATATAAACGTGAATATAAAGGCTAATTGGGCATGATTCTTCCATTTATTTCTACAAATTAAAGGAGAATATCATCAAATGTCCCTATTCTCATTCATGTTATGTGATACACACCATCAGATCAAGGTTTGGGGAGTAGAGCCATTGTATATTGCATTTCTATAGTCCATTTTTGGTTTCTAGTGTTTTTAATCATGTTAATAGTTATATGTATGTGTTATATAATGATCATAATGTATTTGAATATCTAATCGAATATAAAAATATACAAGTTCATGTGTTTATGGTTTCTTCATGAAATTGACTTAATTTATGCATGAATTCATGAAATATATTGTATTATGTTCATATGTCATGCCATATATAGTATTCCATTTGGTATCAAAGAATCTAATATCTTTTTCTTAAATTAATTAACCATTGGAGTCAATTGTATTTAATGTTAGTTTTTGTATTAAGCCAAATCATGAAAAATTACATGTTTGGGAAGAAACATGGGCTGTATTTTTTAAACATAGGGGTCTAATGTTTTCTTCTGTTGTCTCGAATTATTTTTGTGCAGAAGATATATGATATACCTTTATTAACATGGTGGGGATTGTGTTTTTTATCATACACTCAAAAATCCTTGGTTTTAAAAAAAATATGGGTGTGTTTCATTAACACTCAACACGGCTGTATTGTCCAACATGGGCAACTGATGTTGATGGTTTTCTTATTTGATTGTTGTTTTATCTCTTTTGGTTATGTTCCCATGCATATTAAGGCCATGTTAAGATAAGTTTTTGATTGCATAAAGTATGTATCATGTGTAGCTATCATGATTAAAATGGTTAGGACTTAGGCACAATTCTCTTAATAATGGATAATTATGCATCAATTTGTTTCCTTGATATATCTAAATTACATAATACTAGTTGTAATGTATTACACATATATAATGGGTGTAGTTCCATAGAACCATTCATTAGCATATGTATAGTACATTTGATTAGAATATTAAATTATTATTCTTAATTTGTCTGCAGGGATTAAGGATTATAGGATGACTTAATAGTTTTAATGTCTTTTGATTCATGGTATTTGTGTTTTAATATGTTATGCATTGGTAGATGATCTATATAGGTGTTTTAACTTAAAAATGATCATATATGTGTATTTAAAGTTTGCAACAAATTATCCTGTTTATATTCGACGTCTGATCTAAATGTTGATGTTTCCAAGTTAAAAGGGGAAAAATTTAAAGTTTGGAAGGAGATAATTCTCCTAAATATTTTTTTTGTGGCATAGATGAGGCTATTGAATAACTGAAGTAAGCACGGACGAGAAAAGTGTTGCACATGAGCTATGGATGAAAGCCAATCACATAAGTTACATATATAAAAAGACTAGGATGTCTTCTTCCATCAGAGGCTTGGTTGATCATCATTAAGATGTTAATGATTTGCTAAGGGAAATAGATGAACAATTCATCAATTTAGATAAGGCCTTAGTTAGTACTTTGATAATGAAGTTGTTATCCATAAAGTCCTCTATTATCAAGGGTTTGTGTTAACAAATCATGAAAATGTGGGACTTAGAAACACAACTCAAGTCTCTAGAGGTTGATATGTCAGATGCGTTCGTAGTTCACTTCATCTTGAATTTACTTCTAAATTATTACACACCATTCAAAGTCACCTACCTCACACAGAGGGAGAAATGGTCAATCAATAAATTTATGATCATGTGTGTGCAATAGGAGAAAAAATTATGAAATATCACAAGAGGACTTTAATGATGACAGCCAAGGGTAAGGAAAAGAAGTGGAAACTAGGCCAAAAGGATAAAGATAAGGTACCATCCTAGAGTGAGATGAAGATGAAATCTATGATTTTCTTTTGTAAGAAGAAGATACACATGAAAAAAGATTGTGTTAAGTACAAAGTGTTTGTGAATAAATGTAATGTAACTTCTTTAGTATGTTTTGAATATCATAAAGTAGATATAAATCATAATAATTGATGGACTGATTCTACTTATACAATCTATGTTTGCAACTCCTTGTGGGTCTCGACAAGGAAGAGGAAACCTTTATTCCACCTGATTACCTAGAAGACTACGTAGTAGAAAAAGAATTATGGGTCACCACACAATTCTACCATACATGTGTAGTGATTCCTTGTATCTCCCCAAAAACTTTAGCAAATATTTGTTTAATTACAAAAATATCATCTAAAAGAGTCAAGTTAATAGAATAGTCTTACCCTTTCCATGTTGATCAATTAGAACAATTGATGCTTAAGTTAGCTAACAATGTGGAAATAATGATGGAAAAGCATATCATAGATGAATATGATCCTCAATTAGTTAGACAATACATAGTACCTCCATAAAATTTAGCCGCCTCAAACCATAGCATCCTTATCTCCTATATTCTAGCTTATGGTTACGTTCCTTCACATCATGGTGTTCATTTGGTTAATAGGAGCACTAGTATCCTGAAGAGTAACAACTTGGGCTTCAATTGTAGCGAATCATGCATCTATTAGCTTAATTCGCTTAAAGTGGGAAACCCATGATAGGTTAGAGAAGGAATGACCTTATTGAGTGCTAAGGGATGGGGAAATTGGAGGAGCAAGCAATAGTGAGTCATGTGGCTCAACAGTAAACAAAGTATATTTACCGATAGTAAGATACATTCAGCTATTCAAGAAGAAGTCTCATATAGGTTAGTTTTATTTGGTGGTCATTTATTAATGCTAGAAAAAACTTTTATTTTTTAAGTTTTAATAGAAACTTAATTTCTATTTTAATACTTATACCATTTGGAACTCGTTTGTTTTCAAAGATAATTTAGTTAACTTGCTTTATGAAGAAAATTGTGTTGGGTTTGGTACATTATCTGAATGCCTTTATTTGATTGATTTGATGCATGATGATTTGAATGTTGCAATGAATACGAGCATTGGTTCAAAAAGATGGATTATGAATGATGACTAATCAATACTTTATTACAAGAGGTTGAGTTACACCTCCATTGATGGAATAAAAGATTATTAACTGATAAAGTACTTGGTACTTTAGATTTTACCAACTTTACCACTTGTATAAACTATATAACGGGCAAAAAATATGAACAAGTCTAAGAAAAATGCTAATATTAGTTCTCAACTACTTGAGATTATACATACTGACATAATTAGTCCTAATATGGACTCACATAGTCATAAATACTTCATCTCATTCATTGATAACTATTCACAATGTAGGTATATCTACTTATTTAACAATAAGCATGTCCCCATGTGTTTGGATTGTCTTCTCAGTCTTCTCGTCTATAGGTGGGTGAAATACGGTACTCATCCTCAAACTTCATGCTCATAGACTCTTACAAATTCCCCTATAAGTGCAAAAGAAATCTCAAATCCCTATAAGAGACTATATCTGTAGTTATACCATGTCTACTCACCGTAGACCTCATGTAAGCATCGACCAACTGATCTATAGTCTTAATTGACTTCATTGGCACAAAAATTGTTGACTTATTCAACCAGTCAACAATAGCCCATAGATCATATGGCACTTACTGTGAGTCATCAACGATCCATTTACAAAATACATCATGATGGAGTTCCACTTCCATATTAGAACATCTAAAGGTTGGACCAACCTTGCAGGTATGTGGTGCTCGATCTTAACCTTCTGATATATTAGACACCATGACATGAACTCTGCTACCTCTCACTTTATACGAGGCCACTAGTATACTTTTGAGATACTTGTACAACTTATCCCATCCTAGCTGGACAAAATACAGATTACAATAACCCACTTATAAAATGTAGTGCTTTAGATTGGCATAACTTGAAGATACACACCAGTGACCCCTATAGCAAATACTACCATCCTCATGAATCTAGAATCCATTAGCTTGACCGTCTTGAATATTCTTTTGAATCCTCTTGAGCTTAACATCCCCAAGTTATCCCACTCAAATATCATCAAACATAGTTGGCATAATCATCACATCACTCATTTGTACCTTTGAATCACCTATTGGATCAACTTTATCCCCATCTCACTAAGCTCTTCAAGTAGCCAATTAGCCAACCACAAGAACTCAAGGAGTGTGATGTCTTCCTACTCAAGACATATACAACAAGGTTAGCATTATCCTCATAGTAGATAAACTCGATATCATAGTCCTTCACCTACTCTATTCAACTCCTCTACCTAAAATTTAACTCCTTTTAAATGAATTTATATTCGAGACTCTTATGGTTAGTGAAGAATCTATATTGAGTCCCATATAGATAGTGTATCTAAATCTTGAGTGCAAATACGACTGTAGTCAACTCCAAAACATATGTTGGGTAGTTCATCTCATGTTTCCTTAATTGACAAGAAGTGTAAGACACTGCCTTACCATAATGTATCAATACACATCCCAGTCTATTCTTTGATGCATCACTGTAGACCTTCAACCCATTTGATCCTAATGGCAAAGTAAAAACCGGTGATATACTTAGATGATGCTCCAAATCGTGAAATTCCTCCACACATGCATCATCCCATTGAAATATGATAGTCTTCTTCAAAAGGTTGACCAAGGGATGAGATTCCTTTGAGAAGTATTGAATAAAAAGCATGTAGTACCTAGTCAAACCCAGGATACTACAAACCTTGGGAACACTAATGGTACCTTCCACTCAGTGACTGCCAAAATCTTTGCTATGTCCACGACATCTCCTCTTACTGAAATCTCATGACCCAAAAATGTAACCTCTTAAAGCTAGAACTCACACTTGGAGAGTTTGGCATAAAACATGTTCTCTCTAAGGAGTGACAATATAGTGCGAATATCTTACTCATGCTCCTCTCCACTCCAAGAGTATATAAACATGTTCTATGAAGGCCAAAACAAACTAATCTATAATTGGCCAAAATATCCTTTTCGTCAAGTCCATAAATATGGTAGATGTTTTAGTGAGTGCAAATGGCATCATCATGACCTCATAATTCCCATACTATGTTATAAAGGTACTCTTCATGATGCATGTCTCAATGATGTGTAGCTGATGATATTTTGACCTTAAGTCAAACTTCGAGAAGATCAAATCACCCTAAAGGTAATCAAATAGGTCATCGATCCTTGGAAGCGAATACCAATTCCTTACCATTAGTTGGTTCAAACCCCGATTGTCAATGCACAATAAAAGAATCCTATCATTCTTCTTCACAAAAATAACTAGTGATCCCTATTGAGACACACTTGGGCAGATGTACTAGTGAGCCACTAAACTCTAGATGTAGCTTCAACTCCTGTAACTCTACTAGCACCATCTAGTAGGGTGCCTTTAAAACTGGTTCAGCCCTCGGTACTCACTTGATGGTGAATTTAATCTTGCATACCGGTGGCACATCAAGTATCTTATCCGGAAACATATTAAAAAAAATCTCAAGTAACAAGAATATCCTCCTACGCCAACACATACTTTTTCAATTCCTAAACTCCATATAAATAGTTAGGGTAACATCTCTGCACCAAAGAATATAACATATAAATATACAACCTTCATCTTAGGTTTATACTTGATTCTTCTATAGGAGATCCTATCACCTTAAAGTCCCCACAATATAAACCGTTCCTGAGTACAATATATCACAACTCGACTAAGTCCAAAATAAAGTCTACGCTGGCTATCTCTATGGCCACATCTGAGTAAAGTCTATTGCAATCCAATCTATCCCTAGAAGGCAACAACACAGATATAGAGATACTAGTAGATGGATACAAGGTAACTCTAGCAATAAAATTAGTAGATACAAACAACATATATGCTCCTGAATCAAGCAACACACATGTTGGTAATGAAATGTTGGAAAATGTACTAGTAATTGCATCCATTTGTCAATCAGTCTCTACTTGATGGATGACATTCAAGCGCCTGCCTGACTATCCTCCCTAGTATCCTCCACGATACCCTCCAAAACCCTAGGTTTTCCTCCTCCTTTAGGAAATGGGTGAGACCCCTGTAGTCTCCCCTTAGCTTCCATAGGTTGTACACTGGCTAGAGCAGACGCCCTTTGCTGCTGATCTGGATAGTAGGTCCGCTACTGGCACTGACACTCAAATGATTGCTTATATCCCCAACAATCTCATCCAGGATGATCCCAACTGTAGAATTGACACATATGCTAGTAATGAGAGGATGGAAAATGTACTAGTGATTATATCCAACCTCTGATCGGTCTCTACCTAACTGATAACATTTAGGCATCCATCTGAATTTTCTCCCTGGTATCATCTATGATACCTTCTAGAACCTTGGCTCTGTATTCCTCCTTAGGGGAAATGGGTGAGGCCCTTGTGGTTTCCTCTTATCCTCCCTAGGTTATACACCGCTGAGGTAGGTGCCCTCTACTACTGTTGATGTGGCTTATAGGTCCATTATTAATAAGCCTACTACTAAGGTACAAATGGTCCCTTTTGTTGATATTGATCACTTGATCATAGAAATGACATATGAAGCATATCGATTGTCCTGCAGGTCTGCTCTGTCCACCCTTTTGACCCTTGTGTTGATAACTTAGAGTTCCACCTCCTTGAAAACGAATACAAATTCCTAAACCATTTGTCTCTAATGTCCTCTTGTTAAGAATGAAAGCCTACTCCCGAACCATCATAGCGGTAACATATACTTGCTCACACAACATGAATAAGATACTAAAATGGAGCACCTACTTGAACTAATAAACCATAGTCTAATCACTAGTTGCTATGCTCGAGGCAAACATCACTAGCACCATGAACCAAGTATGATACGGTCGTAGTGTCATACTTCCCTGGGTAAATTTCATGAAATTCTTAAGCTTATTCTTCTTAAGGATATCAAGATAAAACTTAGTACTGATCATTATCTTATTTCCTCCTAGGAGATCATCGGTCCTCCTTGTTCATAACGACTTACCCACTAGGTGTCTGTGGCTCCTCGAAGAAAGAAAATTTTAAGCTCACCTTTTGAGCAGGTGGACAATTGAGTGCCTCGTAAGTCTGTCTATGTCCCAAATCTATCTTTCCAAGATGATCAGGTCTCATCACTAGCATTAATTAGTGGGTGATGTCTAGTAATCCTCCAAATCTAATCCTCTTCGATACTCTCTTATGAGTATGCGGAGGTAATAGTGGCAAATGAGACTGAGGTGGCTATGGTGGATGCCTGATGAATTTGATGAAGTCCTCCAAAACCTACTCTAAATGGATGAAGCGGTCATTAAGGGTTGTAGCAAACCAATTGCAAGACAGAAAACATAGTAGGATAAACATTCCTATTTTACTAACAAATATTACATATACACACATTCAAAGGCCGCCTAGGTTACCCGTTTTCTATTCCTCACAAGTTAATATGAGTTTTCAAATATTTGAGTTTTTCAAACTATGAAATAGACTAAGAAGTTAAGATAAGGGATAATTGAAAATCAAATTCTTTGAAAATAAAATATGGTAATTAAAACCAAATATCTGATATTAACTTGTAACACCCCAAAATTTACTACTAAAAAATTATATCTTTAGCGGAATTGTACTATCAAAATAGTTGTATGTTACCATCGTATTCGACATAAGTTTGGCTTAACATACTATCCTTATATCTAATACAAGGCAAAATAGTTATGTAATACCCCAAAATTTACAACCGAAAAATTTTGTTTAATGAAAAGGTTTAGTTGAAGTGAAATAACCAAAATGTAAATTATGGGGGTATTACCGCCACACTTAGTACCAGACCGGTTCACTTCTACCGTTCCAGTACCAAGTGCTAAGGCTGATTGGGATAGACATCAAACACAAGTCGATAATTAAAATGGGCATTCATAAAAGAAATGAGTCGTTAACCGTATAGAAAATCAGAGTGCGGTAATCAAAAGGTACAGTCCAAAAGTATAGTTTTAGAGTACCAAACGACATAAAACATTGTACAATAGAATAAAACAAAATATAACGATATAGGAAAGATAAAAGGACGATAGACTCCAGCCATGTCACTCTCGACCCCCCCAAGCTAGGTCTATTCTCAACTCTCAGCCCTGCCCGATGCCTCATAAGTTTCGTAGGCATTAAAGATAGAATCACTGACCTACACCAAGTCAGAAGGGCCTTCTGCTCATGGGAATGAGCAACACCTATGAAACGGGTGATCAGTATGCTACGTACTGAGTAAGGTAACAGATGCACTAAGGCCAACATACAATATAGCATACATGTCATAACCACATAGATAGCATGCAGTAACACATATAAAGAAGATTGGCTATGGTCTAGATAACTTATTCTTTAGATCTTTGATAAATATAATCGATTCACATCATAGTATTTCTCAATCCATGCGAGTACAAGAACCCCACTATTATTCGCCAGTGGACCATTCATGCAGGGCAAAATGCTCCAGGCCACGATTATTTGTCGGTAGACCAGTCATGCAGGGTAAAATGCTCCTGACCACTATTATTCGCCGGTGGTCCGGTTAGGCCCCGACTCTTATGGTGTTCCACTATAATTACTTCATATCTTTCCCATGTCTTATCATTATTATGGTTGGTTTTTTGAGCACGAAAACCCCCACTATTATAGCCGATGGAACGATCATGCAGGACAAAATGCGCCTAGCCACTATTATTTGCCGGTGGGCTGGTCTGGGCTCGGCTCAACAATCTTTCTCTTTAAATGGTTAGTATCTTATTCATGTCTTAATTAATAAGCATTTCACCCTTGACATGCATGTTACCAACACTCTACTTCTATCCTCTCGAGGGGGACTGTCCCATATCTTGAGACTCCTGCGTTCCTTGTTACACCCCGACATCCATTCTGTAATCCACTAACTCACCCCGGGAGCCCACTCGTAAGTGTACGAGCCAAGGTCCACTTCCTTATACCCCAAAGTCCACTCACCTCGTTACCCTAAGGTTTCCTCCAGAAACCCTAATTTGGGCCTATGTGGCCCTTCCTTCTCTACCTCACACAACCTACACTATTTTAACACCCCATGAGTCACAACCCTTAGATTCAACTCTCCCCTCATACCTCACTCATCCTCATTTATTTTTATTATTTTCTTTTTCTTTTTCCACCTTCTCAAATTAGGGTTTCCTCCCAAAGCCTAGCCTGGTCTCTTACGCACCCTTATACTGTCCCACGTACTATTTTTCACCCGAAGCCCCCAGTCACCCAAATGTCACTTCTATTACCTTCCTTATGCCCCGAGGCAACTTTCCATACGTAAAGTTTGCCCCCATGCAGACTCTAACAATCCTATGCAAAACCCTCGATATTTATGATGCCAAACCCTAAAACTCCCATACAAACCCTAGTTCCTCCTATGCAAACCCTAGTTTCTCCCACTCTTTCTTTTTATTTAAATCCTCCCCTTTTTATTCACCACTCATGGATCATGGGTTATTTAGGTCATTCTTACCTACGCTAGGCAACTTACTTCCCCTTGTTATCTTATTTTCCCATTTTTCTTTTTTATGCCTCCATCCCACATCACCACATCAAATACCCTAGCATGCATGTCCTAAAGGCCATATCACATCACATCACAATTTGCAGCATATCCATATTAGCACATACCAGAAGAGAGCATATGAACATACTTCTATTCCAAGCCGCGCTACACATAAAAACGTTAAAATCATAGCATATAGAACACGACATATAATTGTACAGGACACCTAAGGCATGTAAGACACATAACACACATGCGGCCTTAGATACATCCTTACCTAAAACGTCACCGGACTTGGAGCACGCTCCTACGCCTCCTTAGGGTTTTGACTTGATTCACCTATAAGAGAGAAATACTATGGGTTAATCTCCCTCTACCAGAATTACCATAATTTCCTATCTTACCCCTATTATGGCCTACTACTAAGGCAAATAATGATAATAGTAGTTTTATACTTAAAAGTAGGGTTATTATTCTCAAAATAATTAATTATGCCACTACAACCAAAGTAAGTCTTAGTAATATTCATAGTATTAAAGTAATGGTTTCAATATTACTAATAATAATATTATTTTTAGTTTTTATAATGATACTAATATCGACCCTAAATTCTAGTAATAATGATAATAATAATAGTGATGAAAATAATATAAAAGTAATGGCCATAATGATACTTTTATTAATAATGCTAGTAGTAGTAGTAGTAGTAGTAATAATAATAATAATAATAGTAATAGTAATAATAATAGTAATAGTGATAATAATGCTAATAAGGTTTTAGAAATCATAATAGTAGTATCCTTGTGATAATATGGTCAAGTGTAATAGCATAGTAATAATGATAATAATAATAATAATAATAATAATAATAATAATAATAATAATAATAATAATAATAATAATAATAATAATAATGGTAGAAACGATAATAATAGTAATAGTGGTAATGATAATAATAATAATAATAATAATAATAATAATAATAATAATAATAATAATAAGCATAAAAAGGGGTAATAGTGCTATAATGGCCAAAGTTAGTATTAATATTATTAGTAAAATAATGATAATAATAATGGTAATAGTAGTAGTAGTAGTAGTAGTAGTAATAATAATAATGATAATAAGTAGTCTTTTAACTACTGATACCATTAATTAGAAATCTTTCTAGAATAAGAGTTATAACATAGTAATAATAGTAATAGTAATAATAAAAATAATAATAATAATAACAATAATAATAATAATAATAACACTAATAATAATAGTTAATAATAATACTGTTAATACTAAAAATCATTAACACTTTTATAAAAAAAATGTTTAAGGGTTAAGGAAGTGGAATACCACCTAGGCTTGGTGGTGGAGCCGGCAGCGGTGGCCGTGGTGGAGGAGGAAGAGAGGTGGAGAGATGGGTGTAGAGGTTAGGGGAGAGGGAAGTAGGGGGAGATGGAGGTGTGGGGAGGTAGATTAAGGTCCCCTGGTTGTTTTATGGGGTAGAGGTGGCGTTACAGGTGGCGGAATCAGCGGTAGACGGCGACCCAAGGGGCAGTGTAGGGTCGAAGTGGGCTATTTGGGAGGGGACTTTGCACGGCGGAGGTGGCTCGTGCAGGGCAAGGCAAGGGAGGAGGGTGGCTTAGTTGCGTAGAGGGCGGTGCAAAGAAGGTTTTGGTAGTCGGAGTGGGCGGTGGTGATGGCAGATGGCGGAGAAACGGCGGTCTGTTTAGGCGGTGGCGCGCGATCGAATTTCTAGGCTGCCAAAATCAAAACCCGATTATGGTGGCCTTTGGGGCTATATATAGATCGATTGGAAAGAAAAATGACAAAGGGGAGCGGGAAAGTAGGGGGGAAAGGGTTATGGGGCTCTAGCCGGTAAGGGTAGGCCAACACAGGTCTACCTTCATAGGTCATTTTTGACGAAAAGAAAGGGATGGCATGCGCAGGAGAGGGGATGGCCTGCCATGATGAAATGACAGGGAAGATGACTGGGAAGAGAGGAGGAGATCGGCGGGTCAACCGACATGATCGGTGGCAGAAATCTTGGCACCGATTGAGGTAGTTGCAGGTAGCGCGAGGAAGAAGACGACACAAGAGGAAGGGGAAGGGGCTGGACCAGTGGTTCAGGAGAAATGAAAGAAAGAAGGAAAAAGTCGGACCGACCAGGAGAAGAAGAAAAAGAACCAGTGACGCGGGCCTGGGCCGCACAGGGGGAAGGGGAGACTGGGCCGCAGGCAGGCTGGCCCAGGTCGGGGGAAAGGAGAAAAATAAAGGAAGAAATAATAGAAAAAAAAAGAAAGAAAAGGAAGAAGAGAGGGAAAAAGAAAAAAAGAAAAAGGAAAAAGGTGGGTTTGGGGTTAATTAATATATTTTAGGTATTTTGGGATATTTAAAAATATTAATATTAAAACAATAATTAAATTCTCCTTTTAGGTTAATTTAGGGATTTGGAAATATTTTTCCTAAATTCCATTTTAATTAGCAAAAAACTAAAATTTTCCTATTTAAATTATTTATTAATTTCTCCTAGCTTTGCCTTAATTAATTCCCTCTTATTTTAATAAAAATATTTTATTTAATTAACTTTCCTAATAAATTCTTATTTTGCCATAATTTCCTAAATTAGGATTTTGGGGTATTTCAAGTTAAGACTTAAAGTACGATAAATAGATAATAATATAACTTCCATAAATATTAGATAAACATTTGGATATTAAATTTGAGTACAATATCAAAAATACATAAATGATATACATTGGGAACTAAAAACCCCATAAGATATTCAGACGAAAAATGATAACCAGATAATATGATTATATATATAGGAATCGCTCATCTACAAATAAAGCATCACATGAAACAAAATTATCTAAAGGGTTTTCATTGACTTAAATGAAAAAATGTAATACCCTGAAAATTTACCTAAGCTAATCCTGCACCATTAGCAACCTAATTTGATTCTAATCCTAATAAATCTTATTTTAGCCTTAACCTATCCTTAATCCTGAAACATTAACCGATTCTAAAAACCTGAACTTTGATAAACTGTAATTCATAAACTGAAATCAAATCCGCTAAAATTTATGCTAATCCTAATTACCCTTAACTAATCTAAAATCACTCTAAACCAATCCCCTTAACCTTTCTCTTTTCCTTTTTCCTTTTTCTTCTTTTCTTTCCTTCTTCTCCTTCTCCCGCCTACATCATCTGCACTTCTGAATTTGTGCAAGTTGCACTTGCAACTTGCACCACCACTTACACCATCTCCCATCTTGTCCCCTGCAGACTTCCATCATCTAGCAACATCACCTCCCTTTCTTCTCTTTCTTCTTCTCCTTCTGCACCCTTATCCCTACGGACTTTAGCCATCGCACACAACCTTCCCCTATCATTTTTCTTCCTCTCACGTAACTCCCATCAACCATCACCACCTTCACCTTAAAGCTATTTCCCTACCCTAACCATCCCCTACAACCATAACCCTCACCCTACAACTGCACAATCATCATCACCTTTATTGCACGCCTGCCTCCTCACTATTCTTTCTCTTCTTCCCAAAACATACCACACGACACACATGCACACACACATACACACACACACACACACACACACACACACACACACATATATATATATATACCTCACACTCTCCCTATTTCTCTTTGGTTTTGCCTCACTGTGCTAATATTTTGTGCTCAAGAACCATTACCGAAGCTCCCTCACCCTTCTCCTTCCCTTCTTCTCCCTTTCTTCTTCTTCTTCCTCTTCCTATCCTTGTTTTGGCATTCGCACCACCATCTTCCTCCACTATGCACCACCTCGACCACCACTAGCTGCCCTTTGGCCCATGGACCAACCACCAAGGTTGCTCCAACCTTCCCTTTTGCCATCATCGACCATCGCTGCCGACCACTGCCTCTTTTCCCTTCTTATCCCTCGCATTTTTTGCAGCGTTGCAGTGTGCACGGCCGTGCAATGCTTAAAATACTTGCTGCACAACCGCACAATTCCTGCACCTTTTGACTGTGTAAAATTTTTCCTCTTGGCCTGATTCTGCACGGTCGTACAATTTCACACCAACTAGCCATGCATTTTCTTTTCTCTCGACCGGAAGCTGCACCACCTGCCGCACAATCATGCAATGCCATTCCTTTAGCCGTGTATCCCTATTTTTACCCCCAAACCTTAACCAAACACCACCAAACTCCTACCATATCTCCACCACACATTCCTCTATGCATCCACTCATCTCAAGCTCTCCTTGGACTATAGTTATACCTACTTTTACCCTCTTTACCTTGATTTTTCCTCTTCGCTTTAACTTTTCGAACCTATATGTAATTTTATTATTTTTCATAGGTGGTTTTCCTGTAGCTTCAGAGGAGGAAGTCTAGGATTTTTCATGCTAAGAGCCCGGTGTCCTAGTTGGTAAGGATACTATTTGATGCTTAGGACCTTTGATGATGTTTGCTTGTATGGCTAAATGTGTCTTCCATGATATTTTTGTTGTATTATGCATCATATGTTGATATTGATAATTTGTGACGTTATGAATGTTATGTTGAAAGAAAATAATAGTTGTAAGAGATACCATTATGTTATGGTTTGTGACGATAATATCATATTTGTGAGAATGCATCTTATAGCATAAAATATGGGTTGAGTGATGTTAATATCATACTTATGGAAATATGTCTATGGTTGAATGATGATAATATCACACTTGTGGAAATATATCCATGGTATAAAATATGGGTTGAATGATAAGAATGTCATAATTGTGAAAATATAACTTAATGTATGAATTATGGGTTGAATAATGATAATGTCATATTTGTGAAATTATACCTTAAGGAATGAAATATGGGTTGAATGAGTTGTGATAAATGGGCTTAAGGTCTCTCAAGAGGTATGATGATAAATGGGGACTTGGAGAAATAATACGTATGGAAGGTATAATAATTTATAAAATAAAGGTGTTAATTGTGCTTAAAAGGGTAACTTGGTCATTATGGGATATTAAGGAAGTCGTGGTAATTTATGTGTGGAGACTTAAATTATGACAATAATAACTTGACTAATTGATAGAAATAGTATCGTTATTTGGGGTTCTTAAATGTTTAATAGTAAATTTGGGGCAAGTTATCTTGAGATGTTGATATTATTATTCCATCTTCAGGGTTTAGAGGTTATCTATTAGAATTAGAAATGATGAAAAATTTATGCAAAGTGATATGATAATTTTATGGGATTTGGCCTTGGATATTTCAGTGATTAATATATATATATATGTAGGGATGAGATTACTAAATCAAAATCATGGAAATTGGGTTGTGCTTTTGGGTATGATACTAATGATGGAATTTGGGAGATGATATAATATAATGTAAGTAGAACAACCAACATGGGAGAATTAACACTAAAGGAAGTGTAATTAGGGTTTGATAGGACTTAAGGATTTGGACCTATATTATGTGCATATTTGTTTGACTATGTTCTATGCCTAAAAATCAATCTTAAATAAGCTACTAATTACTTAAAGTGAAAGAGCATGTGAGTAGGGCCATGGTAATTATTTTCCTAAATCTATATATATTTATTCCAGTTCCACCGAATAGAATAGTGGCTCAAGAGTGTTCTGCCCCGAGATGATATTTTTAATCTTTGTTCCACCGGAAAAAAGTAGTGGCTTGGGTGTGTTGTCCTCAAGAAGTTTCAAACCGTTCCACCGGTTGAGAATAGTGGGACACTTGCTCATCATGAAATAAAACATATCTTGACAACCTATGGAAAAGATACTAATGATTTAAAGTGGAATAATGCGTGAGTCTGGATCATGGTGATTTATTCCCGTTCTCTCGTGTAGAATAGTGGCTCAGGAGCATTCTGCCTCGAGAAGATGTTATCACCTCCGTTCCACCGAAAATAATAGTGGCTCAAGTATGTTATCCCTGAGAAGTTTCAGACCGTTCCACCAGTTTAAGAATAGTGGGGTTCTTGCATTCATCGTACATAAAAGAATGAAAATGGACTATACTTAATAAAAGGATATTGATCGTAATATGCCTTATGAGATGATCATTTAGTTGGTTGTATTTCCTTATCATTTAATGTGAAAGCATGTGCTACTTGTATTCCTATTTTCGATAGTATTGTTCCATTACTCAATACGTAGTGTACTAACCACCCATTTTATGGGTGCTGCTCATTCCCACGAGCAGAAGGCCCTGGATCTTTTGTGCACATTTTGGAGGATCAGGTAGATGACTTTGTAGCCTATGACGCCTTATGTAGGGATGAGTGACTCCATTTATGTTGGGGTCGAGTGAAGAGTATCTGTTATCCGGGTTATGTATTAAACTGGATACCCCTTTTGGGCTCTTGATCCACGGTATCCTCTTTTTGTATTTTGGTATTATAAAACTCGAATTAATACTCCAAACTCATTATTTGTACTATAAATGCCCTTTTGATTCTAATTTTGTTGTATTACTTTAAAAATTTTAGCCTTGTGATTGATTTAAGGACGGTTGCATAAACCAAAATTATGTTGATTACAGCGGTAACCCCCACTATTTTTACTTAGTTATTTCCTCAGCAAACGAAATTTTTCGGTAGTAAAAATTAGAGTGTTACAAAACATCTAGGCCATATGCTTCTAGAAATAAGCAACACCCATAAAAAGGATGATCTGTATTCTATGTACTGAGTAAGATGACCATATAATCGAAGTAAGGTTACAAAGAATCACATAGGTTCACATCAAACAATAACCAATCATGTGTGTTAACATAAAGTGAGGCAAGGTAAATACTAATTTCATAGCACATTATTAGATATAAATAGTACTCATAATTTTATTTGCTTTGAGTTTAGGGAGTCCACCATTATTAATTCGATGGAATAGACTAAAGCACCTCTTAGGACATATTACACTGAGTGATTGTTATTGTTTGGTAGAATGAACGCAACGTATACAAGGGAAACACACTCCAAAAAACTATTATTAAATTTACGGAATGGTTTGAAGCACCTCTTAGGATAGAACACACCCGAGACATTATTATCATTTGGTGGAACAGACACAACACCTTAGTTCTGACTCACGTATTCATTCACTTTAAGTGATTAATGTCTTATTTATTAGTACTTATCTCACAATCATGTTCTCATTCAGGTTGTGTTCAAGACCTCACTATTCTTAATCTAATGAAACAAAATTATGCATATCTCAAGGCATAACGCTCCTGAGCCACTATTATCGTTTGGTAGAATGGACATACAATATACCTTGGCTAGACTCATATGATTTTTTACTTTAAATAATTAATATCTTATTCATAGTTTTTTATATCAAGATCATCATGCCGGAATTATGTAGGTTTTCACAACACAATTTTAAAACACATAATCACATGGTTATCGGGGTATTTCCCAAGGAAAAGATCCATAATTTCCCTAAAAAAAATCCATATTTCACTAGGTGAGAATAACTTCTCATTTTATTCTACTTATGTTACTCATCATTATCCCCAATATTTCAATCATTACACTTAAAATATTTAATGTCTATTCTCTTTTTAAAATATCAAAATTTCATATTCAACCCATATTGACTAAAATGTCTTTCTCTTATCCAAAGCCTCAAAATCTCATAGTAGGTAACTTGTGTCTTACTCAACCATCATTTGATCACATTACTTATGAAATAATTTATAACAATGTCAAAACTTGTCATGCCATGATTATTTTTCATATTATCATCAAATGACCATAATGCCCTTACCATAGCTAAATTTACAAATATTTTCATAAAGACCTTACAAGTCCCAATGTTAATGAACTTCAACCTCTAACATATATATAGTGATAATCACCCTTTACATTGAGAACTAAGAACCACACTATGTTTTTTAGATACTTACAATAGTTTCCACCACCTACTACGGGTAGTTTCCACCACCTACTATAGATAGTTTCCTAATTTGATACATACATATCTAATATTTACAAAAAATATTTCATTACATTTTTTTCCTAACACTCAAATACTATAGTTTTATGAGAGACTTATAGTAGTTTTCCATCCACTAGAGGTAGTTTCCACCACCTATAGTGGGATTAAGATTCATCGAGATAGATCCTGAGGGATATTAGGTCTATCTTAGAATACATGTATCAATAAGGTGTTCGAAAGATACAGGATGATAGATTGTATACCAAGTGCGGCTCCTATTATCAAATGTGACAAATTACAGTTAAGTTAGTGTTCCGAGAATGAATTAGAGAGAGATCAACTCTAGAACATCTTGTATGCTTCTACGATTGAAAGCCTTATGTATGCTCAGGTTTACACAATACTTGAAATTACATATGATGTTGGGGTATTAGGACATTACCAAAGAAATATGATGTTGGCCAAATATACCTATTGGCAAATATATTACTCACAAGTAATACATGACACAATGAGTACTAGATTATTGTTCCCGTAGAGATTATATAGTAACTCAATGGCTCTAATTACTTTAATTGGGCCTAGACAACTGAAGTCAAATAAATAAATAACTAATTCTAAATTAAGAATTTCAAATCAACTAAATCAAGCTAAAATGGAATCAAACAAAATCTAATAAAGGTAAAATCAATTAATAAAATCTATAAAGGATCCAAAACTACCACTATCTAATTATAATGACCAATAAATCAATTACCCGATCTTTTCAATTACTAGCTAAGTGTCAACATGAATATTTAACCAACACACTCTCTTAAACTACCTAGTTCTATTGCCAATTATCAACCCCGCTATTTCTAGTCAAATGGTTTAATTAAAAGATGTTGCTATACGCTTTATTAATTATTTATCCTTCCATATTGTTGTAGAAATTATGTAATTATTCTCACAACTTATTTTATTTTTATTTATGCTGTTTAATCTAAAGTGGAGAATCAATCGTCGCATCTTTTCTTGATTTGTCAAACGTTAATTAAAGATGTTCAATCTATTAATTAGACATAATCTAGAACAATAGCATAAAAAACATAGAGCAATCTATTAATTAAGCAATCAATTAATTATTAGTATAAAGAATATGATTTTGCCATATTCTTGGTAAAATAAAATTACAACATGCTATTAATTAAAATAAAAATAATTCAATTAAAAAAAGCATCAAAATTATATATAAAATATTGAAACTAAGAATATTTAAATATAAAATTATAACATTTTAGATTCAAATTAAGAACCAAAAAAATAATATTGTACTTGGATGGCCAGTGATGTTAAAATTTTCTAGCTCCAGGCACCCATGTTGCCATCCTTCTTCTTTATTTTTTTTTTCTGTCACCCTTTCCCTTTCTCAAATTTTGCTATTTTTTTTCTTTTTCATCCTCCTTTGGTTTTGTTCCATTTATCTCTATTTTGTTTTTGTTGCATTCATTTCTTTGTTGTCTATGCTCTTTATTTTCTTTTCCAGCTTCTACCCTCCTCTTCTTCTTTTAATTTCTATTGAACATGCCGTCTTTCATAACTTTTGGCTCGTACATGCGTGCATGTGTGCCATAATCTTTTTTCTTCTTTGACCCACTTTTCTATTATCCTCATTTTCTTATCTTTTCTCATTTTTTTTCTTTATCTCGGCACCTTTGTTTCTTTCTAGGCACTTAGCTTTTTATTTTTCATTTTTTTATCTTATCTTAATTTTTTACTTTATTCACATTTTGTTGATTAATACCTATAAAATAAAATTAAAAAAATATTAATGAGCTTTCTAAAATTATTTCAAATAATTTTTCATTTTAGAATATACTTTTAGTTGGAAGCTTAGGTGAAAATACAGCAAGCTATCAAAATTATATAAAAAACTACTTTAAGTTCTAAATTAATTAAGTTTATGAGATTATCATAAATTAAGCAAATAATTAAAAATAGTATAAATAACCTCACATACTATATACAGAAATAACCAAAAGCCTAAAGATAAGGGGGATAAAATATATAAAAATATGTCTTCATCAACACTTCTACACTTATCTTCTTACTTGTCATCAAGCAAGGTATGAATTTAAAAATAAAAAATAAAACTAACTAGCCACTTCGTAGGTCTCATGATTACATGTAGCATGTGCAATAAGCTCTGTAAACCCCTAGATCACTTTTAGAGGATAAATAAGATCTTGTGAGGGTTTTATAGATGATATACCTATAAAATCACACCTAAACCACATACAATAAAAAATAAACTTTTAACACCCTTAACTAATGTTATCTCAGACTCTTCTACCTTCATGACACCAAGATCAGCACTTAACCAAGATTTAGCACCGAAATTTTTAAAGGGTTAACTTCAATATGTGGTCCACACACAAACATGATAAATATGAACATAACAATAATAATAAATGAAAACCTAAGCACGCCTTAGTCACATCAAAATTCATCATCACAAAGATATACCCTCTTATTTTTACTTTTCTCTCATATTCATGGTTTAATATGTATAAAGACACTCAGATATGTGAGATAAGATGATAAAAATGACAAGCAACTCACATATATCAATAAGGAAAGCTCATATGTTGTAGATAAAAATATTATAGAGGATATAAAATACCTACCAAATAAAATAAACCATATGCTTGACTCATGTGACTAACTTCTAATAGATCAAGTTCAGCCTTCTCAATAATCAAATAGAAATTCATAAGGGTTGTATCAGAGTAAGGTTTAAGGGTTTAATGAAGAATAGTAAAATAAGGATTCAACAAAATATCCTAAAACCTAGTAGAATCATGTTGATATAAAGAATCTTCTTACATATTCAAACTTATTAAGTTATTTTATCATTACATAACTTAGAATCACATAGACCAATATCTTCATGTTGGGCATTTACATCATTTTCACCACTTCTCTTCAAAATAAAAGAAAGAAAATAAACTAATTTCTCTTTTTTTTTCCAATAATACCTTGAATCACTTGCATAAGTCTCAACGAAATTTCTACTACTTGTTAGAATAAAGGTAGAGATGTGTTTTAGGCTTGGTTAGAAACAATGGTGGTGATAAAAAAAAATTCAATGTAAAAGGCTCAAAGGGTTTAAATAAGGAGTGTGTGACTCATGTAACTAAAAAAATGGGGTAGAAGGCTATCTTGCTATATGGTGGTAATTCCTAAGGTGTCTTTATCACTTTCTCTATAGTCTATTACAAGAGCTATAATAATTAATTTGATTAAGAAAATTTAGTGCATATGAGGTTTACAAAGAAAAATAAAGCCAATAAAATATAGATTATTTTATGTGAAATACTCAGATAAGAAGGCTTATAAAGCTCAAAAGTTCACAACAGGGTTGTGATGAATCTGAACATACCATGTTCATGGTTATAAGATCATACATTTTCTCACTCTATTCACATCCAACCACATATATATGTGTTCCATATATCAAAATTAATAATAAAAAATCTCCACTTGATTTTATCTTAGTTTTTTTGATCCTTTGCTAGCCTGATTTCAAATATATGTTCATCATTGAATAGTTAAGAGCTCCTAAGACTCAACAAAAACCAAAAAGACTTAAGCAAACAAAAACCATGTAAAACACACAAAATAAATAAATAAATAGAAAATCAATGAAGCAAAACAAATGAGCTAAAAATTCCCCACACATATCATAGACATTATCCTCAATGGACAATCAATCCACACAAATGAGAGAAAGGCAATTTAATATAAGTGAGAGCATATAGAAGGTACCTGAAAGGTGATGAAAGCACTGTAAAAATTATGAGGTAGAAGTCTGTGTGTCTATGCTAACATGGCCCATATTATGAATCATGTCCCCACTCTATGTTACCTTACAAGTGCTACATTCATGTTACCTCCTAACTTCAGAATTTGTATGCCCTTATGCCTCAAATTTTCTTTATAAACATGTTAAGTTGCTATACCTTTGTAAAAAAAATTAGAATGCCTAGAAAATAAAAACAAAATCCATAAAATAAATAAATAAATAGATTAAACACATACATGTGTTGCTGTCTAAAAAGTTCTTGTTTATAGTCATTAGCTTGACTCTAGTCCTATTTACTCAGGATTCTTTAAGCGTATGATGGTTTTAAGGTTCTCAACTTCTCCACCTTCATAGACTTTCAATTGGTGTCCATTTACCTTAAATGTTCCTTTTTATAAGCTATTTATCTCTATTACTTTAGAGAGGTGTCACTATAAATGACCCGAACCAACATGAACCCATTTACCAAGAAATGATTCTTTAATCATGTATCCTCTTTGTAAGTTCCTTGTAGAGTTGAGCATTTTCATATGCACCTAATCAAGGTTCATCAATCTCATTTAATTGTAGAATCCTCCTTTCACCTTTCATTGACATATCCATGTTAAGAAAATGAGTGGCCCAAAAATTTTTATGCTCAAGTTCTACAGGAAGGTGGTGAGATTTTTTTTTGATATGGAGACATTACTATAGGTGTTTTAAAAGTGTTCTTATATGCCCAAAGTGCGTCATCTAACTTTAAAGACCAATATTTCCCAAAAGCATTAACCGCTTTTTCGAATATCCTTTTAATTTCTTAGTTTGAAACTTCTATTTGTCTGCTAGTTTAGGGATGATACGGAGTTGCAACCTTATTCATAACTCCATAATTAACCAAGATAGCATCAAATACTCTATTACAAAAATGAGAACCCCCATCACTTATAATTGTCCTTGGCATTCCAAATATCGTAAAGATATTCTTTTTCAAGAATTTTTTGACAACTTTTGAATCTTTAGTGTGAGTTGCAATAGCCTCCACCTACTTTGATAGATAATTGACTACAAAAATAATATATTCATTATGCATAAATTTTGGAAATGGTCTCATAAAGTTAATACCCCACACATAAACTAATTCAAAAACTAAAATATTTGTAAGGGACATTTCTTGTTTTTGAGAAATATTTCCAACCCTTTGATATCTATCAAAAAACTTAGCAAAATCATAAGCATCATTAAATAATATAAGCTAATAAAAACCACTTTTTAGAACTTTAGCTGCAATTCTAGTGGGTCTAAAATGATCATCACATTTGCTACTATAATAATAAGCTAAAGTATAATGAAAATCATGTTCGGGATACATGTCCTTATTATTTGATCAAAACACATTTTATAAAGATAAGGATCATCCTAAAAATAATATCTCAAGTCATACATGAATTTATTCCTTTGATGATATAACAAGTCGTTAGGCAAAATTCCACTTACAAGGTGATTTGCAATATCAGCATAACAAGGATAATTTGTAATTGCATAGAGTATCTCATCACATAACATGTCATGAATAAGCTCACACTCCTTACTTACCTCATTTGATGATAGTAAATGGGAGAGATGATCTGCTACGTTATTTTTGCTTCTCTGCTTATTCCTGATCTCAAAGTCAAACTCTTGTAGTAATATAATCCATTGAATAATTCTAGGCTTAGCATCTTGCTTAAAAAAAAGGTATCTCAAAGAAGTATGGTGAGTATACATAATTATTCTATTAAGCAAAAAATAAGGGTAAAACTTATTAAAAACAAAGACCGTGACTACTAATTATTTTTTCAGTAGTGGCATACTTATTTTGTGCAAAATTCAAAGATTTACTCCTAAATTTACATCACTAGAATTGCACATGATTTCAAAAGGAAGAATCCAATAAGGAGTAACAACAATAGAAGCATTCATAAGTTTTTCTGTAAGAGTGTTAAAATCCTTTAATCATGCACTAAAAAATAAAAAGGTTGAATCTTTAGCCAATAGGTCACATGGAGGTTTTGAAATTTTTAAAAAGTACTTAACTATCCACAAAAACCATCATGACCAAGAAAACTACAAATTTATTTAACACATTTTGGGGAAGGTAAGTTTTCTATAATTTTTATTTTTTTCTTTATCTACCCTTATCCTCTTACATGAGATATTATGTCTTAACACAATCCCTTCTTACACCTTCAGATGCCATTTTTTTCCAATTTAAAACATGATTAGTATCCTCACAATGTCTTAGTAGAAGTTCAAGGTTATCCAAGCATGTATCAAAAGATAAGTCACATACTAAAAATTCATCCATAAAAATTTCTATAAATTTCTCAACCATGTCATAAAATATGGCCATAATACATCTTTAGAAAGTAACAAGAGCATTACAAAGGCCATTCACCTATATGAGAAAGTTCCATAAGGATAAGGAAATTTTTTTCCCCTTGTCCTTAGGAGAAATGGGGATTTGCACCTAACCAAAATAGACATCTAGAAAGTAAAAAAAAAATGTTCTGCTAAATGCTCAAGCATTTAGTTAATAAAAGGAAGGGAAAAAAATGATCTTTGCTTGCGGCATCATTTAATTTTCTAAAATCAATACAAACACACCATCCCATAAAAATTTTAGTAGGTATCAACTCATTATTATCATTCCTAACTACGGTAATTCCGTCTTTCCTAGGATCTACTTGTATAGGACTAACCCTGGAGCTATCAAAGATGAGATATATCATACTTACATCCAATAGCTTAATTACCTCTTTCTTCACCTCCTCTTACGCTGTTGGGTTTAGTCGCCTTTGAGGTTAGATTACCTTTTTATATTTATCTTGCATGAGGATTTTGTGCATGCATGTGGAAGGACTAATCCCCTCAATATCGGTGATGGTTCACCCAAATGTATTCTTTCTCTCCCTAATCACTCTCATCAACTTTTCTTCCTACAACTTAGTCAACGATGAAGAAATAATAATTGGGAGAGTATCATTAAAACTAAGGAAAATATACTTTAAGTGTTTGGGAAGTGGCTTGAGTTCAAAAGTTGGTGGCTCCTCAATAGATGGTTCTAACTTTTGGATTTTATCTCTCTCTTGTCCTTATAAAGGGACTAATTTGTTTCTCTTATAAGGTGAATATGCACGTAGGTATTAAATGACCTCTTTGGCCCCTTCTCCATCTTCATTTCCTTGGGATTATACGAACCACCTCTCTAAAGGATCCTATATGATACGCTTGAAAACAATCATTAATCACTTCATCCAGAACATCAATGCTATAGCAAGTGTCATCATCATAAGGGTATTTTATGCTTTTAAAAACAATGAGTGTAACTTCCTTACCTTGAAATTGAAGAATCAACTTACTCTCATGGACATCAATAAGAGTCTTTCCTACAACTATAAATGGTGTACCAAAAATGAGAGGAATTATTTGATCCTCTTCCATATCAAAAACAACAAAATCAATAGGAAAAATAAATTTGTCCACTTAAGGATACTTGATAGATCTATCAACTAGATGCAAAAGCATATTAGTAGGTTTTGGCTCTTCTAAACCCAAACACTTAAAAATAGAGAAAGGCATCAAATTTATGCTAGCTCCTAAGCCACATAGCACTTTGTTAAATTTCAAATTACCAATCACATAAGGAATAGTAAAAATTTCTTGATCTTTCAGCTTAGAAGGTAATTTATTTTGTAAAATAACATAACACTCCTCATTTAATTTAATGGTATCAAAATCTTCTGATTTCCTTTTATGAGTAAGGATATCCTTAAGAAATTTGGTATAGTTAGGCATCTGCCTCACAATATTAATTAATGGCAAATTAATATGTACCTTTTTTAAAAATATCTAGAAATTTGGCAAATTATAAATCTAACTTAATTTGGACTATCCTTCCCAAAAATAAGGGATGAGGTATATATGGTTTTACCTCTTGAAATGGAGTCTTGGTTACCTCTTATTGTGACTTAGACACTAATTCTAGATCTTTCTCCTCTTTTTTTCTTTGTCTCTTGAGGTTATAGTTCGGGAAATGTCTTCCCACTCCTTAATGATATAGCATTAATGTGCTCTTATAGGTTTGTCGTTGTATCACTAGGCAACCTGTTGGGTTCCCATCCAAAAATTGCATTAGCTAATTGTCCAATCTATGCTTCCAAATTTTTGATTGAGGCTTCTTGATTTTGGAAATGTGTCTTCACAATGCTAATGAACTTGCTCATCATTTTTTCTAAGGAAGGCTTCTGTGGTTGCTAGGCAATGTTGGAGCAAGTGGAATAGGTCTTTGTGGTGGGAATCTAGGGGTCTCATAGGATTATCATTGTTCCGACTAAAGTTTGGATAGTTTCTCTACTCCGGATTACACATGTTCGAGTAAGGACCATAAACAACACATTGAGGTCCTTATTTCCATTCTTATTATACAGTATGCACCATTGGATCCAAATTTAGGGAGTAAAATTATTGCATATCAGATTTCTGTAGTTAATTTTGGTTTTCATTATTGTTAACCATGGCAATAGTTGGATTTATGTGTTATATAATGATTATAATGTATTTAAATATTCAATTTCGCATAAAATATACAATTTCATGTGTTTAGTTTTTATTTATAAAATTGATTTAATTTGTGGATGGCTTCATGAAATTAATTGTATTATATTTATATTTATATTTCATGCCATATATAGTGTTACAATTTATTCCCAAAAAAGCTACCGTAACCTGGCTTTATTTTTGAATATTATTTTGAATGATCCGATAGGAGGGGAGAGTAGAAGTTGTAACATATCAAAGAAGAAAAGTGAGTGCCAGAGGGTTCAAATGTGAGACATACGTAGTGTATGACTCCTTTTCGTCTACTACAGTAGCAAGGTGATTTTGATCGCATGTGCCTTCTTTTGTTGTCATGGGAGGGGATAGTAAGTGGACAACACGAAGAGTGTCAGGACTCCACGAAGACTGCTTTAGTGGAAATTTAACTTACTCGAAACAAATCGTGTCTGAACGAACAGATAGTTCAGTTGACGAATCAAAGACAATCCCTCGAAAACGTTGATGGTAAGTGGTGGTCGCAGCAGTTACAGAGCTTCGGAGCAGCTATGGAGGATGGAGATGGTTGTAAGCACGAGACGCCTTCACTAGGCTTTGTCGAACGTTTTTGTTATTTTAATATTTACCGTGACATGTTTTAATCTCGATCATATACATTGATCTAATGGCTCAAAATCAAACACACACGGATATATATAGTGGTTCTACGGTGATAAATGAGGACCAGCCTAGTTTCTTACTTACCGTGGTTTTCACCACTCCTACGAGTAATTTTTATCAATTACCGTTAGTAGTTTCCGACTTAATATAAATATCTAATATTTATAAAAAATAATGCTATATTTTTTTTAATACTTAAATATTATAGTTTTATAAGTAACTTATAATAGTTTCTTATACATACTATAAATAGTTTTCGCTCTCTATCGTAAATAGTTACTAAATACGAAATATAAATATATAATATTTATAAAAAATAATAATATCTTTGTTTGGAGACTCGAATAATATATATTGGTGAAAGACTTGAAGTGGTTGGCTACTATAAATAGATTTTTAACGTATTAATTTTCGGTTTTCACTACGGAACTGGTTATTAGATATTCTCCATGAATATATCCACGCGCGCTCAGAATCTGAACAAATGATATTCCTTTCCATCCATCATCTTCCAAAGAACAGAAAAGTTACATAATTTTCTAGGACTGATACCTTCAATCGTATGACCCCCAGTAAGTACGATGATGCTACTGATAGGCCACTCGCTTAGTTGAAGTTAGTATTAAGGAGAGCTGATCAAAGAGGGTCCCCTACCAGCCTCGCTCGCGTTCTTTTTCGAGCTAGAGAGTTATCGCCTTGATTGATCGATGATGCTTTTTAATTCGACTAGCGTGCGTGTAAAACATCAATGATCAGAACCAAGAAATGAGCAAAAAAAATTGAAAGCGTATATCCTTTTAATTCAATCATGGCGGTGGTAGTGGTACATCCTTCCTTCCCAGTTAGTTCTTTTACAAGTTAGTGTGTATATGTGTCTCTCTCTGTATATATATATACATACATACATACATATATATATATATGTTTGAACCCATTTATCAAAATTAATTATTTAAAATAATTATTTATTTTTAAAATTTCTTACGTTAATACTTTTTTTTAAATAAATAATTATTTTTGATAAATGCCAGCAAAGCAGTCGTGGTTAGAAAACAGGCATCATGACCATAACATCAAGTAGCTGTACCAAGGGACTATTATTATTATTATTATAACTAACAGAATTGCACCGATTGTCCTCACTGTGAGGCTGGAGATCGATGAACGGTTTTCAATTGAGTTGGATGAGACGAATGTGGTAGGAAATACCTTCACTTACAGATGGAGCTTGCTTATTTGCTTTCGATTTGATGGGTAACCCTTACGTAAAGCTAAAGACAAAAGGAAAAGACTTGCAGATTAATGCCTTTATTACTGGTAACTTCAATTAACAGACAAATCAATGTCATGATTACGTACCAGTGTATCGGTATGTATCCGATCCTGACAACGACATCTGTCGAAATATTAATCAAATATATGTAGACCTTATTATATAGCAGAGCAGTAATCTAGCTTGCAGTAACATTAAGCTTGATTCCAGCCTCGCAATCCCCGGGCATAGTGCTGATAAAGTAGTTGAAACCTTTGGCGAGTGTAAATACATCATAACCGTTGCTTCCTCTATCATCGCCCGGCTTTGCTTTGCATAATTCATAACCTGCTTTGCTAACCTCTGCAATGTTGTGGCGAGTTCTGTCGTAGATGAACACTGCATAGCATAAGATCGGAGGAACAATATATATTAACCATGATGTATATCAAAAGAAAGATCAATATCGGATCATTGAAAGAGTGTAAGAGGAAAAATACCAAGATTATCCCCATTCTTGAAGGTCTTCTTCTTAAACCAATCAGCAACACCAGGAGAGCCCCAACCTGCAGTACCACCAACTATATAGGTGGCTGCGTGAGCCATGCTCACAAAGCACAACAAAGCAGCCATTACAAAGACTGCAATCCCTTCGTGCCTGGCCATTATTATATATGTATATAGGAGGACAATTACCTTAATTTGTTTAGTTTAACTAACAGTGAAGATTGAAAATACGGTAAAAAGAAGAAGGAGGAGAAGAAGAAGAAGTACAGGACAGAAAATACTATGGTGATTGAGAGACCGAGGAGGATAGATCACGGGAGGGCCGGGAGGAAGGAAGGGGATTATAAATAAAGTGCCATCTGTCGGTGGTATTTTTGGAAAGACGTTAAATACTGATTAGTTTTACATAAAGATCTACCCTTTTTGTTAAAAAAAAAAAGAATAGAGAAATAGAAGATATATTTTACTTACCTATCCTCACATTTAGCCTAATATTTTAAGTGTTCTTAATAATTTTACTTAGACACCTTAATATTTTAGAATATTATCACTTTGATATTATTTACATTAAATGTATATTTGATAAAATATTTTGGGATCAAACAAATATATATATATATATATATATATATATATATATATATATATATATATATATAAATATATATATATATAAATATATATATAATATATATAAATGTAAGATTTAGTAAAATTATTTTTCAAATATGGCAAAACATACAACTATTGTCTACCCAAACATACATGAACAAAGCAAGTAGTATTCTACAACCACATGCATCTAGCAATGTACATATTATTTTATTTTATCTTATATATTATTATTTTTCTTAGGTGTTATTTACTATACCTACACTCATACAAAATATACATATGTACAAAAAGAATATACATCTTATAAAATCACTCATATTTTCCATCAATATACATTTCTTTCAAACTATAAATACAAATCTTAATAAAATATAAATACACATACCATAAAATATATATAAATACACATATTAGATAATATATATATATATATACCAAGACGCGCCTAAGGATATCGGGATGCTGGCAAACTACCTGAAGAATATGAATACAAAGATTTGAAAGATAGATAGATAGTTAGAAATAACAGATAAGTAGGAAAAGGAAAGGATAGGATAAAAGTTTGTAAGTTTGAAATTTTATTAATTTGAAAGTTTGGGATACAGAGGATTTGTTAAAGGTCATCTTCTCCTACCAAGTGCTGACCCCTTTGAATGAAGACCTAACCCCTTAAATAGAAGTGGGGGTCAAACTATTACAATTTGAAAAGTGAATTCGGGAATCCACCGAAAGTAAACAGTAAAAAGTACACACTAAAAGGCGCACTAAAAGTTTGAATAGTAAAGGTAAAAAGTATAAATAGTAAAAGTAACCTAAAGAAAATACAACAGTAATCCACGTGATGTCCTTTTACCGCAGATTCCTTTGTCGTTTCTTCTTTTTACTTTTTGGCTGCTTTTACCTATGCTTTTACCTTAGTCAAAAGTGTCAGTCGTCGAAAGTGTCTTTGTTGGAATCTTTCACTTTGTTGACAACGCTTTTGTCTTTGTCACAAACTTTTGTATTGGCAGAATATTCCCTTTGTCTGCCATCAATTTGATGCGTTGTGTCGTGTACGCCTACGCCTTGGATACTTGTATTTTGTACCATTACCGGATAGGAGGGAGTATCTTGTAACAGTTATCTTTGTTTTCATCGCCATAATCTAGTGTTGGAGTAGACGATGAGGAGGAAGATTTCTCCTCTTTGTTTTGCGAAATTACTTCACCCAAAATGGCTAAGTACTCATCTTCTGTTTTGACATCTGCAAGCTTAGCAGTTGTGACTGATTTTTGGGCCAGAAATTTGGTTTGGTCTGGACTAGCCTGAATCTGCTTTGTTGAAGAAGAAGCTGGCTATTTTTCTTTAACCAATTTGCGAACCGCTTGTTCGGACAGCTTCTCGAACGTTTGATACTTTGACCATCATTTGACCTTGAACCGTCAGACCAAGGTAGGGACTCCTTCAATTTCGTGGATCTCATATGTCCATGCGAACACCCAAGGGAAAAATAATCTGGAGCAGAAAAGGAAGATAGGGGGCAAAACCCTATCATTTTGTGAGGGACGGTAAAGGGTTTGAAACAGGTTAAGAGATTTTGAAACCTGTTCTGGAAGGATTTCTGGGATGGAGCCGAAATCTTTCCACCAACGTATGAACCAGAGAGGGTATTTGATCTGGTTGAAGTTTTGAAAGAATAATAACCATGAATGGGATTTTTTGGAGTTCTCAGTGAAGAAAGTGTTCCACCAAGCTTGTTAATAATCCCTATAGTTAAAATTAATTTTTGAGTTTGAGGCTGATTTGTATGAATCAGGGAGCCAACGAGGTAGTTCGAGGCTACGTCCCCAATCCATGGGAATAATAACCCTGTGTATTTTACAGGTTGAGTAAATAACTTCATTTTCGTGTTTGAGGAAGGGTGAAATGTTTGAATGAAGCCGAGCCTGTATACTCAATGATTGACTTGTAATACCCATGGGGTGCAGCAGTTACGTCCAATGGTTTAAAATACCATCCAAAAAATAATTTTGTCAAAGCAACAAAGGGATCTTGATTTTAAAATCCGTCATCGAGGTTTGAAATCATTTGAAAGTGCAGCTCTATGAAATACTCCGCTTTGGTTTTGAAATCAGTTTTGAAAACAATATTTTCTAGTCTCGAGATTGATTTTCTCAAGGCTAGAAGTTTTCCAAGATGTTTCTCCGAAGAGACTTTTGAAATCTGTTTTGAAGGAGTTTGAGATTTTGAAATATCTCCTTCGATTTGCAAAATAGGGTTTGAAGTACTCATACCTAAGTGTCCAGGTTGCGAACTCTAGACCTGTTTGGATATTTTCTGAATTACTTTGAGTATTTTGGGAGAGTGGGCGAGAGACTCGACCCATTTCTACACTTCAGGTTTGTCCTCCTTTGGAGGGGATGAAGATGCTACTTCATCTTCCATGGTTGCTTTGTACCATCATTTGATTGGCTTTGGAGCCAATATTTCTTGAATCTTTTCTTTGCCTTTATTTTGGGAGGCATTTGTTTCTGGTTTGCCTTGAAGAAACTCTCGTGTCAGAAAGTCTAGAAGGGATTTTTCTTCACCCTTTAAATATTGGATCTCAAAGTCGAATATAGAAAGGAAAGCTTGTCACTTGGCAAATATCTGTTTGGAGGCGACATTCTGGACGTCCTTTTTGAGAATATGCTTCGCAGATTTGCAGTTGACTCTGAGCAGGAACTTTTGGTTCAGAAGATCGGACTGGAATTTTGTAATGGACTAGACGATCGCAAACACTTCTTTTTTGACGATCGAATTATTCTATTGGGTTTGGGTCCAATGTCCAGAAGTGAACTGGATAACTGTTTCGGATTTGGGCTGATACTGTTTGGATAAGGCCAAATACTGTTCAAAGGATTGGGCCTAGGTTTGTTTTAGAATACTGCCGTAACCAAGTTCGGAGGCATCGGTTTCAACAATTTTGAATAGGTTTGGATTGGCCAAGGTCAGACAAGGAATAGACTGGACTTGGGCTTTTATGTGTTTGATGACATCAATATAGGCTTGGGTCCACGGTTTTGGGTTCTTTTTTAGGGTTTGGCAATTTGGTTTAAATTTGGGCAGAAGTCTAAGACATAACTCAAACTGCCTAAAAATCTTTGAAGTTGGGTTTTATCAAGGATTTAATTTGGAAACCTAGACGCGAATTCTATGGACCTCTCGATAGGGAAAATAGTACCCGACTAGATATAGTGTCCTAAGAATCTGACTTTGGTCTAGGCTAAGGATATTTTGGGCCTAGACACAACTAACCCACTATACTTTGCGACACTCAGGAATGTCTTAAGATGCCTAAAATGTTGGTCTACGTTGTTTGAGTATATTAAGACATCGTCTATGTATACAATGAAAAATTTGAATATGGATTAAAAATGTCATTCATAATTCTTTGAAATTCAGAAGGGACATTTTTTAATCCAAAGGGCATAACATTCCATTCATATTGCCTGAAAGGTACAATAAAAGCAGTTTTGTATCAGTCTTTAGGGTTAATTTAAATTTGCCAAAATCCCAATTTTAAGTAAAATTTTTGGAAAGATTGATGCTGAATATAGCCTTTGTAATAAATATTTTTTATTTGGAATTGGGTATCTGATCCATTTGAGGGCATCATTTAAAGGTTTGTAATTAATTACTAACCTAGGTGTGCCTCTTACGATTTCTGAATTTTTGCTGACATAAAATGTTGCATAAGACCAAGGAGACCTAGATTTTGAAATTAATCGTTTTGATTCTAAATCTTGGATTTCTTTTTTGCAGTGTTCAATTAATTCAGAATTCATTTGAATGGGTCTAGCTTTTGTTGATATTAGTTTTTCATCAAAACTATCTTCGTAAGGAAGATCTATCATATGATTTTTCCTAGGCCAAAAGGCGTTTGGAAGATCCGAACATATCTCTTTCTCAATTTGATTTCTAATTTGAGCAATCTTATCCTTAATCAATTTCATTTCTAATTGATTTTGAATTCTGGATAAGTTCACGTTTTGCTTTAAGAAATTTAAATCATTTTGCTTTCCTTGAACAAGGAGATTGATTTGATTTTTATATATTGAATTTGCTTTTAATAAGTTTAGGTTTCTTTCTCGAGGAATTTCAAGAAAGGAAAGGGTATTTTTTGTTCCTTTTGTTTTTTGAAAGAAATTCCCGTTAAACCCACTCTATAAGGAGTGATCAAGTTAATGAATGGGTTACCTAAGATAACACTTTAACTGATGTTTGGGGTTATCAAGTTGGTTGTTTTGATTTGTAGATTATTACAAATTAAATCTGCCTCACATTTATGTTTGATTTTGAGTCTGGAGCTGTTTGCTGCAGACAATTTTTCATTCGTTTTGGAAAGGTATTTTCTGGGTATAATACCTTCTTTGATACAGTTTAAGTCAGCACCGGTATCAAATAGTGCGACTGTGTTGATTTGAAAGTCATTAGACAACCTAAGGGTTATGCTAATGAGATATTTCCTAGAAGTAATTTCTTTCAATACATTAAGAAAATCTCCTGGGATTAATTCATTTGGAATTTTTTCATCTTCAGATATGTCAGGTTCACTGGATTCTAGAGATGTGTTTTGCAATTGTTTGGATAATAATATTTGAATAATTTGACCATCTGATTCTTGTTTTTGCTGTAAAGATTTTAATTCTCTTTTGACTTCTTTTATCTCATGTTGGAGCTCAGAAGTTGTTGGAATTAAATTCTTTATTTGTTGTTGTTTTTTGAGAATCATTGTAAGGTCATATGTATTCGTTGGTTTCTTTGGAATGTTTGATTTTGCAGGTTTTTGCGGTTCATCAGATTCAATTGATTCCATTAATTTCTCAAGATATTCTTTTTGTTTTAATGGATATGGTATTAATTGAACTATGTCTAGAACCATTTTTTGTTATTTTGTCAAACCATTCATTTGATTTTCAAGAAACTCTTCTTCTGGATCAGAAGAGTGATATGAAGAAGAAGATGAGGTTACTATTTCATCTAATTATGGGTTTTCATTTTGATTTTCTTCCTCAGATGTTTCTACTAGAAGATTTGTAATTTTCTCTCTAGTTTCTTCATCTAAGTCTAATTCTCTGATTTGTTTGTTTAATTTGCAAAATCTTTGAGTGTGTCCAATTTTTCCACACTTATAACATTTGAAATTGTTTCTACTTTAGTTCCCATATCTCGGGGGTTTTGAAGAAGAAATTATTTATTTTTTCCCTTTCGATTTTGATATTTGATAATAGGGAAATTTTTTTTGGGGTTGCGATGTAGGTAAATATTTTTGCTTTGATTTCTTTTGATAACTAGGTTTGCAATTTCCTGAACATTTCTCTTTGTTTGTTTGATGTTCCTAGAATGTCAAATTATTTGCAAAATGATCCTAGATCTTGTTTTGTTTTGTTCATCTCCCATTTGAGATGTTTTTGAAGTTTTAAATCTTGGTAGATTTTTAAACCTTCTTTTTGAGTGAAACTGATTAGTTCACCATATATAAAATTGTTATAAGGAATTTGATTGCCATGTGCTTCTTTGATTTTTTTCCCTAACTTTTTCTCCTAATAAGGGAGATAATCCGGCTAGGAATTTTTCTTTCCAAAATGGTTGGTTTGAATCTTCCCTAAGCATTATTCTAGTCAGGAAATTATTTTTGTACCATTGGAAATCACTAAGGTATTTACACCTAAGGTTTGAAAGAAGTTCTACATTTTTGTCTTTGAGGTGTGACGGGTCACCTACAAAGTGCACATATATGACGGGTAAAGTGAGGGCGGTGGCACACGGCAGCAGAGGTGGCGGCCGAAATGAAAAGAAGAAGAAAAAGAGAGGAGGAGAAGAAGAAAGGAGAAAAGAAGGGTAGGGTGAGGTGGAGGAAGATTGGTAGCCATTTTTTGGGTGGTGGAGGAGGCAGTGATAGTGGCAGATATGGTGGTGGACGGTGGTGCGAAGGGTGGCCGGTGTAAAATTTGTAACTGGTTGGGCAGGGAACTTTGCATAGCTGTGGTGCCTCGTGTAGGAAGAATCGAGGGAGATGGGTGGTTCAATTAGTTAGAGGGTAGTGCAAGGAAGACTTAGGTAGGTAGAGCAGGCAACATAGTTGGATGACGGCGGAGGAAAGGGTGTCTAAAATTGTGGTGGTGCGCAGGGTAAGTTCTTAGGGTTTTGGGAAAAAAGTTTCAAGATCAATCAATAGGGGGTATTTATAGAGTTTGGAGGAGAAGGTAGGGTTATGAGGGTTGGTAGAAAGATAATGTAGGTAGGGTTTAGGTAGCCGGCAATGCCAATTGGCCGATGTAAAATTTGAATCGTGGTAGAGTTTTTGCGCAGAAAAAGGAGTGTTTTGCATGGAAGAAAAGGAAAGTAGGTTAGATCAATTTGAACTGCGATTCAGGGGGAAGAGAAAGAGAGAAGAAACGGTCGGTCAAGTCGAGCATAGCCGGTGAAGCCATTCAGGAAGGAAGAAGAAGGAGGTGGACCGAACGGCTAGGGAAAAAAGAAAGAAAAGAAAAGAGAAGGAAGAACCAAGCCAATCGGCAACGGTTATAAACTTTTAAATGGAACTCGGCGTTCCAGGGAAAAGAGGAAGAAGGAGAGTCGTTTTGCTAATAGGCAGCGCTGAAGGAATGGGGCGACCGGAACGGGCCGCGACAGGCCCAAACGGAAGAAAAAGGAGAGAAAAAGGAAAAAAGAAAGAAAAAGAAAGAGGAAAAAGGAAAAAGGAAAAATAGGTAGGTTGTGGTCAATTAAATTAATTAGAATATTTTGGGTATTTAAAATAAAAATATTTTAAAGAAAATTCCCTTTTTAGGCTAATTTAGGATTTTAAAAAGATTTTTCCTTTCCCTTTTTTATTAGCAAAATACCTAAATTTTCCCTTATAAAAATATTTATAAAATTTCTCTTAATTTACCCTAAATAATTTCTTCCTATTCCAAGAAAAATAATTAATTAAATTAATTTCCTAATAAATTCTTATTTAATTACACTTCTTAAAATAAATATTTTTTGGGCATTTCAAAAAGTTTGATGCAATAGGATCTTGGATTCTTATGGATTAGCCATATAACTTGACTAACGAAGAGCTTGAGTTACTTGGAATTGAATTATCTTCTATCACTATTCAAGATAATCCTACTGAGAGTATGAAGCTCATACCTTTTTATTACTTATATGAATTGGTATAATAATTTACACAATTATTCTTATTCCATTTTTGTAGACATATTGGATGAGCCTGATGGAAATGAAGATGATGAAGTTGATGGGGAAGATAATTACATGCATGAAAATGTCATTCCTATATTATCTAACATTGGAGATGATATGGATAATCTATAGGATTGGATGAGTAGCTCTTTGATCGAACTATTTAATTTATCTAATTGAATTGTAAATTCTAAACGAATGTGTTTTATTTGAAGTTATATATGAATATGTAAGAGAGTTGATGTTGGATTATGTTATTTTGTAATTATATTTGATATGTAGGAGACTTTTAATATGGATTATGTTATTTTATAATCTTATATGAATATGTAATGATCACTTTATGATGAAATATATTATTTGGTGTTTCATGATATCTAATATTAAGTGTTAAATACTTTAACTATATTTTTAGACAAATACAGATAGGTTTGACTTCAATTGAGTGAACCAACTGAACCATTGGTTTGACCAGTTCGAATCACTAGTCTGACACCAAACCAGTAAACCAGTAACCTGATTGGTTCAATGACCGGTCCAGTTTTTACAACTATGCATAAAACAATTATAATCATAATCATAAGATACATAACATATCATGGTACATGACATACAAGGCACATAATACACATAAGCCCATAGCTACATCCTTACCTAACACGTCACTAGTCTTGGAGCACTCTCCTAAGCCTTCTTAGGATTTTAACTAGGTTCACCTATAAGAGGAAAAAACTAAGGATTAATTTTCCTCCTACCAAAAATACTATTATTTTCTATTATATTCTAATATTAGGGTCACTATTATTAAAATAAACTTTACCAGTAAATATAGGGTTTTTATTTTCAAGTTAGCCTACTAGGTTATTAATAGTCAAAATAGGTTTGTGATAAATATTTATAGCCATATTTATATTATTAAAGCTAATAACTTTATTTCTTCTAATAATAGTACTAATACTAGTTATAGCAAAAATAGTGATAATAGTAGTAGTAGTAGTAGTACTAATAATAATAATAATAATAATAATAATAATAATAATAATAATAATAATACTCATAGAAATAGAAACCCTAGTACTATTAAGGTTAAGGCCAATAATAGGGTTAGTAATAAAAATAATCATATAATAATACTAATATTAACAAAATAATAATATTTCTAAGGATAGAATAATAATAATAATAATAATAATAATAATAATAATAATAATAATATTTGAAATAGTGCTATTTATAGGGGTGGGGTTTCGAATTTTCACAAAAGTAATATACTAAGGCTAGCACTTATAATAATAATAATATTATTATTAATATTAATAAAAATAAGGATAATTATAATAATAGTTAAAATTAAGGTTTTGACCCCTTAATAATAATGGGATAAATAGCCCGAGGCTTTAATTAATAATAATAAAACTAATAGTCATATAATAATAATAATAATAATAATAATAATTATTATTATTATAATTATTATTATTATTATTATTATAATGAGGATAATAACATAAAATAAGTAAAAAGGGCTAAGTATATCATAGCTAGGGTTGGTGGGGACTGGTGGCACCGATAGTAGTGCACTGCAATGGCGGTGGCGACGAGAAAGAGAGAAAAAGGTGGAAAGTTGGGTGTTTAGGGCAGGAGAGGGGGAATGAGAGGGGAAGTTGAGGTGGTGGAGGATGCCTAGGTGGAGACGGTTGGAATGGTGGTGGCGGTAGTGTGGTGGTCGAGAGTGGTGGAAAGGGAGGAAGGGAGGAGGAGAGGTAGGTAGGGGAAAAAGGAAAGTAGGGGAGGGTCTGCGGGTGATTTTAGAGGGTAGAGGGAGTGGTGGTTGTAGTGAAAGTGGCGGAGGATGGCGGTGGCAGGGTTAAGGTTGGTCGAATGGCTAACTTTGCACAACCAAGGCAGCTTGTGTATGGAGGGTTGAGGGTGGTGAGGGGTGTAGCTCGGTGGAGGGTGGTGGAGGGAGTAATTTGGGTGGTGGTTTGGGCGGCAGTGTTGGACGGTGGAGGTGCAACAAGTGGTTGAACTGGCGACGACGATAAGAGGTGGGGATTTTTGGGTTGAGAAAAAAAGAGTTGAAAGGGGTTGGTTAAGGGGTATTTATAGGCCATGGATGAGGGGGAATAGGGAAGGTTGGCGGCATGCGTGTAGGTCACTAGCCAACAACCTATGGCCGGAGTAGGCCTGCCATTGTTGCAGGTCTGGCAGATCTGGAAGGGAAAGAGGAAGGGGGAGAGAGGCATGCATGAGGAGAGAGAGGTCGTGATTGGGTGGAGGAGAGAGAGAGAGAGAGAGTGACGTGGAAGGGGTAGGGCGATAGGCCAGTATGCAGCGGCATAGAGGCTACATGCCTACGCTAGGAATTGGAGTGGTTGAGCGTCAGGGAGAGAGAGGGTCGGGGGAGAAGGAGAAAGGAAGAAGAAAAGGCAATCGGTCGTTTAGGGAGAAAAGAAGAAAAAGGAAGAAACCGAACCGGGTCAGTGGCTAGCGAGGGAGAGAAGAGGGAAACGGCAGGTCTAGGCCATGTGGGAGGAAAGGGGGGTTTGGGCTATGGGGTGGGCTGGCCCAACTTGGAGAAAGAAGATTAAAGAAAGAAGAGAGAAAGGAGAGGAAGGAAATAAAAGAAAAGAGGGAAAAAGGAAAAAAGAAAAATAGGTGGGTTGGTAATTAAATTTCCTTTTTAGGCTAATTTAGGAATTTTGAAAGATTTTTCCTAAATTCCATTTTAATTAGCAAAACACCCTAATTTTTACCAATTAAATTATTTATTAATTTCCTCTTGATTTTGCCTTAATTACTTCCTTTTATTTTAATAAAATAATTTATTTAATTAACTTCCCTAATAAATCCCTAAATTTGCCATAATTCTCTAAAGTAGAGTTTTTTGGTATTTCATCCTTATTTCTAGCGCTTCTTCCTACTTAATTATCCTAAAAATATTAAAATATTTATCCTACCCCTTCCCTTATATTTGAAAATATGATTTTCATTTTTTTATTTTTATATTCATTCAACCAAAAACCCTTCCATAATCCAGTCACACTCAAGTATACCAACTCTCTTACAATCTTTCCTTCTTTTTTGATACTTTTTTTTTTATTGTTTAAGCAAGACTCACTCCCCCCCCATCTTATTCAAGTCATACTTGGGAAAGGGAGAGGATTTTTATGTCGATCAGATAACCCCCAACAATTACATGGATCATTTCTAAACAAATCCCACAAAAGCAAGCCTCTACCCCTCATTTTTCCAAGATTTGTTTTCACAACTTCCAACACCTCTTTCTTTCTCTAGTTATACAATTCATTTAGGTTTTGTTCTTTTTTGTAAAGCTTGAATTGCATAATACAACTCCCTACCATTTTCTTTCCTAAAATTGAGCCCATTTGCCATTCTTTTTCCCTCGACTTTAAATTCCCAAGCAACCTGCCTACAGTATAATTGATATTTTTTTCCATTCCGTGCATCCATGGTTGCCTAGTCTTTCTCACTCCTCTTTGATTCTTAGTGGATATTGTTGTAATACCCCAATTTAAGTGGAGTGTTATAAGGATTGATCTGGCTACTTATATCAACATGACATATCATCCTTTTTGAGAGTCCATCATAAGAACTTTACAGTTAAGCGTGCTGGCGGTGGAGTAATTTTTAGGATGGGTGACCCTCTTGGAAAGTTTTGAAAATTTCTGAAAATTTCTTAGGAAGCGCGTGAATGAGGACAAAGCATGCTTAAATGAATCATATTGATTTGTGGGCCAGTCAATCAATCCAAAATAGCTCTAGGGTAGCCCCATATGGTCGTATCGACTCGGGGTGTTACAGTGGCTCCTTACATTTCATGATTCATATAAGCACTCATTTTTCCCTAGAAATCTTGCCCCTTTCCTCTCCTTTCTACCTTGTCAAGCAACCTTCAAGTTGTTGCATGGGTTGCCACATTATTTTCATGCCCTTCCTCCCTTATTTTTATTTTGTTTTTTCTTTCCCATTAATCCTCTAAAACCTTGATATATCACTCCTTGGTGGTTGTTAGTGTTTTTAGTGGTGGCTTGCAAGACTCTATAACCTAGAATAATATTCTCATTTCACTTCTTTACTTTCCTTTTTCTATAAATATATTTTTATATTAACTTAGATTTTTTTTCTTCTTATTTTTGTGAAGTTGGTCAAGCATCATAGGTGGTGGTCCTAATTTGGAATTATTTTACTTGAAATTTGGTGTTTGGGTAATTATACTAACATTAAGAAATAAGATTTCATGATATGCATATTATATATTATTTTATGCATGATTAGCTTTTATTTTAATTCTAAGCATGGAATAATATATTGAAAAATATTGTACTACATGTATATGTTGTTATCTTATGTGTATAAGCATAAAAATTAGATGAGAGAATGATTTGTGTGATTTTAATGTGTTCTTATTCTGCTAAAATTGTGATGAATTTGTAGGAGACTCCTGTTGAATATGTAGTTGAGTCATAATGAGTATTCAGTAGAGTCGTGATGAATATTTTTATACTTGAGTAGTTTAGCTCTCAGACTTCTTGTTTAATTTATTTTTGGTTGTTTTAATTTTATTGAAGTATTCCATTATATGTATAATAGGTTACACAACTAGGGTGTGAAGTTTGGAGCATTTAGAGTTCATTTGGATTTTGTGACACATGTTTGGTTAGGGGTATTTTGGGCATTGAATTTTTTTAAAAATTTTTTAACTATACCATTATGTTCCTTGGGTATGTTATATAAAAGTTGGTATATAATATGTTAGGGTTTGAACTTGTTTAAAGTAAGTTATTAATTTTAGAAGTTGTATGGTATTTTTAAGTGAATAAAGGTATTTTGGTTATTACATATTAATTATAGAATTTTTGTGATATAAGTGAATAGTATATTAATAAATTAATTTTAAATGGATGATTGTGGTAATTTGATGGTGATTTATTAGTGGACGTAAAGACCTTGATTAAAATGGTTAATTAAGCTAATAATAGACATTTTAGGAATATCATGCAATATTAGTTTTTTTAGACTTGGTATCAATATTTATTGAATTAAGATAGTTTGGTTAGTATACTTTAAATTTGGAATTTTGAGATCTAAGTGAATAATAGCTTAATAAAATAAGTTTGAATGGATAAGTGTGGTAGTTAGGTAATAACTGATGAGTGGACCTAAATACCTTAATTAAAATGGTTAATTATGATAATAATCAACATTTTGGGAACATTGAGTAATCTTAATATTTTTAGAATTGGTATCTATATTTAACATTCATCCTAGAAAAATAATTGGTTAAGTGTAAGCCTTTTTAGCATGAAGTATACCTATCTTAATTCTAGAAAATTTAATTGCTCTTAAGGGCTTTTTAGTCATTTTATTTACATTTGTTTTGTTTGATAAAGTTGGCCTCATATATGAACCCTAGTGTGATCCTTGATCTTGGTTAAATTATGGTCAATTGGTGACCCTTGGTCAACTATTGACTTTTGTTGACTATTAACTTTGTTGACCAGTGATTTAGACTTTGAACAATGATCCTCATTTTGAATAAATATAATTTATAAGTGTTGAGATTTAAAATAAAAGTGAGTATTGCATGTCATAGAACTTAAGCTTTAATGCCTCATTTATTAAATTGAGCCTTTATGACATGTCGTTGGAACTTTGTGTTCTAAATGGTTGTGCCTTGATTCTTATATGGATCTAGTGTATGAATATCATTAGGACTTTATGAAATAAATATATTGTTTTGATGGAAGTGATTAAGTGTTATTCTATGGGCCTTAATTATTGTTGAACTAATTCCTTAATAAAATATTAATCATTTGAAGCATAAGATCTTGAGTTGTGACTATTAGAGCTCACAATAGCTACTCGAGCATGGATTTGGAAGTCACTTGGTGCCATTCCAATGTTTTCATCTTCTGTGATGTTGGATTCTTTATGAGAGGTTCAAGCAGACCTTTTTTACTCAATAGGATCCATGGGCCCTATAGGAGTATGCATACTAAAATGATTAAGTGACCTATCATTGGAGTTTCTAATTACATGTACGAGCAGGCGAGCTAGGCTTGTGTCATTGTACACTAGGTAGAAATGTTGTATATGAGAGTGTTGTTCGAGTCTCCATCATTAAGTTAATATAATTTATAGGTTATGATCACCATAATGAATTATAATAATCAATGAACATCTTGTATCCATATGTTCATATTGCATTTTTCTATGCTTGATGATTGAATTGTCCTCTTTACATTTGACATATATATGAAGCATGCTATTATCTCATTATATCATGATATATTGCTTTCTTCTCATGGGTTTTATGCATAATGCTATCCGTTTAGGATAATTATAGTACTCCGTACAAGATGCATAATGATACTATATTTTTATAAATATTCTGTCATAGGTATTTGACGATGATCCCTTAGAAGGAGTGATTCGGGCTATACCCATGGTTAGGGTATAATGATTTAGCTATTAGGAGCCGCATGTGTTGTGTGCCCTTGATTCTAGATATCTCTTTTGGATGCCCCCTTTAATTTTCTTTTCTCTTTTCCTATGTATTTTATTATCTAGAACATGTACTCTATACTCTCCTCTTACCTTTCGTTTATTAAAATTTTTATTTTTATATATTTTTATATGTTTTGATTTATTTGTTGCAAATGTTTTAGCCTTGCATTCAATACAAGAAAGATATGTATCAAGCTTGTGCTAAGTGTGGTAATAATACTTGCTTAATTATTTCAATGCTTCCACTTAAAAAATTAAAATTTTTAGTAGTAAATGTAAGGGTGTTACACATATGTACAATTTTTACATCATGAACCTAAGATCACATAACTAAGTGCTCCCGATGTGTAAAATAGAGAATTTGGTATAATCATCGTGTATATAAGACATAATTTCTAAGGAGATAGTACATAATCACCATTTATTACATATTATCCACTTTTTCTATTATCCATATTGTATTTCACTAGTATAATATTTACACTAAGGAACTTAATCATTATGAAAATAAGATATAATCACCATTGAAATAAGACATATATCATAAAAATAAGGCATAAGAATCATATTTCAACTTCATACATCAAGTTAGTTATAATAGCACTTTTAAATTTTGGTACTTGATTATATGACAATACCTACAAATAAAAAACATGATTACGCTCTATTACTCTTTACTATATAAAATACTTACAGGTTATAACTTTTCAACTAATAAACATGTATTCGATATGTAAATCGTATTTATATAGTGAAAAGAAATTATATAAAAAAGTTTCATGTGATTATCTAGTGTAATAGCTTATTGAGTATCAAGTCATAAAATAGTAATTATCAAATAATATCTTGGTAATTATCTTATCATAGATCAATTATTATTGTTAACCTCTTAGATCAATCAATATCTTAATCCTTGTTTTGATGTTAACAAATGTGTTTAAATAAATTATCGTGTTTATTTAAGTGTGCATGAACTATATTGATCACAAGGATGCCATGCCACACTTATCCAAAATCAATTATCAAGTATAACATTTAAAAGCGTAATCAAGTTTCAAAGCACAAGAGATAATTGCCTCAAAATACCAAGACTCGAGACTTCATGGTTATCTGGTATGGTGGTGTTAGCACTAGAACCTTTGATTTTAATTCTCTTAGTTTGTTTAAAATATTATTTGGGATTTATTTGACATGAATTCTTTGTTGTTTTTTTTTAAATCCCCTAGAATTTTCAAAGTGTTTTACAAATGATATGGTTCTAGTAGGAACAAGTCGATTGGTTTTGTAACACTTTGATTGGTTTGTATCTTCAACACCAAGACTTAAACCTTAAATAAAATCCCACAAAATAAATCAACTGGCTCATAAACCAATCAACTAGTTACTATAGATTTTTAATCCTAAGAAAAAGGTTTTGCTTCTTATTAAACACTTCAAGTGGTTTACTCAAAGCCATTAACTAGTCATGAAAATGATCGACAACTTTAATTTACTAGGCTATGGGTTCAATTATTGCAAAACCTCATTCTACCTTTATTTGAAAACTTTGAATGGTTTACTCAAACTCCTCAAATGGTTTAAAAATTGATCAACTGGTTTGACTAACTAGGATATAGGGTATTTTCATGCAAAAACACATTTTGCATTTGCTTAAACACTTTGAATAGATTCATCAAATTGATCGATTGGTTATTAATTGGTTTGATCAATCAATATAAGGGTTGAGATAAAGTGCAAAATAATTTGTCCCCAAGACTAAATCGATTGATTGTTAAGGATGACACATCGACTTATTTGCTAAACCATTCGATTACTCTTATATATTCACAGGACCAAAAATTTGTCCTTTCAAAATAATTAACTAATACCAATAATGGATCAAATGGTTTAGGCAAAATTAACATTATCAATCAAATTTTAACATAATCATTTTTCTAGTTTTACCAACCAATCGACTAATTAGCATTAAATGCTAAAAATTATGCCCATTTCTCATGTAACAAATATATGCCTTTTATTCCAATGACTACATTGTAGGGTATAAGAATAAATAGCATTTATTTGACATAATTAAAAACAACCATTTGATCTTGATAAATTTCATATTTATATATCTATTATCTCTTGCAATTAATTCTCATCAACACACTTTCATATTCAAATATCTATTGAGATATCTTTCAAAGTTGATCTTGCTCACTCTTCTTAGCTATAATCAAATTCTTGATTGTAACATCTATTATTTTAATCTATATTTCACTCACATATTTCTCTTACAATTTCAAATATGTATCAATTTTGGGATACTTTGTGATCAATCACAACTCTCTTCAAAACTCATTATGTTAAGGTTGTGTATTACCTAGCATTCTTGAAAAAGTTTATTGTATTGGTAAATCAATAAACCTAGAGAGGATAAATATGTTAAATTGTAAATTATCCCATAGATAGTCAGTGAGATTGTAAGCTCATAAACTAAGAGTTGAGTGATCGTTAATAAAACATATAGGATGTTCAAAATTCAAAAGGCAACCCCGTTTTGGTGTGTCAAAATTTTAATTTTCCATTATTGTTCTTAAATAACTCTATCCATCCCCTATAGGGTTCTTTCAATTGGTATCAAAGCTTAAAAGACTCATAAAGGATATAACAATAGAAGTTGAAAAGATTAATCGAAGCATGGACTCAATGAGATTGAGTGAAGGCATCTCCACCACAAAGCCTCTAATGTTCAACAATGAAAATTTTGCATATTAGAAGAAAAAGATGATGCTATTTATCAAAGCTTAATATTTTTATATGTGGTATATTATAATTTAGGGCCCAGTAAAAACCACAAATGAGGTAAATGGCATAATGGTTGAGAAGACACATGATTAACTCATGGGTGCGGATAAGGAGAAGCTTACTCTCAATGATAAAGCTATCATGACCTTGTAACGTAGTCTTGGATAGAAAGAGTACCATTATATACAATCATGCACCAATAATAAAAAATTGAGGAATTTTTTTTTAAACTCATAAAGGCACAACACAAGTGAAAAATCAGAGAACAACTCTTTATGCAAAAGAATTCAAGCTCTTCTCTATGAAGCAATATAGATCAATAAGTGAATTGAGCAACTAATTCACCTCCATCATGAACAACCTCAAGGCACTAAACAAAGTCAACACTAAAGAAGAGTAATTGAGGAAAGTATTGAGAGGTTTAAATAAATAGTGGATTAAAAAAATCCACAACAATTAAAGTAGGAAGGGACCTCACAACCATGACGACCGACAAACTCTTTGGGAATCTTATGGTCTATCAATATAAGATGAAAGATGATGGTGAAGAGAATAAGAATACACCTCTTGTTCTAAAAGCATCATCCTCTTCATCAAGGCAAAAAAAGATAATAATCGAAGAAGAAATTGAAAAAGAAGAAGAAGGTGATGGCGGGTCTCCAATAGATGAAGAAGAAGTGGCTCTCATCACTGCTCAATTTAAGAGATTTATTTGATCTAGAGGAGGAAGAAAACTCTCTAACACCTCAAAAGGCCAAAGGAGTCATTTAAGGATGCCAAGATCAAATGTCACAAATATGTAAAGTCAAAACATATCATTTGAGATGATTTTAAGTTCAAAATGAGATATCCCAACAAACGGAAAGGATAAAGGGTTACACCAATAAGGAAAAACAAGCCCCTAGGAAAGTAATCGCTACTTTTGGTGAAAGCGAAGGAGAACCATTTAAATGTGAAGATGAAGTAGAAAATCTATGCTTCATGGCACTTGGAGATGAGTCCTTCACATCCACATCATACTCTAGGTTCAATGATGATGGCATTGATGAGATAACGCTCCTCATTCATATGATGACTTGTTATATGTTCCTCAAATGCTCTACATGAAAATGAAAAAGATTGCTAAATGATATGATAACTTAAAAATATTCTATGGTCATCTAATTAAAAAGCATATAAATTTGTCAAGTGATGATGCTACTTTAGAATCTCATAAAGGGAAAGTAATTCCCCAAATGTGAATGCCGAGGACCTAATCTAAAAAGCAATCAGAAAATGTCAAGATCTAATTGAGATAACAATTACAATACAATAACAATTGGGGAAACAATGGTTATCTTTATTATATACAACACTAGTGATTTGAAGAAGAATCAAACAATCATCAAAATATCACTCAGTACACAATTCTCTTACAAACATAATAAAATATAAGATGAGAGGGTTTGGGTAGGGTTCGAAGGTGTACTACATAATGCTAGGGTTTCATACAAATCTATTTATAGAAGTGTGTAACCAACACAAGCAAATGGAAGAAAATAAGAAAAACACTGTATATGTTCATAAACATGGGGGCCCCATGTTTTTTTTAAGAACTCTTAACTTTTTCCAAAATAATAGAGGATCAAGTATGGCAAGAAAGTACTGATTGTCTTCACAAACACAGGGCACCCATGTTTTATTCCTTGATCCCCTTTTGGCTCCGAACTTCTCCAAACACCTATATGCATCAATCCATGCTAGACTACACACACAAATATAAATCATGATCTCACAATATCCACCTTGACATAGTATTTGTAATAGTTAAAAATAGGATAACAAAATATCATCATAACCACCTAGGTGTAAAGAACCCCTCATGGAAAATGAACACAAGTTAGCAATGTCTCTGTTAGCATACACACTAGATCGAAATCAAAAGCAAATATTCATGTCATCCTAGCCTTACAAACTAACACTCCAGGCCAAACAACATTATCAACTCCAATCATAGTCATTCACATAACCTTATAACTATAAAGTCGAACACTAACACACTAGCTCACCTTTGATCATTAATACCAGAGTGCTTTAAAGGGACTCACCACACACATGCTCACAACATGAGTAATACAATGATCAGTACTAATCACATCGTACATCAAGCATCTCACAGCTACAGAGTATAAACCAGTGACTAAGCAAGCCACCACAACTACTTTGGATTTGGGCACATCCAATGTCTTCAGCTTGTTTTCCTCACACATGTATTTTGCTACCACAAGCATAACATACACACAAAAAATAACTAGTGAGGCATCATATACCAATATCTGAGTCCAACAAAGAAACCACGTCTCTTCAACAACTGCAACATAATACCACAAGGCATAGCACCCAAAATAACATTTGAGCATGATATTGGATCTAACACACCAATACTATTACATGTTGTATAAAATGCATAAATAGCTTTGCCTAAAGTAATGCCCACTTACTTCACCTGCTTCCTAAATTCCTCCTCACCAAAAGAATATGTACCATCTAGATCAACAAAAACCTCTACCTTATTTGAAGCAACCAACAAACTCTCCTGTTCCACCTTCTTATCAAGAAGGAATTTAGACTCATAGAATGTAATAGATCTAGATGTAACTGAGTTATAAAACAAGGACACTCATTCATGCCAGTGGCACTCCTGTGTCCTAATCACATCGTCCCAAGACCAGTAACATTTGAGTCATAAAATTTCAATGTCGCCACAACTGTACCCTCAATATTCATGCTAAGAAGCTCATTTAATGTTCCGACCAGCTTATTAACAATCCCCACCATGAGTCCTTTAGCAACCTTTAATGTGCTATTCTTAATGACACATCTATAACCTATTTTATCCAAGAAACACGATGAAATCAAAAGCTCTTAGTCATGTCAAGAACATGATGTATCCTGACCACACCATCATGCATTCTCATCCTCATAGTTCCATCCCAACAACTCTTTCAAGATGATAACTCCATCTTAAATAGTGTCATAAGTCTATAACCAGCTTTTGTTGGGAAAAACATGGTAGTGTCACCTAGAATCCATAATCCACATGTCATCCAATCCGGTATGTCCATTAATATAAGTTATTACATCACCATTACCATCATCATCAGCTATGGTAATATCATCCTCAACAAATACACCATTAGTAGCATCTATAGGTTTTCTATTAGGGTAATATTTTCTAATATGGCATTTCATGTGACAAGCATGGCATACCACAACCTTGAACTTGTCCTTCTATGATTTAAACTTCTTTTAGTCACCATATCCCTTTACTACAAGTCCCTCTCCAAATGAGTCACTTAGAAATCCTTCCCATATAATACAGACTCACAAAAAGTGTTTATAAGCAATAGGAAAAAAAACACAACAAAATAATAGCCAAATCCTCATCATCTAATTTAAAATCTATATTACGTAAATATATAACTATAGAATTATATTCATCGAGATGAGATTTCAAAGGCTGACCCTCACCTAATTTTAAATCATGAAACTAGTTCTTCAACAATAGATGATTTTCCATAGATCTCGTCATATACAAGGATTCTAGCTTCAACCAAATGACAAAAATAGTTGTCTCTTTGGTCACTTTATGCAAAATCTCATTTAACACACACAATTGTATGGTGGATAGGGCCTTCAAATCAATATCATTGAACTCCTCATCAAACATAGTTTCTGGCTTCTTTGATTTCCCAAATAATGGCTTCTCTAATCCATTCAAAACATAGATCACCTTTATCTTCAATTTTCATAACTTGAAATTGACAAAACTATCAAATCTCTTAATTTTAAAACTTGCAAATGTCACTCTAATATAAATTGATCACACATCCAAGCTCTAATACCACTTATAGGGAAATAAATTCACCAAAAGCAAATACCCATACTTGATCTGACAACCAATCAAAAAATACTAAGATCTAATTAAGATAACAATCAAAACTCAATAATAGTTAGGGAAACAACGATGATCCTTATTTCTTACACCACTAGTGATTACAAGGAAAATTAAACAATCCTCACAATATCACTCAGTACACATTTCTTTCATAAGCATAAGAAATAAAAGATGAGAGGGTTTGGATAAGGTTCGATGGTGTACCACACAAGAAAATGGTAGAAAATAAGAAAGACTATGGTCCATGTTCATAAACACGGGTCCCCTGTGTTTTTTCTTAAATTCTAAACTTTTTCCAAAAGTATGCCAAGAAATTACGGGTTGTGTTCACCAACACAAGGTCCTAGTGTTTTCTTCCTTGATCTCCTTTTTTGACTCCAAACTTCTCCAACCATATGTATGCATCAATCCATGCTAGATTACACATGCTAATACAAGTCATGATCTCATATCTTGTATGTTGCATTCTAAGATTGAGCTGTTTGAAAAAGAAATTGAATTTTATTTATAGAAGAAATTTATTGATGGTGATCACAAGGTGAAAGCATATCAACTTCAAAACAAAATTGGGGTATCTACAAGTTATTTGTGACAAATTTGTGAAAATAACCTATGTCTTCATAAATGATGAGCTCAATGATATTGTATGGAGCGTGAGGGCTTAGTTTATGATGAAAAATAGATCATAAAATGCCAAATGCTTAAAATTTTCTTTGTGAAAGTATTTAAGGTTTGTCAATCATATATTTATCCCTCACTCACTATGTATAGCATATGTGGTAAAAATGGGCATGTCTCTTCCAAGTGTATACATGCTAGAAATGTAAAATCTACTTACACACATAAAAATGTGACTTTTTGTAGTGCATGCGGAAGGAAAAAACATATTGCCTTATTATTTGCATATAATATGTTTAAAAATGCCTCGATATCTAAGAAGGTGTGGATACCTAAGGGAACCATCCTTCAAAGACAATTAACTAACCCATCAAGAACTCATTGAAAAGGGTACCTAAATCAGCACATTTATTTTTGCAAGTGTACTTCACAGTGAAAATAACAAGCCACAAATGGCTCCTAGACATAGGGTGTTCAAGACTCATGAGAGGTGACCAAATAATTTTCTCTAAGTTGGAACCCTATTATGGATAAAATGTCAAAATTGGAGACAATTCTAAGGGTAAATTCATTGGAATTAGAATCCCATGTATTAGTAACGCTAAACCCCTTCTTGAAAATGTGTACCTAGTTGATGGACTTAAGCATAACCTTATTAGCATCACCCAATTATATGGAAAAGAATATGTTGTCAATAACTCACATTGCATGATATCAAATGGGAAATCTAAATCAATCTTTTTAAATTGTTTGTCCTCGGATCAATAATATGTACATGTTAGATTATAAGTGCTTTACACTACACATCACACATTTAAGTGCACATGATAATGATGCTTGGTTATAGCACAAAAGGATAGGTAATGGTAGCATGAATTTTCTTAACAAGATTACCAAACATGAACTTGTCTGTGGCCTTCCAAAATTGAACTTCAAAAAGAAAAATTATATGAGGCGTGTCAACTAGGAAAAAAAATATATAACATTTTTCAAACCAAAATATGTTGTGACTACATCTAGAAAACTAGAGATATTACACATGAGTCTATTTGGTCCTACTAGGATAAGAGTATGGGTGGTTATAGATATGCATTGGTGATATTTGATGATTTCCCACATCATACTTGGAATTTATTTCTTTTTTTAAAGATTATGTTCTTAATGTGTTTGTCTTCCTTGATAAGAGAATGCAAGTTGAAAAAGGCACAATCATCAACTCAATAAGGAATGACCATAGAAAAGAATTCAAAATTTTCATGTTCATGGAATTTTGCAAAAAAAAAAAAAGAATCTTGCACAAATTCCCTACTCCAATAACACCACAACAAAATGGTGCTATGAAAAGAAAGAATAGAACGTTGGAGGAAATTGCAAGAACTATGCTTATGGAATCCAAGTTACCTAAGTATTTTTGGGAAGAATCCATCTCAACCATGAACTATGTCATGAATTGAGTACTATTACAAGTAATCATCAAAAATACACCTTCATAGCTATATAAAGGTAAGAAACTAAATTCCAACTACTTTCGTATATGTTATTGCAAATGTTTTATCCTCAAAAATGGAAAAAAGCAACTTGGGTAAGTTTTACCCTAAATTAGATGAAGCTATCTTCATTATATATTTATTACATAGTAAATCTTACCGAGTCTTCAATAAAATAACTTTAGTAGTTGAAGAACCGGTTTATTTTACCTTTGATTAGTCTACTTCTAGTATGCAAGGTACAAATGATGAAGAAATAGGACTAGTAATTCAAATGGACAAAATGAATGAATAAGAAGAGTCAAATATGAAATAGGATCAAGAAGAAGAATAGGATAATGCACCTCCCATTGCTCCACAAGAATATGAGGTTAGGTAATATCTTCCAAGAGAATAGAGATGGGCCTATGGACATCCTCAAGAGTTTATCATTGGTGATCCATATAGAGGAGTGGTCACTCAATCCTTAATAGGTAACATTTGTAATCACATAGCATTCTTAGTTCAAGTGAAACCTAAGACTCACTTGGAAGCCATGAAAGCTGCAAACTGGATTATGAGAATGCAAGATGAGCTTAACCAATTTGATAAAAATAAAGTATGGGAACTAAAGCCCATGCCTCAAAATAGACCAATTATTAAGACTATGGGGGTATTTAGAAATAGGATATATGATGGCATGTAGTGGTTAGAAACAAATATTGGTTGGTTACCAAGGTTTATAACCAAGATTAAGGCATTGATTTCGAAGAAACATTTGCCCCCATGGCTAGCTTGAGACTATGAGTATGCTACTTGCATTTACATCCTTCATGTGTTTTATTTTATATCAAATGGATGTGAACATTATTTTTCTTAATGGTTTCATTGAATAAGAATTTTTTTTGAGAAAAAACACCTTGTTTTAAAGACTTTTCACAACCTAATTATGTTTGCAAACTCACCAAAAGCTCTTTATAGTCTAAAACAAGCACCTAAGGCTTAGTATGAGAGATTGAGTAAATTCTTTTTAGATAAGGGTTTAGAAAGAGGAAAAGTTGATAAAAACACTCTTCTCAAAAAAATCAAAATATATTTGCTTCTCCTACAAATATATGTGGATGATAATATCTTTAGTGTTACTAAAAAATCCATGTGCAAGGAATATTCTAAGATGATTTGTAGTGAGATTGAAATGAGCATTACAAGAGAGTTGATGCACTACCTAGGACTACAAGTCAAACAAAACAACAAAGAAATTTTTGTAAACCAAGAGAAGTACAGCAATGAGCAACTTAAAAAATTTGGGATGAATAAGAGAAAGCATTGCATTACTCATATGGAAACTAATACAAAGCTTGACACAGATGAAGGAGGTAAGGAAGTAAATAAAAAATGTAATTGATGTATGATTGGATCGCTTCTCAACATTACCTTGTCTAGGTCAGACACCATTTTTAGTGTTTGCTTATATACTCATATTCAATGTAATCCTAAGGAATCTCATTTAATAGTAGTTAAAATGATTCTTAGATATTTAATTGACACATATAACCATGTTTTGTTTTACTGTAGTGATACCCTTTTAGACCTTTCTAGTTATTCAGATGCTTATTTTATGGGGTACAAGGTTGATAAGAAAAGCACATCAAATACTTGTAAATTTCTAGGAGAAACTTTAGCTAGTGGGCATAGTAAAAATAATTTTAGTGTTGCATTATCAACTGCAGAAGTATTATATAAAACTGTTGAAGCATGTTGTGCTCAAATTATTTGGATGAAACATCAATTAAGTGATTTTGGGGTTAAAATTGATAAATTTCCCATTATGTGTGATAATATTCATGAAATATGCCTCACTAAGAATCTCGTCCAACACTCTAAGTTTAAGTATACTGAAATAAGACATTACTTCATTATGGATTATGTTGAAACAAAGGATGTGAGTGTAGAGTTTGTGAAAATATTACACCAATGGGGAGATATTCTCACTAAACTATTCAATAAAGAAATATTTAAAACTATCGAAAGAGAAATTGGGATGAAATTTATGTGCTTTAAGTTGATTCTTACATATTTTTGAAACCATGAAAACTGGTGCTTAAATGATGTTATTATACAATAAATGTGATTAAAATCATGCTTGCATTGCATTGATTTGATTTTAAATATCCTATATTGTGATACCCCATATTTTTGTGAGGTTTGTTGAATTAGTTTAACACCCTAAATTTTTAAACCCTAAAATTAAATATTCAACCTTTTTTTCTAGAATAATTTAATCTAAATTATTAATTCAATTATTTTGTGGACCTTTGATTTACAAAAAAAGAAATAATTATTTAATAAATTAATATAATTATTATTATCATTTTATCTTACTCTTTTTATTTAAATAAGTCCCCAAACCCAAAAATTTACCAAGATTATTTTATTAAATTAATACTTTGAATTGTGTATAAATTAATTTAATATTTTCTCCATTAGCCTAATTTCTAATCCTAATTCTAAAAATAAGTTTATTTTTCTTTTTCCCTTTTTCCTTTTTCTTTTTTTTTTTCCTTTTCCTTCTTTTTTCCTTTTCTTTCTTTCTTTTCTTCCTTCTTTTGTGGGTCAGCCCGACCCTTCTTCCTCTTTTCTTTCTCCCTTCTCCCATCGGGCCGACCCTTCCATCCTCCTTCCTTTCTTCTCCTACCCGATCCAACCTAGAACCCTTTTTCTTTTTTCTTTCTTTCCTTCCCCTCATTTCCCCGTTGGGCTAGCCTATATCCCCCTCTTCCTTTTTTTCTTCTTCTCTAGCGCAGATCGGCCTACCTTGCCTTCTTTTCTTTCCCTCCCGCTCGGCCCCTTTCCCTTTCTTCTTTCTTCTTCCCCTACACCCCTCGAGCCAAACAAACCCTTCCCCCTACATGTCTCCTTCATCTTCTTCCCCCTAAACCCCTACAACTACCAGCATGCACCTCCGCCTCCTCCCTTATTATCCTTTACCCTTCCATTTTTTCCCAACCCTATCGCACACTGCCCCTGCCTACCATGTTGACTACACCCCCACAGCACCACCTAGCCTCCTACACACCGCACATCTTTCTCTCTCCTTCTCTTCTTTTTCTTCTTGTCTCCTTCTCTGCCTCACTTCTCCCTCGAGCTCTCCCTTTCACCCTGCTCAATTCTCTCTTCTCTTTTATCTCATCTTTCTCCCCTATTTTTTGTTCACTGCCCATCTCTGCCGTCTCCACCACCCAACCGACCACCATACCACCCTCTTCTACACCCTACCTCCCCCCGCACCACCCTAATTAGTCATCAAACACCACCCTACAACCTTCTCCCTCCATTTTCTCTCCTTCTTCCCTCGACTCCCCTACACTCCCCACCTTCTCCACCTTTTCTCCCCACTTCTGCCACCACCGCAACCTCCCCTCGGCCACCTAACACCACCCTAGCACCCCATGCGTCACCCCGCCTTGCAGCTCCCTCTTCTCTTCCTCTTCTTTTCCTTTCTTCCTTTTCTCCCACCCTTCTCTACACCTTCTTCCTGCAACCACCATCGCCGTCTCAGTCACCTCTGAGCCTACGTACAATGACCCTCAATGACCACCCACCTCATGCCTCACCCCTGCACCCAATAACCACCACCAACACCCCTCCATCACCACCCTTAACCCTTTTACCCAAGTCTCTCCCCCTTTTTCCATTTTCCCTTCCCCTCAACCCTTACATCCAAGCATGGCTTATGCTGCATAGGCAACATGAGTTGTACCGTGTGATGTTGATATACCTTTATCTAATATTGAGGTATAATATAGTTTATTAGTATTATATGTTTAATAATTATTTTAAATAAAAATCCTTCTTTTACTTATCTAATAATGATATTTTACTTATGACATTATTTTATGTATGAAATTTTACTAAACAGAGCTAAAGCATTTTAAACCATGATACTATTTTAGTTTGATTTTTGCTGGAAATAAGATAACTGTTATACCCCACTAAAATGTATGGATTATCATATGTTAGTAAATTAGGGTTTTTGGTATGTGATTTATCTAACTATGATGTGTTGCTAACAATCCCATGATTATTAGTGTTATCTTGGTAAATAGAAAGAAAGACATGATATCTTGTATATGATGTGGTATGTGTGAAAAGGTGATTAAGAAAGGGGTTGATGTTGATAATGGGTGTTATGTGTATATATATGCTATGATAAGTGAGTGTGGACACTTGTATTGAAAATAATACTAATATGAACCCTAGGGGCTATTTGGTCATTTGGACATATTATAATGTTTAGACCTAAATGAGATTTCTAATGTGTTATATATGATGCTACGAATGGATATGGGAGTTTGGTGGATGATAAATGTATGTGTTAGTAGGAATATCAATATTTTATTACCTAGGGGCAATTCAATAATTTTAATATATGGTGTTGATTATATTAAAAAGAATGCATGCTAAGTGTTATGCGAGGTTGAAAAATGATAATGAGGATTTGTGGCATTAAAAATACATGTTCCATAATGAATAGTGATATTTTATATTCTAGGGGCATTTTAGTAATTTTACATGTTCCATAGGAGTGACCCAAATAACTATGCAGGTAAGTAATAACTGGTGCTAAGAATAATAATAATAATAATAATAATAATAATAATAATAATAATAATAATAATAAATAATAATAATAATAATAAGGGTTTTGTGGTGTTAATGATGTGTGGTTGGGCATGATTATCAATATTTTATGTTTTAGGGGCATTTTAGTAATTTTACATATTCAATGGGAGTGACCTAAATAAATATGCATGATAAGTAATGATGGGTGCTAAGAATAATAATAAGGATTTTGTGGTGTTAATAATGCATGTTAGACATGAATATTAATATTTTATGATTTAGGGACATTTTAGTAAATTTACAAGTAAAATGGAGGTTGCCTAAATAAATATATATGATAAGTAATAATTGGTGCTAAGTATGCTAATAAGGGTGTTGTGGTATTAATAATGCATATTGGGTATTATTAGTAATAATAAATGATCTAGGGGCATTTTAGTAATTTGGCATGTGTAATGGGAGTTAACTTAATAAATATGCATGATAAGTGGTAATTGGTGCTAAGCATGATAACAAGGATCTATCATCGTAATATCACTTATTTGATCATAGTATTTAATAAAATATGGTTTAGGGGCCTTTTAGTAATTTTGTATGTAATATGGTGGTTAATCTAACAAACATGCATGGTAGGTATAAAATGATGTTAAACATGATAGTAGGGGTTTATTGTCCTAATATCACTTGCTTGAGCATAATGATCAATAAAATATGGTCTAAGGGCATTTTGGTAATTTTACAAGTAAAATGGTGATTAGTGTAATAAACATGCATGATAGGTATAAAGTGATGTTAAATATGATAATAGGAGTTATTGCCTTAGTATCACCTATTCAAGCATGATTATGAATATTATAAGGCTTAGGGGTATTGTGGTAAATTGGAGTGCATCATAATGAGTATGTATAGTTTAGGGTTAATTGGGTAAATTAGGGTGTGTTATCTTGTTATTTTCATAAACATATAGGGAGTGCATTAATTGTTGATTAAGCATAAGAATGTATGTTGGTTGTTCTAGAAGTGCATGTTAGGGTTTTATGTATAAAATGATCGTTTGGTGTGTTGCGTAACTTAACTTCATAATCAATAGTATAATTATGGTATGTTACTCTTTTCTGGCATGTTGATAAATAAAAATGAATTATGTGATGGAAGTAGATGATAAAGAGGTATCCTTAGCCTTAGGGGCATTTTGGTCATTTTGACCTAAGGTGCCTAAGTATGAGTGTTAGAACCTAGGATGGCCTTAGTGGACTACTTATATTGACATTGACAATAATCATAATTTTAGTTATTCCATACTATTGGAAAACAAATATAAATTGCTAAGTATGTGATTAATGTGTTTTTCGTGGTCACCTTAATTAAGATACTAATACTTAAAGTGAAAGACCTCGAGATTGAGAATTGTGGCTCTTTAGGAGTTGCTACCCTAAAGACGTGATTTAGCCCACGATTGATCTAGATTTTGCTGGTGTGCCTTAGTGCCCTAGCCAGGCCCTACATCTTACTCTATATAGTTCTACAGACCTAATTAATAGGTATGCATACTTATGGATTAAGTGTCCTTGTTGGTAGGGTATTGTGTGTCTTTGTGTACCAGTGAGACTAGGTTACCTTTGCATCCCTAGATTGATAGTCGGTAGGATACTGTGTTGCTCCTATGCGCTAGTATAACCGGTGTACTTTTGTATCTTTAGATTCATGATCTCCCTCTCAAGTAAATAAAATGGAATCGTGTGATAATTAAATGGAAAGAAACTAATCACTTATAGTGGAACACTACGTAGGTCGGGACCATGTATAGTATATGTATTAATCCACCAGTTATGATAGTAGTTAAGAGCATTCTACCCTAGATTATATCATATGTACTGGTTCACCGGTTATAATAGTGGTTAGGAGGGTTCTGCCCTAGATTATATCATATATACCGGTCCGCCGGTTATAATAGTGGCCAGGAGTGTGCTGCCCTGGGTTGTATTATATAGCTACCGATCTACTAATAAGAATAGCGGGGTCCCCGAACCTACATGAATATAATTTGAGAGATGATTAATATCTAAACAAATGGCATAAGTCTAGATAATAATGAAAAAACTATTATGACCTACTGATGTGATATGATAGCAACCTTGGTGCCTACCAAGGTGGATTGAGTTTGGAATTATATTGATGGGCCTATGAGTTTGCCTTTGATTTGAGTGGATAATGTATGTTTAAGTATGTTATTGACTCTCTAATTATACTACAAAGAGCATTACTTGGATGTTGTCTTGGTAAGTTATGTTATTTCTAAGTGAATGAGCCTTTGTGATATATAATCTTGATTCATGTAGCCATTCAAATGATTATTGTATTTTAGTTATATGTATGATCCCATGTTCATGTGTTTGATGTGTGGCATGTGGATCCTATATATTAGTCCTATATAAAGGGTTACTCAATACCATAGTACTAAAGGGTTCCTTTCATGGGCCCCTACTTATTCAATGAGCAGTGGCCTTTGTAGGTTAGCTCACAAGCATCATTCAAGATTTACTCTCAGGTTAAAAGTGTAGGGCTATGTGAGAAGGTTTTTGGGTTTTCCTTAGAACTCTTATACTTCCTTTTTAATGATTTTATTCTGTAACCACTATTAGTGGGTTGTATTTCTTATAATCTAACTATTGGGCTACTCTAATTTATGATTATAACTTTGATTTGTGTAAAGCACATTATCAGCCTTAGCACTTGTATTGAAACAGTAGAGAAAAACTGGTCTCGTACTAAGTGTGGCAATAGCATCCCCGAAATTTACCGTATTTGTTTCCGCTTATAACTTTTAAGTAGTGAGTTTTGGGGGTGTTACAAAAAGAAGTTATGGTATTTATTAATATTTGATCATGTTTGATTTTGATTTAAAACTATAACTAAGTTTGAGGAAAAGTTGGATTTGAATATGCTTTAAAAATTGAATAAAATGAGTTTTTAGGGGGAGTGATTGACTAGTTTGTCATTTCAACTAAAGGGGTTTTGTTCAACTAAACTGATCGATTGGTTCATAAAACAGTTGAATGGTAGATCAAACCCATCGATTGGTTTATCAAACTAAGTACATTTTTAAAACTTAATATTTTTGGAAAATTTTATTATGCCAAAATGGAACCTTTATAATCCCAATTCTAAGTTTTTCTTTAAAGATTATTAAACTTTCTTATCATTCATTCAGTCTGAGCTTCTACCTCTAACTGATTCAAGGGTTCCATTAGGACAATTGAGGGAGAGGGTAACCTTGGCTTTGTCTTCTTCGGCCTCTCTCCTCTACACGCTTATGTAATCACTGCTTCGACTTCTAAACCTATCTCTACTTAGATAGGAGATTCCTTCCACCATGATCATTTAGTTCCTCTCCTGTGTTTCACATTTATAGACAAATTCGATCGGCATTTTTTCAAAAATCACAATTTCAGCTCTAGAAGGGAGGTTAGTCTATCTTTGGCAAAATCCTCCCATTCAACTCAAATTCTAATGGTAGAAACTAGGGGTTTTTTATCTAATCATATCCACACTCGTTCTTGTACCGATTTGTTGGATATAAATATCCCTAATTTTTCCTTTAATTCACCTTTCTTTCAACCATTTAAATATTCTAACTCTCTCTAACCTCGTGTTCTTTTCTCTTTGATTCGAGCTTAGTTTGGTTTCTTTCCACTCTTCGAATACTTTCTCTAACTCCTTTGTTTATCTTAAACTAAGGGAGGGCTAGATTTAGGAGGAAATTGAATATTTTTTTCAACACAAACCCCCTCTATTTTCTCTTAGGTTTGGTAAGTTGCTTTCTCCTAATTCAAATTATGATTTATAAAATTATACATTGAATTTCTTAAGCTCTATTTTTTTTTAAGGTTTGTAAGTTAAAAGTCTTCCAGATTGAGTTTTCTTACTTTTAGGGAAAGTTTTGCTTGCACCAAGTAAGTGATTCATTCTTCTGAAATGTGACTTAGCTAAATAGGCATTCTAGTAAATTCTTTAGAGTCCAAAGTTATAAGTTGGCAAGAGATTTGGTTTCATATTTATGCATGCTAATTAATTTATGAATCTTAAAAAATACATAATTTTAATGAAATTAGGTCAATTTGATTAATTATGAAGTATTTTTTAGTTTATGAATTGATGAATCATTGGTATGATGCTAGGATATAATTTAATTTGGATGTGATAGGATTTTTTTAGGGTAAATTGCATAATGAATGACAGTTTTGCATTGTTTTGGGGCAAACTGATCAACTATTTAGGCTCGACCGATTGAATGGTCTTTAGGATAGTTTATTGGTTAGCCCAAACCAATCCATCGATAGGTCTGTAAGGACCTTGGTTTGCTCTATGCTTAAACCCATCTACTGGTTTAGCAAAACCAATCAAGTGGTCTCTAAATAGTTGATTAGTGTGGCTAAACCAATTGACCAGTTCAAGGGAACCCTAGGTTTGGCTGAGCAAACCAATCGACTGGTTGGCCCAAACTGATTGTCTGGTTGGTAAAATCGATCAACTAGTTAAGACAAAGTGATTGACTGGTTCACCAGATTGAGTGATTTTCATCTTTTTACTTGGATATGCTGTGAGGCTATGTCTAACACTGCTAAATGACTATTTAATGAGCAAAATACATCTATTGACATGGATTAGCAACCTAATGGATGGATTAAATGGAACTTGATTTATGGCATGGTCAATGGGTGTTGTAAAGGCCTTAATGGATAAACTTGAAAAGGTACTTGATGGCTTTAAAGGGGTAATGCAACCTAGACTTTGGTTTGAGATGGATTAATTTAATGGATTTGGTTAATATTGAGTCATCATTAATAGAAACCCCATGCATGGTTGTGGAATGGTAATAGTTAAGATGGAATAAGTATGTGAATGTCTTTCTTGCATATTGTATGGACCTTGAGTGATCACATAACATTGAGAATAGTGTATTAATCACTTAAAGCAAAAGACAATAGAGTTGTGTATGGGGTTGGGTTAACCTGTCCTCAATTACCTGCCGGGGGTAAGTCTGCCTTAGGGCGCTTATTGGTTCCTTCAAGATTTCCCTTCGGGTGAGATCCTAGTAGATCTTAGTGTCTTACCTATTTTAGATACTAATGTTGTACTAGCAAGTATCGATACTAAAGGATCTAGTTACCTAGGCAATTTTTTGCTTTGGCCTAGACTTATGACCATTGGTAGTTATTTGGCTTTGACCTAGACTTTATATCCTTTGGTTTAGATAGACTTTCATGTTATATGAAACCATGGGGTGGTGCAGTCCATCGCTCAATAAAATTTAGAATGAGTATTTGGATAGTAATTAGAATGGGTATTTGGATAAAAACTTAGAGAAGTAATTGTATAATAATTAAAGTGAGTGAGTAGATCAGAAGTTAGAATAGAAATATGACTAAAGAGAAAGTTAAAAGTAAAAAGGAAAAGAACAATAAATGAGATAATGGCTTATATATGTATAAATGACCTAATGGAATAGGAAAATGGATTAATGGCCTATGTTGGAATCATGTGCATGGATGAATGAAGCCTTAATGATAGTTGGACAATATACTTAGTAGGCCATATGTATTAATCTATTATATTGTGTTATGTTGTCAAGCATGATGAGTTATGTATAATATGAACTTCCTATGCCTAATGAGACCTTGATAGAGCATGTATCCTATTTATATGAAATATGCATGGGATATGTTATTATGAGTATGATTATATATGGGAATCTTGTGTGCTTATGAATTCCATTGAAGAAGTAACTTCGTTTATTCAGTGTGAAGCGTACTAATATATCTGTGTGCTCGGTCACCTACTCTTTCCACGAGCAGAGGTCGTGTGTAGATTTTCGGGAATGGTTAATAGTTGGCCTATCTCATGCGGGTAACGAGCTCTAAAAGCATGGACATTCGGAGACTTTTGAGTAGTCTGTGATGAACCAGGGCTTAGGGCTACACCCTACTTTTATTTTTGTAAATTGATACCATGTACTTTGATTTAATTTCCTCGTGTGTTTGAACCTGGATGACCATCGAGGTCCTGTATTTATATAATATGTTTTCTTTCGATATTTATATAAAGTGTTTAGCGCACTCCACATTGATTTTGGTTGGTTTGGTTATCACCCTTGTATCTAATATAGGATGGGTGGTTGGTGCCTATCCTATGTTAGGTGTGGCGGTAACACCCCAATTTTCCTAAGTGTTTGGTAGTTTTTCACTTCCGCAAGATTTTCAAAATGAAAAATTTTCAATAACAAAAAAGTGGGGGTGTTACATATATGATTGGTGTATAACATGAATAAATAGAGTGTTTATTTTCATGTTATAATGTGATGATTTAATTATTTTTAATGTGTTAAATTCATGCCCAAAACTAGGTAAGACCAATCAACTGGTTAATAAACTAGTAAATGTGTCAAGGTAACTAATCGATGGGTCTCATTGAAACCATTAGATGTTTATTATATATTTTTTTTCAAAAATAGAAAAGAACACACAAATAGTTTTTTGAACTAATCGACTGGTTTGATGAACGATCGATTGGTTCGTCGAAAGTATAAATAGGCCTTTCCTCACTTGGAAGAGACCCTCACCCCTTTTCAAAACCTTTAATAGCTTCGACTACTTTCCTCTACTCTCTTTCACTCAAATTCTTCATTGCAACACCAAATCAATTCATTAAAAGCTCATCTTTCTTGGCTAACAAATCAAATCATCTGATAACAAGATTTGAGGTTACATTACAAAAATGGATAAGAAATCAAAGGGTAAGCTCTGTGAAAAATCCTACCCTTATCTAGTCTCAATCTATGCTTGCTAAAGGTTTTCCTAGTAGTTTGATAGTAGATTCTTGCTATTCAAGCTTTGGTTAGCCTAAGGGAAACTAAATTGTCTAATTTATTCACTACCTTTTCATTCCATTAATTTAGTCCTTATCTAACTATTTATTCTCATCTCACACATTTCTTTGTTAAATTACTTTATTATTCGTCATTATCATTTCCTCACATGTGTTTAAGATGACTAAAAAAAAGTTAGTTGCTACTCATACCATCAAAGGGAAGGGAATTGCTCGAGATCCTTCCAAAAAGGAGAGTACTTTACCTATTCACCCTACTAGGACATTTCTTAGCATAAAGGAGCCCACTAATACATCTACTTCTAAGGAGTCTACTATGCCCACTGTGGAGCGTAAAAGACCACCAGAGACTCCTAAATCTACTAGTCCACTCCAATCTTCTCTGGTGATCTTCCCATCATTAAATCCTTTACTCAATTTACTAAAATCATCAAGACTTCTACTCACTCTCCATTATTCATTCACACCATTGATGACCAACAATACTGGGTAAAAGTCTTCCATGAGAATAAAGTACTTCCAAGCAAGTGCATTAAATCTTATGCTTACACCAAACATTTCAAATTATTATTCATGGAGACTCTCTTAGATATCCATATTCTCCCACTTCTTACTCAAAGTAATCATTTCAATATATACTTGGTTTACCTCTTTTATGCCAACCTAATTGGGTATTAGGTTCCCCTCTCCCCACTCAAATGTTAGACATTCCCATAGTACTTGATGAGGCTAAGTTGGCCAAGATACTAGGAATTTGATGTGACATAAACACATACATGGCCTTCTCTAAGTGATGTGTGTGCGTGTGCACGATATTGTATTTATGGGGATGGAGAGGTGTCATTACACATATGGAAGCACGATGAGCTATTATTATTGGCCACCCTCTAAGAGGGTGTTACACTACTTTTTATTTATTCTTTTTCCTCAAGCTAGATTAGGGGAGATATGAATATGAAAGATTGGTTTGGCATATACAACATCCTCTCTGGCACTTTGATGAGGTTTAGAGTCGATCCCTTTCAACATATGGCTCGTATGGCAAGCCATACTCAAGGGGATTTGGGGTGTGGATCTCTCATCATGAGGATCCTCTAGGAATTTGGAGTACCATTTAGTTATTTTTCTTCTACTCCACTCCATCAACATCTCGGACTGGATACATTTGATGAATTCATAATCAAACATATGGGATATGAGATGAGCACTACTAAGACAATGATAGTCCTAACAGCTAAAGCTAGAGCTTAATCACTTCATACTAGTTGAATACCAGTTACTTAGAGATCATCGCCTCATCGGAGAAATGGAGATGACATCCCTCCACCATCTGATAATGATATCCCTAAGACACCTACTGATATCCCTTCTACTCGTGGTGCATTGAAAACTGTTGATATCCCTTCTTAATCTATTGTACCTCCACCTACCCACACTTAAGGTAGAGTGACCTTTTCCACCATCTAGGATCAACTATGTCAAATGTGCATGGTGATGGACACAAGGTTGGGAGCCATAAGAGGTTCCAAGAAGCTTTAGAGTCTAATGTGCATTCCATTCAAACCTAATTTCAACCAAACATAATTCCACATAACCAAGATCAACCATAAATGGACATGGCTACAGGTTGATTCATTGTGGCTGTTGATGTCGAGATTACCGAGGGCATTGTTACTATAGGCACCGAGACTAATTCATTACCTACTAAATATCCCCTTCCATAAGATCATATTATAGATGAGTCACTTGCTGAGGCTACTCGAATTGGTCAAGATTTTGTTGATACCATTGATTATGAAGACATTGAGAGTGACAACTTGGATAACCTATCACCAACAACCTTTATTATAGCCTTACCATACACGCCACCTTCTATATCTTATCTAGGCACCTCTAATGTTGTTCTTAACTCAGTATAGTATACAATCACATCAATGCACAAGTTACATCTATTTTTTATGATTATAGAATCATATGTGATTTTCTTAATAATATGTATAGGCTACATCTGTTTTAGATGTGTGAACTCTATATATAGGATTTTATTTTGATGATATCTCATACTTAGATGTTTTTTATTTCTTAATGGCTCAATATATTATCTCATCTTATGTTCTCCTTCCTTATCTCATATGAGATATTTTAAATTACTTCAACTCTAATCTCCATACATTCCACTTATTTAATATAATTCGTACTAACATCTCTATATTATATTGATAACCATACCATTTAAGTTTTAGATTATCTTGTATGGTTATGTGAGCACTAGCACTTTTGATTTTAAATCTCTTAGGTTGGTAAAAATCTTATTTGAAATTTATTTGACATGAATTCCATATTAGTTTTAACTCCTATATACTTATCAATGTATTTGATAAATGGTATGGTTCTAGACAGAACCAATTAATCGGTTTTGTAACCCTTCAATTAGCTTGTGTTTTCAAGAGCATAACTTAAACCTTAAATAAAATCCCATGAAACCGATCAACTGGTTCATCATCCAATTAACCAATTAATGTTGAATTTCAGTCATGAAAAAATAGTTTTACCTCAAGTTGAACACCTCGATTGGTTTACTCAAATAGATCAACTAGTTGACTAACAAGGCCAAGGTTCAATTCCTAAAAAAATCCATTTTATCTTTGTTTGAACACTTCGATTGGTTTACTTGAAACCATTGATTGGTTTAGAAACAAATCAATTGATTTAACTAACTAGGATATGGGTTTTATTCCTAAATAAATACATTTTATCTTTATTTAAACAGTTTAACTAGTTTGATCAAATTGATTAACTAGTTCTGCAAACCAATTAGTTGGTTTGACAAACTACGCTAAGGATTGAGATAAAATGCAAAATGGTTTTTGTCCAGGGACTAAACCAATCGATTAGTTTAAAAACTTATAACACCCTCAAATTTATGAACTGAAAAATTTTATTTAAAAATTTAATTGTAGAAGATAAAATAGTAAATCACAGGGTGTTACTATCACACTTGATACAAGTGAGGTTTCCTTTACTATTTTTATATCAAGTGGTAAGGTTAAAAATGTTACTCCACTTAAATTAATAACACAATTATAAAATCAGAGTAGAGAGAGAGAGAGAGAGAGAGAGAGAGAGTTAAAGAAAATTATCATCATTCCAAATAAAACCAATTGTCAGTGGTTATAAAATTTTAGTGAAAGGAATTACATGAAGACATAAGAGTATAGAATCTTCTAGATCAAAAGATACAAAAAAAACACCGAATAGCCCTAAACTCTTAACCCAAATAATAACCTAAAATTGATATTGCAAGCTAACCAGCAAAGGTCACTACCTATTAAATAAGTAGAGGCCTATGAAAAGGAACTATTTACTATAATGGCACTAAGTAATTGATTATACAAAACTAATATGAAAAGATTACATGGAACACATAAAATACATCACAACAATACATGGTATAAAACATTGAAAAACATATATGTGATTATAAAAATACAATAATCATATCAAATAAACAATAATCACCAAAAAAACATACAACATCATAATTATTCATTTAGAACATAATAAAACTTACCAACCAAGTATACAAGAGATGCTATCTGAAATAATGGTTAGAATTAGTATCAACACCATAAACTTAACCTTCACAATATATCCCATCTCTCAATATCAAAACTAGTTATATCCAATACACCACTAGTAGTGCTCAAAGGCACAATACCAATAAAATCCATAATACTACCGATAAGGCTCAAAGGAAAAATACCAAACACAGTTAGGAATAAAGGCTACTATCGAACCATAGTTAGGCACAAACGCTACTATTGAACAACAGGTAGGTATAAAGGTTGCTACCGAACCATAGGTAGGAAAAAAGGCTTCTACCAAACCATAGGTAGGAACGAAGGCTAATATTGACAACAAGTAGGCTCAAAGGCTTCTATCGAACCATAGGTAGGCACAAAGGATACTAGTGAACCACAGGTAGGCATAAAGGTTGCTACCAAACCACATGTAGACATGAAGGCTATCACCGACCAATCCAATAGTCATTTCAATTCAATAATAATAATTTCAATTTTTTTTACTCAATGGGTTATCATATCAATACAAAGGCACTAAGGTACTCTGGTCATACTGGCATACAAGTAAACATAGTATCCTACCAACTCTTAACCCAATGACATTAAGGTGCCCTGGTCATACTAGTACATGAAGGAAGTATAGTATCCTATAGGAAAGGACGCCTAATCCATAAGTATGCATGCCATCTATAAGTTCGTAGAACTAAATAGAGTATGATATAGGGCTTAGTTGGGGCACTAAAAGACACTAGCAAAATCCATAATCAATCATGGACTAAATCACATCTTTAGGGTAGCAATTCATAATGAGCCACCATTCCTAATAAAGGTCAATACCAAGATCAACCTTAGAAATCTGCTAAGGACATCCTAGGATCAATTATTCACACTCAAGCACTTTAGGCCAAAAATAACCAAAATACCCCTGAGGCTTAAATTACCACATTATCATCCATTTCCATTACAAATTCCATTTTATTTGTTAACTTGTCATGAAAAGAATAACATGCTATAATTAAATTATTTATCATATAATTAAATTATCATATATGCCAAATGACCATTATACCCTTATACACAATTTTTCATGTAAACCCTAACATGTATTTCTAAAACATCAAAGCACATATTCTCATGTTCAACAATAAATAATACATATCAAGCATGTTTATTATAATAATTATTATGATACACTTAAAATAACCATAATACCCCTAGGCCATATAATAATAATAATAATGGTGAACATGTGTTTTTAAAAGATCAAATCATGTACCACTATACTTAACAATAATTAGAACATATTAGGCATTCTGATTTAGATTAAATATCATGATATGCTTAAATGACCAAATTTTCTCTAAGGCACGTGATAATAATAATTATGCTATAAGTATATCTAAACATTCTCAAACTATCATTTTCACATGTACATATCATACAAAATCTCTTTCTGATATTAGAACCATTTTAATCATACTTTTATATACATAATATTTTACATAAGATAAAATGCTTCCTTTTTATCGATTTTCATGATAACAATAATAAACTCATAATTATGATGTAACGAATCATGCTTAATACAAATTATATATTAAAACTCTAATGTGTTATCATACGATACCCAAACATTTAGTAGAGTATAAAGATTACCTAAATTCTAGAAAAAATATAAATTAATGGTGTCCTACTAAAATTATAAGGCTCCGCTAATCAAAATTTCATACCAAAAAATAATACCACAATAACCATATTAATATTTAATGAACAAAATAATAAGGTTTATGAAAAATAGTTATTAAATAGTAAATTACCAAAATTCCCTTACATTAAAATGGGGGTAAATTTTTTAAATGAGAACTCACACCGCTCATGTAGTGTGATTGGGATAAGGCATAAGGGGTTTTGGTGAAGTGGACTAGTTGGTTGGGTGGAGGTGACGATGAGGCTGATTGGTGGTTAGTGTGGTGGTGGAGCTATTAGCTGGGATGGGGAAAGGAGAAAGGAGAAGAGAAGAGGGGTGGTAAGGGATCGGGGAAGGATTTGGTTAGCTGCTGAATGGTGCTACAGGGAGGAGGAAGGTTGGTGGTTACTGGTTACTAGCTGCTTGGTGATGGTTGTGGCAAGGAGAAGTGGAGACAATGGTGAGAACAGTTGTGGTGGATTTGGGCTTAGAGGGTGGCACAATACGGAGGGAAGGATTGTTGGGTGGTGAGCTTCATGCAAGTAGAAGGGATCCAGAGTACGGAGGTGGATGGTGGTCGATGGGGTGTAGAGGAGGAATCACAATAAGGGTGGGGTGATGTGGAGTGGGCGGCACACGAGCATGGGTTGCTGGGGAGGAAGAAGAAGGAGGGTGGTTGTAATACCCAAAAAATTTGCTTAATCTAATCCTGTATCATTAGCCCTATTTTGACTCTAATCTCAAGAAATCTTATTATTAGCCTTAACCAAATTTCTTAATTCCAAAACTATAACCAAAAACAAAACTTTAATTCGGATAAACCAAAATTCGTAAACTGAAACCAGAACTCGCTAAAATTTTTCTGTAATATAATTTATTTGGCTAATCCCAAAATTCCTAATCTAATTCTAATTCCCTAACCTTCCTCTATTTTCCTTTTCTTTCTCCTTTTCTTTTTCTTCCTTTATTCCCTTCTCTTCCTTTTTCTTTTCTTTTCTTTTCTCTTCTTCTCTGTGACAAAATTTTCTTTGGTGTGAGAAGTTTTGGTTCTTCTACACCCCCTCCACTTTCCTCCCTCGTGCCCTCTCACCATCCCTGCCAGCACTGCCACTTCCTCGTGCTACCCTCTTCTTCTTCTTCTTCTTCTTCTTCTCCTCCTCCTCCTCCTCCTCCTCTTCTCCCTGCTAACTACCTTATTTTTCTGTAGCCATTAACCTACCACCTTCTTCTCCTTACCTTCTCCTCCCATGCACGTCTTCTTCTCCATCATCACCCCCTCGTGCCTCTGCCTGACTCCCATCCATCTCAACCATCACCATTCCCCCTATCTTTTTCTTTCTTCTGTCTTATTCTTCTCGGTAGAAATTTTCATCATCATCGTCGTCATCACTTCTCTGCCTTTTTCTCATCCTTAACACACCACCTACTAGTATAAATACCCCCTCTAACCCTCCATTTTATTATCACCCATCAACTCCCCGACCTTCTCCTCTTCTTCCTTCACCTTTCTCCTTCTTCTTCCTCCTTCTTCCCTATTTACAGCATCTACACCACCCAATCCACAACCAGCACCACCCAAGCCACTACTAGCTGCCCTTTGGCCGGTGGACCGACCACCAAGGTTGCCCTAACCTTCCCTCTCACTGTCGCCAGCCATCACCGCCAACCATCGCCTCTTTTTCCTTCTCTTTCCCTTCATTCATCGTAGAGTTTCAGAGTGCATAGCTTGTGCACGGCTTGCTGCACAGCTGTGTAAATACTCAGATACCCTACTGCCCAACCATGTAACCCTTGCACTATCTAGTTATGTATATTTTTTTTTCTCTCGGCCAATGTTGCATAGCCATGTAATTCCTACACCGCCTGCCCGTAAATCTTTTCTTCCTTCAACCTATTTTGTACTATTCCTGCATGGCTATGCAATTCTTGCACCACCTAGACGTGTGTCTTCTCTTCCTTCAAACCTGTTGTGCAATTTCTGCACAGCCATGCAACTTTTGCACTACCTAGCCATACAACTTCCCATTTTAGCAGTGCAACCTTATTTTCACCCCAAATCTTGTCTAAAACACCACCAAAATTTAACCATAGCTCCACCACACATTCTTCTACACTTCCATACAATTCAAGCTTCCATTTGAATCTGGTAAATTCCATTTTTACCCTTCTATACCATAACCTCTCTCTTAATTTTTAACCTCTGATCCTAATCATATTTTATCTTATTTTCATTGGTGATTTTCCAATGATCTTGGAGGAGGTATAGGACTTATGTGCATAGATCCCGGTGTCCTTGTCGGTAAGGATACATGTCATAGCTAGGGTTTTATGTGCTTCGTATATTTTCTTTGTATATGCTTTGTGTTGAGTATGTTGTATGAAATAATTTATTTAAGGTAAAGTTAGGAAATGATATTCTTGAGAATAATGAAATTATGTAAGTACATGTTTGGGTATAATATTGGATACAACATATATATGGGAAACTAAGGATATGTACTTCAAATAATGATTGGAAATGTATATGTTTTGGGTTTTATAAAGTCTTGGAAGAATACGATTGTCTTGAATTACCCTGAGGGTATTATGGTTATTTGAGGATAATTATATGGTCGTACTTATGTTTAGTTGTATGCATTGTGTACTTATATGAGTTCTACATGATAATATACAATCAACTCTGAATAAGGCACTAATCATTTAAAGTGAAAGATCACTTAGGTCCGGTAGAGGTGTTTATATGGCTCTATTCCACCGGATAATAATATTGGCTTAGGTATGTTGTCCTCGAGAGGCAATCCAGTTCGTTCCACCAGATTAAGAATAGTGGGGCCCCATAATCAATGTGAATAAAAATATAATTAAGAGTTAAAGTATAAATAGAAAGATATTAATCATTTAAAGTGGAAGACTATGTAAGTCAGGACCGAGGTGTTGAGTTCGTTCCACCGAATAATAATAATAATGGCTCGGGTGTGCTGTCCCCGAGAGGTGCTTCAGACCGTTTCACTAGTTTAATAAATAGTGGCTTGGGAGTATTTTTACTATAAGAGGTGTTGGCTCCATTCCACCATATAATAATAGTGGCTCGGGTGTGTTGTACCCTAGGTGTTTCACACCGTTCCACTAGTTTAAGAATAGTGGGGTTCCTAAACTCAATGTAAATAAAAGATTGGAATATGGCATATCTAATGAAAGACTTGGAATCATTAATTATTTGGGTTTTTTTCTATTTACGCATGTATGAATTGCTTATAAGAATTCTTGTATTATATGTAACCTTGTTTGACTATACCGTTACCTTACTCATTACGTAGCGTACTGATCATCCGTTTTATAAGTGCTACTCAATCCAATGAGTAGATGACCCAGATGTTTATGTGTAGGTCGATGAGGACCGAGTTGATGATTTCGCAGCTTTTGATGCGATATATATGGAGGAGTGATTCATTCATAATAGGGGTTGGACGTAGAGTCATGTTATCCAGATGATAGTTTTACCTAGATACCTTTTTGAACTCTTAGTTCCATGGGATCCATTTTTGTTATATTTGATATTGTAATCAGAGTTCATCTCCCAAACTCTTATTTAATGTTATTAAAAGTTGTTTCATCTCTTTTTAATCATGTTTTAAATTTTCTAATCTTTTTGCCTTTTGATTGACATAAGGATGGTGGGATAGGCCATACTTGTGTCAATTACGGCGGTAACACTCAACTATTTAATTATACGATTTTGCTTAAAACAAAAAAAAATTGGGGGTGTTATATTGGTGGTGGTTGTCGAGCAAACCAAATAGAGTCAAGAGAGAGAGGGAGTTGGATGGTTGTGGTGTTGGTTGGGTACTGAAGGGAGGATAAAAACACAGTAGGGAATGGAGAAGGAGGAGGAATAAGGGAGTTTGAGCTTGGGGTTTGTGTATGTATGTATAGATGGCTGGGGATGGTGAGGGAGAAATGGAAATTGGCAGGGAAATAGCTTAGTTTAGTCATGTAGAGAAGGTAAGTGGGAGTAGGTGGTGGCAAGGGCTTGATGGGGGTGCAAGCAAGGCAGAGGCAGAGAGGAGAGGTTGGCATGTGAGCTGGGTAGAGGGACAAAGTAGGATCTAGGAATGGGAGGAAAGGGACATGAAGAGGGAGTGTGTAGGTCTGGTTTGTCTAGAAGGGGAAAGAAGGAAGTAGGTGTGCATAGGCAGGGGCAGTGTCGGTGGCAATGTAGAGGGGGTAGGCATGTTTGGGTGTGCAAAGGTGCAGATAGGGAAGGAAAAGAAAAGAAAGAAGGAGGGGGTTGGGGCTAGGTAGACTAAGGAAAAAAGAAAAAGAAAAGCATGTGGTTGGGCTGGCTAGGGAAAGAAGAAAGAAAGGAAGAGAAGGTAGGTTGGGGCGGCACAGAGCAAACCGAGGGAAGATGAAAAAGGAAAGAGGTTGGGCTAGGGTGTAGGGAAGAAATAAAATGAAAGGAGGAGGGAAAAAAATAGAAAATAAAGAAAAAGGAAAAAAGAAAAATAAGAAATTAAATTTAGGGTTAGATTTAGAATTGGGTAAAATTTAGGTTTAAGATAATATTAATTTATTTGAATTTAGAGTATCGAATTAAAAAATCAAATAAAATTATCTATTTAGGGTGGATTTTAAAAAAAAGGATAAGATAAAATTATTAGGATAATTTATCAAAGAATTTATCTAGGTTGTGGGTCAAGGGTTAACAAAATAAGTAAGTTAATATTAAAAGGTTTTATTTTTAGATAAAGGCTAAAAGTTCTAAATTAAGATTACAAAATTTTGGGTTATTAAAAAACCCATCAAGGGATTGACATGACATATCAATTGGTTTGAACAAACCCATTGGGTGGTTAGCATGACACATCAACCGGTTCGCTAAACTATTAGACTATTCTTATATATATGTAGGATCATAGATGTGCTATATGAAACCGATTGATTGATTCTAATAATTGATCAACTAGCTTATATAATGATAATATTCTCAATTAGTTCTAAACATAATCATTTGGCAGGTCTTACTAACCGATCAATTGATTAGGGAAACCAATCGGCTGATCAATATTAAATGTTTAAAATTTTTCCCCTTGCTCGTGCAACAAATATATGTTTTTTACTCTAATGAATACATTGTAGAACACAAGTAAAAATAGTATTTATAGGGCATAATTAAAAGCAACCTTTTGAACTCCCATCAATTGTATAATTATTTCTCTATTCTCTCTTGCAATTAATTCTCAGTATGCTTTCATATTCTAATTTTTGGTGAGATATTTTTCAAAAGTTTCCTTGCTCACTCTTATTATCTAGAATCACATTCTTGAGTGTAACATCTATTCTTTATAGCTAGATTATACTCACAAATTGCTCTTACAATGTCTTATTTATATAAATTGTAAAGTACTTTGCAATTAACCACAATTCTCTTCAAAACTCTTTAAATTAAGGTTGTGTGTTGCCTAACATTTCTTAGAAAGGTTATTGGATTAATAGATCAATAAACTAAAGGGGATAACTAGGTAAAATTTTAAATTAATGCCTGGAGGTTCAATGAGATTGTAGACTCATAAACTACGAAATGAGTGATCATCAATAAAATACATGGGAGGTTCAAAATTCAAAAGACAAATTTTTTGGTAGTAGATCTAGAGAAATTATGTTCTCAAATTATTATACATTATATGTCAAATTTTTAATTTCCCATTTTAGGCTTAAATAACCTGATTCACCCTCCTCTAGAGTTCCTTCAATTATTATGCATATCATTATTATAATTATAATAATAATTATATTTTTAGTAATAATCAATAATAGTGATAATAATAATAATAATAATAATAATAATAATAATTTATAGTTAATAATAGTGATGAAGTTAGTGATTATTATTAAACTCGCGACTATCATTTATAGAATAGAGATTATCTTATATGTAGTTGATGATTACGTCATTGAAGAGTGGTGATTATCTCTAGCAACGATAATGATCATATTATCTTATCTATTTTTTTCCCATCATTTTAATTGTTATAATAAGTAATAAATAATTATAATAACAATAAATATAGATATAACTATATTAACTATTTTGCATATATAATTAGAGCTATGATTATGTATGTTTAACATCACTTGAACCATTAATTATTAACACCTTTTTATACAAACTCTACCTACATTAACTTTGTTTCTCATAACATATATATATATATATTAGGCTCTTCAACAACTCTTCAATCAACTAGAAATAATTAGTACATATAAAATTATGTTTGTTGTTATTGATGGACTTCACAATCAACTCGTTTTTATTAATTATGAAGCTCAATTTAAAACTTGGTATTTTTAATTTATTATGTGATATACATATACATATACATATATATATATATATATATATATATATATATATATATATAAGATAATATTCGAAGTTTATATCAAAATTCTTATATCCAAACAAATAAATATTAAATAAAATCGACAAACAGATAAGATAAAAGGTAGGATGATGAAATATAAGATATAGATATTAAGTATCAAGAAGACAAATAAATTTTGTTGTAAATAATAAAAATCATTAATATTTTCTACACCAAGTACACCCAACAAGGTGCTCCTATGTTCATCATATAACTTGCCTTTTATAAGCCTTGCTAAGTGTGCATGGTTATACAATGCACAAACTGCAGTAGCAACATTAAATTATGTTGAATAAATAATTTTTTTCTTAACAAAACTCTATTTTTCTTTACAAAATATTTTTTTATTTAAAAAATTATATGAATTTTAAAAAAACCCTAAAAATAGCTAAACCAAGTATTCATTTTCTAAAATCTAAAATAATTATAAAATTTGACCACGATTATTTTAAAAACTTAATATTATAAAAAATTACCAAAAAAAAACAAAATTGTAAAAATTCCTAAGAAATTCCAAAACAAAATTAAAATGGTAATTACTAAAATATTTATAAAATTTAGTTTATACTTAAAAAATTATTATGAAGAAGGAAGAAAGGTTTAAAAGTAGCCATATAATTTTATTTATTGCAAATGCATGATGTTTGAAAGTAAATATTTTCCTTCTTTAATTTTCATTCCTTTTAGTATTTTAAAGAAACAAACAAAAATACTTCAATAATTATGTAAAAAAATCTCATGAAAAAAAAATTCCTTGAGATTCATAGCCCATGCTTGCATACTTTTACTTACATCTAGAAATAGTTTTTTTTTTCAATTTCATGAGATTTATATCTTCTACAAATTTTCAATATTGAGTTTTATTTCTTGTTTTTTTTTTGATATATCAAACAAAATATTTTTAAATAAAATAAAAATGAAATTATATTTCCATAAATTTTTAACATTCTAAATGAGTAGTAATTGAACTACTATTAAAAATACAATCTATATATATTACAATAGAAATATCGGCTCGATGTGAATCCTTATTTATATAATTGTGGAAATCATATATATATATATATATATATATATATATATATATATATATATATATATTTATAAAAAAAAGAGTTTATTATTTCCCTACAGTTTATTCACCTAAAAATTTATATTATTTTGGAAAATGTAAGATGTAATCTTATCCAATTTTCTAATCTATATTTTTTTGTTAATTTTCCATGCAATTGTATGACATTAAATAACTTAAGAATTGGTTAGGTAATTATACCAAAAAAAAACTATGAGATGATAAAAAAAAACGATATTTTATGCCGAAACTAAAACTATGAGACATTTCATTAAATTTATAGTTAGGAAGTTAGCTGCTAAGACCGAAAGTATCGATCGATGTAAATTTTTTGATAAGTTCATTGTTCATATTAACCACTTAAAGTAGAGTATGTAGTAAGTTAATTTAGAGTTTGCACTCTCTTATTTTAATTAGTAATATAATTTTACATATATATATTAAAAATGGTGAGATTTAGCCCAGTAAGCCTCCTAATTCTAAAGATTTTAAGTTCAAATTTTTCTCACTCTTAGGGCTTGTTTGGTATGGGAGTAATAGAGGTGGAAAAAATTCTCCCCTATTTTGTATCTTTTATATTAAGTTTTTAATAATGATAAATATATTTTTAATAAAATATTTATTAGAATAAAAATATTTAATTTTAACTAGATTATATAAGATATATAAAATATAAGAATAATTTTTCTATCCTATTACCCCATAACCAAACGAGTACTTATTGATGATTGTTGACACCTTAAAGAAAGGAAGAGATGTTCCTCGGTCATTACAATCTCAAGGTCAAAGTCAAGCCCAAAGATTGTATGGCTTCGTAAGCTTGTTCGGTTGTTCCACTTTAAAGGCCCATCATATGTTTACTCTTTCTTCACCATTGGAATGAGTCGAGAACTTAGGCACTGTTTGGTAATAGGTTACTTACATTTCTACCGTAAAGTATTTTTAAAATGTATAAATACATTATTTTATAAGTTTAGATATTTTATGCTTTAAACTTATTAGTATATGTTCCTCTCAACTTATTTTTATATTTAATAAGATAAAATTGACACAAATAATTGTATTTATATCTTAAATAATTTTAATCACCGTAACTATCATAAAAACATATTTTTTAAATTCCTAAATTTAGATTAGATTAGCAAAAGCTAAACAACGAGAATATACTACTATAAAATTTATTTCATCACACATATAAGACATATGGGATTCAATTTATTCAAGTAAAAACTAAACCAGAAATAATTTTAAATTATTAGAAATTAATGTTGCATTATAAATAATGAACTAATATGTTATTAATGTATTAAATTGGGTAAATCTGTTTGATAATTACTATTTAGTTGAAACGAAATATTTTTATGACAAAGTAGTATTAATCAGTTTAATGTATGAGAAACAATTAAATAGTACTTATAAAAATGAAATAAGATTATTCATCAAAAATTATTATTTAATAATTATTACATATTTTAAAATAAACAACAACCTATCATTTCAATTATATTCATCCAATAGTAATGACAAAAATGTTCATAAATAAGCTAAAACATGTAATAATTGTTATTTAAAATATATGTAATATGTATATATTATTACTATTAATAAATTTACAATTATTCAATCATTTTTAATAAACTATTATTTTCTTACAATTAATATTATATATTTACTTTTTAATATAAATTTGTAATAAGGATTTCCTATAAATAAATTATAGTTATTAAATAATTCTTCTCTAAATAATTTTCAAAATATATCAATTAACTTATTATTACTTTAAGAAAAGAATAGCATTTGATTTAATTTTTTACCTAGGTAATAGTTGTCTAATAACTTCTCTAAATAATAGAATGAGGTCAATCTATGGAAAATTCAAACTTCGTGGACATTAGTAGGAATATGCCATGATTGTATAGCTTCCACCTTTAATGATCAACTCGAATACCCTCCCCACTAACAATATAACCCAAAAAGATCATCATTTCCATTATGAAATCACACTTTTCCATCTTACCATAAAGCTTCACCTCTCTTAGCTTATCAAATATCCTCTTCAAGTGTTGTATGTGCTCGAACTCACTCTTGTTATATACTAAGATATCATCGAGATAAACAATAATAAAGACCCCAATAAATGGTCTAAGTACCTCCGCCATCAACCTCATGAAGGAACTTGGTGCATTACATAGCCTAAATAACATCACCAACCACTCATAAAACCCGTACTTAGTCTTGAAAATTTTCTTCTACTCATCCCCTTCCCGTATCCTCATTTTATGGTAGTTGCTTCTAAGATCAATCTTCGAGAACACCTTTGCACCATGCAACTCATTAACATATCATCCAATCTCGACATCAAAAATCTGTACTTGATTGTGATGTTGTTGATGGCTCTCGAATCAATACACATCCTCCACGTACCATCCTTCTTAGGCACTAACAAAGCTCGAAAACTGCATGGACTCATACTCTCCCGAATATAACATCGGCCTAACAACTCTTGCACTTGTTTCTGTAGCTCCTTAGCCTCCTCCGGATTTGTAATCCCCTAAATTTTTAAAAACCTATAATTTAATAAATAACTTTTATTTGGAATAAATTAGCTTTTAAATTTATTTAATTTAATTATTTTATGGATTTTTAGTATATAAAATTAGATATGAATATTTAATAAATTAAAATAATTATTTTATTATTTTATCGTACTCATTTTATTTAAATAATTTTCCAAACCAATATTTTTCCTAAAATTAACTTTTTAATCCCGTAAATTAAATTAAATTATTGAATTTATTTATCTACCAAAAATATTATATTATATTATCCCATAAATTATTTTATCTTATTTTTCCCTATTTTTCCTTTTCCTTTTCCCCCTATTCCTTTCTTTCTCTTTTTTCTCCTTTCTTTCTTTTTCCTTTTTCTTCCTTCGGGCCGGCAGCACCTCAGCCTGCTTCTTTCCCCCCTGCATGCTTGGGTCGTTGGCCCATTCCTCTCCTTCCTTCCTTACCTTACCCTCGCGCGTCATCAGGCCCAAACCCTTCTTTTCTTTTCTCCCTTTCCCCCAACTAGGCCAGCCCACGCCCTTCATCCCTTTCGGCCGACCTACATCTCCCCCCCCTTCTTTCTTTCTTCTTCTTCCTTTCCTCAACGCTACACCCGACCACCCCCGCCATCTTTGGCCACCCTCTTCCTCCCTACTACTCTCCCTACCTCCCTCTCTCCCCCTACCATTTTCTTGTCCATCTTGACCCCATCACCCCTCTCTCTCCTGGTGCATGCCCCATTTTTCCCTCCTTTCCCTTCCCACACTCCTACCACCCTGCCACCACCCTACCGAGTCCCCTATCCCCTCCTTTTCTCTCTCTCTTCTTTTTCTTCTTCCCTCCCTACTTCATCCTCCCCATTTTCAAGCCTTCCTTCCCCTTCCCCGATCTTCTTTATCTCCTTTTCTTCTCCTTCAATCTCCCTCCTTGTTTTTGCATAGTCACCCCATTCCGCCACTTCCACCACCGCACCAGCCACCTACACCACCCCTGCCACCCTCTACCTCACCCCTGTGCCACCACACCACCCCTCGAGCCACCCTACAACCCCCTTCTTCCTCCCTTCTTCTTTTTCCTGCTTCTCGGCAACCAACCTGCACCTCCTCCTTCCACCGCCGTCCCAGCACCTATGCCGCCACCTGAGCCACCAAATCATGCCCTACAACCTCCCCTACTGCCCCCACACCTCCTTTGGCCAAAATCAACACTTGCAGCCCTTCATTTTCCTCCTCTATTTTCCTTCCTTCTCAGCCCCTCCACCTCGACAGCCATCTTCGCAGCCTCGTTACAGCCGTCGCCACCGCCTTTGGCCCCCGTCAACCTATCCCCGACCACCACCTATACCCCCTCTCCACCTATACACCCTTCCTTTGCCCTAAAGTCTTCCCCACCTGCTCTATTTCCTAACCCCAAAACCCTAACCAGAAATTGGCTCCCCCTTCCCCCTTTCATGACATTTTCAACCCTCTCCCTCAGTTATTTGCATGTAGCTCATGCTGCATGAGTAGGATGAGTTGCTACATTTCTTGGCCCATTTTTGTTAATGATTTTAAGGTATAATGATATTTTAAGTTAAGTATATCATTAATTAAGTGGTATAAAGTCTTATTCTTTTGGTTTTCCTATTTCTAATGTGATAAATATTGATATTATTTTTTGGTATTGGTTTTGCTAATCAAAGCTTGAACCTTTAACAGGAATACTGGTAAGGTTCAATTTTATGAAAATTAAGGTAATCGTTAAACCCCACTTAAATACATGGATAAATTTATGCTAGCACATTAAGGTTTTAATATGTTATTTTGCATGATATATATATATATATATATATATATATATATATATATATATATATATGTCTAGTATATTATATGTAGTTTCTTGTATTGATTGATAAAAAGGAAAGCATGCTAGTTTATATGCCATGTATGGAAGAAATGCTTAAGGAAGGAGATTTCTTATTCAAGAATATGTTAAGTATTTATTCATGTTAGATTATGTTATTGTGACCATTGATGTATGAATAATATTATTGTGAGCCCTAGGGGCATTTTAGTAATATGGCATGTGCAAGAATGTGACCTAATATGTGTGCGTGTTGAGGAGTAATATGTGAAATATAATAGTTGGTGGAATTGGATGAGGATAATGGAGTATTAATATTAATATTCATTTACTAATGATAAATTAATAAAAGTAGTGTAATAAAAGGGCAAAATAGAAATTTGTAAGTGAAAGGATATTGTGGTAATTTTGAAAGAAAAGGGAAATATGGTAACTTTTTAAGTAAAGGTTATTATGGTAATTTTGGAAGAGAAGGGTAAAATGGTAATTTTGGAAGTGAAGGGGTAAAATGGTAATTTTTGAAGTAAAGGGAAAATTGGTAATTTTGGAAGTAGAGGGTAAAATGGTAATTTTGGAAGTTAAGGGGTAAAATGGTAATTTTGGAAGCAAATGGTAAAATGGTAATTTTTGAAGTAAAGGGAAAATTGGTAATTTTGGAAGTAGAGGGTAAAATGGTAATTTGCAAGTGAAAAGGGTAAAGTGGTAAATTTGGAAGTAAAGGGTAAAATGGTAATTTTAGAAATAAATGGGTAAAATGGTAATTTTTGAAGTAATGGGGAAAATGGTAATTTTGGAAGTAGAGGGTAAAATGGTAATTTGTAATTGAAAAGGATAAAATGGTAATTTTAGAAGTAAAGGACAAAATGATAATTTTATAAGTAAAATGGTATTATGGTAATTTTGGGAAATTAAGGGTATTATGGTGATGTTGGAAGTGAAAGGCAAAATGGTAATTTTGTAAGTAAAAGGACAAAATGGTAATTTGTAAGTAAGAGGGGAAATTGATAATTATAATAATAGAGAAGGGTAAAATGGTGATTATTATAATGTAGAATGATAAAATGGTAATTATAATAATGGAAAAGGGTAAAATAGTAATTATTATAATGCAGAAGGGCAATTTGGTAATTTAACCAACTAAAGGGTAATTTGGTAATTTTGATAATGGAGAAGGGTAGTTTGGTAATTATGATAATAGAGAAGGGCAATTTGGTAATTTAACCAACTAAAGAGTAGTTTGGTAATTATGATAATAGAGAAAGGTAATGTGGTAATTATGATAATGAAGAAGGATAATTTGGAAATCTAACCAACTAAAGGGAAATTTAGTAATTATAACAAAGGAGAAGGCAATTGGTAATCTAACCAATCAAATGAAAATATGATAAGTGTAACAATTATGAAGGGTGCTTGGTGACCTAATAAATATGGGAGATAACTTGGTAACCCAAACCGAGTAAGGGATAATTTGGTAATTATGCAACATGAAGGGTAATATAGTAAAATGGCAAGTAAGGAAGGGATGACTTAATAATTATACAAGCAAGGGGTAAATTAATATTTTGCATCTAATATGTTGATGGGATAATGGAGTTTCATAATAAGACTCAAGTAACACTAAAGTAAGATAATGGTATTTGAAAATTAGTAAGTATCACAAGAACGAATCCTAAATTAGAATTGGATGAGATTATGACTACCTTAATGATTCCTCTGTGTTATCTTGGATAACCATATGAATAAGGAATACCTAATGATATCAGAATGATTGAAAGTGAATAAGTATATGATTGGTGTGTCTTTCGTGATCACCTTAATTAAGACACTAATACTTAAAGTAAAAGACCTCTAGATCGGGAATGGTAGCTCTTTAGGAGTCGCTACCCTAAAGATGTGGTTTAGCCCACGGTTATTCTGGTATTTGCTAGTGTACCTTTATGCCCTAGTCAGGCCCTACATCTTACTCTATCTAGCTCTACAGACCTATTTAGGGGGTATGCATATTTATGGATTAGATGTACTTATCGGTAGGGTATTAGGTAGCTTTATGCACAAGTACGATCAGGGTACCTTTACGTCCCTAGGTTGATGGTTGAAGGGTACCAAGTAGCTTGTATGCACCAGTGCGATCGGTGTACCTTTGTTTTTTGGGATCTTAATCTCCCCTCTGAGGTAAATAAATGGAATTGTTGTGCTAATTAAAAAGGAAAAACACTAATCATGAAAGTAAAAGAAAAATGAGGTGAGCCTAGTTGAATTATATTATGAGTACCGGTCCACCGAATATAATAGTGGCCTAGGTGTGTGTTTCCCTAGATGATGTATATATGTATTCCAGTCCACCAGCTATAATAGTGGGGGTCCTGAGTTCAATAAATTTGATTTGGTTGTGAATAAATTATGGAAAAATACTAATCACTTATAGTGGAACACCATGTGAGTTAGGGCTAGACCAATCCACCGACGAATAATAGTGGCCAGGAGCGTTCTACCCTAGAGACCGATCCACCGCCAATAATAGTGGTCATGAGTTTTTTGCCCTGTATGTGTTATAGTCCATCGACTATAATAGTGGGGTTCTCACACTCACATGGATATTTATAATCCAAGATGATGGATTAATGATGGACTAATGGCTTAAGACCAGAAGTATTGATTATACATTATGACCTATTAATATCTGATTGATTTGTTAAGTATGTGAATGTATGAATGTGAATATTATGTATGTACCTTTCATCATGTATGTATGTAGTTTTGTATCATGTGTTGTATTACGGGCCTGCCGTTAAGTGTGTTTTAAATGGTTACTCAGTACCATAGTATTGAAGGGTTCCATTCATGGGGCCCCTGCCTATTCAATTAGTACTGTCCCTTCTAGATCTATTTTCAGGTTCTATTCAAGTGGGCAACGGGAAAGAGCGTAAGGAATTATCTGAAAAGTCCTAGGGTTGTACTCTTTCTCTTTCTAAACCTTAGTTTTAGTGTGGCTCGTGTTTCTTGTAACCACCACTGATGGGTTCTATTCTTGTAAATTATTATTTATGCTACTCTAATTTAAATATGGTTTGAATTCCTCGTACATTGTATTTTTATTCTTTTAGCCTTAGCACTTGGTACTGGAACGATAAGAGTGAACCGGTTTGGTACTAAGTGTGGCGGTAATATCCCTGAAATTTACAGTTTTATTATTCCGTTTCCGCTAATTATTTTAATAAAACAAAATTTTTCAATAGTGAATTTTAGGGGTGTTATAGGATTACATATATATGCTGCTTTGTTTGGTAATGGAACTCCTGGCATAATATCAATAGCATGTTTAATACCTCTCAAAAGAGGTAACCCACTAGGCAACTCTTCCGCAAACACATCGGCATACTCTTTCAAGACTTGTTGCAATTTCGGATCCATATTAGCATTCTCCCTTAGTTGGACCTCTTTTACAACTAAGGCAATAACATATCTTCTTATCTCTGATGGCTTCATTCATCTCATGCTCCTTAAGGATCAACATCTCCATGCCACTTTTCCTTTTTTTCTTCCTACACTCGACATCCTTTTTTTATTCCTTAAAACCGAATCCTCCCATCTAGATTAGGTTTGACCCTAAATTTCTTTTAGCCCTTACACACCACATACTCATTAAGGACCCCGTCATGCATAACCTTCCTATCAAATTGCCACGGCCTCCCCAACAAAATGTAACAAGCATCCATAGGTAGAATATCGCATAAAACATCATCAAAATAATTTCCAATCTTTAAAGAGATAAGAGTTTGTTTGGTTACCCTTACACCTTTATCTTTGTTGAGCCATTGGAGTGAATATGGTCTTGGATGACCCTTGGTCTCCAAACTAATATTGTTCACCATCTTTTCACTAGCAACATTAGTGCATGAGTCACTATCAATGATGACTTCACACACTTTATCACCAATTCTGCATTTAGCCTTGAAAATCTTCTCCCATTGAGTAAGTAAAGGTTGTGGTTGTACTTGAAGCACCCTTTATAACACGTAGCAATCCACTTGGCCTTCTTCCAAAGCATCCACCAGGATATCACTCTCCTCTTCTAGGTCTTCATTCTCTTCACAAGCCTCCATATTTGTTATCTCTTTCAAAGTCAGTGCCCTTTGGTTTGGAAAATCCTGAGTAAAGTGACCATATCCTCTACACTTGAAGCACTGCTTGTTCACCTTATCAACCACTTGATCTTTGCCCTTTTCTTGATGAGTGAACTTCCTAGCATGTTCTTGACTTACGGCTTGAGAAATTGGTGGCTTTGACACACACTTGAAATTCAAACCATATAGAGCATTGGTTGACTTGCCTGGTGGCTTAGTCCTCTTCAACTGTTTCTCAAACTCGATGGCTAACTTGGCTAGGTCTTCAAAAACTTCATATGGGTACACCTCTACCTTCTCCGGAAGATTCATATTTAAACCCCTAATGAATCATGCACACCTTTTTTCTTCTTGTTCTTGGACATCACATATTAGAGCTAGCCTTTGGAACTCCCGAATGTATTCTTCAACTACAAGTAACCCTTGCCTCAACGTAGTCATTTTTATAAAATTTTCTTACTTGTATTCCTGAGGCATAAACTTCTTATTCAAATTTTTCTTTAATTTTTCCCATGACCTAATCTTCAATTTTCCTTCTCTCTCCCATCTCCTTTTTAAATTATCGTACCACACTCTAGCAAAAAATTTTAACTTTAATATTGCTACCCGGCACCGTTTCTCATCATCAATTTCCTTATACTCAAAAATCGACTCAACGATTTGCAACCATTCAAGAAAAAATTTTGGGTCGAGATTACCTTCGAATTCGGGAAGATCAAAGTGAATTCCCCTTTCCATATAATCATAAGTTCTCCTCGAAGTGTCACATGCCCTTACGTAATTTCCCACTCTCTCTTCTTCTTTTTCCACCCAGTTTTGTGCCCTTCTTATGTTCCCTTCCTCTACTTGTTCCCTTTAGTTTTGTGGATATACATAGGACTCATGGGCTTGGGAAGCTTCTACTCTTCCCACTTGCAATTTGACCTCCTTAATTTCGTCCATCAAGGTCTTGAGAAAATCTCTCAAGTCTTCTCCTTAGTTCTCCATTCTCTTTTCTTATCAACCGATTATTAATCTCCCAAAAAAGCCCTTAAATGCTCAGCCCCTTTGTAGTATCTTGATGAATTCTTAAATATTCTTGAACATAAGAAACTTTCTTGATGAATCTTGAAGAATCTTGAAAGATAGATTAAATCTTGATTGCAATTCCACCAACCTATGCTTTGATACTAAAATTAATGTGTGTGGGACTGGGTAATCTTCAATTATGTGGATCTAATTGTTCGAATGGAGTTTGGATGAGATGATAAAGGCTCAGTGAAGGTGATATTAAAGACTAAAGTTTCGAAAGTGATGCAAATAGATGATGGTGGTTCAAATTAAGGTAGAAAAATGATTATGGTGATTTGTTGATGGTGATGATGATTTGTTGGTGATGAATTAATGATGAATCTGATTTGAATATGATGAGATGATGATGATGAGGTTTTGAAATTTAGGGTTTGGATGATGGTTAGGGTTAGGGTTAGAGTTTGGTTCAAAGAAGAGGAAATAAGGTGGTGTTTGGTTGGTATGGATGGTTTAGGGTTTCAAATGAATGGTTTAGGGTTTTGATTTTGGTATACCAATTTAGGGTTTGGTTTAACCATGAATTAGAGTAGGATTTTGATGGTAATTAGGGCAGGAAAATATGGATTAATATTAGTAGAAAATATATGGATTAATCTCTAATTCACACAGACGAAGAGATTAAAACTTTCAAGCCAAATCGTTCACACAAGTTCGATTTGCTTGAACTTGAACTCACATAGAATTCAATCAATGTTGATCTTCAACTTCAATTCTTCATTCAATAATCATCCAATATGCTCGATATTAATGAATAATATAACCTTTCTACCACTAGCTAAAGCATATTCAAAAAGATTCCATGCTAAAAGATATTATACTACTTTTATGCTAACTTTATGCTACTCTATACTATTTTTATGCTACCTTTATTATCCAAATTTACTACTTAATTAATAAATTATCTAGATTAATAATGATGCACGAAAATCCCGCCAATATACTCCTTATGCATGTGGTTACTCCCTCATTACATGCCATGCACATGTACATGGACATTTAATTACTTGTTTGTTATGTTTCGAGCAACGTAACCATCCGTTGGACTTCAAATTTACAGGAAACACTTTCCAAATAAAGAATAATTGGTTCCATTATTATGAAATCCAATTCTTGAGTGTTTGCTCTTACATTAGGGTGGAATTCAAATAAATTACTTGTAAAAAAATTTCATTTAAAAAAGGGAATAAAAAAGAAAGATCTTTACCACAAAATAGTAAAATTAAATCAATCCAAATTATTCCCTCAATATGCCTTTAATTCTCCTTCTATACCCAAACCTAAAGGACATAAATCAAAATGTGAGGCACAAATCGTGGTAAATGGTCTATTTGACAAGCATAGTATATTTTATTATAATTTAGCTTTAAACTTTTGATGTTTGTACATGTTAAAAAAAGGTTATATCAATACACATTATTCATTTTATATTTTTCATTTTCCATTTTAGTTCCATATATTATTATTCCATACAGAAATCAATGTAATTTTATAACTAGTTATTCTTGTATTGTTATTTTCATTATAATTGACTAGATTTGCACCCATCCAATGCACATAATTAGATTATCGTAATTTATAATGTAAATAATTTAAATATAATAAATTCCTATTAACAAAAGGATAAATATATTTACAAATTTAGATAGTAAATTAAAATTAAATAATATTTTTTTTATGTTGATTAAAAAATAATCTTACATGGTTATAAAATTTCAAATGCATTTTTTAATACAATGTTTATTGTAGAATTGCTTAGAACAACATCCTTATCGAATAGCTTTAAAATTTTCAATTCCTTACCAATATATAATTGGCTATAATAAAATACTACACTATTTTCTATCAAAATAAGAAGGATATCATAATTATAAGTTCTTAAATTATTAGACTTTTTTTTAAAAAGAAGTTTTTATATTTTATTGGATAATATTAATTTATAAAATTATATAATACTAACAAACTAAATAAATTAAATATAAAATATAACAAAAACTAACATCTTATCTAGTATAACATATACAATTATATCCACATCAACAATCCATAAGGTATAGGTTCTGAATCAATAAACATTCTCAAAGTAAATCTATACTTATCTATATGAACACTGTTATGCATTTTGATATGCAAACGAGCTATATTATGCTACACCAAAACGAAATTAATTGTAGATTTGTCCTTTCTAGCTTCTAAATATTATTAATCTTCATTCATTGCACTGTCATAGAACCATTGTGTTAGAGACTTATGATATTTATAAGTGTTGCTTGACTTCATGCAATTTTTTAAATCTACATAACCTTTTTCCTATAATTTCTATTTCTAGTGCAAGATTTAGGTTTTATTAAAAGATTTTAAAGAACAATTTTTTGTCTAAAATTTGCTACATTGATACTATTTATATTTGCTTTTTATCAACTAAGGTATGTGTATATTTTGCATTTTGGATTGTCGAAATCTAGGTAAGGATAAACTAATCATTTGCACATTAAATACTTTGTTGCAAGTGTAGACTATAAAATATTAGAGAAAGTTTAAATATAAAACAATCAATATATTCATTAATAATTACAAAGAAAAGAAAATCCCATCTATTACTTCCACCCAAGAATTTCATGCTCACTAATCAAGCTAGCAGAACATGTTTGGAGTTGGGGCAAACAAGTAAAAAATATAATTAACATAAATTAAAATAAAATAGAAGGAATAAAAATTAGCAAAAAAATACATCTTTGACTTAATAAATTTATTTAATGGTTAGGAGTTTGTTCATCTATCAACGAATTAGCTAGCTCTCACACATAGTAACAAAATATATGATATTTGAAAGAGACTATTCTTATAACAATGAACCATTGGCAGCTTACCACAATCAACGATTAAAACCTTTTGGGGAGTATAAATTATATTAGCCTCATGTGACTCAATAAGCTTAACATCATCCATGCCTTTGAACAATTTCCCAAACACCTCATGCCCTTGGTGTCCTCATCAGTAGGTAAAAATGAAAAAAAGAAGAAGAAAAATACATGAAAAGATATAGTGTTCACCCCACCCACCCCTAATATAAAAACACACACATACTAACATACACAATGAGACAAATGAACCACCATGAAATAGAATTACCATATTATGAAGGAAGAGAATAGTTAATAATCAACATGTTAGGCATTCAATTTTATTCTTGATCATCTCTATCAAGGTAAACATGATTTGGAATTCCCTTTATCCACTATTACACTTGTAATCTTCTAATTGACATATTTTCTTACCAAAATGTAGAATGAAATTCATCACACCCAACACAAATGAATTCAATAAATTCTTGTAATACCTTTAAATTTAGCTAAATCTAATCTCAAGTGATTAATATTGTAATCTAATTCCAATCTCAAAAAATTAATATTTTACCTCATTCTAATCTATATTACGGATTCTTAATACTTTAACCTAATCCTAATCACGGAAAATTGTTAAATAAATTATACCCATACCTTAACTTAAAATTATTCTAACTTCCATCAAATCCTATACCCCTTTATTTTCCTCTCCTTCCCTTTTCCCTTTTTCTTTCCTTTTCTACCCCATATTCCGATCCCCTTTTCCTTTTCTTCTCCTTTTTTCCTGTGTGAAACATTATCCCTAGACAATGCACTACCCTATGACATGCCCATCTATATGGAAACCTTTTCCCTTGCGTGATTTGCTCACGTAGCCATGGGTGATTGATTTCACCTATCTCCTCTCCTCTCCTCTCTACTTGTGCATGTGTGTATATATATACAACCCATTAAATGCATCAAACCATTCTCTTTCTCCCTTTATTTTTTCTATCCAAAACACTACCACAAGCGCAACCTTTCTTCCTTTTTCCCTCCTCCTCTCCATTGCCAAAACAGCCCTAAACCACACCCTTAGCAACCTTCATTGAAGCGCCATCCCCACCAATATCAAGACCAACCGATCCTACCCACCTTCCTTCGGTAAAAGCCACCACAACACACACCACCTACCTCCTTCAGCACAAACCACCAAACCCCCCTACATCACTTTGGCCTACTCCACCAATTTTTCCCCTTCACTTATATCTTCTATGTTGTTGCATAAACCCTAGCAATGGCCAAACGCATCGTAGCTCACCCCCTCTATTTGGCACAAACCACCGTAGCCCACACCCTTTATTCGACCAAACCAACCAAACCACACCACCACCTTTGGTCATATCCACTGAAACTTGGCATACTCCATTGTTGCAACCCTAGCCCCTTGGCATTTTTTCCATTCCACAACCCCCGACAAAAACATTATTTTCTGTTTCCACCTCCCTTATTTCACTACTTCAATCGGACCCTTTCATTTTCCATAAAAGTTTGGTTGGGACTCCTTCGAGCCTTGTTTTAGTTTTTCCTCAAATCCTTCACTCTTTCATTACCTTATCACTTATTTACTAATTTCATTTTATTCTAATTATGTTTATTATGGTTTCTTAGGTGATTTTTTAGAGTTTTAGGAGGAGGCAGGATAGGATATATACAAGCATAGAGATCAGATTCTTACTCTATAAGGATACTAGTTCAAGTGTAGGGATTATATGCTAGATATTATGTTTGGCTATATGTTCTATCATTCTATTATTATTATGTTGATAATGCATTTACATGAGAATATGCATGAGTTGAGAAGTATTTGATATCATTACGATAATATTTTATGTGGTAAAACTCTAAGTAGATCGATATGATATGTGATTGTAATATGGGATTAATATATTACTATAAGTGAGAAAAGAGCATATATGATATATGGTGATTAATGGAAGATTTAGAAATAACGATATCAAAACATATAAAATTTTCTTGAATTGAGGGTTTTTAGCTACCTGTAAGGCCATTTTGGTTAATACAGACTTAATATGGAGATTTTTGTATTTTAATGTGTTATTTGATTTAAAATATTATGAGGGGATCATTTAAAGTGTTCACATTATTCATGAATGGCCTAAGCTTAATAAAATGAGAAAATGACTTAATTTGGGAATAGTAACCTTAAAATAGGGAGGTTATTATCGTATGTGCAAAAGGTTAAAATTACACCACGAATTTTGGATATGCTGTTAATATTGGTATTTGAAGAATGTATATTGAATTGGTATCTGTATGGTCTTATAGGAAAAGTTATTAAGTACTTGTGAAATTAGGGTTTTGTAAACCATGTGAATAGTAACTTTTGAGATAGAGTTATTATCGCATGTGTGATACCTTAGAGTTAGTCTTAGAATTTCATGTATGTTAATAATGATAATAATAATTGAAGAAGAGATACTAAAATTTGTGCATAAAAGAGCAATAAAGAAGAAGTTATGCATAAAATGTGAAATTAGGGTTTTGGGGGAAGTATAAGGATCTTAATATTTGAGAATGGCCAAATTATATGTACGTTGGTTTTTTAATTGCCTTAATTATGTTTTGAAACTATCTAATCAATAATGAATAATACACTAACCACTTACAGTTAAAGATCACGTGAGTCAGGCCAATATGTTTTATAGGTCTGTTCCATCGAATAATAATAGTGGCTCAGGATCGTTCTACCCTGAGAGAGGTGCATTAGTTTGTTTCGGTGAATTAAGAATAGTGGGGACCTAAACTCAACATGAATTATACTATAATTTGAGATAAGTAACTAATGAACGAGATATTAATGACTTAAAGTGGAAGAGAACGTGAGTCAAAATTGAGGTGTTGGGTTTGTTCCATCAGATGATAATAGTGGCTCAAGTGTGTTGTCCCTAAGAAGTGTTTCAAACTGTTCCACCGATTTAAAAATAGTGGCTTGGGTGTGTTTTATCCTGAGAGGTGTTGGGTCCATTCTAACGGATAATAATAGTGGTTCAAGTGTGTTGTCCCTGAGAAGTGCTTCAGAATAGTAGGGTTGTTGAACTCAAAATAAATGAAAGGATGGAATCGATTATATATAATAATGAGGTTTGGATTAGTAGAAATCATGTATTACTTTATATATCTTACATGTGTGCATAATTTCTTTTGTTAATGCATGTAATTATCTATATCTCTTACTATACTATATCGTCACCTTACTCAGTACGTAGCGTACTGACCATCCTTTTCATTGGTGATGTTCATTTCCACAAGCAGATGACTTTGATATGTATTTATAGGTCGATCATAATTCGTTGGAAAATTTTGCAGCCTATGATGCTTGTTATGGGTTAGAGTCATTTTGTTGTACTTGGGCTTTTCGGTTTAAATTCATATTATCAAAATGGTAGTATACCTGGATACCTTTTTAGACTCTTAGATATGTGATATCCCTTTTGTATGCATTTTGGATACTGTACAATGATTTAATCTCCAACTTATATTTATTCTTATGAAACTCCTCTCGGATTCTATTTAGTATGGTTTACACTTTAATCATTTTGCATTGTAATTGATGTAAGAATAATGATGTAAACTAGACTTATATCAATTACGGTATGCTTATACTAAAAATAAAAAATTTTAGTAGTAAAATTTGGGGTGTTACAATTCTAAGAAAACTAATGTTTGATACCAAGATTCATTATATATATAATATTCAACATACATATAACCCTTGCATAGTTATATACATAAATTTCAAAAAACAAAAAGGAATGCCAATAATACTTCAATGCTTCCATAAGAAGAAAAATCTTATTATATCTACTTCTTATATTATCTTATATTTCCTCCATCTACATTTTAGCAAAATCTCAAAAGGTCAATTTGATACTTCTAAATTTCAATAATACAAAAATTTATACACAATACATTAAAAATCTTAAAAAAACATAAAAATACCAAACCACTATCATGATCAAGTTCACACCAAAACTCCCCAACCTGAATTTTCACCCTACCAATCGAGAAATTTAACAATGCTAGCTACTCCAAGTCTAACTTAGTCGATTGAAAATTATCATATTTAAGAGTACAACCATAGATGCTTTTCTCCCCATATGAATGCTAGAAAAATCTAGAAAATTATATTTTGAAGGCTTATTGATTTCTTATTTTTGTTGGAGAAATATTGTAATTCAAAGAGTTCAATTTTAGCCACGGGGTTATCAAATGAGACTTATGTTAGGTAAGTGAAATTGGAAATAGAAAAGATCATACCCAACTATTCTTAGTCTTTGTTTCTAATCCATTGATTTAAAGGAGCCCTCTAACACTACTATTGTTCTCCCTTTTTTTAAGTTATGTTTTCATGCTTTTGTTTTTTGCTTATTAAATAGTTTGCAATTTTATAGCATAAAGTTTGTGGTTTTTTCTAATTCAATCACCTTTGCAACACTCTGCCACATGTATGAAATAGAAGAATCCACTATTGAATTTATGTTCATGAATAAGCAGGTCACACTACTTGAGTATAATGCATAAAAAAATTGAGAAGTAAAACCAATAAATTTCTAACCCACATCAATTTCTGAGCAAATAACACCAACTAATAAAAAATATACCTAGAAATCAAAAAGAAACTAAATTGAAAGTAAACTTTAAGTTTTCATTGAAGAAAAAAAATTTAAAATATATACTTAACATTAGGATTTCTTTGTCTACTTATTTCTTGGACTCTTCTTAATTGTAATAGCAACATAATGCTAAGATGTCAAACTTTTCTAATCTATATATATGTCACATGCCACCCCCATATTCATAAATAAATCTCTATTCTTCCATAAATAGATGGTACACTAACACATTCACACACTTCAATTTATCTATCTTCGATAGGTAGTAAAAAAAAGATCATGAAAATGAAAAGAAGAATAAAACAACAACAAACCCCCATACCCTCATAAATAATTTTAGAGAAGTGAAAACTCCTTCAAATGGTAAACATGAAACAAAACCTACCAATCTCCCACAATTAGTATTTTTCAATGCCAAATAGAGAAATTTCTTATCAATTAAACAAAATAATAATAATAATAATAATTAAAATATGTGTTATATGGGAAAGCAACAACAAAAATAGTCATCTTTATTGCGACTATTCTAGAAGTAAACACGATTTTCTTATTCCTCCCTAATCTTAATTCTCGCAATTTAATGCATAAATACATGCATGTTATGTTCCTTATTATTCATTATTATTGTGCATTTGTTATATTCGAGAAGACCTTTCGTAAAGAATCCTCAAGGAAAATGGGAAGAGATTTCATATTTGTTGTCATTTACTTGTCAATTACTTAATTCCATGCTCAAGCATTTACCTTTTACTCTTCACTCCATTTTTGATTTAACCAAAAAGTGTCATCTCCAAATTCTTCATTCCAGAAGTAAACCAACCTCAAATATAAACCCACTTCCTACTACCCCTAACTCCAATCCTTTCCCACCTCCCACTTCAATCTTAGATATCCACCTTCACACTGTCATTATCACAATTAACTCTACCACCATCTCCTCCATTAGATCAATCCCTAACTTCTTGGGTAGATGATTTATTAATTGATCTGCCTAACTTTGGTCCATTGAATCTAGTTATGGGACCGAATCTAATACTAAAACACAAAAATCCATATTTTATAACAACAAAAAAATTGAGCATCCATTTCAAATCATACCAGATCTAAACTACAATGCATAGCCAATTAACAAATCAAATTACAAATGTGACCATGCTTATAATGATTTGGAATAGTCCCTGACTCTTAAATGATGTTGAAACAAGAAAATTGAAAGTTGTACCCAATTGTTTTTTAAAGATGACGTTGAACAATGACAATATAGTTCAACTGATTTCAAAATAGAAATCAATTAATGAAATTACCTTTCCAAATAGGAAGATTTTGAAGTTGGATACCCTAATAAACTAACCAAGGGGTAACATTCTTATGTGGTAAATCTTGATTCAGTCTCTTTGAGTTCTTGACTTTTGATGGTTTTCGACCTCTATTTTTTGGTCGAAGAGTAGTTATGTTTGTGTTTGGGATGGGATCTAAAAGGTTCAATACCCTACCCGGCTATCATTTGGTTAGCATATGCCTAATTGAGACGTAAATGAGAGGTATTTCATGGTTTAACTCTAACCATGAAAAGTTAACAACAATTAAAAATAGTTTATGTAAGGTAGAACGTCCAATAAATAGGTAGAAATTAAAAAAATAATCAAATAATTCTTAAAAATTAGCGTACATTGATAAATTATCTAGGAATCCAAATATTAAAAAAATAAGCATAAGAATTGACTTGGAATCAATAATAATAATAATAATGGTGTTAATCGCCCAACTTCAGTCGACTGTAAGGGCTAATCCAATCAACAGCAAGACCTCTTGATCAGATGGTCTGGAATGCATATGGTCGGTCAACTAAAGGTAAAGCCTGGTCAACCAGTAATTGGTTGCAGACTTGTTAGAATCGGGTTTCTACGTAGAATCAATAGAGCCATCAGAATTAAATAGTAGAATTGGATCATAGGATTGTCAGATCCCACAAATACTACAAAAGTATGACCTATATATACTTACATGCTATAAATTATTATAATTGAAGTTAAGAAAATACTTAAAACTCATTCTTAAACTCCTATATGGTCACTAATTAGGTTGTAGCAAGTAACAAGCAACACAAATTATTGATTACATACATACAAAATTATTCTTATAAGGACCATGCATAAAAAAAAAAAGGCTAACAACATCACAAAAAAAATAACAAGGACAATGAACTAAATAGAAAGTAGTAAACAAATAACATCCCACAAATTTAATGTATTTATTTTACTCTACATATATTATTTGGACTTTTTTTTAAGTTTTTTTCTTCTAATAATTAACTTTGATAATATCTCACTCATACTTTTTTTTTTGCATCGGTAGGTGTTCAATATATAGTATGCACAAAATAATAGAGTTAAAATTTAGAGATAGAGAAGAATTACAGTGAGAATAAGAAGGAAAATAGATTTAAAGATAAATAGATAAAAAAAATAAGATTCTACCTAGGACTGTAAGATAACTTATTATATCTAAGATTGTAATATTCTACCTTTATTCTACTATTTTTATATTCTACCTAGGATCATGGATTGTTTAATGACTTTTGGATAGTAGAATTGTAAAGTCGTAAGATTCAGATTTAAATTTTAACAACTATGATTGACTGAAATCAAAACGAGAGTTTTGAAGGGTAAAAGGGGGAAAGAAGGGCTTAAAGGTTAATACGAGATAATTAGGCAATGGTTAAGGTTTAAAGGAGGGTAAAGATACTAAACACATGAAGATTAGAATTAAGAAGTTTTAGGGTGATATAGGATCAAATAAAAGTATTAATATGATAGAAATAAAAATATGTACAATATAATATTAAGAGTAAAATTTAGTAACTAATGAATAAAATTATATTAGATTTTACCCTATTCTTTGTAATTCTATCCAACTCTATCTCATATGCTTAATTTTGAATGATATTGTAAGATTCTACCATAAATTCTATATAAAGTTGTTGAATATCTAGGATTAGTGGAATCATTAGTAAAATCATGATTCCATATAACTCTACATGATTATATGCAATTCTAACATTGATTTTATACATAAACATTTTAACATTGATTTAGATCATTTTACAATTGTAGATCAAAGCCTTATTGAAAAATTGAAGCCCAAGGCTAAAAAATCTTGCATCTATTGGAGAAATTTAGTAAAATGAAATAAAGTGGTTGAAGATCCATAGAAAAGTTGAAAAAGAAACAGGAAGGAGGAAGATTGGGAAATTGGAGAACAAACAAGGACTAAGAGAGAGGACCCATAATCATGTTTTATCCATTGTGTTCTAGAATTAATTACAACATCTATGCTAATTATAGCGAGTTAGGAACATTGATATGACACCCAAAATAGAACTTAACAATAACACTAGCTGTTGGGTCACCAAGAAGGATGAACAACAAACAAGAAATTCACAAACCTTCTTGTGGACCAAAGAAAAACAAAGCCCAAATAATTAAATTTTATCAACTAACTAGTTACATAACATAAGCCATATAGGCTCGAAGGAAGAAAAAAGGATTTCCTACATATTCTTGAACTTGATCTAATAAGATCTCAAAAGTCGAATCCAGTGAACATCTACGATGTGCACATTAATTTTGACTCTTATTTCCTACAATCAAAAATAATAATAATAATATGAGAAAAAAAATTTATTGCAAAAATTTTCTATTTATATATTATGGATGTACACATTATGAATTTTTATTATATTAAATCATAGGTTTAATACTTTCATTAGTACTATCAATTTTAATAGTTTTCCCATAACGATTCCAACCCCTCAATTCTACACATCCTCCACCTTATTTTATATTCTCTAACTCCTCATAATAGATATAATAAGTATGGGTAATATATATATATATATATTGGATATTATAAATTGTAAATATAAGAGAGAACTCACACGTATCAATGAAAATTAAAAGTCACATTCTCTCTTCCTCTCTATATTACTATATTATCTCTTTTTGAGTTTATCAATATTCCAATGTGTTATCAACATGATTAGCCTTTAATTTATCTCTTTGCATCATATGTTTCTCATAATCTCCATAGCATAATATTCAAGATTAATTTCATTTAACATTTAGATCCATCCCTTCTCTTTCTATCAAATATTTGAGACTAATTTATGATTAATTATTCTATAAAGGTGGTCTTGTTCGGGACGTTGAGGTGACCATAAGAAAATGACTACAGACTTGGTGTAGAGTTTGATTAGTGCTTAATAGAAAGGAGTAATATATAATTGTTATTTATCATTTAATATGAATATGATTATTATGTGTCATATAGTGCTAACCTACCATTTTTTATTTCTTATGTGAGATATCGATTTTTGCAATTATAAAAGGTCACATATGTAGCATATAGTACAATCACGCAAATTATAAGAACATCAATCCCCGCTTAATTTGAATTGATTAATTTTTTTAAGGAGGATATTGGATTATGGTTTTAGAATCGGATTGGAACAAGGGGAATCTTATGTTTATTTCTACCTTTGTTGTATTTGTATGCTAATTGATATTTTTATCATTTTTAATTGTATATATTAGCATTGTGTAATTTAATTTGATTATTTGTATGATGTTCTTCCTTCCAATTATAATATGGAAGGTAGAGATAAATAATAGTAGAAGCTAAAATTATCCTATTCAATAAACTTAAATTGGACCTAATATGATCAATTTAATAATCAAAAGTGATGGATATTGACCACATTGTCCATCACCATATGTAGTTCCCCATTACTTGAAGATAATGGGAAGACATCTAAATTGACAATGTTAAGAAAATTACTTAAATTTAAACGTTGTGGATTGACAATCACGTCACCTTATGTGTGAAAGTGATCAATTGACGGTCTCATCATCCATCTCTACATACATATCTCAACACTTGAAATTGATTAGAGAATTTATTACAAACCTCCACTACCTTAAGTTAATGGAGGGCCACCAAAAGTGATTAAAATTTCCTCATATAACCTAAGTGTGGATGTGTGATTGTATAAGTGTTGGTAGAAGCATGAATCTTCCATCCAATTATATAATTAAAAAGTATGTACTTGAGGCAGAGAATGATATGATAGAATATAATTAAGGTAGAAGTTAAAAGTTTCGCCTAATAATTAAATGGTCCTGAAAACCACATGCATAATTCAATCCCAAAGATTAAATGATTAAAAATGATGAATACCCTATGTGCAATTTGATTAAGAATATCAAATACTAAAAAATATTTCAAGACTTATACAATACCAATAACGAAGATCGGATGGTATTAAATATCTCAAGTGTTTTTCGATCTAGAAGATCAAACTATTTGGTAGTCTCTAAACCGCTGCACTAATTTTGTTTTTGCACTTTCTATATATGCAATTTTAATTCTTATAATTTAGTTTATGTAATTTTAATTTTTGAAATATTTAAAGGATTTATTTTAATCACAAAGTAGTAATGATGGCTTTATGCATAATTTGTTAGCCACATATTTATGAGACTATATACCTACTTTACAATTGGTAGCAATTAAAACCTACCATAATTAAGTCTCCTCCACCACCGTAGTGGCTGGAGTATTTATAATAGCATCCTCATTATATTATAGTTTTGGTGGATAGAGACATTTGGTGATTGAAGTCTGAAGCTTCATATCCAATAAGCATTTTGATAGTTGAAGCATCTCATTTAGTTATTAGTGTAATGGTTGAAATATGAAATTTCCCATTTGATATACATAATTTAATAGTAGATACTAGATACTTCTTGTATCATAGATTTGAATATGATCTAGAAGATCTATTTACTTGATCGAAATATCATTGTACATTCTATTATAAATATGAAGTATTTTATGAGCTTATAATTAACAAATATGTACACGTTTATCTAGAGTGGAAAACTTATTAAAGGATTTTCTGATTTAATAATAGAATAACAAATTTGTGCATGATATTGCACCTAAATTTCTAGATAACTTATTATAGTATATAAGTATTTGATGATATTATTACCATCAAAACCGACTAGAAGTAAGTCTGAAATAAACACATAATAAATGTATTTGATATATTTAAAAAATCAAAAGGTATCACTAACTAGAAATTAGTAGGCCATAAAATATTATCTTTGTGGTATGAGAAATGAGATTGTGTTAGTGAAATAATAATAGGAAAGATTATTGAAAATTGTAAGAGCACCCACTTGAAATCTAGAAGTTTATTTTAAATAAGCGATCTTATATGAACATGTTATTCTTGACGAATTTATAGTCTTTTTAATACAAAAAAATACAAAATATCTCATGTCCTTAATAGAATTCAAGCTGATATACATTGACCATTTAAATATATCATAGTATATAATGATGCATCAACGTAAGATCACATGTTATATTTTACAACTAATGTTGTTATATTGTCACAAAAGTGAATAACTATCTAATTGGGATATAAATATAATCAATACTACAAGATGGAAGCAAAATGACATGATAGAGTCATCGATTATATATTTGATTTTTAGATCCTTTTTAGTGAGGTTTAGAAGTGATATGCCACAAAACATGCAATAATTTTTGGTATATACCAATTGCATATTCTTTATCCCTTAAGGTAGGTCAATTGTGACGAACCTGATGCTTATTTTAAAAAAAATTAAATTAGTCTTATGTATGCCTACACTCTTCCATTGATATAAAATTGAGTCACAAAGAAGGCTAGAAATATTTTCCCACGGGGGAAAAAAGAGGAGATTGCGAGTATAAAACAAACAAACACTTGGAAGATGTCTTCCATAAGATACGAATCCAAAGAAAAATCAAAGTGTACTTGATGATACTTATGATTGCTTGATATAGCTTCGCTACAACTTACACTTATTATGACCAATAAATTATGAAAGTCAAATACATTTCGACTAAAGTTCAAACTCATATAGAAGTCCTTGTGGTGACTTTAAATAAGTTAATAACAAGTATAACATCAATACACTAAAAACGTATAATATGGGTTCAAAGAGATAAACCTTGAAAGAGGATTTATAACTGTTAAAAATGATAGAAAACTCATCATGATGAGTTGATGAGCCATGGATAGAATCTAATAATAAATTCCATCGGTGAATAAAATGTCCTTATATTGATGTAAAATAGTATAAGAGACATTGGTGATGTTTTTATTTAAATACTTACAATTGATAATGGATAAAATTTAGAACTATTATTGATTCATTATAAAATTTTATTAGATAAATGATTGCTTAGTTAGAATAATTAAATATATTCACATCATGAACGAAATTTGCATAGACGAGATGTATAGCATTTAAATGTACCATACCAATTAACTATCATTTTCGTTAAGAAATTATTTAAACATCAACTTGGTGACACATGTTTTTATACAAAAAATAGGTTTTTATCCTGAATAATATTTTTACTAACAAACTTTTTATTAAAGTGTGCTTGTACATATACACAAAATCATACGTAGTATGACATATGTTGAGGGGGAAAATAATAATCTTTTCCTTAGGCACGGTTTTGTCCCACTAGATTTTTCCTAATAAGGTTTTAATGATGTAATATTTTAAATATATATTTTGAAGAAAAAATGTTGTAAATATCCTAAGATGTCAATCTAAGAAGGAGTGTCATAAATATTCTATTTATATATTATGAATGTACACATTATAAATTTGTATTATATTAAATCATAAGTTTGTATTAAAATTTTGTATTATATTATAAATTTGTCTTAAATCTTTTCCTTAGGTATGGTTTTGTCCCACTAGATTTTCCTGACAAGGTTTTTAATGATACAATATTTTAAATATATATTTTTAAGAAAAAATGTTGCAAATATCCTAAGATGTTAATCCAAGAAGGAGTGTTGTAAATATTCTATTCATATATTATAAATGTACACATTATAATTTTGTATTGTATTAAATCATAAATTTAATACTGTCATTAGTACCATCAATTGTAATAACTTTTTCTATTATAATTCCAACCCTTAAATTTACGTATCTTCCACCTTCTTTTATATTCTCTAACTCCTTATAATAGGTATTATATATATGAAATATTGTGAATTATAGATGTAATAAATAACTAACACGTATCAATAATAATTAGAAGTTTTGTTCTCTCTTCCTCTCTATATTGTTAATTTATATATCTTAAAGTTTATCAATATTACAACATGTTTATAAAATATATCAAATTTTGAAATAAATAAAATCCCCCTCTTAAAAAGGTTCCATCCTAAAACCTATAAAGGGTTTAAAAGATAAGAAAAAAAGAAATATATAAGTACTTCAACAATACCACCAATCTAGTACCGATTTTACTAGATAAGTGCAAATTAAAAAATAATGAATAACAAATTCCAAGAAAATTTTATATCAACCGACACTAAAATAAATATATTATTAGCCACAAGGAGGACCAACTTTAGAAGATGAGATCGCTTCAGAGAACAGACACTCAAAGATGAGCCACACCCATTTCTAAGTGCCCTTATTCATCATAGGCTCACGTGGACACCCAAACACATAGAGAAAACATACTAAAATGAATCAAACATACAACACACACTATTGCTAATACACATATAAGAGACGATCCAATAAAACATGGTATATGTACTAAAATCGACATCAAACACCAAGAATTCAACACACAAAAATAGGACATTGCATAAATAAAGATTGGAAGTTAAGCTCACATGGATACGGAACTTACTCATATTGCATAAGAGAAACACCCATGATGAAGGAGATAAGAGTTAAATGAAAATAGAGGGAGATGTAGATGAAAGAGATAAGAGTTAAATGAAAATAGAGGGAGATGTAGATGAAAGAGAAGTTACAGCTCTTATCCTAGCAATAACACATCACAAAAGTAGATATGCACTAATAACCAACAAACTAAAATATGCTTATGTAGGATAACAAGCAATGCAATCCATAAGTAGGAAACCATTAAAGTTAACAACTGTAGGATCATACTTCCACCCCTTACTCGTGTTGCTTCAGTTGGCTGCTGGCACAAGCCTCATACTACCACTATTAACAATCGGTACGAGTGCAAAAAACTTGCATATAAACCCACAATAAAGAAACAAAGGTTACCAACCAAGATCAGTCACTATTACATGATGGGAGTTTTTTTTACTTACTACAATTAAAAATACTGCTATAAGAATTTTGATGCAAATGGGTACGAAAGAGTGTAACACCTCCAAGTAAGGTCAATCATAATAAAGAAATCAATACTATCGAGCAAATGATCAAAATACCCAACTCTATAGACATAAAAAATAGACAATCTCAATAAATAATTAAGCGACATAGTGACAAATGCACAAGCAACTCCAACATTTACATAGGAAAAAAATGGGATTATGGTAAGATTTTACAGCAATGAATGCATTCAAATTGTTGGGACATTTGAACTCCCTCCTATGTGGTAAAACTCATATTTTAGCCAAGGTTATTTTTATTGGTTTAATTGATGACCTAAATTTAGGAAGGTTAAACCATCAGCTAACAAGTTGATGTGAGAAGGAGAGAAAAACATGAGAAACATAAAGACTTGAATCCCGTAGGTGAGAAAGAGAGAAATGCAAAAATTCTGTCATTATTCTCTTCAGCGCGGGTTTGATCAATTAGAAGATCCAAAGTTGTTCACCATTCGATCTTGCTAATTTTTGGACACAATCTTTCGAGGATACAAATTTTGATTCTAAACGGTGGAGATATGATTAAGATCTCTACATGTCAGGTTTTTATTGGTATTTTAGTAGGCATTTTTATTTAGGTATGTTTGAGATCTTTTTTGGTTTTAGATTTGATTAAGTGGTGTATTATGCTCAGTTTTGACTGAAAATTGGCGACGTTAGTCTCAAGCTAAGAGAACTAAATCTATATAGCTCCCATAACCATAGACTCTAAGAGTTCCTCCATCACCAGCTAGTGTTGTCATCCATACCAAAAAACCCAGGGGTTAAAAGTCTCATCTATTTTAGTAGAGTTAGGGGTCTAGTAATGTTTTAGGGGTTCCTTTAGGAGGATACTTGAGCATGATTAGCTATATAGAGGCAGAGCATCAGGTCAATATGGTAATCAATTTCCTTATTGTCTCTACCATTCCAATATGTGTAATATTTGACTCTAGTGCATCACTTTTTTTTGTGTCATTTGCATTTGTAGCTAGAGTTATTTTATCTCCTTTCTATAATATTTCCACTTTTACTATATTTCCTTTGATTGACAAGACTACATGCTCTAGTCTCTATAAAGGGGTGTATTTGATAGTTAGGGGAATAGAGTTTCTTATACATCATTCGATGTGTTTACAACAACTCTGTTTTAGGGTTTGCAAGCTCTTCTCTTTGGGTATTGCAATTAGTATCTAGTTGTGTTATTTTGGGTTGATAGGTGTAGTATCCAGTTAGCACTTTAATACTAGACTTTGTATCTTCAATTTCTTACAGTGAAAGTTTTTTAAATGGACTAAAGTGTCCCGTGGTTGTTTTCCTTTTGCATTGGAAGGGTTTTTCCATATAAATCGGGTCATTGATTTCTTATTGTTTCTATTTTATGGTTGGTGTTATAGACCCATTCTCCCTTTGCCCCATCAAAGAGGTATAAGATGGAGGTTAATATAAGTAAGATGACTTCTTTGAATGAGTCTAATTACCATAGATGGAAGGTTAAAATGAAATATCTATTGTATGTGAAAAGTTTGCATTTATTAATTGTTTCTAAGGATAAATCAATAGATAAAATTGATAAAGATTGACAATTTGATCAAGGTTTACATGTGTGTGATTTTATTCATGGGTAAGGATAAGGTTTACAACCGCATTGTGAATGAGATAAATGTAAAGATACAATGGGATAAACTAGAAAATTTGTATATCTCAAAAATTGGGAACAATAAACTGTATCTCTTAAAGCAATTAATGAATTTGAGATACAAAAATGGATCTTTAATTTATGATCATTTGAAGAACTTATAAGGTGTGTTAGATCAGTTGTCAAGTATAGGCGTAGAGTTTGAAGATAAGATCCAAGCATGGTGTGTGATATCCTAAATTAAGCGAAATGTTATAAGGATTGATCTGACTACTTATATCAACAAGGTATACCATCGTTTTGGTGATTTCATTCTAAGAACTCCATGGTTAAGTATGTTCGTCATGGACTAATTTTTAGGATTGGTGACCCTCCTAGAAAGTTTTAGATTTTTTTAAAAAAATTATCAAAAAGCATGTAAATGAAGAAAAATATACGTTGAAAGGACTCATTTTGATCTGTAGGATCAGCTAATCAATCAGAAAGCACTTCAAGCCCCCACGTGGTTGTATTGCCTCGAGGTGTTACAAATAGTATCAAATCAAAACTGTAACCACATGATGAATTTGGATGAACCAATCAGCCACCTAGTGGGATGATTCTTGGGATAAAACTATATTGAGACAGTTAATGGTTGAGGCGCGACGAGGATGTTGCATTCTTTGAGTGGAGGTGAACGTAATACCCTAAATTGAGCTAAGTGTTATAAGAATTAATTTGGCTACTTATATGAACATGGTATACCATCTTTTTGGTGATTCCATCCTAAAAACTCCACAATTAAACGTACTGGGTGTAAAGCAACTTTTAGAATAGGTAACCCTATTGGGAAGTTTCAGAAGTTTTCTCACGAAGCACGTGAGTGAGAAAAAAAGTGCTCTAAAATGACTCGTGTTGATCTGTGGAGTCAGCCGATCAATCTGAAAGCACTTCAAGGTAGCCCCCACGTGGTCATATTGACTTGGGATGTTATATGGTGGCTCATCAATACTCTACCGGAGGTGAACGTAATACCCTAAATTGAGCTAAGTGTTATAAGAATTAATTTGGCTACTTATATGAACATGGTATACCATCTTTTTGGTGATTCCATCCTAAAAACTCCACAATTAAACGTACTGGGTGTAAAGCAACTTTTAGAATAGGTAACCCTATTGGGAAGTTTCAGAAGTTTTCTCACGAAGCACGTGAGTGAGAAAAAAAGTGCTCTAAAATGACTCGTGTTGATCTGTGGAGTCAGCCGATCAATCTGAAAGCACTTCAAGGTAGTGGTCATATTGACTTGGGATGTTATATGGTGGCTCATCAATACTCTACCGGAGGTGAACGTAATACCCTAAATTGAGCTAAGTGTTATAAGAATTAATTTGGCTACTTATATGAACATGGTATACCATCTTTTTGGTGATTCCATCCTAAAAACTCCACAATTAAACGTACTGGGTGTAAAGCAACTTTTAGAATAGGTAACCCTATTGGGAAGTTTCAGAAGTTTTCTCACGAAGCACGTGAGTGAGAAAAAAAGTGCTCTAAAATGACTCGTGTTGATCTGTGGAGTCAGCCGATCAATCTGAAAGCACTTCAAGGTAGCCCCCACGTGGTCATATTGACTTGGGATGTTATATGGTGGCTCATCAATACTCTACCGGATTCTTGAAAGACATTTTAGGTCTCACTTACTAACTCCATCCCAAATGTTATATGGTGTTCTTAATAAAAAGATGAGAAGAATGAATTAGGTCATCCTCATAGTTAGATGTTTCGTTTACCAAAAATATAGATAAAAGTAAGGGAAAAAATTAGAAGGGTAGAGATGAGAGCCATGGTAAGTCAAGAGGTGACTACAAGAATCTTGAATGTCATTATTATGGTAAAATGGGCTATATCAAGAAGTATTGTTACAAATGGAAGAGAGATAACAAAAATCCCAAGCAATATAAGAATAATGATGATGATAATGATCGTGTTTCTATTGTTGCATTTGATGATCTTCTCATTGTTGTTGATGAGAATGTTGTGGATCTTGTGAGTTATGAGACAAGTTGGGTTATTGATAATGACAATTTACAACATGTTACCTCTAGAAAGAAATTCTTCATTTCTTACACTTCAGGTGATTTTGGAGTCTTGAAGATGGGTAATGAAGATTTGTTTAAGATGATTGACATAGGAGATGTATGCTTGGAGACTAAGCTTGGGACAAAGCTTGTTTTCAAGGATGTTTAAAATGCATCAGATATTCACCTAAATTTGATTTCAACTGACAAACTTGATGATGAGAGCTTTTAAAATAGCTTTGGTGCATGGAAGCCCACTAAAGTTAATCTAGTTGTGGCTCGAGGTAATAAATGTGCTAACTTATATTTTATATAAGCTTTGATTTCTAGTGATCATGTGAATGTAGTGGCAAACAAAGATGTATCTGAGTTGTGACATAAGAGGCTTAGTCACATAAGCGAGAAATGACTTAACTTATTGTCAAAGAAGAATTTACTCTCTAGTTTGTAGTGTGCCAAATTTGATAAGTGTTCTCATTTTATGGCAAACAAATAAGGCAAGGTTTCTTTCCACAAGATCCCTCCTTTAAGAAGAGTTGAGGTTCTTAAATTGGTACATTTTAGTCCCATTAAGGTAAAATCTCTTGGTGGTGCACTTTACTTTGTCACTTTTATTGATTATCATTCTATAAAGCTTTGAGTTTATGCCATGAACTCCAAAGATGAAGTGTTTGAGAAATGTAAATACTTTCATGCATCTATTGAAAGAGAGACTGGAAAGAAGTTGCAATGCAATCATACTGATAATGATGGTGATTATCGTGGTCAACTTGATAGTTATTGCTTTAGTTTTCGGTTGTAAATATTTTATATCTTTTATAGGCAAGCTATGATCATTATAGTTAATTTCAATTCTTACTCAAAGTTTGGAAAATAATGGGAATTTCCTAACTAGTTTTGTATTCTCGTGTAACATATTAAGAAATAGTGCAATATATTGAGACATTACAGACGTTTTTACCATTATAATTTTTACTCTAATATATGTGAAGTTCACATTAGAGCCTTTCAAATAACATCAAATATAATATACATACATACATATATATAAATATAATTTCATGGTGATATTGTACTACATATACACGACAAATAGAGTTATATATCTCGAACAATAATGAAATCAACATTTAATTTAGTTGGAATATTCAATTCATATAAATTTGATTGTTTTTCCAACAACTATAAGATTACATTATACAAAATTATAACTAAGGACAATTATAATAGTTAATTGGCTTGGTATCATGTCGGCTGAGATGTAGAGGTGTGTTACTCAATCCTTTATGGATATGTGATTTGTATTGACTAGTAGTTAGGAAACGCAAGAAAGACTTTAGCATGCATCATCACTACTGAATCAACAACCGTTGCTACTTATAATATCTTTTCATCCACTGAAACATGATTCTGACGATAAAAGTTAAGCAAGTGGTCACTCCTTTTGTTGTTGCTACTTGTAATATATTTTCATCCACTGAAATCTGATTCTGATGATAATAATTAAGAAAGTGGTCACACCTTTTGTTGACTTTTGCTATTGGGAATCAATCTAAAATAGTACAACTAGATAACAATTGTAATGTCCAAATAGAAGAGCTTACAAACCCTAAAACAGAGTTGTTGTAAAGCCACAAAACAACAAGCCCTTTTATAGTAATCAACAACATGATGTAAACAACAACGTCATCAATTTTAAGCCAAAACCAAGCATAATACACTACTCAATCGAAGTCAAAACCGAAACAGATCTAAAACTGACCTAAACAAAAACACTCATTGAAATACCAACAAAAACTTAACCTGGAGAGCTCTAAATCATATCTCCACTATTCGGAATCAAGATTGGTGTCCTAGAAAGATTGTGTCAAAAAATCAGTAAGATCCAACAGTGAATGAATTTTGATTTTTGAATTAATCAAATTTGTGGTGAAGGAAAAAATCATAGAATTTTGTGTTTTTTTCTCTCTCTTACCTAGGGAATTCATGTCTCTATGTTTTTCACCTTTTTCTCACATTCCCACATCAGCTTTTCATCTAATATTTAACCTTTTTAAAGTTAGGTCATTAATTAAAAAGACAAAAATAACTTTGGTTTTAAAAAAATGGATTTTACAATGTAGGCGATAGCCCAAATGTTCCAAGACTCGAGCATACTACACCCAACACATAAAATAGAGACAAAAATGCAAGACTCGCTAGATTGAAATCAAGAAAAACAGACATCCTCACAAAATCGAAACAAACACAAAGAAAACAAAAACATAAACACTAAAGAAATCATCAGATTCAAGCAGTTCCTATGGAATTACCGCTAAATTTAGGAAGAGTAATCAAATAGTTATCAATCGAAAAAAAAAAATAGAAAAAACATGAGCCTCAAGCAGAATTTTTCCTCATCACAAACTAAAGATGGAGAAATCAAACATATACCGAATAAAATTGGTTTGATCTACCAACAATTAAGGCTGTAAATGAACTGAGTCAATTCGGTATTCGGCTCGACTCGTCTCGTTAAAAGTGCAGATCGGTTCGTTCGTTTAATTAAACGAGCCGAACCCAAATATTATATTAAGTTCGTTTAGTTAAACAAGTCGAGTCCAAATCTAGAATATTCGGCTCAGTTCGTTTACGGCTCTGCTAACAATTAAGGGTAAATCAAACAAATTCTATAAGAGTTAACAAAAACCAAAGGAATCAATCGAAACTAGTTGCAGTTCGCAAGAATGCCGCCAAAGATTCAAACTTAATTGAAATATTACAAGAAAAACGAGATGAAGATTAATTATTCGCACCAAAAGGCTCATCGAATTGCAGCCATGCTTTGAAGGACGGTGCACAGAAAATGAAGAGGTGAACAACTCCAGCAACATGAACACAAAACCAATACTCAAGTTACAAAATAAAGAAAACAAAAAAGGCCTCACAAAGACTGGGGCATACTACGCAGCACATAAAATAGAGGCAAAAATGCAAGACTCGCTAGACTCAAATCAAGAAAAACGGACATCCCCACAAAATCGACACAAACACAGAGGAAAAAAAATTAGACGCTAAAAAAAATGAAAAGAAGACTCAATATTCATAAATATATCGTCAGATTCAAGCAATTCCTATAGAATTACCGCTAAAATCAGGCAGAGGCGGGTAGATTTCCATGAAACAGACTTCGTTTTAGACCAAGAAGCTTCAATATGTCTTGTCAAACGCCAGCCCAAGCAACAATGAACTCAGCAAACTAGAATTAAAAGAAGGGAAATCGAGGAGGATGCTGGAAGTCACCAGTCGATGCTAGAAAAGTTGAAGACGACGCTGAAATTAGTTAGAAAATTGGAGGAGGCCACCGAATTCAACGTTGGAAAGACGAGATTGATGCCAGGACTTGTTAGATCGAGCAACATTTGCTCCGATAAAAAAAACGATGAAGACTGAAGCCCGGATAAAAAAAAATTGAAGCCCAAGGCTTACAGATCTTGAAGAGATTGGTGAAATATAGTAAAAGAAGAAGAATAACAATAGAGTAGAAGAAGAAGAAGAAGGAGAAGGATTCCGAAGTTGGAGAAGACACTGTTTCAGAATTATTTAAAACCAACTCTGCTGATTCATTGCAATGAGTTAGGGACCTTTTATATGGCTCCCAATATAGCCCTAAAAAGGTAACACTAGCCGTTGGCCACCAAGAAAGGTTGAACGACGTTACGACGACAAGCAAGAAATTCGACAAAACTCTCTTGGGCCAAAGAAAAACAAAGCCCAACTAATTAATTTGTATCAACTAACTAGTTACAGGCTATACAGGCCCAGGGGCCTAAAATGAGGAGCCCTGCATATTCTTAAACTTGATCCAATGAGATCCCGAAACATAAAGCCCAAATCCTGTCCACATCTATGGCCCGAACATTATCTTGAACTCTTATTGCCGACAATCACAAATAGGAAAATATGAGAAAATTAATGGTTTTGAAAGACATCAAAGTATAAAATAAATAAAATTGGGGTAATCAAGATTGCATCATGTAGGATCATAAAATTGTATGATGCTACAGTCCAAATATCAATTCCAACACCATTATAGCATAGCAAATATTTACGACAAAGGTAGTTTATGGCAAATAATGATGATGCAAAAGTCTAAAACAAATGAAGATGATGATGACCGTCAGGTTTTAAGGACATTGGTGAAAATGATCTTAAGCATGAAGATTTTGTTCATATCGGAGAGAAACAAAAGTCTCTTTCAAATTTGCTAAATGGATAAAGGAAAGTGACTATTTTTTGAAATCTCATCGTATTCTCCGCGTTTTATATATATTAATTTTTTTTAAAAAAATTCTAATATATATGCATAAACCATAAAAAAAAATATGCTACTCCAAATAGAGACAACAATGTAATAGTAAATGATATTGTAATTGATGTTGTTTTAATAAATTTTTTATTTTAATAATTTGTATACTCTTAGGATTCGTTGACTTTGTCTGCTTTTACTAGTCTACTATGAGCAAAAAAAAAATCAACTTACATGTTTTAATAATTTTTAATGATAATTAGTACTAATATTTATGTAATTATTTGAGTTTTTTTTTCCTTATCTAGTTGTATAATAGGACGAGTGAAACGGACCCTTAAAAATATTATTAGGTGTGTTGGTATAGTACTTTTTCTCCGTTTCTTAAATGAACAAAAGGGACAAAGAGTATAAAACTAAGGGTTAATTAATATTTGTGTCCGTGTGTTTGTTAGGTAGGAGAGAGGGAGATTTTAGAGGATTATTTTATTTTATATAGTAGTAAAAAATTAAAACCAGAAAACACAAAACAGCTTTTTCGTCAGATCCAAAGAAAAAGGTATGAAAGTCCTACCCCGTACCCAGATAGGGATAGATAATACAAAACCAACTTTTTGATCTTTTTACCTCCTTTTTTTTAAAGACAATTTAGTAGCAGCAGCGGCAGGAGGAGCAGGATGCTGGAAGCAGCAATTAAAATAGGCTTTATTACTAGTCATAATAGTTTATTAATTATGTCAGGGGCATTTATAATTTACTACCGCAGCGAAGGTTGTTTGTTTGGTCTTCTGGCTGTTTGTTTTCTTTTTTCTCTCTGTCTTCTTCATTGAGTCATCCTTTCGCAATTTGTTCTCCTCTTTTGCCGCTTTTTCTCTGACCTGCTCCTGCTATTTAGTCTTTCTCGAAAAATCAGTCTGAGAACAACCCGATGAATATGCGGGGAGATAAAGATACAGAGAGAGAGAACGCGAATATTGTGGGCCGTCGTTACGCTTGCGTCGGCGGTGGTTTCAGCGGGTGAGATAGAAATGAGGAGAAATTTTCGGTCACTGTTTTATGTTTTGGTGTTTGATTGTTACCGATACAGCGACCTTTAAGTAGCGTTTGTAGTATTAGTTCATAATATAATACCGGCGCTTCACTTCAGAGTAAATTCTCGCATTCAGGTGAGAGCACTGTTTTAGATCTTTGTATTAGTCAATTTGATTCAACTCTTTTTGTTTGTTCAATCACATAGTTTTAATTTGGCTCTTGTTCGGTTGGTATGTCTTGGTGATTGTTTTCTTCTTTATTGTAGTAACTTGAATTTGTTTTGTCGCCGTAGTGGAATTGAATCAAACTTAACTCTTATAAAAATAAAAATAAAAAGTATCTATATTTTTATATATAGGTCTCACTTTTCTATTTCAGCCTCAGGCCAACAGACCATCGGGACGGCGGCCTTGGTTTGGCGTTAATCGTCTATTTCTAGCTGTTAGGTTTTGATTGTCATATTCATCTTCTTCTGCTGCTACCGACGGTCAGGTATTCAGAACAGGCATGCAAATATTAAGTGGAATACTTATAGTCTGTTAATCGAAGAATTTGTCGGCAATACTGCAAATTTATTTATTACCAAACTTTTTACGGTAAGTAAATGTCTACTTTTCAGGTTAATTGCTCAATCAATTTTTTCTGGTTCTATGATAGAAAGAAAGGAAAAAAATAAAATAAAAACTGATCATTATTAGTGTAATGATTTTTCCTATTTGCTGATCTTGAATGAATTTTGTTGGTTTTATTTGGTTCTTGTACTGCTTTAATTACTGTACAATGGTGGAGCTTTGTCTGCTTGTTGTTTAGTAGTTCTTTTCATTCTATTTTCTTCTTTAGATTGTTCGACTCTGTGCCTCGAGTGTTACGGTTATGGATCCTAAGGACAAAGGAAAAGGCCCCTTTCATGAGGTGGATTCACAGCTCTGGCATGTCTGTGCTGGTGGATTGTTGCAAATGCCGTCCGTTAATTCGAAGGCCTTTTACTTTGTTCAAGGTCATCTCGAGCACGCTAATGGTAATCTTGAATTCAAGAATCTTCCTACAACCCCTTCTTTTCTGCTGTGTAAGGTTGAAGAAATAAACTACTTGGCTGATCGGAGCACTGATGAAGTTTTTGCCAAGATTAGATTGGCACCTGTCCTTTGCACTGCGTCTGATTTTGCTGTTGAGGGTGATGTCGCCAGAATTTTTGGATCTGAGTCGCCGGAGGTCAACAAGCCCGATTGTTTTGCCAAAACATTGACCCAATCTGATGCGAACAATGGGGGAGGGTTCTCCGTTCCGCGGTACTGCGCAGAGACAATTTTCCCCCGCTTGGATTATTCGGCGGATCCTCCTGTCCAGAATATTGTTGCTAAGGATGTTCACGGTGAGCCTTGGAAATTCAGACACATATACAGGGGAACTCCTCGCCGTCATTTGTTGACTACTGGATGGAGTACCTTTGTGAATGCCAAGAGGCTTATTGCTGGGGACTCCATTGTGTTCATGAGGGCTGAGAATGGGGACTTGTGTGTTGGGATTCGAAGGGCAAAGAAGTATCTCGGATGCGGGGGGGAATCGCAGTCGGGTTGGACTCCTTCAGGTTCTCTTATGCAACACCCCGGATTTGCACCTTTTGTCAGAGAGGATGAGCACAGAATGATGAAAAATGGTAGCGGGTTGAGTTCTGTTGTTATTACAACAGGGAATGGGAAAGTGAATATCGAGTCTGTTGTTGAAGCTGCAAATCGTGCTGCAAAGGGGCTGCCTTTTGAGGTGGTTTACTACCCTCGTGCTGGTACTCCGGAGTTTGTTGTGAAAGCTGCTGATGTGAATGCTGCTCTACATATTCGCTGGTGCCCTGGGATGAGGTTTAGGATGCCTTTTGAAACCGAGGATTCTTCACGTGTTAGCTGGTTCACTGGTACTGTATCCTCCGTTCAGGCAGCTGATCCGTTGCTCTGGTCCGATTCACCTTGGAGGCTTCTTCAGGTTCTGCCATCGCTCATCCCTCATCCCTCATCTCTCTGTTTATATGTTCATCAAACTAATGGCTCTACCATGCTTTTGTAGAATTGCAACTTATTCATACCAACTTTCTGATCTTATTTGGGTATATGCTCTTGCCATTGAGTACTCCCCTATGTTTGGGAAAGAGAATTGTGGTACACTATTTTGGATGTTCTGAAGATTTTCCTTCACCCGATAATTGTCTGATTCATTGGAACTGATCGTTAGGGTCTTCGACTTCTTTGGTTTGTTCATGTTGTCTGACAAGTATTGTAGTCAATTAAAATCCATTAACTACACTTATCGCTTGTTTGGATGGCAGTTGACCAGTTGACCTAGTATAACAGGGGTTAATTTTTTAGTTCACCTCATTTGGTAATTTATTTTGAGACTTAATCTAGATTAAGTTAGGTTAGAAATTAACCTCACTTAACCTTCATTCAGCTCTAAACTACTAACTATCAAATCGGTGGTTAAAAGAGGTTAGGGTTGACTTGTTCATACAATTTAGTTATTCACCTCTGCTTACTGCAGAACAATCAAACAGTTAAGGTTATGACATATTCGCCTAGATTAACCTAATAAATACTCATACAATATTTTAAAACATTCACTTCCATTCATCTATTCTAAGTTCATCTACCTATGTGTTGGTTTCTTTGGTTTGAAATTCTTGATTGGCAGCTGTTTAGACCGACAAAAATTATGTTATCTGTATATTCATGCTTTTAAAACCTCTTTTTAATGACTATTTCTAACAAATAAAATATCGCTTTGGTAGTTGAAACTCATTTTCCTTTTCAGCACTGACTCATACTTCATTTGGCCTGAAATGAGGCTTAGCCTCCTGCCGAGGTCACTATCATTGACTGCTAGCTTATTTGAATATTGGAGGCAGTTGGTTTCTTGTTTGTGGCCGAAGCTTAATCTATACAGGACGTAGTAAAAATCTTCAACAAAGCAAGCCATTCGAATTATGGTCCACCTTGGATCATCTTTCGTAATAGTGCTAAATTATTAATGTTAAGAACAGAGAGCGTTTGGGAAGGACATAGTCAATCTAGTCAATCCTGAAAAGTGGGTATGCTCGGGCAAAGTTTGACCTTTCAATTTTCCATGTTTCCAGGGTTCTCACTTTCTCACTTTTTCACCTAAGTAGTTCTCCAAGCGCTTTTATGTTACTCTCGTGTTTTCTGATTATATATATATGGGATATATTTGGAAATTTAATATCTTATCAGCATCTAATCGGAAGTGGTGTACGTTGAGATTTTTGTTATGTGCTTTAATATTAGTTTATTTGTTTGAAATTACTTTATTGTAATTTGTGATATATCCTTGAATTTTTGAAAAATGTAATGTCACATTATCTGAATTAAAAGCTAAGATGGGTAAACAAAAACACCCCTAATATCTGTCCGGGAGATTGCATATGTTATTTATGGGCCAAATTCTTAAGCTATGAAAGCATGTTTTGCAGGTTACTTGGGATGAGCCAGATTTACTTCAAAATGTGAGACGTGTTAGCCCTTGGCTTGTGCAAGTAGTCTCGAATATGCCTGCAATTTATTCACCCCCTTTCTCACCTTCGAAGAAGAAATTCAGACTTACACCACATTGTGATGTCCCCATGGATGGGCAGCTGCCATGGCCAACAGGTCCAAGCAACCTCCATGGGGCCAGCAACCCTTTTGGTTTTCTACCCGATATTTCACCTGCTGGCATGCAGGGAGCCAGGCACGCTCAATTTGGTGTATCCTTACCAGATTGTCACAAGAATCAGTCGCAGAATCTTCTATATACAGCCGGTTTCCCGGTACTCGATCCTGCTTCTATACATTCCAATATGCCTCTGAATTCCATGAATGTTCAAAACCACAACAGCAGGAGCGATGATGTATCTCGCCTGCCAGCTATTGGAAACTGTACACCCAAGAAATCCGATGAGCTAAGGGCACCTCACATTGTCCTTTTTGGTCGGCCGATAATGTTGACTGAGGAACATTTGTCTCCAAGCTGGTATGGTCATACAGTCTCACCAAATCAAACAGAGAAAAATTCGTCAGAGGATAAGCCAGCAAACAATTTTGAATCTGCTCTTAAACAACATGGGCAGCAAGATTGTATATCTTTTGAAAGTTTACGACAAGACAAGGTGAACCGTCAAGAAATAGACTTCAACTTGGAGACAGGTCTTTGTAAGGTTTCCATGGAATCAGAGGATTCTGGACGAGACCTCAACTTGTCATTGGTGAGTTCTTACGGAGAGCTGTGCAGCAAGTTGGCAGAAATGTATGGGATAGAAGGTTCAGAGCTCCTCAACCGTGTAGTATACCGAGATGCAATAGGTTCAGACAAACCAGTTGGAGACGAACCTTTCAGGTGAGTGTTTTTGGGTCCCCTCCCCTCCCTTCCCCACTCGATAAAAATTTAATGAAAAATATTTAATAAAGATAGAGGATAAATTGGAAAGTTTAGTTACTATATTTTATATGAAAATTTAAAAATAATATTTATTTTAAATAATAATAATGTTGCTAAAATTACACTTATCATAAGGGGTATTACTCGTTTGCTCAGCTCGTGTGACCTTGTTCGATGTGTTTGTATGGCAGTGAATTTGTGAGAAGAGCAAAGAAGTTGACAATTATGGGCTCCGTCAATCATAATGTAGGAGCACAGGCTACGATGATGATGTAGGAGCATCTTTTACTTCTAAACTGACTTTTGTGAAATGTGGAGGGGCCATTGAATCAAATTGTGGCCCTCTTGTTGGATTCTATCCGGACAATGTTGTTTCTTTGTTTCCAGGAGGATTCATAACGCGAACCTCAAAATTTCTTGTGATACTTATGCGGCATGTGTTTTTGTGCTTTCATTGATTAATGTGGTTGGTGTGTGGTACGGTTAGTTTAACTTCGGCAAACTGTTGACCGCATAAATTGTGGTTTTGGACAGGTATGGGTGGTGGAAAAAAATTCTTGATATTTTACATACCTTATTAAAAAATGCTTGATAATTTACGTCTTTTATAATAGGATTTTGTTTTTCGAAAAAAATACTTTTACTTTATAAAATATATTTTATAATTTTATCCTGTCTTGCACCGGCAACAAATGCCGTAGCGCAACCCCCCTTGTCCATCAGCAACAAATGCTGCGGCACAACCTTCCCCACCGATGTAAAATACCGCAGCGTTACTCCCCAACCGACATAAATTGATGCTATCCTACTCTCTTCACCGGCATAAATTACTGCAATGCTACTCTCCCATTGGATGATTTTGCCGTTGCAATTAAAATATATATATACATAATTATAGAAGAATGGTTAAATAGAATTTTGTCATAAATAGTTTATTTACATATTGTAAATATATAATTTATTAATGTACATTATATTAAATTATAGATTTAATATTTATTTTAGTACCGTAAGTTATAACTTTTTCATTATAATTTTACTCGAAACTTTAAGTTGTAAATAGAAGAAGGAATCTATACGTATCAATGAGAATTAGAATTCATATTCTCTCTACCTCTCTAAATTATTATATTATCTCTCTTTGAGTTTCTTAATATTACAATAAATTTATAATTATATATGTATGTACTACACATAATTATTACTCATAATGACAAAAAATTATCTGCAAGTATGTGGTTATGTTTGAAGTAGGGCAGAAAAAAAAAAGGATTTGTCAAAAATAAGGGATATGGATAGGGATTGAGAAAAAAATTGTCCGATATAAATGTATTATTTCGACTTCCAATTCGAACGCGTATATATAAGCAAACACCTTCATCATTTTTGTATTTATTGTAGCGAAATCAAGTATACATTTTAATATAATTTTTTTATAAGAGGAAGTCTTCGTTCAATCTTCTGATAAAATTTCATACTTTTTTTTCTAAACGCTCAAAATAAATAATAAATTTAGAAGTCATTCAAACTACAACGAGTTTGGAACTTCAATGAACTACAGAGATATGGTCACAGCCCCAATGTATTACGATGATAGATTTAGAATACCGACAAGCTATGAATACACAGAAGAAATATAAATAGAATCTTCAAATATTAATTACAACTTAAACGAAGAGGTAAATTTTTTTTTTTTAGTATTATAAATTGTGTCAATGAATTTGGTTTGATGAAATTAATACTTCTTTTTATTATATTATTATGGTCAACTCTTTATTTTAGGATATAGATAATACATGTTTTAACATCCAACAGTATCAAAGACTTTTTATAACAAAGCAAATATTTTATGATTGTGAAAAACTTGTAACATGGGCTAAATAAATGGGTAGAACTCATAAGATGATTTTAATCATCAAAAGTTCTAAAAAAGAAACGGTATAAGAGTAGGTAAAGTTTCTATAAGATGTGAAAAAAATGGAACATACATTCGTATTATGAAGGTGCACGTAATATAAATTCTAAAAAGAATGATTGTCCCGTTTTTTTATTATTGATATTGAAAATAATAATGGTGGATGACAAGTGGTAGTTAGAAAAGAAATATACAATTACGAATTCACAAATTATGAACAATAGAATGTTGTTCTAAGTAAGTTGACAGAAAATAAAGTTTAATTTATTGATGAACTTATCACAACTAACATAAAACCACGACAAATCATATCGCTTACTCAAAAAATAATTTGAAGGAAATATAAGTATGAGAATGCATATTTATAATGCTTGATAGAAGCTTAGGTCCTAAAAATTGGACGGTCAAACAATGTTACAGCATGTGATAAGTATGTTTGTTGAAAATCATTATTTTCAGTGGTATTGAAGTAAGCTAGAATTAAATGTAATAAGCGAACATCTATTTTTACATCTTATATATGTTAATATTTTACATGCATTTTCTTTTGTTTTACAAATAAATTGCACATGTAAGAAAAATATATATGGAATGCCCTTACTTAAAATTATTGGACTAACAGCAACACAATTGAATTTCAATGTTACATGTACATACATGTCATCTAAAAAGAAAAAAATATTTGTAGATACTTGAGAGGTTGAAGACCTTAATGAATTTATCTATACATCCAACCACCATTATTATCAATTGGAAACTTGCTCTTATTTCAGCTATGAGATGTATTTTTTCCACTTCAAAACATTTATTTTGTAGGTTTTATGTTACAAGAATGTAGAAGAAAGGTGTAAGAAAGTCTTTAATTGTTCATCATTTGCATATAGTTTTATGTTACGATGGAAAAATGTGATATATGTGACATATGAACAAACATACGAAGAACGACTACTGTCATAAGACAAAGATTATAGAGACATGTATACCCTAATTTTGTATCTGAAGACGAATTGGTTACAATCATATAAATACAAAATCATTTATGCTTTCTTTGGTGACGTGTTTCATATCCATCAGATTACAACGAATATTTATGATTGTTATTTTATCTTCTAGTATAGTTGTTTTTAGTTCTTTCTGGTGATAAAGTAACATAATGATTTTTTTGTCAACAGGTTTGAAGGAGCTCATGAATCTTTGAAGATATTTCTGGAGAAATCATGAGGCAACTTCAAAATAGTGCTCAAACTAATGCACATGTTGCTAGAATTGCAACATAATAAGATCAAAGCATCGCTAATAAGATCTCGGTTCAATACTCCTCATTTTTCTACAAGTTCCATTTACGCCAATTTAAGAGGTCACATTACTTTATATGCAATGGAGTTGGTCAACAAAGAGTGTTAAAGAAGTAACTATGTAGGTATCAATGATGATTTATGTGGATATTACATGCGGCAAATGCACAGGATACCATATACTCACGTGATTAATATATATGTTCATAACTACATGTCAATCCCCCTATCAGACATTCATCTATTTTGGAATAAACTCAACATAGATGGGTCAATTAATCCACTAACACCGCAAGAACCAATAGAGGTTGCATTTTATTTACTCCATATTTCCATGGAAATTATTATGAGAGAGCCACCAACAATACAGAATCAATTGGCCAAAGAGATATTTAATATTACAGTTCCATAGAGAACAACTATCCAAAAGTTACTAGTATAACAACATAGGGGTCACCCAAGGAACTCCTCCGAAAGGAAACAATCTAGTTAGGAGTACATAGAAAAATAATTTTCTAGTTGTTCAAGATCAACAAAAGGTCGGGCCTAGAGTTGGGGTTAATGATGATAATTGGTATTTATTTTATTGGGCTAATTTCAATCTTCATATGTGAGTCCGATGAATTGACATATAGTTTCATATATTAGTACTAGGTATAATGTGTTAGGAGACGAAAACTGTGGTTTCAAAGTATTGGCATATATTATACTAGGAGATGAGGAACAATGGGTTAAATTCATACTAACTTATATCATGAGATATTAGTGAGACAATAATTGTACAAAAATATGATGGACGACCTGCATAGTTTGCAAATGTTGGAATTGTATGAGCTTGATGGCTAGACCTTGGTTGTTCGGGAGCTTCTGCATATTCTTGTTGTTCCGACGCTTCTTTAAGTTTTTGTTGGCCAACTTTTTTGCCTCATTGTAATCCTCTAGTAAGAGATTTTTTTAAACTTCTCAAACGAGACATTAGAGCAAGTTGTTCCAAAGCATCTCTATTATATCATAAAGATGCAATAATAGAAAGATATTTAGTTCTATCTACTACTTTATCTTATCTGTAACTCATCTGAATTTGAATAATAAAGCTAATATATTATCCAATCAATATAATGAAAAAAATTCACAAATGACCCTCACCACATAAAAATATTTAAAGTATTTAATGGTAATATAATCAAAACTAATAAATATCAAATCATATAAAAATAATACAATAATGCAATTAACATAGTATAACAAATCTAAAAACATAATTAACAAATTTAATTGAATAAGCCATAATTAAAAAAATTAACACAAATATAATTAATAAACATAATTATCCCTCCCAATGGCAATTAAAAACCCTATAATACTAACAAATTTTGTCAAACCCATATTTAATTAAAATAATAAAACATAATTAATAAAGTACCATAGATCCAAAAGTATAAGGAACAAATTTAACTAAATTAACTATAATTAAAAAATAATTAACAATCCATAATTAATAAACATAATTACCCCTCCTAATAACAACCAAAAACCATAGAATACAGATAGAATTTACCAAACCCATATTTAAGGATGTGTGTGGGAGGATGGAATTCTCAAATTGGTGATAGTATGGCTCGGTTGTGTTGGTATTAATTAGAAGAAGGTTTGGTGATGGTGTATTAGGGTTTAAAGTGTTCGAATAGGATGGAAGGGTGGTGGTGATGATTTGAATAAGGTAAGTATGATGTGGTGATGATGGGTAATTAATGATGATGATTCGAATAAGATAAGTATGGTTCGAATGTAGAGAGTTAATTATGATATGTATTCGAAAATGATATGTTGATGATGATGATGCTTTAAAGGTTAGGGTTTAAGGATAGTTGATTTTGTGGGTTAGGTTTAAGGTTAGTTTTTAGCTTCAAATGGAAGGATTAGGGTTTTAAATGATGGAATTAGGGTTTCAAATGCCAAACCGGTTTAGGGCTTCAATTAGCTTCAACATAGGGTGATGTTTAGATGATAATGATGGCTGGAAAAAATATGGATTATGGAGAGAAGAAAGGATAGGACTTAATACCTAATTCACATAGACAAAGAGATTAAGATTTTCAAGCTAAATCGTTAACACAGATTTGATTAACTTGAATTGAACTCACACATAATTTAACTTTATATTCAACTTCAATATTGATTATCAATAGCTGCTTCTATTTGTGACTTTCATGGCTCAATATAGCCAATATACCACTTAGCTAAAAAGTATAATTCAAAAGATTCCAAGCTAAAAGATATTATGCTAACTTTATACTACTTTATGCTAACTTTATGCTCTATCTCGTACCTAACCCTACTACTTAATTAATTAATTAGCTAAATTAATAATTTTGCATGACCAAGATGCAAATAATCTCGCCATGCACGTGACCATGCATGCCATACACATACACGTAGACACTTAGTAGCTTTTTTGGTACGTTTCTAGCAACGTAACCATCTATTTATGTTCAAATTTGTGGGAGATACTTTCCAAATAAAGAATAATTGGTTCCATAATTATGAAAGATAATATTAAGTGTTTGATCCTACATCATTTAATTAAAATAACATAGCATAATTAGCAGAGTACAACAACTCTAAAAATATAATGAACAAATTTAATCAAATTAGCCATAATTAAAAAAATCATAATTAAAAAATATGATTAATATAAAAATAATTAACAAACCATAATTAATAAACATAGTTATCCCTCCTAATAGTAACCGAAAAACTAAAATACTGACAGCTTTTACCAAACCCATATTTAATCAAAATAATATAGCATAATTAACAAAGTATAATAGATCTAAAAATATAATGAATAAATTTAACCAAATTAAGTATAAATAAAAATATATAATTAAAAAACTATAATTAATAAACATAATTACCCCTCTCAATGGCAATTGGAAACCCTAGAATATGGACAGATTTTGTGAAACCCATATTTAATTAAAATAACAAAGCATAATTAACAAAGTATAATATAACTAAAAGTATAATGAACAAATTTAACTAAATTAATCATAATTAATACAAACATAATTAACAAACCATAATTAATAAGCATGATTACAAACATAATTAATACAAACATCATTAACACTTTATATAACATGTTAAATGTTCCTAACTACAACATATATCTTTACTAAAAGACCCCGATCTCTAAGCATGTATAGCCTAAGATATCTCCCTCAACAACTCCATAAAATCACCTAAGAAAAATTAATAATACACTATTAGAATTTGTGAAATCAACCAAGAAAATTTTAAGGCAAAGGAGGGTGAAAATGGAGTAAAAGTAAAGTATGCAAGTGTCAAATGAATGTGGCGGAACTTGATTCAACAAGGGGGAAGTGTCACTTGTTACCTTAGAAAAGGAGGAATAAATGTCACCTACTTTAGTTGCCAAGGATGGAAATGATACTTGCAACTGTTGCTAATAGGTAGGGCTGTGCAAAAAATCCGGGATCCGAAAATCCGATCCGACTTTTAAAATATCCGATCCGGGTTTTAGGATATCCGATCCGGGTTTTAAAAACCGGAGCGGATATCCGATCCGGTCAAAATTAAAAATTTTCGGAGCGGATATCCGATCCGATATTTGTCCGGATTATCCGATCCGATTAAAATATCCGATGTATAAGAAAATATATTTTTTTAAATAAAATATGTAAATATTTTTTGATTAAATAAATTATATATATATATAATTATTTAACCTAATTATTAACCTATTCCGTCTGGCCGCCGCGTCTACCTAATTTTTTTCCTTCTACGACCCGGCGACAGCCCACGGGCATGGCTCCACTCACGAATTCGGCCCAATCCAATCCTTCTGCGACCCGGCACCGGTCCGGCACGCCCGTCGCCCACACTCGAGTCTCCTCCATGCCCAGTCGCCCACAACCTGTCTTTTATTTTTCCCGAATCCCGCCTCTATTCTTCCTTTCGATTCTCCTGCCTTCCCTTCCCTCCCTTCGTTCTTCTTCTTCTCGTCGTTCAGTAACCAACCACTCCCTCCCACACAGAGCAAGCCTTGCCGCCGCAGCAGCAACCACTCCCTCCCACGCAGAGCAAGCGCCACCAGCCGGCAGCCACCGCCAGGTACAATCGTTTTCAATTCGTGAGGGGCTATTTCTAATTCAGTAATTCTTACATAATCCTTTGTCTAACTCTACCGATTTTAATTTTTCTTTGTAGGGCATTGTTCTTGTTTGCTGATTCTTCTTTCAAGGCTTGTTTTGCCATTTAAGGTATGCCCTAATTGTTTGTTAATTTGTCTATTTTTCTGTCATATAGTGGATTGTCGATGGTTTTTTAGGGTTATGGAAGATGAGGTCGGTTATGCTAATTTGTTTGTAGATAGCTTGCATAGTTGAGTAGATGATTCTGCCAATGCTTTAGTCTATATGTGTGATTTTTTTGAGTAATGGTAAGTAAGGTTGTTTTCTGATTTTCTCAATGTTGTACCGAGAAGAGGGCTGATTTTTTCTCAATGTTTCTGATTTTTTGAGTAATGCTGATTTTTTTGAGTAATGCTTTAGTCTATTTTTCTGTGATGTGATAATCTCCTTGTCGAACTCCCTTTGAAGCCATAAATGATTTTTGTAGAGCGCCTTAAATGTAACCTTGCCTAATTCTGCATGAATAATTGAGAAAGAAAAGTGTAAAAGGTGATAATTCATTTGTGTCTCTGGTATTTGTGATTAATTTCTTTGTTTGATTCATTTAAATCAAAAAATTCTGTCAAGAATTAACCAGGGATCTATGGGTGACAATTGTTTTATTCGGGTTTCCTAATAGATACCCTAAGGATCTCTAACTTGTGATTAAGTCTGCTCATGAGTCAAAATAATGGAAGAGGAATAAAATTTAAGCTGCCTATTCCAACATAATATCTATTTCTGAATTTTTTATATTAGTATAATAAGTACAGCTTATGAATTATGATAATCAATATTTGTTCATAAGTATTAACTCTATTGTTTACATTTTTTAATAGTCTCATCTTCCCATTAGAACATTTTTTATGAACAAAAATCTTGATTAAAACTGGTTTACATATATCTATATATTAAACACTGTGTAATGTCAATGTGATAGGTTATATTACAAACACATCTCTCTCTATGTATAAAGATACTTTCCTTGATTTTTTTCCATTTCTGTTGTGTAAACATAAACATGTTTAAAATATACAAACATAAACAGGTTATTAATTATAAATATACAAACATAAACATGTTTACACTAATCCTACTAGTAGTATGATAGTATCTGCATTTAAATTATAAACATACAAACATATCTCTGTTTCTCTCTCAATTTATATTTTTATATTAGTTAGTTGTACTTGTATCTGCATTTAACTAGTAACTAACTACCAACTCTTTGGATCATAATATCATATGTTGCTGCCTATTCCAACATAATATCTATCTCTGAATTTTTTATTATTATAAATAAGTACAGTAGTTATGATATTAGTTAGTTGCCTAACATGTCCCAATTGAACTAAATATATGGTTCACCAACTAAACTCACATGTTATATAGTTTATTTTCATTTATAAGGAGTGTTGATCTTATTGATCCATCAATAATAATATGTTGATGACAACATGCATGTGCATTGATTTAATACATGCACTTTTGTCCTCGATCCTTTTTCCTTTTTTTTTTTCTGGATCAATACATGACATGGGTGAACTACATGTTATATCATTGTGCACTTTTGTCCTCTAAATTAATGTATGTGACACACATTTACCTTTTTTATGCTATCACTAGTTGTGTATAAATGTCATTTTAGCTTTTAACAAAATAATTGAAAAGAAAACAATCTATATAAATAAATTATACCTATCAACATACCATTGGAATTGATAATGATTATTGGAAAAAGATGTATTCATGACTTATACACGTATAGATAGATCCCTATATAAACCTACACGAGTATGTCTATATATATCACACTTCTTGTAGGATGTACACTACTAATACTATCTTACTAAATACCTTACCAAGAAAAACTTCAGTAGGTCAAAATTCATGGTGAAGGGAAAAAGAATGTAGTGGTCACATTCCAATATCATGTATGATTTGGTTGAACACGCTTGTTGGTAAGGATTGAATAAAGTGGCTTGTTATTTATACTAAACCAAATTTTGTGAACATAAACCTATCTTTACCTTTGCAACTTATGGGTTGCAAAAAAACCTTGAGTGACAAGGCTCAGATTTTCTTAGTCGTATTTATAGTCGAGTACCTTCGTTTTTCTGGTGTAAAGATCATTTTATGAACAAAAATATTGATTAAAACTTGTTTACATATATCTATATATTAAACACTATGTAATGTCAATGTGATAGGTTATATTACAAACACATCTCTCTCTATATATAAAGATACTTTCCTTGATTTTTTCCCATTTCTGTTGTGTAAAAATAAACATGTTTATAAATATACAAACATAAACAGGTTATTAATTATAAATATACAAACATAAACATGTTTACACTAATCCTACTAGTAGTATGATAGTATCTGCATTTTAAATTATAAACATACAAACATATCTCTGTTTCTCTCTCAATTTATATTTTTATATTAGTTAGTTGTACTTGTATCTGCATTTAACTAGTAACTAACTACCAACTCTTTGGATCATAATATCATATGTTGCTGCCTATTCCAACATAATATCTATCTCTGAATTTTTTATTATTATAAATAAGTACAGCAGTTATGATATTAGTTAGTTGCCTACATGTCCCAATTGAACTAAATATATGGTTCACCAACTAAACTCACATGTTATATAGTTTATTTTCATTTATAAGGAGTGTTGATCTTATTGATCCATCAATAATAATATGTTGATGACAACATGCATGTGTATTGATTTAACTAGTAACTAACTACCAACTCTTTGGATCATAATATCATATGTTCCTGCCTATTCCAACATAATATCTATCTCTGATTTTTTTTTATTAGTATGAATAAATACAGCTTATCATGATCAATATTTGTTCATAAGTATTAACTCTATTTTATTTTTGTTCAAAAAATGTAATTGTGACAGCTAGCAGCCTAGCACCAACACTAGGGATTTGGCAGGCAATAACAGCATGGAATCAGTGAATGAGATTGAAATTGCCGATAGCGGGACACCAGGTATCTCACCAGAAATGACTCCTCCTTTCCCATGTCCTCCTGTGCCCCCATTAGAACCTGTTTCAAATGAAATATCTGAAGGTTCTAAAGAGAGTAGGAACGAGGGTGGGCCACCGACAAAAAAATTTAGATCATGGGTTTGGGATCATTTTGAAAAAATACCATGTCATAATAAAAATGATCAAAAGGCAGTTTGTATTTATTGTAACAATCAATATGTGGCTGCTCCTTCTAAAGGCACTTCTAATTTGATTAATCATTTAAAGAGTTGTAAGAAGTACCCTGTGAATATAGATGAGAAACAATTCATTTTAAAAATGAATGCTTCTTATTGTGATGGCGGTCTTCCATCATCCGCGATAACTAGTGTTACTAATTGGAAATTTAACCAAGAAGAGCATAGAAAATCATTGGTTGAAATGATCATTTTGGATGAATTACCCTTTCGATTTGTAGAAAGGGAGGGATTTAGAAGGTATATGGCAAAGACACAACCTAGAGAAATAATTCCTTCTAGAACTACTATTGCTAGAGATGCGTTACAAATTTTTATGGGAGAGAAAACAAAGTTGAAGGAATTTTTTAAGAGTTGCAAAAGTCGAATTTGTCTCACCACTGATACATGGACTTCTTGTCAAAATTTGAGTTACATGGTCCTCACAGCTCATTTTATTGATAAGAGTTGGAAATTGCATAAAAAGATTATTAATTTTTGTCCAATTGCTGGTCATTCTGGTGAGATTATTGATAGATCTGTTGAAAGATGTTTAATTGATTGGAATATTGATAAGGTGTTAACTTTAACAGTTGATAATGCAAGTTCAAATGATAAGTGTATTGAGTATTTGAGAGAACGACTCAATGGTTGGGGTGAGTCGGTTTTAAATGGATCTTTATTACATATTAGATGTATTGCTCATATATTGAGCCTTGTTGTGAAAGAGGGGTTGAAAGAGTCCAGCAATCATATTCTTAGAGTTCGATATGCTGTGAGATATGTGAGATCATCTCCCTCTAGATTGAGTAAATTCAAGACTTGTGTTGAGCAAGAGAAATTGGAGTCCAAGAGAATGTTATGTTTGGACATTGAAACTAGATGGAATTCTACATATATTATGTTGGATGCTGCCTTTAAGTTTAAGAAAGCTTTTGATTTGATGAAAAGAGATAAGAAATATCGTTTTGAAATGGACAAATTAAAGGGCATGCCAATGGATGATGATTGGGAGCATGTGCGTGTGTTGCTTCCTTTTTTGAAATATTTTTATGAGACAACTTTGAGGATATCTGGTTCCTTGTATGTCACTGGTAACATGTATTTGCAAGAGATTTGTGGTATATTGAAAATGATTAGTGTGGCTAGAGATGGTGATGATTTTGACATAAGTGTGATGGCTTTGGGTATGAAATCAAAATATGATAAATATTGGGGAAGTTCTACAAATATCAATGTGTTGCTATTTATTGCTGTGATTCTTGATCCTAGGAGAAAGATGAAATTTGTGCGTTGGGCAATAAATAAGTATTTTGAATCTGAACTTGCAATTGACATACATGCTAAGGTTGATACAACTTTGAAAGAATTGTATGCCTTCTATGCCTCTAAGCTTACATCATCTTCAGCCCCTAAGCCATCTTCAACTATGAATGTAAGTGAGGTCATTTGTGAGCATGGTGATCCAGTTGGTAGAGAATTTGAAGAAACAGTGGCAGCTGAGATTACTTTAGCTCATGGAAGGAATGATTTAGACAAGTATTTGGAGGATAACTTGCTTGTTGTTGGTGCAAGTTTTGATATCCTTAGTTGGTGGAGGATAATGCTATAAATTATGAAGTTCTTGCTTTGATGGATAAGGATCTTTTAGCTATGCCTGTATCCACAGTTGCATCTGAGTCTGCATTTAGTACGGGAGGCCGCGTTCTTGATCCGTTTCGTAGTTCTTTGACTCCTAGAATGGTAGAAGCATTGGTTTGTACACAAGATTGGATAAAGTCATCTTCGAATCATCCTCAAGTAGAAGAGATTATTGAGGAGATTGAAAACATTGAAGCTGGTATTCTTTTATTCTATTTTATCGATACTTTTTTTAAGTATTTCATGTGTTTTATTTTTTTAATTTTTATCTTATTTCTTTTTTCAGATATTGTAGGCTTACCGCCTATTGTGCAAATCGATGAGTCGGATATTTCGGAGTTTGAAGACATGATATTATGATGATTGATGACTTTCTAAGTCTTTCTTAGTTGGAAAATGATTTAGTTAATTTTTTTTCTTTTAATTATGGATTTATGGACTTTGGAGTTTGAACTATTGTTGTATTTTACTATTTGTATTATGGACTTTGGACTTTGGATTATTGTTGTATTTGTTTTAATTATGGATTTATGGATTTTAGATTATTGTTCTATTTGTGTTATGGACAATTGGACATTGGATAATGCAGATATTTGGATTATTAAATTCTAGCAGGTTACAATATCCATATTTGGATATTTCAATGCGGATATTTGGATTATTATTGATTTATTATATTCTAGCAGGTTAAAATATCCGCATTGAAATATTATTGATTTATTAAATTCTAGCAGGTGAAAATATCCGCATTGAAATATTATTGATTTATTAAATTCTAGCAGGTTAAGATATCCACATTTGGATATTTCAATGCGGATATTTGAATTATTAATGATTTGTTGTATTTGTTATGGATTTTGAATTTTTAGAATTTATTTTAATTTAATTATAGCAGGTTAAAATATCCACATTTGGATATTTCAATGCGGATATATGGATATCGGATATCGGATATCCGAATTTACATTATCGGATTTTCGGATATCCGATCATAAACAGGTCATTTTTATTAAAAAATAAATATTTTTCGGATAATCGGATATACCGGATATATCCGATATCCGTATCCGATTTTTCGGATATCCGACTGTTCGGATATCCGCTACTAATGGATACGGATACGGATATAGGTTACTAAATATCCGATCGGATCGGATATCCGAAAAAAAAATCCGGTCGGATACGGATATCCGGTTTTGCACAGTCCTACTAATAGGGGTGCAAAGGGGGATGGTGATGATGGTGGGTTAGAGTGGTGTGAAGGGTGGGCACTTGGAGGTTGTCCAGCATGAGATGGTGGGGTGTTTAGTGTGGGTTTTTGGCATATATGAGGAGGGATTGATGGGGGCAGTGTTGGTGTTGGTGTTGGTTGCTAGGGAAAATGGTGGTGCTTGGTTATCGGTGGTGATGAGGGGTGTATGATGTATAGTATTGACATATAAGGCAAGAAGGAAGGAGAAGAAAAAGGGTGTTTGAGGGTTGTGGTGCTTGACATAAATGGAAGGAAGGATAGAGTTAGGTGAGGAAATTAAATAAAGTGAGGATAAATACTAAGAGCTATATATATATAGAGATAGAGAGAGAGAGAGAGAGAGAGAGAGAGAGACTGTGCAAATGGTGAGAATTGGCATAAAAGCATGGGTAGGGTCGTTTTTTAGCAAAATTTTCAATAACATATCCCATGGGTTAAAAGAGGGGATGGTGGTGATGATGGAGGTAGGATAGGTAAGTTTAGGGTGTAACCATGGTATAAAGGATTTGGTTGGGAGAAGAGAGAATCACACAAGGAAAAAATAAAGAAGGAGGAGGAGGAGGAGGATGCCAGGAAGGAGAAAAAGAAAAAGAAAAAGAAAAGGAGAAGGATAAAGAAGAAAAATAAGATATGTTTAGGGTTATGATTAGAATTAGGTTAAAAATTTAGATTACATAATTTGGGTATGATGAAAATAGAAATAATCCAGAGTTAGATTGAGGTTAAAACATTAATGACCTAGAATAAAAATTAGTATTACATTTATATTATAAGATTGAGGAATTAGGATAAGATAAAAATATTAATTTCTCGATATGAGAATTAAGTTAAAATCTTAATTATTCAGGATCACAATTAGATAAAATTTAGGGTATTAACATCACATTCAAAGCTCCCAACTTTTTTTAGATTTAACACGTGCAAGGTAATAATTAAGATTCATATGAACTATTATAAATTTATTTAGAACCTTTTCTTGTAAGAATGTGGAGCTCCCACCCACGGTGTATGTATTATCATTATACTTATGTATGGTTAAGAAAAGTTAAATGGTTGATCGCAGTGGTTTACTTTTCAACTTTTTAAGAAAATAAAATTACAAAATTATTTATAAACTTTTAAACATTGTTGTTAAAAACCTATTTTTGAGAGCCGAAAAGTTTTTCCAAACTAGTTCGTATTTTGGTTTCTAGATACACTATGCATCAAATGGTGTGTGCCAAATTTATGCATGTAGTTTTCAACTAATCAATCTTCCAAGTTAAGTGAAATGGATATTATTTTTCAATTAAAGGTTTAAAGAAGGGCCATTACAACTCTCTAGTAAACCAACTAGCATCACTATATTTAAGTGAATTTTTTCATGGATTATGGGAATGGGGGAACCCTTCTAAATTATTTACTTCCTCCAAAAAAATATATTTGATGTTTCAAATTTTAAGAATGATTTTGACAATTAATATGTATTAATATATATTGATAAAAATTATAAAAAAAATATTATGAAAGTATTTTTTATACAAATATTATTTTTTTAAATTACGATATAGTTTAATCTAAAAGAAATTAAGGATCAAAGTTTATTTACAAATTTTGAAACATCAAATATATATTTATCAATTGCTTCATCCTACTATTAGCACCACTATATTTTGTACGTATGGTTACTAAAAGATATGTATTTACCACTATAAATAATACATTTTATTTTTATGCGATTTGGTATTAGATGTGCATTAACAATTGTATGATATGTGTCTTATAAAGATGTGTATTCTTTTCAATAAGATGTGTATATATAATATATATATTTGTTCTTAGCATTTTATAAATATAAGATGTTATAAGATGTGTATTTATTGATTTATCAAAAGTATATTTAACATTATATGATTTGTATTTTATCTCTATGAGATATATATTTTTTGATATAAGATTTGTATATACAACTATAAGATGTATTTGTTTTGTAAAAATATGTATACTTTTTAATAAGATGTGTTTTATAACACATATGATCGTCCCTTGATGTTTTATAAATAAATGATACTTATTTATATTTTAAAGATTTATATTTTATTAGATAAAATGCATATTTATATTACTAAATATGTAATTTTTTATTGTTTAGTCTAAGATATATTAATGTAGATGTTTATTTATAGAAAAAAAAAGGTGAAATTTTTTTTATTATAATTTTTGTATTTTGATGACCAAAATTAAAGATAATTATATTTACAGCTTTAGAGGAAAAAATATATCCTTTGAAGAATGTAAATTGTCCATATTCACGAATGGATTATTCACTAGGCATATACTAAGTTGTTCGCATATAAATTGGTAAGTATGAGATGCTCATTGCAGGAGCTAAGTTGTGTTATATTCGTTTCTAAAATAAAAATATTTTGTGTCTAGAAAAAAAAAGAGACAGAAATACAGGAATAAAAATAAAACGTAAACATTAAACTATTTTGAATAATTTTTATTGTGAAATAAAAATTTTAAAATAAAAAGACTTGTTTTAAAAAACAAATTAAATGGAGTAACTTCTATACTTTTTAAACATATAATAAATATATTTATATTATGACAATTACATATTTATTAAAAAATAATATAATAATTAAAATACAAAAAAATATAGTTAAAAATAAAGAATAGACATTAATTTTCTTAAAGAATTATTTTAACTATTTTTTTTACCGAAAGATAATTTCATTGGAAAATGGACCGAGTATCACCGCCAATTCCTGAACATCTTGAAAATATTTCTTCTTTTGGAAAATTTCTGATGTCAGAACAGATATCAAAAGTATTTAATTAATTAATTTAAAAAACATTATTAACAATTTAAATTAACTAATATAAATAGTAAATTTATAATTTTTTTCTTAATTTTAATAGATTTATTTTATTTTTAAATATATATATAATATGTGTGTGTAATATTTTTTATTATTTTCTTTTATTTCCATTTCTTAAAATTTTAAAATTTGACAATTTTACGTTTCTTCCCTATCTTTATTTCTTTATCCCAGTTCTCGTTCCTGTGCAACCCTGCCGAGTAGTAAAGAGCGAAAGAATTCCCCGTACGTCACGGACACATAATTTGGTACGAAAGCAGGAGGCTGGAGCCACGTAAAACATGCCGCTGGTACTTCTACTGTTTACATGCTCGATTACGTGAATTTTTGGTATCCACCGAATTTCATGAGTTTTAGATTCGACATGCACATAATAAATCGGACGCGGTCTCACCCAATGGCCCTCTCCTGCGATTATTACTGGGTTTTGTTGTTTACAAAATAATTTTGTAATTTGATAGAAATTATTTTTTTCAAATTATCCCATCATGGACAAATATTATTATTATTATTCAGTGCCCTTGGACGGTGAATAATGCCGTTCTCCGGAAGTAATTCATGCCGTTCCGCAACACTTTCCACGGCAAAACCTGCCATCACTCTCCACCGACAAATTCTATTGTTCTTCAGCACCTCCCATCGCATTTCTCATCACCCTCTACCGGCAAGTGTTTACATTGCCATCTACCTCCTCTATTCTCTAATTCTATTGAGCGGTCCTCTATTGTCAGGCTTTAACTAGAAATATTTTGTATGGATCAAATATTTGAGTCGTCCAACAAATAAATACAGAGTATGGATACCACATACTATGTATAGATAGCAAATACAAAATATGAGTATATATAATTGTGAGTTATGGATAGGAGATAATATTTTGTTAGAAATAAATACACCATTTTATTATTTATGTGGTATGAAGTTCTATTTAATTTTTTTTTAATCTTAGTCGTACAGATATCAACGAATAGGTTCTGATTTAAATTTTTCAAAAAATAACTTTACTCACTAGTTGTCCAATAATAAAATAGCTTCTAGTTTTTTTTATAAATAAAAAAAAGCTCACAATGAACAATGAATTTAGAAGCCCTTCAAGGTAGAACAAGTTTGAATCCTCAACAAACTATAACGAGTTTGGAACCCCAATAAATAACAATGATAGGTTAGGAACCCTAACAAACTACAATGATAGGTTCAGAACCCCGACAGACTACGATGATGGGTTTAGAAATCCAACAAGCTATGGATATATAGAAAAAATACAAATGGACTCCCCAAACATTAATTATAACTTATACGAAGAAGTAAAATAAGCTTTTTTTATTTTATTAGTGTAAATAAAATCGATAGATTTGGTTAGATGAAATTAATACTTCTCCTTATCATATATGCTCAACTCTTTTTGTAGAATATGAAACATATAAATACATATTTTAGGATCTAAAATTATCATAGATTTTTTATGAAAGATAAAATATTATTTTGATCGTAAAGAACTTGTAGTATAGGTTAAAAAAATAGGTAGGAGTCGTAGGATGATTTTGATCATAAAAGGTTCTAAAAAAAAGAAATAGTATAGGAGCAGGTAGAGTATTTATAAGATATAAAAGATGTGAAACATATGTATATAATAGACCTATAGAAAGTGAAGGTGCAATTAAAACAAATTATAAGAAGATTAATTATCCATTTTTTATTATTAGAGTTAAAAATAATAATGGAAGATGACAAGCGTTGGTTACAACATGGCACACAATCATGAGCAAATTATGAACAAGAATACATTGTTCTGGATAAGTTGACAAAAAATGAAGTCAAATTCATAATTGAACTTATCATAGCTAATGTGAAACCACAACAAATCATACCTCTTCTTCAGAAACAGTCTGAAGGGAATGTAAGTATGAAAAGACATATTTATAATGATCGAAAAAAGCATACGTCTGAAAAAATGGATGGTCAAACAATGTTACAACATGCTATCAGAATATTTGTTGAAAATCATTATTTTAGTGAGATCGAAGTGAGTTAGAATCAAATGTAATAAGAAAACATCTATTTGCACATCCCGAAACTATTAATATTTTTCATGAATTTTCTTTTATTTTACAAATATATTATATGTATAAGAAAGATAAATGTGAGATTCCCTTGCTTAAAATTATTGGACTAATACCAACACAGTTGAATTTCAACATTGCATATATGTACATGTTATCTAAAAAGGAAGAGATTTTTTTGTGGTTGCTCAAAAGTTTGAAGACCTTAATAGATACATCTATGCTTCTTAACCACCATTATTATTGACCAAAAACTTGCTCTCATTTCAGCTATGAAACATACTTTTCCCACTTTAAAACATTTATTATGTAGGTTTTATGTAAATAAGAATGTGAATGAAAGGTGTAAGAAAGTTTTTGGTTGTTAATCATTCACACGTAGTTTTATGTCGCAATGAAAAAATGTGATAGATGTCACGGATGAAAAAACATATGATGAATGAGTCTTGTCATTAGAAGAAGATTACAGAAATAGGTCGAGCCTAATTTCATATCTAAAGGCAAATTGGCTACAACTATATAAACACAAAATCATTTCTACTTTCCTCAGTGAAGTGTTTCATATCCATCATATTACAACGAACAGGTATGATTTATTGTTTATCTCTTAGTATAATTTCTTTTACTTCTTTCATTTGATAAAATAATATACTGATTTCTTTCAATAGGGTTAAAGGTGTTCATGGAAACTTTGAAGAGTTTTCTAGAGACATCACGATGTAGCTTTAGCACCATATTAAAACAAATGCACACATTTTTGGAATTGCAATATGATGAGATGAAAACATAGTTGGAGAGATCTTAGTTTAATATTATGTAGGCTTCAAAGCATTTACTATTTAGGTTTCTTGCAAATAAGAATGTGGATGAAAGGTGTAAAAAAGACTTTGGCTATTCAACATTCATACGTGGCTTTATGTCACAATGGAAAAATGTGATGGATGCCATAGATGAATAAACATTTGAGGAATGACTCTTAACATTAGAGGAATATTATAAAAATAGGCCTAGCCTATTTTGCATCTAAAGACAAATTGGATACAACCATATAAACTTAAAAATTGTTTCTGCTTTCTTCGTGACGTGTTTCATAGCAATGAGATTACAACAAACGTGTATGATTTATAGTTTATCTCATAATATAATTTATTTTACTTATTTCAGTTGGTAAAATAATATATTGATTTTTTTCAATACTGTTGAAGGTGCCCATAGATATTTTAAGAAGTTTCAAGATACATCACAATGAAGCTTCAACACCATATTAAAATAAATGCACACGTTCCTAAATCACAATATGATGAGATTAAAACATCACTAGAGAGGTATCAAATTAATATTCATCATTTTGTTACCAGTGTCCTTTATGCCAATTTGAGAGGTCATGTTGCTTTACATGTAATGGAGTTGGTCAATAAAGAGTGTTAAAGAAGTAATAAAGTAGGTATCAATGATGAATTATGTGGATGTGGTGTATGCACGGAAAAATATGTACGCACAAGATTAATACCTACATTTATAACTATAGTCAATCTCCCTGTTAGGTATTCATCCATTATGAGAGAAACTTGACATAGATGGGTCCATTAATCCACCAGCACTGCTAGAACCAACAAAGTTTGTACCTCCTTCACTCCACATTTCCATGGAAGTTGTTATGAGCTAGCCACCAACGATACATAATTAGTTGGTGAGAAGATATTTAATATTGTTGTTCTCCAAAGAACACCTCTCCAAGAGCTAACAGTATGAAAACATAGAGGTATCCTAAAGAACTCCACTAAAAGAGGACTATCTATTCGGGAGTACACAAAATAGGAATCTTTAATTTGTTTGGAATCAACACAAGTTTGAGGGTAGATCATCTCCAAGTCAAAGTTTAGGCTGAGTTTGGGCTTAAAGATGACAATCAACATTTATGACATCATGCCAATTTCAGGTCTGAGTCAAATGAATCGACATATAGTTTTGAATGTTAGTACCTAGTATAATGTGTCAGGAGATGGAAATTGTAGTTTTAGAGCATTAAAATATATTATATTAAGAGAAGAGGATCAGCGGGTTCAAATCTGCACTAACGTATATCATGAGATACTTGCTAGACAATTGTATAAGAATGTGTTTGTATATAACACCGTTGATCAAGTTTTCAATATTATTGTTCACAAGGAAGGGCCAGCTTCGATTACATATTAGATGGAAATGCTACATATTGGGCATGTTATTGCAACTCGTTAGTGTGTACTATTTGCATACTACTCGTTGAATGCATACGATTCATTCTTACCTTTAGTAATACAACATGAAATTTTGGGTCCTAAAAATGAATTAACTATATGGTTTTTGCAAGATACGAGTTAATACATATTGGTATAGGAATGTTTTATGTATTTTTTTTCATATCAATATTATATTAATGCTAGTTCTTATAATATTTTTTTATAGGTATATCTCATGAAAAAATTTCCACTCACACTACTGCATACAAATTAGAACAGATACCATGATAGTAGTTTTTCAACATGGAATACACTATATTCTTAAAGATTCTAACAATGATACTTTTTGGTACTTGATGGTACGCAGGAACCACATCCTTTACATTTAGACTCAACTTTTATCTAAAATTATTGTAATTTTTTCTTACTTTATTTGTATCTGACATTTGAAACATATGCATGATGAATTTTCGTTACTTTGTGTTTATCCTCCATCTTCATACTCAAATTTTATTGAGAATTCCTATAATTTTTTCTTAGTTTATTTGTATATGACTTTTGAAACATCTATAAGATGATTTTTGGTCGATTTGTATTTATTTCCCTGTTACCCTGCTATGATAGCCTAAATATCTAACCTATCATAGTTAGATTTGTTTGTATATTATTGAGCTTAAGTATCTCGATGTTCATTATGGGTTGGATGATATTTTTATAATTATGAAATAAAATAGAAACTGCATTATATAATTATAACATACATATTTTAATCAAAGTACGCAGCCATATGTTAATAAATCAAGCTATTTCTATGCAAATGCCCATGCCCATGTGTACACTCATAACCACGCTTAACTACACTAACTCCTAAATCATTCACAAGATTTTTAATGCATGTGATTCATTAAGGACTTTTTTGGTTGAAATTTCATGCTTATCATTTAGATGTTCAACCAAATATTCCTCCCGCGTTTCCAGCACATACCTATGAGTTCCAGTAACATAAAGATTTATATATTTAGGAACCACATCCCATGGGTATTAAGCTGATGGTCCGAAAATATCTAATCCTAGTATGTGTTCACACCTCAAGAACCATTGGCTAAGCATGTGTGCATAATGAACTTTGTGTTTCTTAAAGGAAAGGCCTCTATACATGTTCATGTTCAATTTGATAGCATCATTAGGGATCACTTGCACATATTCAAACTGGTGCATCACTCAATCTGGCATATATAGTTTAATTTCTCCAAAAAGTATAAACAAGCATAAAGTAATGTTATGAGACAATACCTATACGGATCAACTACTCTGTATGGATCCCAAACAGCCTATCACAAAAGAATTAAACTAAATATGAGTATCAATATGATAAATATAGTAAAAGTATGATAATTTGAGCATACATTTGACGTAGACATACAATCAATCTTACTTGAAATTACTCGGCCATCTCCAATTTATTTTCAAATTTATTTCCACAAAATAACCTCATACAATGGGGTCGGTGAGGATCATAATTGAATCATTCTACTTTGAACCCTAGAAAGTATTCATATGTCTAACTCTGTTATAATATTCATTTGTTAGAATTACAACTAATAAATCCAACCATGTACTATATATATGATAGTTATAAAATTAGCTGTAATAAAATGACACATCCCTACATCTAAGCATCGTCAGATTTAGATGTCATACTAAGTTATCTGTATAAAAAGTCAAGCGTGACCACACCCCATGCATAACCTTCAACTCAACTAGCATCCTAGAGAAAAAGGAGATAGTAAGTATTTATTTTATCAATTAACTTATCAACAAATAACGATATGTTGATCAACCATAATAGGTACCCAATTGATTTTTGTCTCATCCCCTATCCATGTAATTAGCATATATCTTGAAGCCATTTAAATGGAATTCTGCCCGTTTGAGTCACTTCATTCACTTACTCCTCTACCATACCAAATAAAGAACCTAATAAACCAATCAGATGGCCGCATGTGTCGGCTATCATCTTTAAATATAATGGATCACCATTAACTCATAGTATTATTATATGATGTAGTCTCAAAGGGTGATTGTCATCTCACCCTATGGTATATGAAAACTATTGGTATTCGACTACTATCTCTTAATAAAGACGTATATAAGCAACACTTTGACGTGCTCAAATGTGTAGGATGGAAGGTGTAACAATTTAGTTTCACGTATAAGAGTGTGAAGAAAAGTTTTCAATGCTGCCTGCTTAGTGTGGATCTCTAGACAACTATGATCCTAAATAATAATAATAATAATAAAATTTATGAATACCTATGATATTTTACACAAGAAATAATAAATAGAGTTATAAATGTGCTAAAATTACCTTCCTAAACCATAAATTTAAAGTAGTGTGACCTCCAAAGCTTGGGATCAAATTAGGAATCATTAGACCTTTGGAAAATGGCCCAAGCAATTAACGTTTATCCTTCAATTATATATCTTGTTCGTCTTCACTAGCATCATTATCATACCGCGTTCATCTTCACTAACATCATTATCATCTTCACTAACATCATTATCATCTTCATCAACATCATGATGTAAATATGTCAATGAGGATGACTAATAAATCATGTGGGTTAAGAATGCTAATAAATTCAATTATGATCTAGAACCACCCACAATGACTATGTGGATTGAGAATCATATACCCATGTGAGTCAGTGTTGGTAGTGTAAGAAAATTTGCATATTTTTTAAATAATGGAAAACCTCTATACCCCAAATCGATGTACCCCAAAATGCCTACATAGGTCGTAAATGACCAGACTTTGGTTTTTCAGGAGCTTCTTCATATTCTTGTTATTCTGTAGCTTCTTTCAATTCTTGTTGAGCATCTTTTTTACTTCTTCGTAGCCCTCTAGCAAGAGTTTTTTCAAGATTTCTTAGATAAGACATCAAAGCAGGCTATTCTGTAGCATTTCTATTATGCTGCGAGGAGGTGATAATAGGAAAAATCCCTACCTTATCTAGTACTTTGTCTTATCTACGACTCATCTGAATTTTAATAATAAAGCTATATCAATTATAATTAAGTATATGAACTGCATATAAATAGTCATGATATAAACAAAATGTAAACACATGGATTCGAGTAATATAATTCTTAGATATGATGATATCAACCCATATTATGACAACTAAAGAGATATATATACCTAATTTTATAGCTAAAAATGTTATTGATCTATTGCACTTTACACAAATTTTCATAAAATTTAATTTATTTTATAAGCATCTTAAAAAATGTTCCAAGATTTAAGAAAGATTGTATAATCTCATAAATAAATCCTCTATTTATTATAATTAAAATAGCAGCAAAGCATTCATGGAGTAAATATACATCAATGCTAATTGCTACTCAAGGTTGTACACAATAAACTATCAAAAATAGTATACTATAACAAACTCAACAAAAATCTTAAATAATAGTCATCAACAACAACTCTATTATATATAAAGAGTGATGCTTAATAAATTTAACAAACCAAATTTAGGCCATAACGAAAAAAATATATAACACCTAATAAACAAATAAATATGGATCTCGACCATTAGCCTAAATAACACAAAACATGATAAATAATGTAGACACTAGAAGTTACCGTTGCCATTAGGCTAGAAATGGTAGACATTATTACTCCCAAGGATATAGCACCAACAGAAATTGTCGATCCCACTAAATATCAACGACGATAATGGTTGGTCCTTATCAAACGAATATACAGTGAGCAACGATAAACATTGTTGTTCCGCAGGCATGGGGAACAGTGGACATTGTCGTTCCATAGGCATGGGGAACGACAACTCTTATAGATCCATGGCCATAGGGAATGACAATTCTTTCTAATCCCTGCGTATCAATAGCAACAATTTTTACCGATCCATGGGAATAAGCAACAACAAATCTTGTTGATCCATGAAATTAAGAAACAACAAATATTGTTGATCCATGGAATAAGCATTAGATCTAAAACAAATGGCCATGTGTGGGCGGAGAAAACGGGCATGATTACCGATCTAAGGGCGGGGGCAATGACTATGATTATCAAACCCTAGGGAAGGGCAATGATAATACTTATCGTAGCACACAACCCTTACCCAAGTGTACAATCATCACATAAAAAAATACCTTCGTAATACTGATTTTCATATATGCGATTTGAAGAATAGAGGGAAGGAGTAAGATGAGAGAAGGAGAGAAGTAGAGGAGAGATCTGGAGAAGGAAAGTGAGATTGGGAGAGGGAGAGGTTAAGATCTAGAGAAGTAGATCGGAGCAAGAGAGATAAATCTAGAGAGAGAAAGAGATTTGAGAGAGAATTGTAGAAAGAAAGACATGTTAAATGTTTTGCGTATAGTAAAAGTTTATTTTCTATATAATAACTATGTTATTATTATCCAAAAAGTAATACACATTCTTTAAGGATTACCATCATTTTTATTATGGACCAATGTGACGTAGGTAAATTATGTTGTGAGTTTTATGAGTGTAGAAAACATGTATTTGCAATCGCAAATGTCAATAAGAAGATAAACCCCCAACTAATGATTTTTAGTCACTGACAGGAATCAAACTTTCATATTGTGGTTGTCTAAATTATTGCAGTTATTTCATCCCAAAAGACTTATGTGTTCTTTCACACCAGGATATGTATCTAAAATTGTGTGATTCAATCCTGGATCCTCACGAAAAAGGGCTGAAGCCCTTTCTACTAAATTGCAGAAGTAATCATGCATAATTATTATTACTATTGTACTAATGGTATTTTTTTTGATGGCACATCAAACATATTTCTAACATTAGTAGCTTATGTAATGAATAAGGTTGTAAACAAATAAGTCAGTTCACAAGTTTTCTGGGATCGGTTCGACTCTTTTTTTTTTAATTAAATGAGTTAAGTTTGAGCCTTATTTTTAGGCTCGTTTATTAAGCGAGCCTAACTTGAATATAAAAATTTTGAGCTTGAGCTTATTTACAATGCCAATACTTGGAAGTTCGGCTCGTTTACCACAAAAATTTGAGAGTTGAGTCCAAACCTTATTTAAACCCTAACAATAAATATTTTATTTTAGATTATATACTTTTAACTTTTGACGGAATTCTCACTCTCAAATATGGAGATGGATGACCCCTATACATAAACCTATAAGTATAATATTTTAAATATATATATTAAATTTATAAATAAAATGAATAAATAAAATTAAAATAGGATAAAAAAATACTCCTGTGGCATAAAAAGTGTTGATCATTGACGGGAAAAAAATGATACACAAGTACGTAAAAAATTATTAAATAATTAAGATAAAATGGTAAATTAGAAAAAACTATCTATGATTCACTTTATAAATGTAAATCATCACTTAATTTGTAATAAAACATAAATTATTACGATGACACTTAATTATAATTTGGCGAAGTATGAATAAAATAATTTTTAGTATATAATAAGGAGTTTAATATTTTTTAATAATGTATTACAAGTTAATATGGAAAAATACAAATTACCATCCTACTATCACAATTGCTATAAGGATATCAACTATTGAGAGTATATGGGATGAAACATAAAAAAACTTATGGTATCCAAGATCTTATATCAACCATTAGACTATAACTATATCAATTTATATATTTTGTTTCTTTTGTACGCTTCAGTTGTATGAGTTCGTTTCTTTTTGTTAATCTTCACGTGCACTATGTCAGCGTTGTTGGATTTATATATTCGAACGGTATTAAACAAGAAAAACGAAATGCACGACCTGAGCAAAGGACCACAGACACTCAACGCCTTTAACAAATGAATATTTATGTCACTGTCGAGTCCAGATAATGGTCCATATTTCTCTGCCTATCTACATACATTTAACCTTTATTTATGATCGTTGGCTTGTTTATTATTACAATTTATTGTTTTTCAGCATTTTAAATATAAATTCGCTAAATTAATACATTTTTTTTTAAAAAAAAATGACTGTTAAAAAGATACATTTGAAAACAAAATGCTTTCAAAGACGGATTTAGATAAGTCCGAAAGTATGGCCTCATCTTGTGAGGATCTATCTGGCCAAGAAACTTAAGTTCAATCAAGCTAATAGGTTAGATATATGACACCATTCATATCCATGATAAGGACAAAGTTAATCAACTAAACTACAGTAAAGTCATTTGGGTTTGGATTCCAATATTATAATTCGATCTAATATCATATTTGGAATCTATTTCTTCACTTATTAGTGAACTATCGTATGTACTTTTTTCCTCAATAACTAACGACTCTATTCACTTTCAATTAACAATCCACTATTTTTATATACCTACCAAGTAATCTATATTCTCCACTTTCTCATTAATTGTTGATGGAAATAGAATGAATGGTGTTACGTTAAAAATTATCTACAAATATTCATAGTAACTTAAATTTATAAGACACTTAACTTTATCATTATAGGTAACATTTCTCTCGTTCATACGAATATATGGATAATTGATTCCTACAATTCTCTGTCTTTGTCAATATTAAGTACACGAATTTGAGGAAAATTGATTAAACAATAAGTAAACAATTTCTAATGATTGGATTATAGTCGAACCTAAATTACTTTCAGAACAATAATTATTTTATAATTCAATAATTTTATTTTCAGTTTCCTTTTTTTCTTGACTTTAAATACCAACAACACAAGTATCAATTTAACGTGAAAGTGTGTGCACAATAGATCCATACGCCTAATTCTGGCATTCAGTTTCGAAATTCTCCAACTAAATAAAGTCGTAAGCAATATATTATATTCTGTAATGTAACGTTTATAACATGAAATATATAAAATGAAACATTCTAAAGTCACTTTTGTGAAGTTTTCACAATTCTTACCGGAGCAGACCGTTCTTCGAACGGCGATGCCCCAATACTTTTGTCACGTCGCATTCGCCTTCAATGCATTTCTGTAGATAGGGGCTCACCGTACCTAGTAAGGATATGCCTGTCCTTTTGCCTGCACATAGACACTAGTAAATTGTAATGGTCCTGTCCTAATGGATAACTCGCTGTGAGCTTTCGTACGTGTCCTTGGGAATTTTGTACTGGGACCATCGACACCCACTGTAGTACCCCTCATTCTCAATATCTCAGCGACTGCTTGCTTAGTAGTTAGTATAACAATGAAAATCTAGGCTCCCCTATCCCGTATAGTTTTTTTGTCCCTCGGTTACGAATCGAATCACCCAACAATAACGGCCAATATAAATTGAGAAGAATTATATAAACGTTTTCCTAGTTCTGAAACCTTGGTGCAAGTGGAGTCATTGTTATGGAGTCTTGAAGATTTCAATTTTAGGTAAGAATAAAATGAATCTTTTTATTACTATTAGTTTTTTCATATGGCATAATACCTATAATAGAAAATTTTTTGGTGAATAATCTTTAAAAAAAAATCTCCATCGATATTCAAAAAATTGTCAATGTATATTTTGAAAATAAGATTTGATCATTAATTGATCAAACCAAGGATAGAAATAACTACTATAACAAATAAATAAATAAATTAGATGTTGCTAGTAAAAAAAATTTCCTACTGACTATAGGTGGTGGGATGGAGGGTAAGGAGAGGAGGAACCACCCGATGATAGGGCTCGAACCATGGCTAATAACTTGGCATCGACCCTCTTAACCATCGGCCGAGGGGCACTTCCATTACCTAGCAAATTACAGTACTAGTATAGATTATGGATTATACCATTTGAATTAACTTAACATATGATATGAATCTAATGTGAAGTAATGATATATGTAGCACTAATATGGTAGAATGTTTGATAAAAATAAACTATTTATATATGAATGTAGCTATAATAATAATAACAACATTTGATAGTTTGTCTTGAACTAAAATATATTGATATCTTTTTAATGCTTGATGGTCGAAATAATAGGACATATTTATATAAATTTAATAATAATAATAATAGATTTAAAAAAATTATAGATAATCAAATTATAACAATATAAAAAATATAGATAAAATAAAAAATTGAAACTTATATTATTAGACAATAGAGAAATAATACACTTTATGGCCCTAGAAAAGAGGGAGAAATAGTGCGACTAAGGCAATCTATACAAGTGTTACATTATTGTTTTTCTAAAATTTCCTTCTAGCTAATTTATTTCAAGGTTGGTTTATTAAAAAAATTAAAGAAATATACCATAAAGATACACAAATTCTTCTTTATGAATAGATATTTGTATTAATATATTCTTGATAAAGAATTGATGAAAGCCAGTACATTAGTGGTAGAATATTAGTTTTAAGTAAAATAATGGTAATAAAAATATCTCACTTGTGAAAGAATAGTACATTAGTTGTGAAAGATCAGGTTTAAGTAAAAGAATGGTGAAATATTAACTCGCTAGTAAAAAAATTTAGTGCAATAATGGTATAATATTAGTTTTTAAGTAGAATAACAATAAAAAAATCATATTGCTGGTGAAAGAATAGTACATCAGTTATGAAAAATTAATTTTAAGTAAAAGAATGGTGAAAGATCAAATTGCTATTAAATAATTAGTATATTAGTAGTAAAAGATTGATTTTAAGCACAATAATGATGAAAGATATATATATTAGTGATTAAATACCATATTTAAGTAGAATAGTGATAAAATATTAACTCCCTAGTAAAAAATATATTAGTGGTAAAAAATCAGCACATCAAGAGTGAAAAATAAGTTTTACTTAGTATTTTTTTGTGGTATCTGTGTACTACAGCTACATGCAATAAAATCAAGTTATGTGCCACACTATGAGGCTCTATACTTGAATTTTCCACTTTAAAATTCCCACGTGCTTTAGAACATCTTGTAGGTGCAAACTACTCATTATCATACATTGTTTTATGTGTCATGCATGTATGATTTTTTCTACTATGAGCACATGTAATTATTTATATCCCTTACTCAACTATATTGTTACCTTACTCGGTACGTAACATACAGACTATCTTTTTCATGGACTTTACTCATTATCATAAGTAGGCGAACCAGATATCTATGTGCATGTTAATAAGGACCCAATGAATGATTTTGCAACTTATGGTGATTTATGTGGGGCGGAGTGACTTTTTGTATTAAGTTTTTTGGATACAGAGTCATGTTATCCAAATGATATTTTTACCATAGATATCTTTTGGAACTTTTAGATCCATTGTATCACTTTGTTTGTATTTTGGAGATTGTACATATTGTACTCGAAGTCAATCTCCAACTTGCATTTACTATTTATCGCATTTTACGTTCTAATTGATATGCTTTATGATTGATATAAGGATGGTTAAGTAAGCCAAACTTGTGTTAATTATGATGGTAACACGTAACTATTTTGCTATTATGCTTTCATTGTAAATAAAATTTTTCAATAGTAAAATTTGGGGTTACATATGGTAAAATGTACGTGTAGTTATAAAACATATGCATAAGACTTAGATCAATGATGATTTTTGTAAAGAATAGTGAAAATATGCTTAATAGTGGTGATATATATATATATATATATATATATATATATAATATATAGTTGTGGTATAATATTTAGTAAAACTAGGGTAGTAAAATATTAGTATAATAATGGTGAAATATGTATATAACTTATTTTTTAAATCAAAAGTATATCGATCTAAATATCAATTTATAGAAAAAAAAATTTCACAAATATAATGCATATTTTTTTTATAATTATCATAACAAAAGATATTTTTATTAAAAAATAAAAAATGTTGGCGTCAATGATTGAACAGTAAAGCTCCCTACAATACTTCGTGCGTTATAGGTATTGGTGGGACTAACCCGCCCACCCATTTTCGAGGCATTACTCACTGGTTTTGTTTCCTTTTAGAGTCAAATATTAAAACGTGCCCCATACTTTTTGTCATGCTCTGAGTTGGTCCCTATACTACTTTTTTCCAAGCTTTGTCCTATGTTACATGTTCAACTAGCTGTAAATCTAAAATATCGGTTTAATATTTAAACTATCAAACTTAATTATACTAATAGGCCTTTCTAGTAAGTAAGTATCTACAAATTAAAGAAACGTAACTTCCTACTTCTTGATCCTCTTCTATAGCCCTCATTGTCAGCAACTCTTTTATTAAAATTTCATCAGAGAGAAGTCTCTATGGCTGGTAGAACCACCGATGGGGGTAGTACTAATCACAAATAAAAACTACCACGGCCTTTATCTTCTCCAAGATGAGGAAGTTGATATCCCCCAACATCATTAGTTAGTATACCGTAGCATTTGTTGATATTATCGAGGTAGCCAATGGACATAAATATTACCTAAGTGCTGGTCAAAACACGTGACTTAATGAATGACCACGAATATGTTATTCATAGGAGTTTGGATTTTGATGGTGGTGTACTTTATCACCTCATACTTGCACAAGTATCATAGTGGAGTCTAATTCTCCCGATAGGAGCTTGCTGCTTGCAAGAGAGGAATATATTTTGTTTTATGATTCCTTCTCTTTATTTAATTAATGGATTTTTCTGTAAGAGATGATACTTGGAGCTTTTGGTTGAGAAGTTACTTGTTTTGTGTAATTCTTTTATTTATTTATGGAATTTCATCCTTGGATTTACTTGCTTCGATTTTTTTATTTTCTTTGAGTAATAGTATTACTGACCGATTATACTACTAAGGTTATGTTTGGTATGGGGGTAAATGTGGTGTAAAAATTATAAGGGAAATTATTTTCCTCTTTTTTTATGTTTGGTATGGGAATAAATTTATTTGGGGATAAAATTATACTCTTAGATGAGGGAAAATTATTTCCTAAACACACTGTTCGGTAATTTTCTCCTCTTGTACTGTAGTCCAAAAGTTTCTCTAGATTTACGTTTGCTTGGGCAAAGACTCTGCCGCGTGCTATTCTTGTCTGGATTTTTCCGAACACGTGGTTGTTCTCCCAGTAAGATGATTTTTGTTTGTGGTTCAAAACTTATAACTTATAACTAATTTTATTTTAAGAGGTCTACCTTTTTTTTTCCTTTTTTTTACACCGAATCCAAAAATTCATAAAAAAAGTCAAACCATACTTTTTTATTTGTGTAAATAGTGACAAAATATTTTTTTGATTTATTATTTTAGTCTCAAAAATATTTTTATTTATTTTGTATCTTTATGTTTTTAAAAATATACATATATTATTTAAATGTCTTATTTAAATATTGTTATAATATATCTTGATTAGTCTCTTTCATATATTTTTTTTCTAGTTATTGTAATATATTACTTTGATTTATAAAAATTAAATTAAAAATATAATATATTAAAATTTTGATTTATGTGATAAATAATTATTTATATTTATATCTAATAAAAATATTACTAATTTTTCATGCTAATGAAGTAAAAGAAAATATTATTCTAACATAAGTTATTCCTCCCAAACCAAACATAAGAAAAATATTCCCTAGAATAATTTATCCTTATATACCAAACAAGAAAGGTGGATAAATTTACTCCCTTAATTATTATCCCCTTATAATCATTTCCCCTTAATCATTCCTCCTTAATCAATTTCCCTCGTCCCAAGCATACCCTAAAAATTAAAAATTTCAATCATATCCACTAATTAAGAATCTATATAGTTCATGGTATGAATTGAACAAATTGATTAGCAATAGTGTAACGATATACAAAATAAAATTAGAAGTGTTGAAGATAAATCAATCTTGTAATTCAAAAATATGGCCAAGAAGATCGCGACTGAATAGTCAAAAAAATAATTATTTTAATTTTAAAAAAATTGATTAGGATAGTTAAGGTAATTAACGTAACAAACATACATGTTATATTGAAATAGTTTAGGAATTAAAATAAGACAACGTTAAAGTTTAATGACCAACTTAAAAATAAAAATGATACAAGAACCATCTTAGGACAGGGGAAAAAAAACATAATGACCAAAATTATATCTGACTCTTTCCTTTGATTTGTTTTCATCTCTAATTTTTTTTTTATTTTCCCAGCTTAATATGGAATACTCATAAAACTAAGTGAAACAATATGTATATATATATATATATATATATATATATATATATATATATTTGCGGGCGCGCGCGATCATCTATATACGTACGACGTTATTGAATGAAGAATATAAATAAATAAAATAGATTTACTGATAAACTAATATTCTAGGTTGTTATAGAACGTAGCTTCAAATCCACGGTAGAAGTGACGAGGGTTCACAAATCAATATAAAGGGTAGTGCGAAATTGCGTTCCTCCCTCCCTCTCTCTCTCTCTCTCTCTCTCTCTCTCTGATTATTTATTTGGGCATCTTAGATCATCAGCACGGCAGCGTGGAAAGCCGCAAAGGTGAACAAGTTTTGTTTTTTAAACTTTTCTTTCTCTTCTTGATCTGTGTTTATAATCCCAAAAGAGCCAGAGACACAGCACGCAAAAGGTGCTGGCGGGGGGTGGGTCATGGGTGGGAGCGCTTTGTTTGGTTGAGGGATCCAAGTCATGGGGAACGAACGAGGGCAACGGTACGTGCAGACAAGTACGTCATCAGTATCCGATGACTCTTACTTGGAGGCAGTTAAAAACTTAAGAGGGAGAGGGCACTGTGTTGTCACAGAACGAGAAACAGTTCAAGCCTCCAAACGAGAATGGCACCAACACAGAGGCTGATTGGCGGATAGTGATGGAATTTAATAACAGATCCAACATAATTGCATCTTAATTCATTAATATTGATAGATACGGATAATAGAAGTATATCTTAATCTCTAGTACTAGTAGTAATGGATGCTGCCGATTTTAAAAGAATATCTATGGGGACGGTATTATAGTCTTCTAAATCAGTTGCATATTCGTCTGATTCTATTAACTTATAGAAATCAAAAAGGTTGAAGTGTTTGTGATTTAGAGATCACGACCATATATATAGATAATTGACATATTATATATTAAGTCATTTTAGTTTACTTCATCAACAATCTAAAATACACATATAGATTCACATCCAATTAGATACATTAAGGTCAAATATTTTATACTTAAAGTATGATCACTTTTATAATGGCTCAATTTATACCACAACTAGCTATTCTTATCATTTACGCATAAGTCCAATGGTGGATAATAATCCAACAATCTCCCACTTACTCTATACTTGTGACCTTATAACTATGAATAGTAAAATAATAAAGAGCTCGGTATTATTCTTGTTACAAATGTATCTACAACAAATCTTATCCATTAGTCAGATCCATATAGGATCAAAGTGGTTTTCCTCACATCTCTTTATAACTAAACATTCAATGGTCACATATGCGAATATAACTAAACAACACGGATTAAGATGTAGATGTGTAGTATGAAAATTTCATGTAATGTGATCCTAGCACGCCTATTTTCAACCGATCTATCTTAAAACTTTATTGATATCAAATCATAAATAAAATATAAAGGAAATAAGCTGAAACTTTATTTATGCATAAAATATATAGTAAAAATGTTCACAAGACAAATCAAAGTGTCCAAATATAGAGCATATAAAGTGACACACTCCTACTGAAACTAAAAATCATAAGCTCATACAACACCCATACAAGCTACATGCTCAAAGAACTGTTTAGGTGATAATGTCTTAGTGAGTGGATTCACTATCGTGGAGTTTATATTGAGGTTCTCTATAAACAACTCTCATTTCTAATACTTCTCTTTAACAACCAATAATTTGCTATCAATACTTTTCAATTTTGTAGAACTGGGTTTGTTGTTGGAATACTAAACTACAGGCTTATTGTCACATAACAACTCAAGTAGTCTTTCAATGCTGTCAATATACGCAACCCCCTTGACAAAATTTCACATCTATATATCGCAAGTAGAAGCCAGATAACACGTTACAAATTTCACTACCATAGTGGATTAGTTGCAAATGGACATATAATACCAAAAGGGATTCAAGGGCAATGTGGAGAGAATAAAATGTGTCTTATCACCCAGGGCTTTATACAAAAGGGAACAGAGGATTTTAAAGAGAATTTATCTTCAATATTTTCTAAGGACTCTTTGAGGGTAATTGTAGTATTAGTGGCACATTTTAATCTTGAGCTACATCGAATGGATGTTAATGCTACTTTTATTTATGGTGACATTAAGCAAATGATCTATATAATGGAACAAAAAAACTATTTGGGTAATAATACCTTAGTGAGTGAATCTACTATCATGGAGTCTATATTGATGGCCCATATAAATAACTTTCCTTTCTGAACCTCCTCTTTAAGAACCAAGAATTTGATATCAATGGTTTTCGATTTCATAGAACTCAAGTTGTTGTTGGAATATTGAACTATAGGCATATTGTTACATAATAACTCAAGCGGTCTTCCAATGTTGTCAATTATACGCAACCCTTGTGATAAAATTGTACATCAATATACTGTAAGTGGAAGCTTGATAACACATTAAAAATTACACTTCCATATTGGAAGATGCCACAATTGTAATATTAGCCCTCTTTCGAGAAATAACGCCTCCAACCATTAGGAAAACAAAGTCTGATGTAGACTTCATGATATCTTGGCATCCAAAAAAATTAGATTTAAAATATCAAATGATCTCAAGCTTATCTTACCTTCTATATGCGAGCATATAATCTTTAGTTTTTTGTAATTAATGAATGACTCATTTGGTTGTTGTCCAATGGTCAAGTCTTGGATTACTCTAATATTTACCAAGCATCCTAGTGGTGTATGCAATATCTGAATGCTTACACACCTGAATATGCATTAAACTTTCCACTGGTGAAGCATAGGGAATAATTTACATTTACTTTATTTCAAAGGTATTCTTAGGGCGCCGATTGAGACTAAAATTTCCTCCTTTAGAGACATGGATGTTTCCTGGTTTGTAGTTTCATATGGCATACCGCTTGAGGGCCTTTTTGACATAAACCATTTGTAACAATCCTAGGATACCCTGAGAATGATTCCATTGTATCTCTATGCCCAATACAAAAAAAGAATTACCAATATGTTTCATCTCAAAAAAATTAGCTAGAAAATTCTTTGTTTCATACAACAAACGTTCATCATTACATGCTAGCAGTATGAAGTCAACATACAAAACCAAAAAAATATACTTGCTCCTACAAAACTTATGGTATACACATTCATCAACCAAGTTCATATCAAAGTCAAAATAAGTGAGCACTTGATGAAACTTAAAATAACATTGTTGAGACGATTGATTGAGCCCAGAAATAGATTTCTTAAGTCTGCAAACCATATTTTTTTGGTATCCTAACACATTTTTTTTTGTTGCACTATATAGATCATTTGCTCAATATCACCATTAAGAAAAGCAATCTTAACATTCATCTAATGTAGTTCAAGATTAAAATGTGTCACTAATGCCATAATCACCCTTAAGGAGTCTTTAGAAGAGATTGAAGAGAAATTCTCTTGAAAATATTCTCTTCCCTTTTGTGTAAAGCCCTAGGATGCAATATGTGCCCTATACCTCTCCACATTACCCTTAATTTCCTTTTGATCTTAAATATCAATTTGCAACTAATTGATATCTTTCCTTCAGGCAATGGAATAAGATCCCACACATCATTTTCCATCATGGAAAATATTTCATAATTCATGGCCTCAATCCACCTTTAATAATTTGAAATTTTCATGTCTTGACAGAAGTTAGTTGGATTATCTTTCATCACCCCAATGTATACTTCATGTATACACATGTAATCATCCATGATAAAAATTCTCATTTATATGGTGGACATTCTTAACTCTTGAGGTTTTTGAGCTTATTTTGTGGAACAATCACCTCATTTTCAATAGGTCATTGTTCAACATTATTTTATAGAGGCTCCTAATTTACTTCTTGATCAATAACAAGTGAAAAGACTCACACATCATCAAAGAAAACAATAATAAGTGTAACCGAATCTTATTCAAAGATGATGTCATTAACCTCATTTCTCCCACAAAGTTCAACATCTTCAAAGAACATGGCAGCTTTCGTCTCAAAAATTGACCTAAGCATAGGATTATAGAACTTATAGCCCTTTGATCCCTCAGAGTAACCAATAAAATACCTACTGACTGTCTTAGAGTCCAATGTCTTTTGATGTGGTATATATGACCTTGCCTCAACTATACATCCCTAAGTATGAAAATGCTTCAGGCTATGCTTTTTGCCTACCTAAAGCTCATAAGGTAGTTTAGTAGCTGCCTTAGTTGGTACTCTATTCAGATTGTAAGCTAATGTCTTTAGTGCATCTTCTAAAAGTAACTTTGGTAAAATAGAATGACTAATCATACTCTTTACCATGCCCTTAAGAGTTTTGTTTTATATTTTATCCATGACATTTATGTTAGGAGATCCTGGCATGGTGTACTATGGGACAATTCCACACTCCTTTAGGAATCTAGCAAATGATCATGGACATTGTTCACCTCAACCATCATATTTACCATAGTTCCTACCACCACAATTAGATTTAACACAATTGATCCTTTTGTTGAGTTGAATCTCAACCTTAAGCTTAATTGATTTGACAATATCGAGTTATTGTAATTTTTCATGAATGAGATATAAGTAACCATAACATGAGTAATCATCTGCGAATGATATGCAATAATGTCAACCATTCTAAGAAGGTGTAGGAAATGATCCACAGACGTCCATGTGAATCAATTCTAAAACGTTTGAAGATCTATTTGCATATATTCTCTTAAATTTGGTATGTTTTTCTTTCAGACATCCAACACAAGTGTTTAAATATGTAAAATTAAGGGAATCTAAAATTCCATCAAACATAAGTCTCTTAATTCGACCTTTTAAGATATGGCTTAAATGATTATGTCATAATAAATCTAAATTTTCTCTACTTAATTTATGTTTAGTACCATGTGATTCCACGTACAATGTTTCATGATGGGAAGTGATGACATCAAGCATATTTAGGTTATTATAAGCACACAATGAACCAACAACAATAATATTTGAATTTAATGAAATGCTAAATTTATTATTTCCAAATAAATAATAGTAATTGGACTTGTCCAATTGGGAAATAGAAACTAGATTTCATCTACAAGATGACATAATAAAAGTGTATTTAAAATCTAAATAATAACTAGTTCCTAACAATAACATAAAAGTGTTAATCACTTCAACTATTATTGTTTCCATTTACCAGATAGATGCGCTTTTTTACCATCACTTGTTTTTCTACAACTCAGGAAACTCTACATAGAAACACCTATGTGTGTAGCAACACCAGAATATAACCATTAAGTGTTTTTAGTAGGGATATAAATGCGATGGATTTTACCCGAAACCAAATGGATAATTAAATGGATATGGATACGGATTTGGAAGATGGAACAAAATACATGCTGGTTTCAAGTTCGAGTACGGATATAGGTAAAGGGTATCCATATCCACATCCGTTCACCTGATATATAATTATTGTTTTACCCTTGATTTTAAAGTGAATATAGTATAATATTAAGGTTAAAATTGTCATTTGGTTTAAACCTAAATGGGATTATCCATTGGGTATTATGTTTGCTTGTTGGATAATATATGTTAACGAATAAACGAATTATTCATTGAATAACAAACATCCAACAGATATAGATGTGTTAATGGATATCCATCCAAGTACGGATATAGATTTATGTACGAATATGGATATGGGCGTGTCTATCTTGAATCTCTCCCATTTACATCCCTAGTTTCTAAGAAATAAAGCTAAATTAAGCCCAGAATGTACCGAAGTAAGAAATGTACCTTTCGTCATGTGGCATGCATTGTATTTCTAACAATTCTTCTTGACATGTCCATCCTTTTTATAAAAGGAGATTTATATTTCCTTTTGTTGTTTTTATTTATATTGGACTCCTAGGAGTAGATTCATCCTTCATTTTCTTGCCCCTAACCTTTAGAGGTACTTTTTAGATAAACACAATCAGTCTTATCATGTTTCAGCCATTCTTCCTTTTGCACACAGTATGAAATGAGCTTATTAAGAGTCAGTTTCTCTTTATAGAAGTTGTAAATAACCTAAAATTAACTAAATTATGCTGGAAGCAAAGTCAATATAAAATTCATGAGTAAATCATATGATAACTCGAGTTTTAGTGCCTTAAGTTTTGAAGCAATGTTAGACATCTCCATAATTTACTCCCTTATATTTCCTTTGCTTTTATACTTTATTGAAATTAAGCACTAAAAAAGAGTGCTTGTTTTGGCCATTTTTTTTCTTTTTGTAGAATGTTTCTTAATTTTGGCAAAAAAAATATTTAGTATTGGTGACCTTATTAGAGAATGCATCCCTAAAGGTATGTGGAATATTGTGCTTGATGATGATGAGACCCATGCGGTTTGAGCAATCCGACTTCTCAAAGTTTCTTTTCTCATCAGAAGAACTTTCAGTTATTAGATCATTGGCTTTCTTAAGCTTAAGTGAATGGTCTAGATCTATGCAGCAACAAAAAAGTAAAACATGGTCATTCCATTCCTTGAAGTTATTTCCGTTTAGCATGAGAATGGAAGTTAAGTTGACAGATATAATAGTATCAAACATAGTTGTGCAAAAAACATGCATAACATTAACATAAATATTCATGCTATATATATAAACAATCAATAAATTTAAATAATTGTAAACCCATCACAAGATTGGTACTATATTAATATCAAGTTTATAGATAATAATATTAACTATAAGGTTTATTTTTGTTGTAGCGATCAAATACCGACAATATGGTCTATCATATAATGAGCCAATCTTTGAACTAACTTATTAACTGCATGGCAACCAAATAATCATTACATATATATCACCGCAAGAGCATATAAAATTTTGTTAGGTATTTGTTATTCTTTGGGCGACTAAATACTCGCATGAATAAACATACACATAAACATATAATAATGTCAATAAACTACTTTTCACAAAATATGTAACTTTGGCAATATATTGTGTCAATTAGGTTATCTACTAATATTAGACAAAAAAAATATTTGAATAATTTTATTCATAAATTTAGACCTATAATTTTAGGATGAATTTTATTTAGATTTAATATCCATAAAAATATTAAATATAACCTTATTAGCATTTTCATAAAATTAATGTCAAATTGTACACATAAAAGGCCCATGCAAAAATTAATGGAATAAAAAAAGTAAGCTCTGCTAAAATTAAATAGCCTAAATATGCATTATTCATGCAATTAAATAAATGAAAATACATTACACATAAAATGCCATATATCAATTATTTATATTATTAAATTAATAAGAATATAAAATAAACAAATGATCTAAAAAGAATTTGTTGAAATTGCAACAAAAATAAAGGAAACTGAACTAATAACATTTTCTGCCCAATCGATTCCACAACCAACGTGGATTCTCAAGAAAGAAAATAAAGGAGACATGTTATTGGGCCATCATACCAAAAAACAACCCACAAGAACCCTAAAGGCAACGTAGCTGAGTTCTTGGGGTCATCAAACCCATAATAGCATAGGTATGTTTTAATTGCTCAATTTACTTTACTAACCCTGATAAATTAAGCCCTAATATGACTCATAACCCTCCTTTTATCTTCATGCTTTAGCCTGTTGCTTCCCTTCACTAAAATTGCAATGTTAGACGCCATCCACCACTAACCAAAATCTTTGGGTTGTTCATTGCCCATCACTAGCCAAAATCATCGCATCGTTTGCATACCATCACCAACCAAAGTTGTTGTTCCATTCACTGCCTATTATCAACCAAAATGGTTGCATGATAGAGGCACCAACTCCTTAGAGAAGTGGTGTCAATCGGCGAATGCTAATGAGATAGGCAACGCGAGCAGCACCAATAGAAGACAACGACAACCAACCTGCAATTTACCTTACTTCCATTGCTGGTCGCAATAGCTAGTCTAGCGATAACAAACTGCAATCCAAACCACTAATCCAACACCAAAAGCCATGCCTAGTCAAGTGGAGCAAGTGAACTTAGAGATTAGATTTCCAAAGCTGGCTGTCAAGAAGGACAACGACCATGGAGATCGAGAAGGAGGTCGATAAGCCCGAATATATCAACATATACCAGAGACAACAAACAGTAATATATCATAACAATCTTAAATAAAATATTAATCAAATATTAAAAACTTTTATTTATTAATCTTGATAAATTAAACATACACCTTTGATACCAATTGATGAAATTTAATAATATATCCAATAACATCACATGACAATTTATCAATATTGATAAGATTGATAGATACAGATAATATCGAAAAATAGTTGAATCTACAACAATACCAGTAATGGATATTGTAGAATTTAAATGAATATCCGTATGAACGGTATTATTGTATTTTTGATTAGGCACACGCTTGTTTGTGTCTATTTACTAAATTGAATAAGATAAAATGCGTATGTTACATGGACCATGATCATATACATAGCTAATTGACATTTTACGTATCAGTTCATTCTATTTTGTCTCATCAATAATCTAAAATACCCAAAGTCTCCACACATATAGATCTACGTCCAATTAGATACATTAAACCCAAATACTTTATACTTAAATACAATAACTTTTATGCAAACTCAATTTATACAACAACATGCAATTTGTATCATTCACATATAAGTTCGGCAGTAGATAATAACTCGGCATTAGATAATAATCCAATAGACAGTAGGAGTTTTAGAGCGGGTATAATGGAAAATTAAATGAGGAGAATTAATGGTAGGTCATTTGAATAATTAAGTCGAAAAAATAGGGTTCTAAACATGTTTAATGGTTGTTTTTGAACGAGTAGCTTAAATAACTTTATTACTTCCACCGCTTTTAAAAATAAACCATTGAATTTTTAATGATAATCTTTGACTTATTTTTTAAAGTATACTATATTATGATATAAAAAATATAATTGTTATATTCATATTAAAAAAAATACTTTTTATAATGTTATTTTTTTATAATTTTTATATACATATATTAAAAATATTAATGATTAAAATTTGTCATAAAAATAACATTATTTAGAAATAAAAAGAATATAAATTAAGAAAAACACAGACACCTTAAGCCACCCACATACTGTTGTAACAAAAATTATCTTAGAACAGGGAGACAAAGACCATTGAATCTCACTCTATGAAAAGGAGCTAATTAAGTCCCTCCCATTAGTAGAAGAATACTCATTTAAATCTCACATTATCTTTTAGCTGTAGTGTCACGTGCTCAGAGGTTTCGGCCTCAACGCTCTTAGTGAGGCCAGCATCCACAGTCCACTACAGCTAATCACCACACCGAATATGCGCAACATCCCACAATAATAATACGAAGAGATGCATAGGAGGGACACCAAGTCGTACCTGAGATGTAATATCGACATTAGCAACCAGGGATCACCCATATTCGCATGGCTCATTTGCTAGATGCTTGAGGCAAGTCACGGATCGGGACAATCTCCACCACCCAAAATCACAAACGCCCTCGTTTGCACTACAGAGGGGTCTCAACATCGCTTCCCTGCATCTCAAGTATTTTCCTCCTAACAGTCTTTTGACACTCGCCTAATGTTAGGAAAACATTGTGCAAATACCATGCGTTGCCCCGTAAGGCTCGTAGTCCAACCGACATCTCATGCCTAACATATTTGTTGCGGCATATCCGACCCCTTCGCGGCGACAATCCATGCATGCCCGAGATCATCTCATCGTGTGGCCCTTAAAAACTCATTTCAATGGCCTGGATCCCACACCAAACCACGTCTATCAACACTCATTGTCAATTAACCGGTGCTGCACTCCTTGTCAATAGAGGGTTCCATGTCAGTTTGCGAGGAGGATCTTTCCACCTTAGAGGGAAGGGTGGAAGTGTTGGAGAAGGACACAGAGTCCTTATCCAACGAGGAGGAGGTGTATGGCTTGGTGAATGCTCTAGCCACCAAGCTTCATGAGGAGATTCTTGAGTCCAACAAGAAGCTCATGTAAGAGATGTTGGATCGTATGGATGGGTCTTATGGCCAACTTATGGTCATGAAAATTGAGTTAAAGGAGAGACTTGCAATCATTGAGGCAGATTGTGCTCGTTGGAAGGAAGCCATCTTGGTGGGAGCTGGAACTTCAAGGGGATCCACGGCTATCTTGGATACACTCCGACCCTCGAAGTACAAAGGGGTAAGAAATTCTAAGGATATTGACAACTTCCTCTATAATCTTGAGAGGTATTTCATTGCTACTCATTTACTTGATGATAGTATGCGGATTACATAGGCTACAATTTATCTTAAGGAGGATGCTATGCTATGGTGGCGTGCCTGCCATAGAGAAATTGAGAGGGGTACTTGTGTAATCAACACTTGGGAGCAGTTTAAGGCGGAGCTCAAGAGGCAATTCTACCCTGCTAATGCTGAGTTGGATGCTATAAGGAGGCTAAGGAGTCTCAAGCATATCAAGACCATCAAGGAGTATTTCAAGGCATATAGTTCGTTGATGTTGGAGATCCCGGATATGCCTGAGAAGGAAAGGTTGCTTTACTTCATAGATGGACTTCAAGGTTGGGCCGAACAAGAGCTTCGAAGGAGGAATGTCCAAGATCTCTCAGATGCTTACCAAGAGGTTGAGTCCTTGATCAATTTCAAGATATATAGGAAGGACAAGGGCCAAAAGGATGACTCAAACAAAGGTGGGGGATCCAATCCCCACAAGTCGGGTTACAAGCACTCTAACTCTAAAGGGAAGGACAAGGCAGATCACGGAGGTAAGGATTCTTCTAAGTACAAGCGTGAATGCTTTATGTGTGGTGGTAATCATTTTCTCCAAGATTGTTTTCAAAAGAAAGCCTTGAGTTCTATGGTTACTACTCAAGGGGAGAAGGCAGAGCAGGGTGAGACTCACATGGGGTCCTTAACCCTACTCAATTCCATCAACTCCAAGCCAAAGGAGCAAGCCAAGGGGTTGATGTACGTGGAGGTACAGGTGAAGGGTGTCACTAGCAAAGCCTTAGTAGACACCAGAGCTTCTCACAACTTCCTTAGTCCTAAGGAAGTGCAGAGGATGGACCTCAAGGTCACTAAGGAGGCATGTCAGATGAAGGCCTTGAACTCTAATGCTAGGCCTATATTTGGGGTAGCTTATGGAATTCCTATCACCCTTGGATCATAGGAAGGAAGGGTGAATTTTACGGTGACCGAGATGGATGACTATGACATGGTGCTAGGTATGGAGTTCGTAGATGTGGTAGCTCCACTTACATTTTTGGGGGGATAGCACCATGCACCTCACTAATGGGAAGCAGAGTCATGTTGTTGCCCTATCCCAAACCAAGGTAGAGTCCCGAGCTATTTCTGCTATGTAGTTTTCAAAGGGGCTTAAGAAGGGGGAGTCTTGCCACTTGGATACCGTTGTTGAGAAGGAGTCCCCAGAACTTGTGGAGGTATCAAAGGAGATCCAATAGGTCCTTCATGAGTTTGAGGATATGATGCCAGTAGAGTTGCCCCATAGGCTTCCACTTAGGAGGGAGGTGGATCATGCAATTGAGTTGTATCTAGGAGCAAAGCCACCCGCAAGGATTCCTTACAAGATGAGCCTTCCAGAGTTGGAAGAGTTAAGAAAGCAGTTAAAGGATCTACTAGATTCTGGGTTTATCCACCCATCAAAAGTCCCATATGGTGCCCCTGTGTTGTTTCAAAAGAAGCAGGACGAGTCACTCAGGTGTGTTTGGATTATTGAGCACTCAACAAGATTATGGTGAAGAACAAGTATCCGCTCTCGTTGATTGATGATATGTTCGATAGGCTTGGGAAGGAAAAGTACTTTACAAAGATGGACTTACGCTCAGGGTACTGGCAAATGAGAATTGCCGAAGGAGATGAGCCTAAGACCACATGTGTGACAAGGTATAGAGCTTATCAATTCCTTATGATGCCTTTAGGTCTTACTAATGCCCTTGCAACATTTTGTACTCTCATGAATAAGATATTTCACCGCTACTTGGATAAGTTTGTGGTGGTATATCTAGATGATATAGTAGTTTATAGTGAGACATTGGAAGACCATGTGGTGCATATGAGGAAGTTCTTCAAGTTGCTTAAAGAGAACGAGCTCTATGTGAAGAAGGAGAAATGATTGTTTTCTCTCATGGAGGTGAAGTTCTTGGGCCACTACATCAAAGATGGGAGGATTGGGATGGATATGGCCAAGGTACGGGCTATTCAAGAGTGGGAAGCCTCGAAGAATGTTTCTGAGTTAGGGAGTTTCCTTGGCTTAGTGAATTATTATCGGAGACTCATCAAAGGATATTTGGGTAGAGCCACACCTCTCACCAATAGGTTGAAGAAGAAGGTCCCATGGAGCTGGGATGAGAAGTATGTGAAAGCCTTTGAAGATCTGAAGAGGGCTATGATGGAGGAGCTGGTTCTATGCTTGCCCGATTATTCCAAGGAGTTCAAGGTGCATACGGATGCCTCCGACTTTGCTATTGGAGGAGTTTTCATGCAAGAAAGGCATCCCCTTTCTTTTGAGAGTCACAAGCTCAATGATACAGAGAGGAGGTATCCGGTTCATAATAAGGAGATGACTGCTATCATCCATTGCTTGGAGTATGGAGGCATTATCTTCTTAGAAGTAGGTTCGTGATCAAGACGGACAATGTTGCAACAAGATACTTCTAGAACCAAAAGAATTTGAGTCCCAAGCAAGCTCGTTGGCCTATTGTCACGCACCGAAGTGCCAATGTGCTAGCGGATGCACTAAGTTGCAAGGTGATGCTAGCTAGTATGAGCGGTCCTACGGGTGACATCCTAGATTGAGTCAAGGAAGTGATCCATCATGATGCCTTTTCCAAGAGCTTTATGGAGATGGAAAAGGAAGGGAAGACTCGGAGATTCTAGGAGAAAGATGGTGCACTCTACACTGTGGGGAACCGACTCTACATTCCTAGATGGGGGAACTTGAGAAGGGACTTGATGAAGGAATTCTATGATTCTAAGTGGGCTGGACACCCAGGTATGAGGCGCACACTTGCACTTATTGAGGATGCTTATTATTGGCCACAGATGCGGGATGATGTGGAAGGCTATGTGAGGACTTGTCTTGTGTGCCAACAAGACAAGAATGAGCAGAGATGTCCTGCAAGATTGTTGGAGCCCTTATCCATTCCCAAAATACCTTAGGAGAGTGTCTTAATGGACTTCATCTCGGCACTCCTAATGTTCGAGGGATATGGATCTATCATGGTTGTGATCGATAAATTGAGCAAGTATGGTATGTTTATCCCTGCCCCGAGGGATTGCACGACAGATCAGTATGCCCAGATGTTCTTTAAGCATGTGGTGAAGTACTGGGGATTACCTAAGTCCATCATCAATAATAGGGATCCTTGCTTTACTGCTAAGTTTTGGAAGGAGCTGTTTAAGTTGATAGGGTCTGAGCTTCATTTCTCTACGAGCTTTCACCCACAGACAGATGGCCAGATAGAAAGGGTGAATGCCTTAGTGGAGATGTATTTGAGGCACTTTGTGAGTACTAATCAGAAGGATTGGGCCAAGTTGTTGGATGTGGCTCCATTTTCCTATAACCTGCAAAGGAGTGAGTCTACAGGGCACAACGCATTTGAGTTGGTCATGGGGCACCAACTCCTTACTCCACACACTGTGGCAAGGGGTTACAAGGGGAGTAGTCCTGCATCGCACACTTTTTCTCAAGGATAATAGAAGCAACTTGACCTAGCTAAGGAACATTTGGAGAAGGCCTCAAGGAAGATGAAGAAGTGGGCACACAAAGATCGTAGACCTCTAAAATTTAGCAAAGGAGACTTGATGATGGTGAAGCTGTCCCAACAGGTGTTCAAGGCCTATCACCAAGTGCATAAATGCTTAGTGAGGAGGTATGAAGGACCTTATCCTATCCTAAAGAAGGTGGGAAAGGTGTATTATTAGTTGGAATTGCCATCCAAGCTTAAGTTGCACCCAGTCTTCCATGTGAGCTTGTTGAAGCCATATCATGAAGACATGGAAGACCCATCACGAAAGGAGTATAGGCGCGCTCCTCCCGCGAATGTGACTTCCTTCAATCACGAGGTTAAGAAGATTCTAGACGATCGAGTAATTAAGAGAAGAGGGATGCCAAATTATAAAGAGTATTTCATCAGATGGAAGGGGTTACCTGAGAGCCATAACAGTTGGGAAAAGGCAGAAGACTTGTGGTAGTTTTAGGAGGCCATCCAGATTTACCTATCTTCCATCATCGCCGAGGATGACGATGACTTTGGTGGGGGAGAATGTTACAAGCCACATCGAAAAGCCCGCATTAAGGTTCCACCAATCCCAAAATAGTCTAGAATATCATTGTATAGTCTAGATAAGTATGGAGAGATGTATAGGGTTCTATACTCTCCTAGATGGTTCTAGTAGGTTCTAGAGGGGGATGTCTCTAGATCATTCTCCATTTGTATAGATAACTATGGATAATTCTAGAAACCCTAAGGGAGACTCTAGAAACCCTAATGGCCTATTCTAGAACCCATAATGGACTTATTGGGTCATTCTAGAGAAATCCATTAGGTTTGTATCTTGAATCTTCTTAGGGGAGGGGAAGGGGTGGATCTTCTCCTATAAATAGAGGAGGGTAGAAGCATTTAGAAAATATCCAATAAGAATTGTATTCAGAACTTCTCTCTCTACAATACAATCTCCCTTTCTCTCTTTAAAAGCTCTCTCTTGAGTTCTCTTGTGAGGGGTTTGGTGTGGTAGTCTAAGAGGCATCTTTATCCTAAGTGTTGAGTACACTTGAGGAGGAAGGCTAACTTAGTCTATTAAGGAGTGAGAAAAGACTAAGGCCACACGTAACTTGACTTAGTGAAGAAGTCGGTGCGTGACAATAGGCCCACATTCTCGGTGGCGGAGGTAGGGTTTCCGACGGTGTCTCGGGACGCTATTAAAGTTTAGTATAATAACTTAAAGTATATTAAAATAATTTGTAGGAATAATGACTAAGTGACAGTGCACCCGTTGAAGTTTATGAGAAATCATGATTCGAATTATTAGAGGAGCGCCTGATTTTTTATTTTACTACATCAGTTACTATTACATCAATTTTATTTGTAGTATACACGCTTTCCAGCTTGGTTAATAGTACTTTTTTCTTTAATTTAGTCATTTTCTTTTCTTTTTATTTCTTTTTTCTCATGCATTTCTATTATTAGTTTAGACTACTTATTTAGTATTTTAGTTGTTTTTAAAAAATTTTAAGTTTATGTTCTACATTTTTAAAAGGATTAAGTTGTTTTGGTAAGTTTTTAAAAAGGTTAATGATTAAATTTTCTTTTCATTGTAATTTAAAATAAAATGTTAGTGTTTAAAAATATCAATAAAATTTACTTTATTTTAATATTTATTTTATTTCATAAATAATTTATCGAATAAATCAATGTTAAGTAATGACACCATGAATCCAAAACTTAGATTCCGCCACCATGTTCATACCCCTGACCTCTCCACACTTTTATGAGTTCTAATTCTCAAATTATTTGGGATTAGCCATATATCAATATAAGGGTCTTAAATAAAATAATAAATAAGAATCGAAGGTCAATTAACCAACCATCTCACCTTAATTCTACATCCAACATGGACCCTTTGTATGCAAAATTTTTGAGAATAAGTAATCTATTTATCAAAAGATAATTTTTATTTATTTAAAAAAATTAGGCTAAAATTTATTCAATATCAATAATTATTAAAAATAACTATTTTTAATAAGTAGATTAAAATTAAAAACTAAATGTATAGAAGATTAATAACCACTTGCCTCTTGGTTCTAAATGAATCAATCCTTAATTGAACTACTTTAAAAATATAATTATCAGAAAAAGAAACTATTAATTTAAAAACTTCCTCAAAATATTAGTTACGACTAAAATTACTGGTTCCTAAAATCGCAAAAAAAAAAAAAAAAAAAAAGGTAGGAGACGATTCAGGTTGAAGGAATAAAGAAGGGTGTAGAAGTTTGGTGTGTGTGTGTATTGGAACTTCAAAAGAAACCACGCCATCACGGACGGGACGAGGGATGAGAAGTCAATTACTGAAAGTCTGAAAGGACGGATAAAGGTATGGCGCCCCCTTCCCATACCCTGCGGTCCCTATCGGTCCAGGGGCGGGCCCAAAAACATATAGTCTGTGTGATTGCAGTAGTTCCTTCATGTGATGTGTATCAGCCAGTGCTACGCGGTATTGCTCGCCATCACATTCCCCCTGGGGCCCAGCCCCAGAGTCCATAGATAGTAGCACCATTAAATTAATCCGTAAAAAATAAAATAAAAAAACAACTAACTAACCCAACAGGGACTCTTAAATTAGTAAATGCAGTTTGGGTGGGAGTGGGGCAGAAAGCGACAGAGATTCAGCTGACAGGGCAAGGATGCCAGAGCGTGCGGGTAGGTCGGCCCAGCCACAACACACCCAACCTTCTTTCCTCCAACTCTTATATTATTATTAATGTATGTCACGAGTCGCTCACTCACGCCTAACGACCGACATTCATGCAAGAAAAAAAGTAGGTGCGGCAGTGGCACGTCATACTTTCTGTTTCGTTGTCACTTTGATTGATGATAATGACCGGAAAGAATCAAAGGCACATTGACGTACGTTTACGGGTTATATTTATTTAAATAAGGCAAATAGGCGCTGGATAGAGACTACAGAACCCAGACAGGTCAAATCCAAACGATCAGACTCACTCTCCTTAAAGTTTTGCTGCGAATAGGTCCCCATTTGGTATAATTTGTCATCTTAATCGGATCAGAATAATTTTTTTGTTTTATAAAATAAAATCATTTTATCAAATATTTAAGCGAAACTAAATTATTATCACTTTATAGTCCGATACTATATTAATATAGACCTATTTTAAATTAATACTTTTAAGTCTTAAATTTAAAAAAAAAATTGACGAATAAAAAATAACACAAAAAGCGTTTGATATATCCGGTCTGGCTATCAAGAGATAGTTGGTTATCTTCAATTATATAATATTTATCATTTTTCTCTCATTTACAATTTTACATTTATAAATACGAAGTCTTGTATTCATTAAGTGATTTAAAAATTATTAATATAACTTCTTACTTTTTATCCATCATTTCTCTTTTAGAGTTTTACTCTCATCATTTATTTGTTATTCTATCCTCCCTTAATTTCTTAAAAAAAAACCCTCAGCTCACAAGACACCACCACCAACAAGTAGTGTCTATGATGATCTAAATAAAAAACTATGTTTCTCATTTATCTTTCAGACTGACTTGATCATAGTACCAGTGATCCCTCTAGAAAAAATAATTTGATAATTGATTCTCAACTTCAAGCTATAAACACTTAATTCCGAGCATTCATTCAAAAAATAGTCTCAAATATATTAACTCCACTTGAGCATACCCTTAAAAAATGCTCCAGCAACTCACCCCTCAAGAAACTTTTGTGTAAGTCCCCGACCTTCTAAATGAAGATCAAATGTCCAAACTACGTAGTAACGTCATCTAAGATGAAGAAGATGAGTTCATGGAGAATTTTCCACTAAATAAAACTAGAATATACAGACAACGATTGTCTTTGAGTTCCCTAGCGAAAGATAGAAGAGAGAGGTGTTCAATCCAAAGAAGGAGATATGATGGTCGTCGGAGCAATAGAGATGATGAGGAATATCATAGTCATGATTATTGTTGGAGTGATAGAGATGGTGAAGAATACCCTGCATTCTATGACTAATGGAAGTCTAATGACAAAAATGATTCTCTCAACAAGATAATAGATAGATAAGTGCAAGAAGCTTTGGAAGCTTAAGGGAAGAAGAAAAATTGCCTAGCTAGTTATAGTTGGCGAACACCCTTTACTAGACACATTTCTAAAGTGTCAGCATAAAGAATAAAAATTCTAACTTTTGAATCATTAGATGGTTTTTTAGATTTCGAAGACGACTTGAATGTGTTTATAAATACAAAGTTATTAGCTAGAGCACGGGAATAGACCTTATGTAAAGCCTTTCCAAGAATTCTAAAGGGATCAACATTGAGATGGTTTAGCAAACTCAAGGCTAAGTCTGTAGGCGCTTTTTCTCAACTCACAATGAGTTTTGTTGAACAATTCGATGCATGTTGGTGATCTAATAAAGACTCATCCTACTCGATGGAATTATCCTAGAGGCTAGCCAAATATATTTAATCTATTATGAACATATTTGATAAAAATGTATGACAAATAGATGAGTTAGACAATGGCATCGCTAGATCTTCTTTACTCAGAGGATTGGTTGATAAAGATCTGGTTAAAAATTTGTGCTTCGCCAAACACAAATCATACACCTCATTGAGAAAGGATGTAAAAGAGAGGATAAACACCAAAGAAATGACCAAGGTGATGTGCCCGAAAGTTAGAAAATCAGACACTTCTTCGATATCAAGATACAGGTTGGAGAAAGGAATATACAAACAAGAAGAAGGTCATCTTACTTTTAAGGCCAAAGGTGCAACCAATGGCATAACGACCCTCTATAGCAAGATTTGACAAATTCACTCCTTTGGTAGCTCATCAAAGTACATATACAATGTTGAAAATGGTCAGCAAATGTTTCCAAGACCATTTCCCATACTTGTCGGCACAAATCATAGAAACCTTAATAAATGGTGTGCATATCACAAAGAATATGGGCATGACATTAAAGAGTGTAAAACTTTAAAATATGTAGTTGAGGATCTAGTTCACAAAGTTCACTTGAAGAACTATGTGCAGACGTCCATGACGAGACAAGGTATGGGGATGATGCATCAGTTACCTCAGTTGTCTCAAACCACGAGATCTCAAAAAATCATACACACTATTGCTAGAGGAGATTATTTAGATAGGATAAGCAATATAGTTTGGAAAACATATGCCAGATAAGCCAACATTCATAAGACAAACAAGAGACCAAGAGTAGACAATTGGAAATTTAGTTTCACAATAAAGGATGAGGGATCGAGAAGGGATGAGAGCCATGATGATCCCTCAGTAATTGAAGAGCAATTTTATAATTGTGTAATGAAAAGTGTTATTATGGACACAAATAATTTAGTCGATGTTATATTTAAAAAAGTTATAAGTAACTAGAGCTGCCAAAGAAATGCTTAATAAACAAGACGACACCCCTTGATGGGATTCACGAGCAATAACATAAAATCTAGAGGGATGGTAAATCTTACTATGATGGTTAGCCAATTGGGAACGGTGAAAATTGTACACAAGTAGATTTTGTGGTAGTTGCTTACCTGTCGGCATATAACATGATATTAGGCTAACCATCCCTTAATAAATTCAAGACAAGCAACTTTTATGGCTGGATTGATAATGAGATTTTTGGTTAACAGAGGATTAGGGAAGGTTTAAGGCAATTTGAGAGTGGCTAGATAGTGTTATGCCATCGAAGTAATGGGTGCCCCCAAGAGGTCAGACACTAAGGAGCAGTAGGAAAGTTTGGTGTTGGAATATATAGATATACTTAGAGAAGGTGTACAAATTTCTATAGAGGCCTAGAAGTGCATCTAAGATATGTAGATCATAAGGTGATGATAGACAAAGAAATTAGTGAAGTTAATGAGGAAGAGTTATGGGCTTTTATCACAAATAATAATGATGTTTTTGCTTAGAAAGTATCAAGCTTAGAGGGAATCCTCCTGAAATCATCGAGCATCATCCAGACATAAAGGAGGAATTTAAGCTAGTGAAGTATAAAAAAAAGTCATTGGACTAGAAAAACATAAGGATATAAGAAAGGAAGTAGATTAATTACTTTATTCAAGCTTCATTCAAGAAGTGAAATATGCCAATTGGATAGCCAATCCATTCATGAGTGAAGAAGTCTAATAAGAAGTGAAGAATGTGCATTGGATTTATTGACTTAAACAATGCCTGTCTAAAGGATTTGCATCCACTCCCTCATATTGATGGATTAATTGATTTGATGGCAAGGCAAGAAATGTAAAGTTTTATAAATATTTTTTTATGTACCATCAAATTAAACTTGTTGACATGAACCAAGAGAAAGTTATTTTTATAACAAACGATGATCTTTATTGTTATAAAGTAACACCATTTAGATTAAAGAATGTAGAGGCAACCTTTTAGAGGCTAGTGAATGTAATTTTTTAGGACAGATTGAAAATCACATAGAGGCTTATATGGACTACATGATCGTAAAAATCCATAAAAGGAAAATCCACATAGGAGAATTCAATTATGTTTATGAAACCCTGAGGAGACAATGAATGAAATTAAGCTCCATTAAGTCTGTGTTTGGAGTTAGTGTCACCAAATTCTTAGGTTTCATGGTTTCACAGAGGGGCATTAATGTAAATCTTGAAAAAGTTGTTATCATCCTAAATATGCACCCTTCATAGGGAAAAGTAAATATTTGATAGCTTATAGGAAAATTAGATGCTTTGTATAGATTCTTATCTGGAGAAGTTGATAAGAGCTTACCCTTTTTAAAGCTTTTGTGAGTGAATAATTTTTTTCAATGGACAAAGGATTTTCAACTGGAATTTGATAATTTGAAGGATCCCTTATCAAGACTGCCAACCCCTAATCATTTTGTTGGAAGGGGAAGAATTGTTCTTATATATCACCTTATTGACACCGACAATCTCGTACATTCTAGTTAGAGAAGATGTTGAGACATGAACATAGGGACTCATTTATTACAATAGTAAGGTGACCATTGACACAAAAAGCCGATACCCCAACTGGTAGAAAATAACCTATTCCCCACCTATTACCTCCAGGAATTCTTATTTTAATACTTATTCTATTATGGTTTTAACTAACATTCCTCTTAGAACCATTATGCATAAGCTAAATAGTTCAGAAAGAATGATGGTGTGAGTTGCTAAGTTAAGCAAATATGATATCCAATAAGGCCTATAATTAAAGGGTAAGCTCTAGATGATTTCATAGTTGAATGTTTGTTTGAGACTTAAGTATCGTCCATCATTGAAGCCAAGACAACAAGGGGATTGGATGAAATATGTTGATAAAGCATCTAACAATCTGGGCTCTAGGACAAGTGTAGTGTTGATCAATCCAAATGACATAGGTGTCCAATATGCACTAAGAATTGGTCTCGTTGCCACAAATAATGAAGCATAATATGAAGATACTCTAGTTGGGCTTAGAATAGCACATAACCTGATGATAGAAAAGCTAAACTCTATAGCGACTTAGCATTAGTGGTCAGACAATACAATGAGCGGAATAAGGTTAGAGAGTCTAACATAGAGAAGTATTTAGGGAAGTTGAATGAAGTGACATAACACTTTTCCTTTGCCAAAATTGCTCAAATACTACAGGAAGCTAATCCAATGGTCAATGCACTAGCCAGATTAGCCTTAGCTAGTGCTCTTCATTGGCTAGGACAATTAAATTAAAATACATGATAGAAAGGACAACAAATATAAGTAGTGCCCATGAAAAGCAATTTGAAACCATAGAAATATCAGCACTAGTTGAATGGATAAATGAACTTATAGATTACCTTGAAGAGGGGGTCACACCAACAGATAAAAACAAAACCTTTGAGTTAAGAATAAGGGCTATGAAATATATTTTTTGCCGACGGAAAACTATATAGACGATCACAAACCATGCATATGCTTGAATGCTTACCTTAAACAAAGGGACAAAGGATATTAGAGGATTGCCATGCCGACATATGCGGTTTTGCATCAAGCTACTAGATTTCTCTTGGCTAAAGCTTTGCACCAGAGATACTACTGGAAGATGATGTATCAAGATGGTAAGGAAATTGTGCAGCAATTTCAATCATGCCATAAATTTACTCCAACACAAAATTTTTCCTACTTATGAACTACAACCTATTGTAAGTTAATAACCACTCATTGTTTAGGGCGTCAACATTTTTGGTCCTCTTAGTGCTGGTAATATAGATACTCAAAAATAACAAAATTGGTTATGCCAATATATCTTTATAATTCTTCATAAACTAACATATTGAGTGAAGGTATGGGTTAAAAAGGATTTGTCATTTCCATTGACTATTTCATGAAGTATATCGAGGCAAAAGCTTTAGCTCAAATCACTGAGAAGAACCAATAGAGTTTTTTTGAAAAAATATAATATGGCGGTAAAAGAAGGAAACGTAGGCCTTAACAAGATACATATTATACGAAGAATTTTTTTTGTGTAGGTTTGGAGTACCATAAGCAATTATTACGAAACATGGTCGATAATTTGATAACCATAAATATAGGTAGTTTTTTGAAAATTTTGGCAATAACTGTAGATTTACCTCAGTATCTCATCCACAAGTAGGTTACATTTTTTTAAAGAATGCTTGTTCCAAAGAAGTGGATTCCTCATTAGGGCCAATTTAGTGTAATAGATAGGTCAAGCATGAGAATAAAGAGATATTGAGAGCATTGAGGTGATGACTAAATGGAATAGAATGGGGTTGGATGGATAAGCTTTCTACAATATTATGGGTTGTTAGAACAACATTAAAGAACCCAACAAGAGAAACTCCTTTTAGCTTAGCTTTTGGAACTAAGGAGGTTATTCTGATGAAGAAAGATACCGGTTCATATAGGATTAGTCAGTATTATCCTAAAGAAAATGAATAAGCCTTAAAAATATAAAAGGACTTGCTTGAGGAGTGTAGAGACATAGTCCAAATATGACTCACAAATTACCAATAATAAGTATCCAAATAGTATAATAAGAGAGTTAAGCCCAAAAGTCTAAAAGTAGGAGAATCAAGGTAATAACCATTAAGATAAGCTAGCGGCTAAGTGGGAAGGTCTATATCAAACTAATGAGCAAGTTAGGTCGACGACCTTCATATTGGTTGATAAGAATGAAATATACTTAGTCAATGCCTGGAATGCAAACCACTTAAAGAAATATTATGTATAAAATTGCTAGAAACTCGTTTGAATGATAGCATTGTTACATTTACATCCTTATACTTTGTAAGTTTCTTTCTCGTTAACTATGTTATTAAAGGAATTAAAATTGTGTCCCTCATTTTTTTGGTAATAGCAATGTTTTCTAGAGTAAATACATCTGCTGAACAGTGTACACATTCACTTCAAACACATATTTCATCTAAAAAGTGCCCGTCAACAAAGTAAGACTATAAGCCCTCTAATAAATAGTGAAGTTCTATTTCACTCTCGAAGATTGGGCTCTTAAGGTGCATCTATAACACCCCAAAATTTACTATTTTTTTAAAAAATAAAACCTCTAAATTTAAAACCCATAAATTCTAGGAATGCTACCACCACACTTAATACCAGACCGGTTCACTCCTACCATTCCACTACCAAGTGCTAAGGCTAAGAAAAGATTTTCATCTACTCATATCAATACATAAACCAAAGTTCATAAATATGAAAATCAAAGTACACATGAGTTATTACATAATCTGAAATACAAGAGAGAGTTCTTTAAAATGGAAAGATGACTACAATCATTAAAATTGTTTCTGGAATTAAAACATAGCTAAAAGAGAAAAAGGAATAACAATCTCATTGAGGAAAAACCGGCCACGCCACTCCAAAGACTTGATCCAGCCCAAATCAACACTCGCCCCTGCCTGACGCCCCATGAACATCAATAGCGTCAAAGAACATATCTTCTACCCGTAACACGTTAGACGGGCCTTCTGCTTGTGGGAATAAGCAGCACCCATAAAAAGGGTGATCAGTACACTACGTACTGAGTAAGGTAACCGAGTACTAAGGCCAATACATAAGTACATAAAATCATGCAAGATAATATACAGCTTACGAACATTCAAGCCAACGCATATAATGCATAAAGTCATACAGGATAATATACAGATTACCAAAGTTCAAGCCCATGCATAAAGGCCCAATTAGTCCGGATTAGTAAATATAATCTCTTTTCGATATTCATTTCACACCATACTCTTTGTTAAGCCATGCAAGTATAGGAACCTCCTACTATTTTAGCTAGTGGCTCAATCACTTATAGGGCATCATGCCCTAACCACTATTATAGCCGGTAGATCAGTCACTTAAAGAGTAACTATTTCTTACCGGTGGATCGGTTTAGTTCCTACTCGTATAGTATTCCACTGTAAGTAATTAGTATCTTTTAAGTGCCTTAGCAAAACTCTGGTTTGTGTTTATTGAACTAGGGATCCCCCACTATTATAGCCGGTGGGTCGGTCACTTATAGGACATCATGTCCTAACCACTATTATTTACTAACTTATTCTAAGACTAGATTTTTAATAAAATAATACTATACTAATAATAACGATAAGAAATAATACTAAAAATACTAATGAAATATTAATATAATTCAAAATGGATGGTGAGATAAGGGCTTCAACCTTTCATCAAAATAATGCTAATAATATCATTAAGACATTATTAATAAAAATAGTAATAATAATAGTAATGAAATAATGATCGGAATTACAATATAATAATAATAATAATGAAATGACTTAAACCGAAAGTAATATAAGGTAGGGTTTTTGACCCTACCCTAAAATAGTAAAAGTACCAATTGTAATAATAATAATAATAATACATATTGCTTAATGATCATGATGATGATCATGATGATGATCATAAAACTTATAATAATAATAATCGAATATTAGTTAAAAATTGAAATAAAATAAAACAAGCTTAAATAAATAGGGGAGAAGGCCTGATAGGATTTAGGGTTCCACCTTAGTCCGGCGGAGATAGGTAGCCCCGGCGGTGGCACATGGCGGCGGCGGTGGTGGCCGAAAAAGAGGAAAGAAATGGAAAGAGTTGAGATTTGAGGAGAAGAGATGGAGAATAAAGGTGGAGGTTGAGGTGTTGGTGGTAGTCTAGATTGAGTGGAGTAAAGTGAGGGTGGTGGCGCAACAATTGGAGGCAGTGCACGGCGGCAGTGGTGGCGGCTGAAATGAAGAGAAGAAGAAAAATAGAGGAGGAGAAGGAGGAAGGGGAAAAGAAGGGTAGGGCGAGGTGGAGGAGGGTTGGTAGCTGTTTTTGGGTGGTGTAAGAGGTAGTGATAGCGGTGGATGTGGGGGTGGACGACGGCGCAAAGGGTGGCAGGTGTAAAAATTTGGCTGGGTATTCAAGGAACTTTGCACGGCTGTGGTGGCTCGTGCAGGAAGAATCGAGGAGAAAGGGTGGCATAATTAGTTAAAGGGCGGTGCAGGGAAGACTTAGGTAGGTAGAGCAGGCGACATAGTTGGCTGACAACAAAGGAAAGGGTGTCTGAAGTTGTGGTGATACGCAAGGGTAAATTCTTAGGGTTTCGGAAAAAAAAGTTTCGCGATCAACCAAATAAGGGGTATTTATAGAGTTTGGATGAGAGGGTAGGGTTCTAAGGGTAGGCAGGAGGGTAATGTAGGTAGGGTTAGGGTAGCCAGTGGGGCCAATTGGCCGGTACAAATTCAAATCGTGGCAGCCTATTCGCGCAGGAAAAGGAGGATTTTGCGCGAAAGAAAAGGAAGGTGGATTAGGTCATGTTGACTAGTGATTCAGGGGGAGGAGAAAGAGAGGAGAAACGATAGTCGGCGGCACCATTTTCGGGGGCGACGGAGTTGTAGGTCGACGATGGAGGAGGAAGGAAGAAGAAGGAGGTGGGCCGGCTAGATGAGGGAAAAAGAAAGAAAAGAAAAGAGAAGGGTAACCGAGCCGGCGCTGGTTATAAAATTTTTAAATGGAACGCTGCGTTCCAAGGAAAAAGGGGAGAAGGAGCGTCATTTTTCTCCTGGGCCACGCCAAAGGAACGGGGCGATAGAACTTGGCTGCGACAGGCCCAACCAGAAGAAGAAAAGAAGAGAAAAAGAAAGAAAAGAAAGAAAAGAAAGAAAAAGAAAAGAAAAAGGAAGAAAGGAAAGAATAAGGGAAAAGGAAAAAGAAAAATATATGGGTTGAGGATTAATTAAATAAATCTAAATATTTTGGGTATTAAAAATAAAATATTTTAATAAAATAATATTAAATTTTCTTTTTAGGCTAATTTAGGATTTTTAAAAGATTTTTCCTAAATTCTTTTTTAATTAACAAAACACCCAAATTTTTCCTTATAATAATATTTATAAATTTCTTCTTAATTTGTCCTAAATAATTTCTTCCTATTCTAATAAAAATAATTAATTTAATTAATTTTCCTAATAAATCCTTTTAAACTACAATTCTCAAAACTAATATTTTTGGGGTATTTCATCATCATTGATTGAGGTACTAAGGCCACTAAGTCATTAGGCACATCCAAAGGCTTTTCAACTTAGTTAAGGCTCCTATGATGCGCTCATCAACTGAGGTATTGAGGCCACTAAGCCTACACTAAGACGATCGGTTGGTCCATTCAATCTGATCAACCAATGACAATTTGATCTGACCCTACTTTGGTTTGCCATCACCAAAGTATAATAAAAGAATCTAAGCATGTGTCATATGGATCTTCATATATTTTTATCACAAATATCAAGAAAATGGTAACTTTATCTTAAAAAAAATTTGCGTTAGTATTTTCTTATTATGTTTTTGGGCTTCCTAATATGGCATATTTTTTTTGTTTGACATTAGTACAGGAACATATGGGAGGAAATACGTGCAAAGAAGGGGAAAAGATTATGTTATATATGAGGAGCATACATATATATTATATAAAAAAAATGAAATGAAAGAGGAGAGTCCCCTTAGAAATCATTTCATTTTCATTGTCACCATTAACTTCCTCTAATCTTTCAGGGATAGAAATACTCCACAAATCTTCACCTTTGTACAACTGTTTGTTGGATTTAAGCGTCCCATCGCTCTTGGCCAAGATTTTAAACTAAGAATATACAATAAAGGCACCATAATCATACTACTACAATTGAGTTGTTTCTCATAATCGACAAAATCTTTGCTTGCTAGATAGTAGTCTATAACTTCCACTAGTATGTATCACCTTGCCGTTAAAAATGGCTTTCTCAATGCGCTCATCCATATTTCTCCTTAGCTCTTCATTATTGTTGCGTAGCCATTCGACCTTAGCTCAATACTCCTCTAGCATTTTCTCTAGGTCTAATAAATTTACTTTGTATTTATCTACCTTGGTGTGGAGGAGTTTATTCTTTTATCAGGTAAACCTAATGCTCTGGGCGTATTTTTAGAACTTCCCAGCATCTGCAACCCATTTGTTCTTCTCAACGGTTAATTTTTTTTATTATGATTTTATCTCTATTGAGATCATCTTCCATATGGGTATTCTTTATCATCAAACAACTCTATCTTAGCTTTTTATGCCTATTTTCCCCTCTCCAAATGATCTTCCAAGATAGTAGCTTGTGCTTGGAAAAAATCGACATTAAAAGTAGAAGACTTCAGTTGACTCTCTTAGTCTCCAATTCAAAAACTTCAACTTAAACAAATTCCATCTCAGCTATCAAAGTTGAGTGAGCTCTCTAAAGGTCTTTATATTCACTTTCTACCCATTGGAAATGTCTAGCACTTTTAGAGAAACGATCTAAATTTTGTTTCCTCATAAACAGTTATTGCATATTACAAATATAAGTGTGATAAGGACATAATTATAAATATGGTTGTATATAGGTGAAATAAGAAATTAGTATGTACCTTAAAAGATAAGTTCAAGTCATCCCTCATGAGGGTACTTGTCCTCAAATCTCAAAAAAAAAATTCTTATCCTCACATAACATCCCAGCCTTAGTCAGCTCAAGACTTGCAGTATCATCTCGATGACAGGAACTCCTTCCTTAAATGGAGAGTATCTAAATTGGAAACCTTGGTGTCAGGCCCTTTTAATATATCACAAATGGGAATAGGACAACCAAATTCCTACAAGCTAGTGCTAGTACTTGCATCTACCTGAGGGTGGTATAGTATTGGCCTCTAAGGGAATGCCATCTTGTCTTATTATTTGACCTAGGTCATTGTCCCCTTATCAAGCACAATTATCTCTTTAGTAAGAGCAAGAATTGAGGGTAGCCAAGGTTCTCTCAAGAAAGGGTTTAGCAACCCTTTGTGTTTATCTTGAATTTTTTTAGGGACTTGGAGATGCTTATACATTAAATCTAGAGCTAAAGGATTTGAGCTAATGGCAAGAGGGACTAAATAAGGTTTAAATTGACTAGGAATGGATTTGGCGGATTGCTTGACCTTTGACACTTTGGGAATGACCTTTAGTGAGCCTACCTCATGTAAAATAAAATAAAAATCATAAAGCAAAGTTAATCAAGTAAGCCGATATGATGGGCATAGAGTAGGTTGTTTGAAGAATCCCAAAGAGCCAATGATTAATGCTATGGTAAATTTAACAACATCACTAACCTTATTTAGCCTTGAATTTTTGTTTGGCTTTTGAGGGATAGGCTTGTAGTAACCTCGATCTCCTAAATATGTTATAAAGGAGAAAAGTAATTATATCGATGTGATTTTGGATGACAATGATTCATAGAGTATCAAGAGAAGATTTACCTTTCATTTGGTTTTATCATTAATGGACAACCTGGTGGAAGGATGTATAGTGGGCTTTTTCACGCCCTTAGTTAAGCCTCTGAGGGTAATAGTTTTTTTTTTTGGCCAGGCTTTCCAAATGTTACAATCTACAAAAACATTAAAAAGCATAATCCCATGGAATGTTGGATAGAACAAAACATCAAAAGTAGGAAATATTCTACTTACTTGTGTCAAAGATCAAACCTATCTTTTTTAGAATGATAGGTTCATTTGCGTCATCATTATTGTTAAAGATGAAACCTTCTCACACAAATTTTTTAGATTTGTTCATATAAGTTTCTAACTTAAGAGTGAAGGATGGGCACTCCCAAAACTCGGGGTTAAGTTGACCCCACTTTTGTAAATTTCACTCAAAATCATCTAAGGCAAAGAAGTATTGTGACTTCCATTTCTTCACGGAAGACTGAAGCTCCTTAATAAATTTGTTCCCTCTTTTTTTTTTAATGGAGTAGAAGCCTAGGGCTGATCAATAACTCAAGATTTTAAAAAATTACATGAAGAGGTAAATTTATGACATAACCTCCAATAAATGACACCCTTATAAGAAGCCTATTACCATCCTCCAAGCATTAGGGGCAAATTGTGGCAGGCTAAGCCAACATGTTTGGAGGAATTCTCTCACAAAAGGATGTAGGATAAAATGGATGTTAGCATACAAATCTTCAACACACAAAGATATGTATCTATTTGGCGGGTTACTAACCCTATTTGACGGAGTCGGTACAATTAGAGTAAGAGAAGAAGAAACATTGTACCTTATCGGAAAGTGCTCAAGTTAAGCATCGGTAAGATTACTCAAAAGGAGAGTGTTTGAATCAAATGAGGAAGATTTAGTCATATTGTGCAATAAAGAAGAATGAGGAAAAGGTGAAAGGGCTGAGGAGTTCATAACTAACGGGTTTGTTGAAGGAAAGGATGGTAAAAGAGAAGCATATGATGTTGTAGAAGTGAAGATTTAGAAATGGGAGGAAATTTAGAATCACTAAGAAAATTTAGGAAAAGATCCCTCAATAAAGTAGGGGATTTACTAGGACAATTACATATATTGGTAGTTAGGGTAGTGGTAATGCGAACTCCACAAGTATGATTCCCATTTGGTAACTCGTAATGTTGCATACTTCCACTAATGACAATTGTGGGTGGAGTTGTGATAATATATATGAATGAAGATGATGTTGGTGTGAATAATATCCTAACACATGAGGGAAACAAAAATGTAATGGATGAAAGCAATAGTTTATAAAGTAGGAACAAATGGAAATTATAAGGAGTGGAGAAGAAGAGAATATGTGTAAAAGGGGATGTATGTATATATATAATGAAGTATTTACCTTGTTTTTTTATTTATTGGAAAGATAAAGAATTTACACGCATCACTAATACAATCTTATTTAATAATATTCAAAATTTTAATAATAAAACTTATTTAGCAAGTTTCATTTTGGGTGCCATTTTAAATTTTAATAATATTCAAAATTTAAAATTTTATATTGACTGATGAAGTTTGTTTTATCTTATTTTTTCTCAACAAGACTTATTGACGAACATTGTTAGGGGAATTTGATTCCTCAACATCCACTTGCCAATGGTATTCTCGTGTAATTTCATTTTTATTCTTTTTACTTGTAAAATGACCATCGATCTTTTTCATTACTGTATCATCAATAGGCCGATAGTATTCCTGTATAATTGCATTTGTAAGATATTGACACTCTTTCTTTTTGTAAGCGGTTGGCAATCACTTAATAATTTTGAATTGTAAGTTAATCTTTTCACTTATAATTTATCGATAATCATCTATTATGGTATTTATAAATGACTAACGTGTATACCATCTTTGGTAAAATAACAATGTGGATCGTCCACAAAATTACTAAAGATTAGCCTATCTACTCTAGAGGAAGAACCTACAAGCATGCATGCAACTAAAGATTAGCCTATCTACTCTAGAGGAAGAACCTGCGAGCATGCATGGCCTATGACAAATTTCCTAGAGTTTAGCCCATTTATCTATGGAAAAGGATAACTGCTATGAATAAAATCTTAAAGGGATTAATAATATACATCTTCTCCAAACTAATATTTTTAGACCCAAAGAAAAACGATCCAACGATAGATAGATAACCCAAAGATCATTAGGCACGCCCAATCCTGACACTCATGGTTTGATAGAGACCAGTTCACTTGATTGCTTAGGAACATTTGGTTATTCTCAATTGTGTATTTACCTCTGTTTCACTCATCTTCGATTCTACCTTTATATATACAAAATCCTATACTCATTTGGGAATAAAAAAATTATTAATACAACTTCTTACTTTCACTTTCATCCCTTCTCTAAATTTTCCTTTCGGTATTCATTTAATACTCAACCCCCCTTCATTTCTTAAGAACTCGTGTTCACAAAACACCAACAAATTTGATAAACATTAGAACATTATATACATAGGATCTACAATTAAATTTGAACACTTACTCTATCAAGCAAAGCAGTTGATCAATGAAACCATATTTTTTAAGCCATTTTCAAATTAAATCATAAAATATAATCTGATAAACCGTTTTAACTAGTATGTTATAATTATAAACATACCTATATATAATTGTTCATTCTGATGAAATAAACGAGAGATTTAAGATTTATGGTTGCTGGGATCCATAATGTTTTCGTAACCATTTAATTTGGAACTTTGCGCCATCATTGCAGCCATTCATTTAATTGAACTTTGAATTTTAGAATATTTAAAAGCCAGAGAGAGAGTGACAGGATGTCACAAAATGACAGTACAAAAATAAGCCCGAGGTAACCTCATCGCTTGTAGCAATGGCAATTTGACGAGGCTGTTTAACGCAGGTCGGTGGCCCCTGCACTTCTCCTGTTCACTGAGTGAATTACACTCCCAGAAAAGTGCTACGCTAACCTGCACAAAACCATTTTGAGGGAAAAAATGCTAATGAAAAACGTAAGGTTGGGAAGAGGAAAAGGAACAATGTCCGCTTCACATGATATATTGGTATAGTTATAACAAATTATTATTTGATAGCTGATCGATTTCCTGCCTGATCTGATCAATCATAGAGCAACTTCTATAATCAGCTGGTATGATCACTACTATATTAGTTGCATCGATTGCCCATCACAGATTCTACTCAATTATTCAAGATCATATCATAGATAGCTGATCACCAGGAAAAAAAAGAAATCAGCAAATTAACTTGATCTAGTTACCCCATGCAGAGCCAGATCGCGACTTTTGCTACTAAACGGCAAAAGCTGTACTGAGAGCAAACTCCAAAAAGGGATCACTATCGTGTTGCCTAGCTGAGGCACAGTCCGAGACGTCCAAGGCTCTTCGCCTGATGAATGTGGAACCATCTATGAACAAAAATTTGAAACCAAATCCCTTAAAATTTGATTTGATCACTTTGTGAATGGTTCAAGTCGCAAGATAATGAAGTTCAAAACAAAAACACAAAACTAGGAGATAAGCCAAATATTAGAATTGCACATATAATAAATCATACATCGTACTCCATTAGTTCCTTGGCTTTGATTAGAAAATCCAAGGCGCTTGTAAATGGCATGGATACTCACGAACGAGTTAATGAGTTCCCTGCCCCCCCCCCCCGGGGCACACACACAATACCATATACACAGCTATTTAGACCCGGTCCTAACAACCTATATTAAGGCTTCGTTTGGTTTGAGGAACGGGTAAAGAAAAGAAAAATGAAAATGAAAGAAAAGGTAAATGAAGAATTAATTTGTTTTCCTTCGTTCGATTGTTGGAAAATCGGAAAATATTTTTCTAGAAAACAATTTCTTGTGTTGGGTTTAATAGATAAATTATACCAAGAAAATATAGTCATTTATCATTATAATTAAAATTTTATTTTAAAAAAACACAAAAAGTAATTCTCAAACAAAAAAAATAAAATCAATAATTTTGTTTCTCAATAGCCATCTGGTACTCTCACACAAATATTGTAATGCAAATATTTATAAGACTTATCTTTTCATTTTGTTGAAAATCTATTTTAGGTATCAATCTATACAAAGTAAATGCAAGCTTACATCAACAACAATGTATACAATAATACATATCAAGAATTCTACCAACACACTTCACAAAGACTACAATTTTTTCTATTGTGCACGGTTTATACAATATAATACATATCATATATAAACTACAAACTAAGATGGTATTTTTTCAATGCTTTGGTCACTGGAGCTTCAAAATTACCTTAAAAACTTTTATAACATCAAAAACTTTACTAAATCCACATGCAAACAAATACTGTCCCTTCATATCAAAAACCAAGAAACACTCTAACTACACTCAAATTTGTCGAGGCCTGCATAAGAATCTATAAGCCAAACAGGAATGCATATATATATATATATATATATATATATATAATAGTTATATTTCATTGGGTGAATATTTTTCCATCACAAAATAAGTAGGGAAAAGAGATGAAATAAATAATAAATGAAAAAAAAACTAAAGCTAAATTAAAGTTAATAGCAAGAAGGGTAACTAGAAAAAAAAAGAAAAGGCAGAAATAAATAGTAAAGATGATATAAAAAAAATCTATCACAAAATGAATATATAGGAAAAAAAAAAGAAATAATGGGAAAAAATTAAACAAAAGCTGAACTAAAGTTAATAACACAGCATAGAAAAGGGTACCTACTAGCAAGGGAAACAAAATAGAACTTAATAATGAAGAGAAAATAAATGAAAATAAAAAAAATAAAGAAGAATTATTGAGAACGAACAGGTAATCCGTGGGTTTCATAACCATCATTAATTAATTGTGTTTGAGTATGCGTTATGACCAAGCACCCCTATTTCGTTATTGTACCACACTTGCAATTCAATTTAAACAATATTGGAAATCAGGCAGGTTATAATCAACTTCTTTCTTTATTAAAATCACCATGCCGCACTAACTTATTTTCCTCACTCGTTTCTCATTTTTCCTTGAGTATAGGTGGGGAAATTATTGCTATACAACCCCTCTGATCCTCCTAGTAACCAAAAATCCTTAAGTATTGTCCATCCGACTTTTTTTTTCCTTTGATTGTAACTTTTCTAGAACCAAATGAAGCCTAAATGTTTTAAACATTCTCAAGATTGATAATCCATCCCTACAGTGTTGCAGGTAGTATAACTCTTCGGAGATTTTATGTTCGCATATTTTCAAAACCAACATCCTCAAGCCATATTTTCGCCGCATATCATGTTCACAGCAACTGCTTCTAAATGTATATATCTTCACGCAGTCAAATTCTTACACACAGCACAGGATCTAAATCTATTGCTGGAGAAAGCATGCTTGTGTCCCTGGGTTCCAATTCAAAAACCAAGATAAGCCATAGGTCTACAACTCAAATCCAAATTAGAAGTTAATGATATTGGGGAAGGTTCTGACTCAGGAGGCAATCTACAAACGGAGGACAAAAAGTCTCTCCCTCCCCTCTAATCAAAATAATTGAAAATAGTAAAAGAAAACAAGAACATTTGCATTAGCAACTGCCACCATAGGCCTACAGTTCATTTCCAACTGTTAGAATAAGATCACCTTTGGCACACTTCACCAAGAAGGGCAATACAAAAGCATACACACAAGAAGAGAGCCACAGATTTCAATCAATCCAAGAAAAGGCTTCACCAGAATCAGCTTCTAAATAGTAAGCAGCCTCGATTAGGATGACTAATTGCAACTTGCACATGTAAAGGTGATCCTCCAAAATCAGCATTAAACACTCCAGAATTATATAGTTGTGTGTGTCAGAAAAAGCTCTATTAGAAAAAGAGATACCACCATGCAAGCTGATCGACACTTTAAGAAACTTACATGGACATAGTTTGTTGAAGGAAGAGATTAGAATAAGGAGCCCTCATATATATAGCCATGTTACATCATAACATTGTTGAACTAAGCCTGATATGGATCAACTTGATGGAGCTTACCACCTAAACCAAGTAAAAGACCATCAAAGCAACCTTGGCCCTTACATAATATCATGTTTGGGGAGTTGAAAGAAAGAAATTAATAATGATTGTCCCCATCCCACTGCCTTCTTATGCCCCCTGGTCAAATAGAGACATCTAAGCTATGTGCATTTGTGCATATGAGAATGAGGAACTAAAAGAGAACTTGCAGTGTTTGTCGATTAATGCACCAAGCCATGAATCTCCCAAATCTAAACAAGCTACTCTGACCATTTCATCCACTAAGATGAAGCAAGTCTAACCACCCCCCCCCCAAAAAAAACAAAACAAAAAAGAGAAAAAAAAGGCATAAATTTTGCATAGCTGTTACAGATTGGGCCTCTTGGCCTTGCCAAGAAAGGCTAGATTTTAGCCTTCTTTTGGTAAGGCATATCTCCTACATATATTACTATCTCAGAATTTATAGATTGTTAAATTATTTACAAGATTTAAGATTATTATATTCACTTAGGACACATTATCTCCCCTAGGTATATGTTAGCCTATGTTAGGAAGTGCTTGGGATGTAAATATTTGTAATAACGTAATAATGTCCTACATTAAATAATTGGTCAACATATAAGATTATACTCTTATGGTAACCATAGGCTTGCAATTCACTATATAAAGGGACCTGATATTAGAATAAGAACTCAAGCTAGGGTATTAACCCCCGATATCAGCATAAGAATTCAAGCTGGGGTAATAACAATGCTAATTTCCCAGCTACAAGTATTCTCTCAATAATCCCTCTCTAACTGGCATATCCACCGTAAACATCCAATCTCACACCCATCATATGACAAAGTATCAGACCCAGAACAATCAGAGCCAACGTCTTGGACACATAGGATCATACCAAAAGCCTCCATCACCTTTCACTAACATAAACACCAACCAATCACCCCAATTAACACCCATATAACCACCATTTGCCACACTACCACCATGTCACCACCTATCACCAACATGGACAATCCTATTGTTGCCACTGGTCACACTGCAATAATCCAATCACCACCAAGGCTGACCCTGGCCTTCTGAGGGCCCTAGGCAATATATATATATATATATATATATATATAGATATAGATATATATCAGGGTCCTATATACATAGTTTTGGATAAACTTTATTTATGTGTCTTTGACATTTGACTTAAATTTTTTGGATACCCTATATTTGGTATAATTTCACTTAAGTGCATTCACAGATAAATTTATTTTCACTTAGGTACCTAAGTGGGCAACTACATGGAAATAAGAATGTGATTTTTTCACCCTTTAGATACCTAAGTGAAAATAAATTCAAATGTGAAGGTACCTAAGTGGGAGTATAAAAAACACAGGATACCCAAAAACTATAATGCCAAATGTCAAGACACCTTAATGGAATTTATCCTACCATTTTCTTTGGAAAAATCATAGAGGTGAAGACTAGAGACTAAGTGTGTTGTTTTTTAAGAACAAATTTGAAATAGTGCTAAATAGTTCTATTATTTCATCAAATGTGCCTCCCAATCAATCAATCAATAAGATATCTATTTGAAAACTATGTTTGCAGCAAAACATTGATGCATACTGCAAGATTCGAACTCCCACCAAATTCTGAGGTCTAGCCATTCAAGCCAACTAAGCCATAATCGTTTCTTGTTATCTAACTGATTATATATATATATATATATATAGGGCCCTCAAGTAGGCTCTATTTTTTCTATACTTAGAATTAACGTTGATCACCATGCACCACCACCCTATCATCACCACCGGCACATTTATAACTGCCACCAGCCTCATCACCCAAACACTACCAACATTCACCACCAATGACGCCCTAATCACCACCACCACACCACAACACTTGCTGCCCCACCATGAACCACCACCTAACATCCAATGTGCCACCTCCCCACCACAAATCCAGCCACCATAGCAACCCCAAAAACCACCCATCACCTAAACCCAAACATGACCCTCAATCAATCCCACCACTTTGACTAATTCTAGCTTAGCCCTAGTTGCCTTGCCTAACACCCCCAACCAGACAATAAAACCACAATTCTGGTTGCGGTATTACGGTATCGGAATGTCGCAAATGACATTTCATATATAACGGTTGTCACGGCATGGTTTTTTTTTTTTTATAAAATTTTTTTAGAACAAGTATCAACGAACGTCAACAAATCGATAACCGATATACTGTCAATATGTTGCCAATAACTGTGTGAAATTATGAAATGGTCACGTGTTGTCAATTTCACATATTGGATGACCTAAAATATGATAAATATCAACTAACATTGCGTATTGAGACTAATATTTAATTGTATGCCTCCACACCTCTAGAACACTCAACAACCTAGCTCATCTCTCTACCACCCCTCTTTCTCATCTCTCTACCACCCTACTTCTTTTCTACCAACCAACAACATTAAACACCCAAACGCCAACAAACTCCCCCATAACCCTTCCTTCACCATCCAAGCGGGAAATGCTAAAGATCCATAGGAAGGAGCTGAGGTGCAAAAATGAACCTAGCCACAAGGTATCCGAAACCAGGCATGAGAGGCGGCACATGCTATAACTTTTCTAAGATTGGTGAAGGACACTCAAAATAATATATATGCATGCCAAGCAATCTCACAAAATTATAAGTTCAACAATTTTTTATACCCTTAAGCTTGAGGCCACACAACTTTATGGTCTTCAAGTGTTTGTGGAAGCAATATTAGCCATTGGGCCTAGTAAAACTTTGTGGATTGATAGTATTGGTTTTGCTTACCTTTACCATAACTTTGAACTTAAGGACAAGCTTGAAGTCTAAGGGGTATATTGTTACAAATCTGGGCCTCGTGGCCCTTAGCCTTACAAAACAATGCAAGATTTCAGCCTTATTCTGATATGGCGTATCTCCTACATCTATTCATATTTCATAATTTATAGATTCCTAGATTATTTTAAGTTGTTATTTTATAATAACATTGTTAGATTCTTTTTATATAATCTCTTTGTATGGAAAAAAAAAATTGAAGCAATTTTTTGTATCAAAAGAGGGGGGGAAAAAACCTTCTATAAAAGTAGGAAAGACGACGACTAATTTTCTCTTTTACCCTTCAGTGAAGGATGTAATTGAAATGCTAGAAGCATATTTATTAGCTCTAAGAAAAGGTGTGAAAATTGCTAAAAAAGACTTTAATTTTGATACAAAGAAAGTAATATACAGCCTAGATATATGTTCGTTTATGTTAGGAAGTTCTCAGGCATACTGTTTGAAAAGTCCTAAGGCAAACCTAGGTGATAGGAATATTGGAGCCCAGGCGCAAGTCAGAAGCATTAGGTGAGGGCCTGGTGCAAGTGGTGTAAGCAGAAATTGCTCACAAAGATCTATGTCTGGACAAGAAATAGAGGAGATGAAGGGGAAGGATGAAGCCTATGCGTCAGAATCGGATGCATTGGAAAATGATGATCCACTTCTAGGAGATGGTATTTTTCTTAAGTGAGGGTTAGTCATTTTCTTATTTTTGCTAATTTGGTTTGATCTGGTCTTATATGATATGATCTTAATCAAATATTTCAATGAGCTATTATTATTATTATTATCATAATTAATATTTTTCTTATCAGTATTATTAATATATTAATTTTATATTTTACCATTGTTACTATCAAAAAAACTCTTTTCTGGTCCGATGTTTGATTTTATCAGCTCTGATTTAAAAAATCCTGAAAATAAGTTCAGGAGAACCGGCTCTAATAGAAAATATCTAAATAGTTTGGGACCCATAACAATATTCTCTCTTAATCATATCGAAACAGTTTGCCTTGAGGTGAGACTGCCCATACTTGGACCTCTCGACTCTGCTAATATTGGGAGGTGCACTGTGTCGTTGTTGTAGTTGTTTAGTCTAATAAATTAAGTAAATTACTATAATTTGCTCTCAGCGTTGGGTTGGTGTATCAACTGAAATCAATTTACCCTAATCTGGGTTTATCCAATCACGGTACTAAGTGACGAAGGATTACAAGTCAAGGTGATAAGAGGGGTTACCTGATTCCTAATTCAAATATTTGGAAATAACTCAAACAAAATCAACAGGAAAATGCAGACAGTTCCTAGCTAGTTCTAAACCAGCACACCAATTGTTCGATAGAATGTCAGAAGAAGAAAAAAACATAATTCTATCAGATTAAAATGGGCTGAACATATTGAAACCATTATGCGACGAATTCACCGAGGGTAAAAGAGAGGGAGAGTGTACCATCCTTGGCGTCGTTCTTTGTTCAAGTGATCCCATAACTGATTTGTTTCGTTTTTGGGAGCTCGCTGCTGGCACGATTTCTAGAGCTTGTTAGCGGTTGATAAGCGGGTGGGGGCAAAAAAAAAAGATAAAGAGTATAAAACAACAAGGAATCATAACTCATACTCCTCGCCACTCGCCAATGAGTTCAGCCGCGTAAATAGTTCAGCCAAGGAGATTCCCTCGACTCCCTCTACCTACACAGTACCCGACATTACCTATTTACCTATATGTCTTTCATTTTCTCCCTTCCAACTTTACAACAGACCTAATCATCCGTCAATTTCCTTTTAAACGGAAAACATCATCTTTTTTTTTGGGCGAAAAGGGAATAAATTGAACTTGCACCGACAAGCCGAGGAACTTTACTATTACATCATTAGTTAGCTAGTACATATTTTAGATAAGCTGGACAAACATAAAAGAAAATGTAGTTACCATCCATACTAATTCTTACATTTGCTAGTTTATTAGTAACTTGATTGGTCTCACAAAAGACATGATTGATTTTATCCTTGGAAAATACTTTCAAAGATTTCCTACATTTTATAATGATAGCTTGACAGTGATGATCAAGGTTCAGGTACGAAAGTATTACATTTAATCTCTAGGTTCTTAATTCCTGATATTTTAGCCATGTAGAGATTATCACATATTCTCCATATTTATGCAACAACGCTATTAGTTGGACCAAATTTCCTTGCAAAATCAATAACTGCCAATCTTGTGTGATCTCTAAGGATTTTTCCAATATGTACACTTACAATATCATTATTCATTCGATGATAAGAGTCGTCAATATTAAGCTTAGTCATATTTGGAGTTGGTGGAATCCATTTGATTGGGACCTCTACTTTACATTTGGTGTTTTTGTTCATGTTAGTGAGATGAATCCATTTTGAAGCTTTGTGCTTGATGGAAGAGAGCATGCCAACATGTTTATAATTACTCGGCCTAAATAATTTTGAGTTCATGTCCAACAAAGATTATTGATAGTACAAAAGTGAAAATGATGCACCAATCAATATTCCAAGTATTTTTATTTTTATTTTTGCTTTTATTTGAAGCATTACACTTGAACCAAAATGGAGGACTCATTTTAGAGAAGAAGGTGGAGGGAAGGTTTGGGTTGATCTTTTGCCAAATGTTGGCAACAGGGTTGCAGTCATGAAATCTATGTATGAAAGATGTGAGATGGTTACAAAAGGGACAGGTGGGGCCAACAATGATACCTTTGAGCTAGAAGGCTTTTCTTATTGGCAATTTATTATCCATCATGAGCCAAGGAAGAAGATGGGTCCACAACAATACATTAAAGAACCACAACCACAACTAATCTCAAGTGACATTTGGATTAAGGTTAAGGAAAATGTTCTTATAGGAAAGTTTTCATGAATTTACAATGGGAGGTAAATTTCCAAAAGAATGTGTCGTTTATATTATTTATTGTCTAGGAGATGGGTCATGTTTCAATGGTTTAAAGAAGATTATGGGGTATAGGGAAGGATAGTTTAGATAAGTCCTATTGGTCATTGTTGTGACAATCAACAACATAACAGAAAAGTCACTAGAAGTGAGTGGGCCTTCAACTTTTAAAGAAATGGGAAAGGAGTTTATCCATGAATCTACCCAAAACTTGATTGGTTTACCATTGAAGATAGAGTAATGCTTACCTCCCAAAAGGTCCTACTCAACACATGATATGGCTTCCTAGATGGATGAAACGTTGGAGGTGGAAAAGGAGTGTAGAACCCAAAGCAAGTTATGACATTTTTTAAAGCCCCAACAAAGGCTAAAATATGGGATTTGTTATTTAGGTATGTAGATTTAAGACTAAGACCCCTATAAGATTTGGGGAGAATGGTAGCCTACCAAGCAATGTGGTGAATTTTGTGTTTTCCATTGAGAACCCAAAAGAAAACTCCCAGTCCATTTATCAATCACATAAGCTACTTTTTTTTTATGATAACTCAAGAGTTGATTTGGCAAAGAGCAATATGCTTACAAGAGAGAGGCAGTTATATTTCTAACAAACAAGTTTATATTTGATTTTGTTTAGAATGCTATAAAAATTTGAGGATGATGATCTACGATTGGATGTTGAGTATCCTATATCAGGGCTAAGGTCATGAGTGAGTTTTATGTGAAGAGAGATCAATTTGTTTCTCTAAGGAGATCATTGACCTTATAAGTCAAAAAATTGCATTGTCTTTGTTTTGTTGATAGAAAAAGGGTTTAAAGAACTAATGAGTTTGCTTAAGTGTATATGAACTATGATTGATAAACAAAGATACCACAAAATACCTACTCAAAATCATCTCTCAAGTGAAAAATTAAAAAAGCAAACACACTTCAAAGTAAAAGAGAAGATCACATGAAGATAACTAAGACTTATGGTTTAAGGATCATATTTCAAAAGTCTTAGGTTTTATTTTAAAGAGTTAAGTTAAGCAATGTCACATTTTGATCAAAACTCTTTAATTTTTTTAAACACTTGACTTGAAATTCAACTCATATGAATTCATGATTAATCTTGATGTCTAAATCTTTTCAAAGTATTTTAAAACTTATTTGGTTCAGTGGAAACTAGCCGACTAGTCTTAAAACCAATAGACTGGCTTGGTTTAAATGAAGAGCATTAAATGAGTTAAAATCAAATAGTTTGACTGCTACAACAAACCGATCGACTGGTTTAACCAATTACTCAATGGGTTTTGCTTTTATAGAAACTCATTTGTCTCTGTTTAAACTCATTGAATGGTTTTGCCAAAATAATTAACTATTCTGACTAACCAATCCATGGGTTTTCTCATGCAAAAATTTGTTTTCCTATGTTTAAACTCATCGACTAGTTTTACCAAAAAGAGTAGCTAGTTTGAGTAAACCAATCGATTAGTTTGAAGTACACATTAACTGGTTTACTAAACCATGGTACTGTTCATATATGTTCATAGCACTAATTGAGTACAACATTAAACTAATTAATTGATTTCAATAAACTAATTGATTGGTTTGTGTAATGGCATCTTTCTCATCTCAAGTCCGAACATATTCAGTTAACTAGTTTGAAACACTGATCAATTGGTTGTACAACCATTCTACTAGTTTAACCAAACTAATCAATTGGTGTGCATTAAATATTAATTTTCTACCCATTGGATGATATAATTTTTAGGGATTTTGTTCCTAATGGATACACGTTGAGAGTGAGCCTTATAAATAAGCCTCCTCAAGATTTACTTCATCAAATTTTGAATTACATTTCAATGTAAAATTAATCATCTACTCTTAAAATCATTCAATTGCTCATTAAAATTCTCTCAACTTTTGGATTCTGAGTTTTTCGTTGAAAAGGTATTCATTTCTCACTTCTCTTAGCTAGAGTTGCTATAAAATTGTGTTATCTTTTATTATGTCTAGATAGATCACATCTTATCAAAATTTCTACACTTTCATATATTGATTATTGGTGAGAATCAAGTGTAATCACAACCTCCATATAAAATTTATTATAAAAGGGTTAGTAAGTGTTTGCCTATTATTCTTGAGAAAACTTGTTGAGAGTCATTAGAAGATAAATAGGTCAAGTTGTAAATCATCTCTTAGATAGTCATTAAGATTGTGAGGCTCATAAACTGATAGAAGAATTATCATTAATAAAAACATGTTACTATTTAAAATTCAAAAGGGAGAATCTATTGGTAGTTGATGTAGAGAGTAATTTACTCTTGTACCACCCTACATTATGCGTAAATTTTTTATTTGCTATTCTCATTCTACTAAACCCTATTCACCCCCTCTGATTGGAGATGTGGAAAAACATAGCAAGAGTGTTTTTAATGTTGTTGGTGTTATACTCTTTTGCTTTAGTGAAGAGCAAAATAGTACCCGTAAATAAGAGGTGAGAGAAAACCATCTTAATTTTAGCTAGAGAGATTAGGTTTCAGGAATTGTTATTTGTAGCTTCTTGGATCATAGTTGAAAGGACTTCCATACACATAATGAAGATGTATAAAGAAATAGGGTCTTCCTATCTAATTCCTTTAGAGGAATAAAAAGTGTTGGTGGAGGAGCCATTAACAAGCACTTGAAGATTAAGTTAGGTGATGCATAGTGTAATCAATTTAATGAGGTTAGGAAATATATTAAACTAGTGGAGAACCTTTCTAGTGAAGTTTTAATCCAAATGATTGAAGGCCTTTGTGAGGTCAAGTTTGATAGAGAGAAGGCCAACTTTAGCGCTTATTCTTTTATGGATAGCATGCACGACCTCTTTGGTGATGATGATGTTGCGGATGACTCTCCTCATAGCAAAGAAAGATCCCTAAAAAGCTCTGAGAGAACCCTAGAGGGGGTTAATAGGGTTTTTAGAATGGAAATGATATAATAAAGAATTGGCACACAATGTATTGTAGTTTGAGAATGTAATTTTTCTATTTCCACTACCAAAAGGGCTTGTTTTTTGGATTTTGAATATCTAGTGTGTTTATCAATGATCACTCATCTCTTGTTTATGAGACTACTATCTCAATGATCTTTTAGGAGCTTATTTACAAGTTAACTTGGTTATTCTCTTTATGTTTATGGATCTGCTAATCCAATAAATTTCTTAGAAGTTCTTGGCAACACAAAACCTTAGTATAATGAGTGTAACACCCCCATTTTTCCAACCATTTTTTTTTAATTTTAAGATAATACGAAAGCAATAAAACAAAAACCAAAAAATATTACTACTGCACAAAACATAAGAGAGGTGTACCCATCCACCTAATCTATGCTCGATGCAAGCCTAAGACATTCAACCAAATCCATGCATAAGAATTAAAGATAACACGAGAAGGAGATAAAGAGAGACATGTAATAAATGATATGATAAGTTTGCAAAACAAATTATAGGAATAGAGTTAAGAGTTTAGGTAACCAAAAGACAAACACGTCCTAATGCAATGGGAAAAGCCTAACTAAACCACTTAGCATAATTCTCCAATAAAATTAACCTTCCCCATGGCAATGGCTATATAGAGACCTACATCAAGTTTCTTAATCCTACAAAATGCCATTTGATCCCCGAAATAAATTCTAGATCAACATAGTGACCACACAAGGTAGTATCAGTATGGTTAAGTGGTGGTAAAATAAGTCTATTCTATAACATGGAGAAGACTCATGCTGCACCTAGAAGTCATATTCATCACAGTTTAATAAACATGTTAAATAATTCATCATGTAATAAGAACAACACATAATTATTTCATATGTCACAAGCATCAATAAACCATATTATTTGTTATATGACCACATAATCGAACTATTAAAATATTCGAACGACACACCTAAACCTCCACCTTTAGTGTGGGTCATGGTAGTAACACAAGGGTATATAAATCCTTAACATGATATCTTCCAATTGGAGCATCGATCCTCGTATGGGTGTTGGTAGGAGATTACACCAAATGCAAACATGGGAATACCCTTAGAATTGAAGCATCAATTGTAATATGGGTGTTTGTAGGTGATCACACTAAGCGCAAACATGGGCATACCCTCCAAATTGGAGCATTGATCTTAGTATGGGTGTTTATAGGCAATCACACCAAATTTAACACATGAGCATACCCTCCAAATCGGAGCACCGATCCCAGTATGGGTATTTGTAGGTGATCACTCCAAATGCAAACATGGGCATTCCCTCCAAATTGGAGCACTGATCCCAATATGGGTGTTTGTAGGTGATCACACCAAACACAATAGAGTGTGCATATCATAGGTAGCCATGCCTTCTAAGTTGGGTGTTTAGGTGGCTATGCTAAATGCAAGGGATAAATCCACCAATCATAACATACTCTCTATACGAACACCGATACCATCCTATATATAAACCACAACCTAGTAGAATGGGAAAGGTACTGAATGAAAGGAAATGAAACCCCACCAATCATGGTATAACCTTTATACGAGCATCGACACCTTGATGACATGCCACAATATTACTCTTAATCCAATGTACAAGCTACAACTTAGTAATACGGGAAATATATTGAGTAAAAAAAGAAAGTAAATAGCACAAGGCATTAAGCTTATTAACTCCCAATCAACCACCCCAAGAGCTGGAGAAGAAGGCTTAAATGAAATCTTATTTCAATTAGATAAATAATTAGTGATGTCATAATTCATAATAAAATTCTATAAACAGTCCAATTATATGTTTCTAAGAATTGACATTAAACACAACACAAGGCCATAAGCCATATAAATAAATATTATATCATCTTCCTTAATTTCATTATTTTAGGTCAAGGTCACCATTAATCAATCATTTTAATCTGATTATTTAGGGTTGGGATCACAATGAGGTCCATAAATTAAGGTAAAAGCATCACAAAAGCTTTAAAACATCACCATGAAAGAATAACAAAAATAATGAAGCAAAGGCGGAACAATCGATCAATCCCAAGGGCTAATTAACTAGTTGGTCCAAGCAATCGACGATTCTTGCAAGCCAGTCAATGGGTTTTGATAAACTATTTGGTGTGTTTAGGCCAAAACCAAACACTATGGAACACAAAATAACCTTTTGAGGAGTTTGGCAAACTAATATAATGTTCTTATGAACTAGTCGATTGGTTTGGTCAACTCTGGTCATAAAATAATTGGTTGATGGGTTTATCAAAACATGTGACTATTTATGCAAACCAGTCGATAGATTTAACCAACTGATCAACTAGTTTGGACAAAACAACCCAAACCACGCACGACCGAGGTCACCCACTTATATACCACCTATTACCAATTAATCATATCTTAACATGAGAAGATCAAAACTATCGAAAGTAACATGAGATCATACACATCATAAAAATTTATACTTGAATACAATAAAACCATAATTCATGCCTCAATTCATCAACAAGGATAAGATAATATATAAATCATATTACCATCAACCCATGCTCAAATAAATAAGATAAACACGTTATATGCTATCAAAAATCATATGACACCATGCTTAAGATACGGAATAAAAAGATCATTCTCTAATATCGGCTAGAAGATTCAAACTCATATTATACTCACAAGATTCCTACAAAGACAACAATAGGTAAATCATGATCAACACCCCATAAATTACATTCTACTCATGTTACTACTAATAATAACATAATTACATCTTAAACATGCTTATCAATCGACTTTCACCACACTAGTAGTTAAAACATGCTCACATATCCAACTTCAAGGAAGAACTAATAAGAACCACAATAATGCTGAAATCAAGTACATAGGTTCACATCCAAAATCAACCATACACACATATCTAAGATGCATCAAAAGGTCCTAGTTTCCATATGCTACTAATTGAACCGAAGATGCGATACACAAATGGAAAGCTAAAATCATGGAAGTAACTAAACATATGAAGCATGTTTGATGCATAGAACCTATAAATTAGTCACTAAGCTAAAATTTTGATGTATACACTTGATCCACACTAATGGCTAAAAATCCACATGATAGCACAACTCATGCTTACAACCATTCATGTTCACAACTTATATCTTGATCAATTATATAATAAATCACACTTTTCATAGAAGCGTGCTTAAAATCAAAGATATCAACTAATACAAACATGAACACCAAGCCTTATTAGGATAGATATTTGTCTTGCCTTAAAGTAAATATTCTAGCAAAGAAAAAAAATACTTCTAACTTGATGACCAACTACAAGATCCTTAATTATCTAAGGGAATCAAGAATCAAAAAATTAGTAAAACACACTTTAAAATTGATTCAAACAAGAAAAATATAGCAAAGAAGGATAGAGGTACAAATTCTCAACCTTAACTCAAAAGATGGATACCCAAGAGTAGCAAAGAGCAATAAATCTTCAAATTTTTCTAAAATTTAGTCCTTTTTTTTATAGAAAATAAAAAGGAATTGAAGTGAAGATTAAAAATAAGGAAATGAGAAGGGAAACTTGAATTCAAATTGAAGAATAAGAGGTAGGGGCCTTAGTTCTCTTCTAGAATAAGAAAAGGAAAGAAGAGAAAAGAGGCTTTCTACACTTAGTAAAACAAATGCTAAGGGAAGAACAAATAAGGGATATAAAATGAAAAAAAGTTAAATGAGTGTGTCTAAAAGAGAGGGAAATCAAACGAGGAGGGCTTGAGAGGTCTATTGGTCGACCATAAATAAGGAGGGGAGAAGACAAATAGTTGACTTGTAAGGGTGGCGTGGAGTGTTGAGTATAAATCTGTAAGAAAAATAAATGATAAAGCATGGAGTAGGAAGGATAAAGGGTGAAGTCAAGCAATATCATGCCAAGAAAGATTAGTAATAGGGGAAAAAAGTTATACACAAGCTAGAGGAGAGAGGAAAAAAGGTAGGAATAGAGAGAAAATGTGAATTCCTCAAAAGTCATTTTGGGATATTTTTTAACTAAATAAAACCATAGAATTATCTAAATAATGTGTAAATAATTCCAAAGCACAAAAATATACTTATTAGCACACCGATGCTATAATTAGAAGTTTTTATAAGCATTAGAAAGAGAATCAAAGCAAAAAATAAATGGATTTTGGAATTGCAACATAACCAGATGATTGATTTAGGGAAACCAGTAAACTAGTTCTGTTGGGAATGAAAACACTAGTCATTGGGCGTACTAGTTGACTGGTTCAATGAAGCTATTGTTGAAATTTTACATGTTCACCCAATTCCAAGTCCTTTCCAAAACCTGAACCATTTTTTTTATATTAACATAATTTTAAACAAACTTTTGAGAATTTTAGGATTGGATATTGCAATGGGTTTTGAGGAGAGTTGTTGTTAATTACAATATATCTCACAAATGATACAAATATGAAAATAAAAGAACAATATGTGAGTGTAATGTAGCTATAATGAAATAGATATTATAATCAATGAGTAATTTCTAGCTAAGTAAAATGAGCACAAACACTTTTAAAAATATCTCAACTTGAAGTAAGTATGAAAGTGAATAGTTTAGAATTAACTGTAAGTAGGAATAAATAATTGATTTATGTAATTAATGAGAGTTCAAAAGTTTTTTGTATGTTGCCTCATAAATGTTCTTTACACTTATACATTATTGCATAATTGTTGGAGTAAAATATTATATATCCACTACACAAGCAACATGTAGATTTTTTAGCATTTAATACTGCCCAATTGATCGGTTGAGCAAATATGTCGATCGGTTTCTCTGACTAGTTGATTAGTTGTTCAAATAGTCAAAAAAGTGTGTTCAGACCTAAAATGAAAAATATTATTATTATTATACAAACCAGTCGATCTATCATTGAAACTAGTGAATTGATTTTTTCTTAGACATAGTTGGTTATATGAATATATATGAACAATAGAATGGTTTAGTAAATCCATCTATGTGCCCTTTATTCCAGTCAATTGGTTTACTCCCTATGTAAAAACTATTTTACACTTCGTCTCAACCCATGGCTTGGTTGCTCAAACTAGTTGATTTGTTAGTGAACCAGTCAAAGTGTTTAAAAAGAGACAAAATGGGTTTCTATAGAAGTAAAACCTATGGATCGATTATTTAAATTAGTCAATCAATTTTTAAACTAGTCGATTGATTTGTTTAACCAATCAATGTGTTCAAACATAGACCAAATGGATTTCTACAATAGCAAAACCTATGACTATCAAACCAATCGATCTATCTTAAACCAGTCGATTAGTTTTGAAATCCATCAACCAATTTGCTAAACAAACTGATCTGTTTGAGTTTTTATACATTTAGGACCTTGGGTTTGAACCAAACCAGTTTATGAATCTTGAGACTTGTGGATTAGTTTCAGCTAGAACCAATTTTTTTGAAAACACTTTTAAGACATATTAAGATTAAAATCAACAAGATTTTTTTTATCAAATTAGTTTTAATGAATATTTTAAAACATTCCAAGAGATTAAAATCAATTTTTTTTTACTTATTCGACTTTAAAAGATAGCCCAAGACGTGAAATATATATCTTAAGGCCTTGAGTCTTGGTTTACTTGATATAGTCTTCTCTCATACTTTGAAATTTGATTGCTCTTCTAAATGTGCACTTCAAAATTGATTTGATTAAGTGTGTTTTGACTCTTTTTTTTATCAATTGTAGCTCATACATACTTAAATAACTATATTAAATCATTTAAATTCATTCATTATCATCAAAATAAGATTTAAGACATTGATTGGCTTAGGATTTTAATAAGATCCTATGGCCTATTGAATGAGAGGTAAAATTATATTAATAATAGATTTGGTAATGAATTTATAGATGGTGTTGCAAAGGCTAATAGTCCTGGAAATTAACACTGATTTAGGAGTCGGGTTATAGGAATAAGGTAAATTTGTGTAATACTGTAGTGTTTAAAGAATGGTTTAGTAATCCTTTACTCTAAGCCTTGGTAACCAACCCACATAGTTGGTTACCAATCTCGCTCCATAACTGTTAAAGGAATCAAAGAGGTTTCCATCTAGGCCAAGAGATTTATTTGGGCTAAGACTAAAATGGCATTCTTTTATTTCAAATGGTTCTATAGAGTTCTCAAGATGAAGAACTTTAGAGGTATAAAAAATAGCAAGCCAAGAAGGTTTTGGTTTAATCTCAACAATATTATACAAGGATGTAGTGGTAAATATATGAGGAAAATTTTGAATGAATTTATCTTTAATTATTGTAATATTGTGTATCTAATCACCATTAGGGAGCTTTAGGGCTGATATTTTGTTTCTTCCTCTCCTTTTTAAGTCAGATAAGTGGTAGAACTTAGTATTTATATCACTTAAGAAAATTTTATCCATAAAATCTTTTATCCTCTAAAGTTCATCTTCAAGAAGGAGAGTTTCCTCAAGTTATTTTTGGAGGTTATCCTCTTTATGAAGGCTTTAAGGAGTGAGGGAAAATGAGGCTTTAAGTTGAGCGATCAAGCTAGAGAGAGAGAGGGAGGGAGGGAGGGAGAGAGAGAGAGAGAGAGAGAGAGAGAGAGAGAGAGAGAGATGTTATGAGATTCTAGATGCATGAAAAATGTTTACAATGTTTTCTTTGTTAAACATAATCGGATAGAAAGGGAGCAAGGAGATAAAGTGAAGAAAAATGTTATTAAAGGTAGTTTAATGTTTTTTGGAAAAAATAAAGAAATAATTGTTGAGGAGCAAACATAGGTTCAAGTTTTTGTTAGCTTGGGGAGTAAGGTTGGATAGGATAAATTGAAAGTAGGATAGGTGCATGATTAAAGTTGGTATGGTGAAGGTAGTGAACTCTAGCATTAGGAAACAAGGATTACCATGCAACATTATTCCATACATAGTCAAGATGTTTTTGGATAAGGTTATTGTTGTTATTATTTCTAAAATAAGTGAAAGGAAGGCCTACAAAATTGAGGTCTAACATTTTAATTTGGTTCATGCAATCTTGGTAAGTAAACATGTGAAAGTTTCTAGGTTGATTACCACCTAGTCTTTCAAGGGGTTTGATAATGTTTTTAAAGTCTCCAATAAGCACCCAAGGGTTAAAAATGGATGTATATAGGTTAGTAATGTATTCCCAAAAAAGGATTTATTGCTGGAAGTTATGGAAAGTATAAATAACTGAAAAATACCAAGCAGAAAACACCATCGTTAGTTATTGTCTTCGTAAGACTAAACAAAGTATACCATGTTTGTAGGGTATAAGTAAATCCAATAGTAGTTGTATTCAAGACCAAAAGAATACCAGCACAAGCTAAGAAAATAGCAAACCACATCCTTACATGAAGCAGTGATCATGGTCTAACTTTGCTAATCAAAGTTAAATTTGATATTCTTAAAATCTGTTACTACCATTTGTTTCTAGCAGGAGTCACAATAATTAGGTTAGGATGAGGTGCTTTATTTGTTTTATTTCATTAGCTAGCTTTTCTACTTACCAATTGAACATTGATGCCACCCATTGTTAAATACCCATGAAGTTGAATAATATGGATGATCATTGAATTAATATCTTTTCTTTCCTAGTTTGGAATCCTGTTTAGTCCCATTTTTATTTCCCTAATGGTTCACAACACTTATGTGGAACAATTTTTTCCATTGTCCCCATCATTATGGTGCTCTTGTTGAGAGAGGCTCATGCCTAATAGTATATTAACCAGATCATGATCAATGGTAACTAACGTTAGCAATTTAAAGAAGGATACACGAACCAACAAAATACACTTACATAGTTGACAAACATTATTGTTGAAATCTCCTAGACCCAAAATACTCACTAAAACTCCATTAGCAAGTGTGTTGTAGCTAGAATAGCTCAAGCACAAACCAATCAACAAGCTACCACATCCACTTTTCTAGCCAAAAATTAACCCACTATACAAATAACCTATATGACTCTTATATCACTCATTCAACCCATATCCACGTTTAGTGCCTCAGTTTCACCCACTCATGTGCCTATCAATACAACATTGAGCTATAACAAAACTCAACCCCTACTACCATAAGAGCCCACACATGTGAGCTAAACCTATTTGATGAAATGGATATTTTAGGCCTAAATATACTTCACTTTCAATACCACTCCCGCTGAGAAACATATTGACATATTAAGCTTCTATATGGTGGGGAAGTCTTGAGTTGGCTTCAATAGATGTATAAGAGCCAACAATTATCTTCTTGAGGAGACATCAATGAGGCATTGGAAAAAAAACTTTTTATCCCGTCCACCTTTGTTAATCACTAAGCAACTTTATTTAAATTCAAGCAAATCGAGTTGGTTATAGATTATTAATCCAGCTTTGAGGACACTTGTAATTGAGTCTTTGACCTTACAACTCAAGCTATCCTCAATTGCTTCATCTTTGGACCTAGGCCCTAAATTTAAAGATAATTAGCTGTAACAAAACCGATTGACATCTCCTTTGCAATTTCTATGGCGAAATTGATAGAATCAAAACTCAATGAGGTAAAAGCTCCCTTTAATCACATGTTAATTGCCCAAAATACCATCCTTAAGACCATTCCAAATACCAGTAAACCATCCTTACTTCCTTGAACAAGCATACCAAAATTCACCCATACATAAGAAAAACAATTAACCTCTACTAAAATCATAAGGCATAGAACATATGGGTTGTGCTACAATTGTGATGAATGCTAGCATCCGGTCTGCCAATGCAAATATCATTAGTTCCACCTAACCTACGGGGAGGAGATATCAAAACCAGAAACAAAAAATGAAGATGCATCCCTAGAATTAGAAACATTGGAACCACCACCGATCAATCATGATATTTCCCTCTATGTTGTGATAGGCTCGTCCCACCTTAGGACTTTTTGACTAATAGCAATCAAAATTGATTTTAGTGGGCTCCATTAACAGACACAACTACACACATCCTAGAATTATAAAGATTTGGGGATTACCATTGAAACACATTGCAATTTTGGTAGTGGCGGTAGGCAATGGAGAAAAGTTGAGCATAGAAGGAAAATGTTAAAATAGTCAAGCCTCCTTTGAACCTAACTTATATGTTTCAAGATTTGTAGGTGCTAACATGGTCTTGGGGATGGTATGGTTAGAAACCTTAGGCCCATTAATATGGATCATAAGAAGTTGACCATGAAGTTTGATCATAAGAGTAGAACTTTAATGCTAGTTGGACACAACCCACTATTAGTACTTTGCTCAATTTTGATGGGTGAGCTAAGATGAGACCAAAAAACTAGAGGCCAAGATACTTACTATCTCATACAAACACAACCAGTTGAGATATAATAAACCAAGCCCACCACTAAAGTGCACCAGGGAGTCAAAAGCCTTATCAAGGACTCTAATATGGTTTTTTAAGCCCCTAAGGGGTTGGCTACTCATTAAGACTTAGACCATCACATTAATTTAAATCTAATCAATGTAAGGTCGTATCATTACTCACATTTCTAGAAATAAAAGATAGAGAAGTAGATTTGGGAGATGTTGAATGACAATATCATAAGGCCTTATGCTCATCCTTCTTCTTCTTTGGCATTATTTCTAAATAAAGAAGATAAAGCATGGCAATTTTGTGTCGATTACGAAGCTCTTAATGTGATTTCCATCAAAGAAAAATATTGATGTTGATGGTAGATGAATTATTAGATGGGATCCACGGGTTAATGGTGTTGTTAAATTTGAATATTAGAATTAGGTATTTTTCAAATTTAGATACACCCTTTAGACATTTCTAAGATGGCATTTCTAACTCATGAAAGGAACTACAAATTTATGGAAGTACCATTTGATTTTTCTAATGCCCTTTCTACTTTTCAATAGACAATGACCAATATTTTATGTCCATACTTTAGGAGGCTTTTATTGGTATTCTTTGACAATATCCTCATCTATAATACCTTAGAGTGGTATTTAAGGTGCTCACCATTAATTGCCTTTATGCCAAAATGGTTAGGTGTTCTTTTATAAAGATTAAAATTGAATGTTTGAGTCATATTATATCCACTCATGGGGTACAAGTTGACCTTCATAAAGTGAGAGCTATAGTTCTATTAGCGTACACCAACTACTGTTATTGTCATTAGAAGATTTTTGGGTTTAACGTGCTATTATAAACAATTCATGAAAGGATACTGCGATGGCAAGTCCCATAACAAATTTATTGAAGAATAAATCTTTCAAATGGGGCCAACAAGCTTGGGTTTATTTTGAGACCCTAAAACATGTTATGATTTCAACATCCATCTTAGCCCTGACCAACTTCAAAATTCCTTCTCAAGTTGAAACAAATGCATATGGCATTGTTATTAGGGAGGTAATTAGCCAAAAACACCACCCAATCTCCTTCTTCGACAAAATAATCACGCTTAGGATGTAATCAACCTCAACCTATACTTGTGAAATGTTTGGCATGACCTCAGTAGTCCAGCGATAGAGGTAATATCTATTAAGGTCACCTTTCACCATCTTGATCAACCACCAAAGTCTTAAACAATTGATGAACCAAAAAATTGAGACATCTAAGTGACAATGGTAGTTAACCAAGTTGTTGGGATATGGGCTAAAAATAGTGAACAAATTTGGTAAAAGGAACCCTCTAGCCATCATCCTTTCATGATTGGTAAGGGAGGCTTAGGAGAAGCTTAAATTATTTTCACATACTTTATAAAATTTTTTAGACCAATTGAGGAAGGTAATTAAAGAAGAATAAGAACTCTCTTCTATGCTTACTCGATTAAAGGCTGAGATTTGTGAACTTGTTGACTATTCTGAAAGAAATAGTCTTTTATTGTTCTATAATTTGTTGTTAGGTCCTAAAGATGATCAATTGAGGGTTGACATTGTCTAATTTTCCATAATTTGTTTCTTGGGGGGCACTCTAGAGGATAAAATCTCTTGGATCATGTTTTTGCTAACTTATATTGGTCTACTATAGGAAAAATCATGAAAAAATGTGTGTGACATTGTGTTGTATGTATGTAGATTAAACTAGAACATCTGCTACCCAAAGGATTGTTACAACCATTGCCAATAACTCAACAAGTATGGGAGGAAGTGTTAAGGGTTTTCATTATGTATTCCCCAAATTTTTAAAAAGCCTATATTTTAATAAATAAATTTTATTTGGGATAAATTAGCCTTTAAATTTATTTTAATTATTTTATGGATTTTTGAGCATATAAAAATTGATATAAATATTTAATAAATTAAAATAAATATTTTTTTATTTTATCATACTCTTATTATTTAAATAATTTTTCAAATCATTACTTTACTAAAATTATCTTTTTAAAACCCTTATATTTTAATTATATTAAATTAAATTATTAAATAAATTTATTACCCCAAAATATGGTATTTTATTATTTTATAAATTAAATCATTTTAGTTAAACCCATTTTCCTTTTCTTTCTCCTTTTTTCTCTTTTTTCCCTCTTTTTCCTTTTCTTTCCTTTCCTTCTCTTCCTTATTTTTCTTTTTCCCCGACCTGGGCCAGCCCGTTGGCCCAACCTCACCCTTTCCCCTGCGCGGGCTAGCTCCCGCACCTCTCCTCCCCTCTCCCGGCCGGTTCGGCCTTTCTTTTCTTTCTTTTTCTTTTCCCCTGGACCGCCGGTCCAACCCTCCACTTCGTCTTCAACCTCCAGCTCAAGCCTGCAATCGAGATTTTCGCCGAAAAAAGCCTGCAACAACAACACCTAACTGCACCGGCCATTCCTCCCCTCTCCTCCCTGTTGACTTCCCTGCCATTTCGACAGGGCCACCTCTCCCTTCTCCTACACGCCATCTCTCTCTCCCCCCGACAACTCACGGTCTGCACACGCAGACCTGCGCCGGCCATTCTCGCCGGACAGAAGCCCATAACCCTGCCCCCTACTTTGCCACGCGTCCTTGTCGTTTTCCCTTCCCAATTGGCCTATGAATAGCCCCGAAGGCTGCCATAATCGGGATTGGAATTTGGCAGCCCAGAAAACCAAAACGCGCGCCACCCCTTGTTTAGCTAGCCATTCCTCCGCCGTCGGCCGCCTTTGCCGCCCACTCCGGCCACCAAAATTCTCCCTGCACCGCCCTCTATACAACCCAACCACTAGCCTTCCTTGCCCTGCCTTGCATGAGCCGCCCCAGCCGTGCGAAATTGCCTTCCCGAACAACGCCCTTTGACTTGTGCTACCCTTTGTGTTGCCGGTTGCCGCCGGTTCCACCACTAGCAGCGCCACCTCTACCTCCCAAAACAGCCAGGGAATCCTGCCCTACCACCCCACACCTCCATTTTACCCTACTTCCCTCTCCCCTAGCCTCCACATCCACCTCTCCAATACTTCCTTCCTCCACCGCCGCCGCCGCGTCGCCACCGGCTCCTCCACCTAGCCTAGGTTGTTCCCCAACTCTTTAATCCCTAAACCCTATATATTAAATGTGATAATGATTTTTAATATTATTAACTATTATTATTAGTGTTATTATGATTATTATTATGATTATTATTAATATTACTATTACTATTATTACTATTATTACTACCACTATTATTACTATTATGTCCTAACATTTATCCTGAAGAACTTCTAATTAATGGTATTAATTAATACTAAAACCTTGTTATGTTATTATTATTATTATTATTATTATTATTATTATTATTACTATTACTATTACCAATATTATTATTATTATTGTGATTATTATTATTATTATTACTATCATTATCACTATCATTACTATTATTATTATTATTATTATTATTATTATTATTATTATTATTATTATTATTATTAGTATTAGTATTATTATGTTTATTATTCTAACTATTATTATCATTGTTATTATCTCTATTATTATTATTTTTAGTATTCTTATTATTATTTGTATTATTACTATTATTATTATTATTATTATTATTATTATTATTATTGTTATTGTTATTATTATTATTATTATTATCATCATCATCATCATCATCATGATTATGGTTGTTGTTATTATCATTATTATTATTATTACTAATACTACTACGATTTCAATTATTATTATCATCATTATTATCATTATAACCATTATTATTAGTATTATTATTAATAATATTGTTATTAGTAATATTGAAACCCTTACTTTAATACTATGAATATTACTAAGACTTACTTTGATTAGTGGTGATTTGTTTAACTATCTTGAGAATAATAATAACCCTACCTTTTAATTATAAACTACTACTATTAATATTAGCCTTAGTAGTAGGCCATGATAGGGATAAGATAGGAAAATTATGGTAATTCTGGTAGAGGGAGATTAACCCTTAGTATTTCCCTCTTATAGGTGAACCAGGTCAAAACCCTCAGGAGGCGTAGGAGCGTGCTCCAAGCCCGACTACGTTTTAGGTAAGGACGTAGCTAAGGCCGCCTATGTGTTACATGTTTTACTTGCCTTGGATGCCTTGTACGATGTATATGTTGTGTTCTATATGTTATTATCTTATCTGTTTTTATGTGTAGCGCAGCTTTGAACCGAGGTATGTTCACGTGCTCTTGTTTGGTATGTGCTAATATGGATATGATGCAAATATGATGTGATGTGACCCTTAGGACATGCATGCTAGGTTATTTGATGAGGTGTTGTGGAATGGGGGCATGAAAGAGAAAAATGAGAAATTAAGATAACCAAAGGGAAGTAAGTTGGCTAATGTAGGTAAGGATGACCTAGGTAATCTATGATCCATGTATGGACGAGAAAAGGGGGAATTAAATAAAATAAAAGAGTGGGAGAAACTAAGGTTACATGGGAGAACTAGGGTTTGCATGGAAATAGTAGGGTTTGGCATGGTAGAGATCAAGGGGTTTGCATGGGGAGGTTAAGGTCCGCATGCGGGCGAACCTTACGTATGGAAGGTTACTTTGGGACGTGGGGAAGGCAATGGAAGGTTTGTTTGGGATTCTAGAGGCTCGAGGTGAAAAATAGTACGTAGGATAATATAAGGGTACCTAGGGACCAACTAGGGTTTGGGGAGGAAACCCTAATTTGAGAAGGCGGAAAAAGAAAAAGAAAATAATAAAAATAAACGAGGAGTAGCGAGGTATGGGGGGAGAGTTGAGTTTGAAGGTCATGACATGTGGGGCGTTAAAATAGTGTGGGTTGTGGGAAGCAGAGAAGGAAGGGCCACATAGGTCTATATTAGGATTTCTGGTGAAAACCCTAGGGCAAGGTGGTGAGTAGACCTTGGGGTATAAGGTGGTGGGCCTTGACCCACACACTTAGAAGTTGGGTTCCCGGTGTGAAAAAGTGGGTTATGGGAAGGATGTCGAGGTGAGTTAGGAGGTGCAGAAGTCTCAAGATATGGACAGACCCTCTTGGGAGGATAAGGGCAGATATAGTTAGCCATGCATGTCAAGGGTGAAATTATTTCGAATAAGGCATGTTAAGACACTAATCTCTTACAGAGGAAGATGTTGAGCCGGACCCAGACCGGTCCACCAGTGAATAATTGTGGCTAGGGCTAGGGTGCCCTACATGACCGGTCCACCGGTGAATAATAGTGGCAGGGTATGTTACCCTCATGACCGTTCCACTGGCTATAATAGTGGGGGATTCTGTGCTCAACAAACCAATCATAATAATGATAAGACATGGGAAAGATACGAATAATTACAGTTGAACACTTTGTGAGTCAGGGCTAGACTAGTCCACCGGCAAATAATAGTGGCAGGGTATGTTACCCTCGTGACCGGTCCACCGGCTAAAATAGTGGCAGGGCATGTACACTCGTGACCATTCCACCGGCTATAATAGTGGGGTTCCCGCACTTACATGGATTGATAAAGACTGATGTGAATCGATTATATTTATCAGAGATCTAAAGAATAAGTTATCCGGTCCATAGTCGGTATTGTTTATTTGTGTTATCGCATGTTGTCTACGTAATTATGCCATGTATGCTATGTCATGTGTCTTTGTGTATGTTGGCCTTAGTGCGTCTGTTACCTTACTCAGTACGTAGCGTACTGATCACCCGTTTCATGGGTGCTGCTAATTCCCACGAGCAGAAGACCCGTCTGAGTTTGTATAGGTAGGGGACGATGTCTTCGATGCCTACGATGCTTACAAGGCATCGAGCAAGGCTAAGAGTTGAGCTTGGAACTAGCTTGGGGGTCGAGAGTGACGTGGTCAGAGTTCATCCTCCGTTTTGTTTCCCTGTATTATTATATTTTGTTTTATTCCGTTGTGTTATGTCCTCTGACATATGGTACTTTAAAACTGTACTTTGGGTTGTACCCTTTTGATTTCCGCACTCTAATTCCATATGACTTGTGTTTTTATTAGTGACTCGTATTTGATGTTATTCTTATTTAGCCTTAGCACTTAGTATCGGGACGATAGGAGTGAACCGATCCGGTACTAAGTGTGGCGGTAATGCCCCTGAGTTTACGGTTTTATCTTCCTGCTTCCACTAAAACCCTTTTAATTAAACGAAATTTTTTAGTAGTAAATTTTGGGGTGTTACACATTACTGGCATTCCCTCATCTATAGGAAAGGAGATAGTATGGATTGTAGTTGATTGACTCACCAAATATACACATTTCTATGTGCTACCAATAGGGACTACTATAGTTGAGCTCACCGATTACTTTGTTTGTGAGTATGTCTGGTTACATGGTTACCTTAATTCTATTTTGTTATATTGCGACCAACTATTTTTCAACCATTACCAAAAGGAGATGCATTAGTTGTAGAGTATCAAGTAGCTTATAAGTAGCTCCTATCACCGACAAACCAATGGGCAGTCTAAAGATGTGAACCACTATATGAAAACTTACTTGTGATCTTTTGCTAGAGATAAGCCTCACTAATGGATCTAATTCCTCCCTTGGGTTGAGTGCTTGTACAATACTAGCCTCCATGGTTTGATGAGGGTGGCCCTTTCAAGCAATATATGGTCAACCTTCTTGTTCTCAACTATAATAAAGGATGCACCATAATTTCTTCCTTAGGCATTAGCTTGTTGGATTAAGCTACAATAATAGATAAACTCAAGTGCAATTTGCAAAACATTTTAACCCAAGATGAAAATTTAGGTATATAATCACCATTGGGATAAGGAGTTTGTAATGGGTGATTGAATGTTTGTAAAAGTACAAGCATAGCTCCAACAATTAGTGGCACAAGAAATAAACTTTCCAAGAGATACTATGATCTTCATGTCCCCTCGTGGGTTGCTATGCCATAAGTGGCAATGGAGCTTGTTACTGCTCATGCTACCTGACACGTTGCACAAGTTGTGCTAACATCACAAATGCTTCGTTTAGTTAAGAAGTTTGACTCGATAATGCCACAACACACTAAAAAATAGAAAACATGTTAAGGAAAATATCCTATCTTACTAATCCTATAAACTTATATCACATAATCACATCCACATGTAAAATTCACTCAACCCATTGGGCTTATTCGGATTTTGCAAGACACTTGAATTGTTATTGAAAATCAAAACAAAAGAAGGTAAAACATTTAGGATTTAGAAACCAAAGCTCTAATATAAACTTGTAACAATCTAAAATTTATAACTTAAACATTTCATTGAAGTGGAATGCTAAACATAAATACATGGGTGTTGCCACCATATCCAATATAAAGTATGTGTAGAAAATACCTAAATGATGTTAGGTTAAAGATTAAAAGGTAACTAATATCCCTTAGAGTAGTTATAGTTGGTAGCTAATCTAAGATTGATATAATATTAAAAAAAAACTAGTGGAAGAATATGAGAAACATAACTAATAAATAGAAGAGATTGATATGCAATAAATGTATTAGCTATAGGAGACCAAATCCAAAACAAATAACAAAAAGTGATATAGAGATGTTTAGGTACAAATAGACTACAAATATCCATATTTGGATGAGAAAAAAACAACTAATAAGGTGTACCAAATATTCCTATTCTAAGCCCAAACCTCTCCTCAAAATCCACAATGTCCTCTACTAAACTTTGTACACATACACCTAAAAATGAAAAAAAGAGTTATAAAATTAGTACAATGCACATCCTAAGTAAATTAAATAAACTAAAACTGATAAAATGCAACACTTATGACACATAGGATTATTCTCAAAGAGTAAGAATATAATAAAACATGCTAATAAATTATTCATGATCAAATTCATCAAAAATAACTATTCATACTACTCATAACAATTCTTAATATTCCTTCCAAAACCCTAAAATAACATGAAACGCTTAGGAAAATCTGAAAATTCGAAAGTATGACATTTCATGTATGAAAAATAATAATTCACACACATATGAGGTCCACTGGTTATTATGTTCCTTTATACATTATCACGTACTCCACCAATTTCCACATTTATCATATTATCATGCTTTCAGCTATACTAAAATAACATATTTTCACATTGTATGTTTCTTATGTTCCATATCCATTAGGTATCTTGTACATGGGAACCATGTATCTCCTATGCCTCATGGGCATCAAGTAACTAAAACATGAGAGCCATTTATTTTCTATGTCTGGTGGACATCATGTAACTTCCACTTTAATTAGTATTAGAAGGAGCAACCAATCACCAATATTAGAAGGTCATTTAGGGTGATCCTAGCTACTAGGGAAAAAGATCCTATTGAACATGATCTCATGAGCTACAAAGTCATAAAATAACTGTTTATTGTGCTAAAAGAGTATTTGGTAACATTCCAAAGCACATATGGTATATGGATCTCATGTTAACTATGGTCGCTCTATCCTTAAGTTCCTTATATGAATTTTAAGTCCTCTATCAAGTAAAAAGGGGTCTAGATAATGTATAAGTCATTAGCTATATCTGAAATGAACTCTCAAAGGCTAAATTGAGCCTAGGTGTATAATTTGTGCCTCATATGTTATATATGTGATCCTCATCACAAAGGTAAATGATCTTTTCTTATTTTAATATAATCCTTCACTTTAAAATTTACCAATTTATCATATATATTGTTGACCACCACCTAAAACATAAGCCCATACACCATTTTAGGGAAAAGTTACTATTTATGATAAACTACTACTGCTGTTGTCAAGAAGTGTAGAAATTTGGCAATATGATTACATTTAAAAACAAAAAAATTAATTAATTATAGGGTACACTATTCATGTCAAATTGTTATTTGGAAGGCTAAATCAATAGTTGTGGTCAATCATTGGCTTTAAATATATCACTAAATGCTTTTAGATGCAAAATGACCAGATTAACCTTAATATGGCATTATTTAATAAATTATGAAAAAAAGAGTAAAAACTCTCTAAAATTCATGAATTTAAACAATAAGAATTAATAATCAATAATTAGAATGTTAGAACATCAAAATGAAGGGGGGTGGAAATCAAGTTGCATATAAAATGCTTATGAATCCCCTAAACCCTAAAAAACACTAAAAATACCATAACTCTTAGCATAAAAAGATCTAACAATTGAAACTTTTTATATTATTTAGTACATACATGAAAAGAACATTATAATGACAAGTACATTAAAAAAATTTCATATCACAAGTTGATGGAAGAAAATGTTATTTTTCTTGCTAACACTTCATCAAATTGTAACTTAAGATATACAAATCCAAACCAATACTTTTAATACATGAAATTGCATCTAAAAAACCTAATCAATCCAATTAAATCATCAAAATTCAGAAAAGAGTGCAAGAACCCATAATTCAAAATAATGGCTGAATGGCCCAAATATGACAAAAATTACCAACTTCAACACAACAACACATTAAAGCATGATAACACTTAAATTTCCATATACTTTTAGTATAATTTAGTTTACTTAGATCCTAGATCCAATATTAGAAAAAATCAGCCTAAGGATCCAACTTCTCTACCTCCTTGAATACCTTAAACAAAAGCCAACAAAAATAGGCAAAACAATTTCTACAATGTAAATTAAATCAGATAAAAGCAACAAACAAGGTTATAAGGATTACACTTCCTTATAATAAGATTATAACATTTATAAAGAGGTCATAAAGACTATTCATTAATTATTTTAATTTTTATCACCAAATTATTTAAAGAAAGTAATAAAGAGCTAATAAATAAAATTAAGGATGTAAAAATAAGAAACTAAAGTGCACCAAATGAGAGAAATAGAGAAGACAAGGAGCTAAATTATTGGGCTAAAAGGTACAAAAATGTAGAATAAATTATGTGATAACTTTGTTTGGCTATGTCCAAATATTTAGGGAATTAAATGATTAATATAAGGAAAAACTAAAAATAATAATAAAAAAGAACAAACCTTATCTCATTTGACATGTCCCATGAGTTAATTAGAGTGTACTAATTTCAATTAGAATATTTTTGATGGATAATTACAAATTTGAGATAACTAAGCTAGGTTAAGTGTGAAGAAAATTCAGTTTCAAGAGTTAATTATGCCAAAAGTTACAAAATTTATCTAAAAATGTCAAAAATAATTTAAGCACACTCTTAGTTAATTTCTAGCTAAATATATAATAGAATATAAATATCCCTAAATTTTTGTTAGCTAAAGTGTTTGTTTTGGGTCTTAAAATGTGATATTGGGCAAAAAAGATGGTGAAAGTCCCCCTTCTTCTAAAAAAAATTCATTTTTAAAAAAAGGATAGAAAAATTGATAAAACAAGGAATTAAAATATGATCAGTTCAGAATGACTCGAAAGAAGTTTAATGACCAAAAGTGACTAAGAAGTATTATAAAACTCAAAACTATAAAGAAATGTTAAGAAGTATGAAACAAAATGTTTCAACAATTTAATGAAAACTTCAAACCTTTGAAATGATGCAATATATCCAACTTTAAACTAAATTTCTTATAATAATAATAATGATAAAAACATTTGAGAAATATAGGGTATTATAGCCAATTTAGGATAAACAACATTGAAGAACATGAAAATAACTAATACGTACTCATAGGTGAAAAGTCATGCTCGCAAAGGATGACTCATGGAGTGTAGGCTAGCAAAGATAGTCAATCTAGCTCCACTTAACTAGTTTATTACTTTCTTTGATATGAAGACTATAACATTGGCCACACCAAGTCATTATGCATTGGTAATTGAACCATTCACGGCCTACTATTTGAGAAAGAGGATCCTACTCAATAAAAACAACTCATAAAATGCCATCTTACTTAACACTAGTAGATAGATGATGATCCCTAAAGATCAAATCCAGAAACAACACACAATACTCATAACATTTAGTGGTTAGCAAAAATACATAATTGGTGTGGTCTTAGCCGGTACACAATTTAAACCATCTTGTTATCACTTTTAGTACTAACAAATAAGGGTATCATTCTAAACCGGGGATTGAGAGGGCTCACCTCTATTTAACTAACTTAAAATAAAAATAAAAATAAAAACCCTAAATAACACAAAATAAATAAATAAGAAAAATACTAATGGGGGTTATAAAAATAGAAGATGATGAAAATAATAAAATAAATAAATAAATAAATAAATAAAATAATAATAGAAATAATTGAAAACGGCAAATATGATAAATTTAGGGAAATTGAAATCTACCACTAGATTGGGTCAAAATATAATATTAATTTACAAGTCATTATTTAATCATGAGAATGAGATCGACCAAGTTGTACACCAAAAGCAGATAATTCCCTTAATTAATTAATACGACAAATCACCAATATTAACCCTATTAAATACTAGCAGTATAGCAACAACAAGTAGCTCCTATATTTAACTAGATATAATGCATTAAGTATAATTGGAAGACTATCAATATAAGTACCCAAACTAGTGCACTAAGCATGTCTGACTGTATTTCCTTTCCTTGATCCACACGTATCTAAACGTTTTACTACTTCGGTTAGAATCACAAAACTATTAGGTGAATTGTTATCTAACATATCTGTAATTTATACATATAAATTCTATTATATTTATATGGCCACCTAGCAAGTAAATAATCCTACATACTGTCACTTATGAGTAAACTAGAATAAGGCATACACCAAATGAATTATACTTGACAGAATTATATATATAGAGTCAATGAACTATCTCACGAAACGAAGAAAATAGAATTATATCTGAAACCCTAATCTAGGGTTTTAATTTATTTTCTAGTAAAAAATATTCAGCTAACCATAACTATTGAATTAAATACATAGAAATATATATCCAAACTATAAATTAAAAATAGAGAAGAAATAACCAAAATTGATTATTGATAAAAGATCAAGAATTTATTTAGATGAAAAATTAATTTCATCTAAATTAATTTCTACTGGTATAAATTTTTTCCTCTTATTTTCTCTTTTCCTTTGCCTTTATTTCTGTGCAAATATTACTTTTCTTTTTTGTGTCCTCGGTGCTGATGCTGGCTTCTTCTTCTTTGGCACAGGCTTCGTGCAATTTTCCTCTCTGGCGGCTGCTCCCTGGCCTTTGTCGCTTTCCGTGTCGTCCATCGCTCGTCGTCCTTTCTTCCCTTCACTGATGCCACCCCTGTACAACTTTTTCTTTCTTTCTGTGTGGCCCTGCCGCTCCTTTTATTTCTCGTTCGCTCTTTTCTGCCTCTACACGTCAGTAGTGATGCACGGAAACGGGGACAGGAACGGGGAAACAGGGACGGGACGAAACGCAGAAACGTCATTTTTTAAAAATTTAGGAAACGGGGACGGCATGAAACGTTAAAAAAATTATATATATATTTTTAAAAAATAGGTTAAATTTATTAAAATTTAGAGAGAAAAATAAAATAAAATTTTATATTAGTTAATTTTAACTATTAATAATAATTTTTTAATAAAAATTAGTTAAATAATATATTTTTAATAAAAATATTAATTAAATAATTTTAATATAAATTTTAATCCGAAGAAGTTTCCGATAAGTTTCCGGGACGGGAAACGTTTCCGGTACGGGAAAGCCGTTTCCGTGCATCACAGCACGTCAGCCCTCGCTGACTTGTCTCGTGGCCCACTCTTCTACCACTCTGCTGCTCGTCTTATGCGGCTTCTTTTCTTTCATTTTTCTTCAGGCCTTTGGGCCTTCGACTCTTGGGCCGTTGGTCTAAAGGTCCGAGTTTTTTTTTCTTTTCTTTTATTTGAAAGCAATACCTATAAAATAAAATTTAATAAAAATTAATAAATAATATTATATTCTAAATTTATTTAATTTATATCATTTTAGCTTAAATAATAATATTTATGCAATTATTACTACTTAAGCATAAAATCATAATTATTCACCTTTATTACTTAAATAAAATACTAAAAACTAAGATTATAAGGGTATAAAATATGAACTTATCAATAATGATAGAAACCTAGTTATAGATTTATGTAAAAGGACTTAACTTTAACACCAAATTTTTGGTATATTATTGCCTCTTCATTTATAATATCATATTTGGTCAATCTTGGATACACAAGATGTGAGTATCACCCTTGACATATCACTATATGATATGCTTCCTAACTTAGTGGAGAGTAAGGAAAATTGACAACACCTAGAGAGTTGTCCAAGCTTTCTACTAGAGCATGCTTAAGGAAAAGTCATATGCCTTCTAGAAATCATAGTCAAAATTGTTGCCATAACAACCATAAGATCCCCCACTGAAGAAGCTTATTGAAATACAAATCAACCTAAATATTCTATGGTAGACCATGATGATCTAGTTAGATCTTAATCGGACCATCTAGATTCTTTAATCAAGTTCTTGATGAAGAAACATGATTTTTTTTCTTGGTTCTACCTAAATATGATTAGCATCAACCTGGATACATGCACTTAATCTATCTAGGTTGATTCAAACCATCCCCAAGTGAAGTAGAAATGCAAAAAATTTAGACCCAAATGTAACAAGATTATCACTGAGGAAATCCATAAGCACTTAAACATCAATTTCATCTCGATAACCCACTACCCTAATTAGTTTGCTAATGTAATGGTGGTAAAATATAAAATTGAGAGGTGGAGGATATGTATGTACTTCACAGACCTAAATAAAACATGCTTCATGGATACCATCTCTGTAACACACTATATTCTCAAACATCAAATTCCATAAAATATCAATTTTGATTTATGAGTTTTGATTTTTAATTTTATTTAGATTGAGTTATTTTGTTTAAATCACAATTCTCTTATATTTTTTTTATTGATGTTTTGATTTCTTTAATAGTTTATCATTGTTTTTGAATTCATATCAAAACTTATTTAATCATTTGTTATTGTGAATATCTCTAGATAAATTCATTCACAGCTATGATTTTATTAAATATACGTGTTTTGATTTCTAATTAAAATTTATTTTTATCTCTATCATGTTTTTTATTGTAATAATTTTAATTAATTTTTTTACTATAAATTCATTTTATAAATATGAATTTATTTTACAATTATATTTTGTTAATGAATATAAATTATTTTAAATTATAAAACCCTTTTAAAGTAGTAAAATTATTTTAACAATTTTTATCTATAGCAAATATTTATGTTATGAATTTATTTAATTTTACAAAGATGATAAGATATTGTAAAATTATTAAATTAAAGGTTTTACAATTTATTTATGATTTTCTTTTTGAAATTACTTTTTTTTTTCAATTTTGGTTGTTGTAGTTTTTTTTTCAAATATATTTTAAATTACTTATAGTCACTCAAAGTTTTATGAAATATTTTTCTAATGAATTTTTTTAATATTAATTTGAAAGCATGTTTTTATTTTAATAAGTGTTATTAACTATTTTAAATAAATACTTTTATTATTTAAGTCTTTTTATTTTCTCTGCAAAATCTATTTATAGATTTATACAAAATTATTTTAGTTGAATTTTATTCTAATAAAAAATATCTTTTGCCTCCCTTATTTTTTTATATTTTCTCAAGAAAAAAAAAACTAGTCCCATCAGCTTATTGACCTCCCCTTTCCTTAATTTCTCTCTTTCCTGTTCTTACTTTTTAAATGTGTAAATCCTTAACCCCGACCTTCTTTCCATAGGTCCTACCCCTTCAACCTAGGCTACCACATTGAACTATCACCATTGGACAACGAGACTACAAGAGCATGTAATAGAATAAGATGACAACAATATTAATGTTTACAATGCTAGCAATAACAACGTTAAAGCAGTGACACATCAATGCACACAACCAACAAATCACCAACTCGAGCCACCATAACAACACTCATCCATCACTAAAGCTCTAGTTTGACCACTTGAGTACCAATGCTGCTCCTCTTTGCCTCAATTGAGCTCCTTTATGCTTGTAATAATATATTTTTGTTTGTCATGATCTTCAATGCCTAACTTCTAAGTTGACTATTTTTGGATGAATTATCTCTGATTAAGCTAAATTGATTGATAGATTATTTATATTTTAATTTTGTGACTCATTTTTAGTAGTTAATTATATTATGTGTGGTTGATTTATGAAATTTAAATTTCAACTCAGTTATTTTTAGATTACTCGAGTTCGTCCAATGTTAAGTTTTTTTTTTAGAAATTAATTGAGTAAAATGCTTTGAAATATATTTAATAACAGGTTAGAAGTGGCAATTTGATAAAATAAAGAAAAGTCAATTGGAATGATATTTCTAATTAAAAACTCTTGTGGTTTTGAAATTTTATTGATTCTTAAGTTATTTTATTAAACATACCATATAATATTTTTATAATATATCTAGTTCCATTTTTAAACATTCAATTTGGATAAATTAATTAGTTGATTGGATTTATGTATTGGGTATAAAACCCTAATTCCATAAGTGACTTTCTAGAATTGGTTGATATTGTGTTTCCATTTGCTAAAATTTATTGTCTGGATTTATTTAGAATTGGTTTGATTGTGTTTTTATACCTTTTAATTTGGATTAATTAATTTGGGTTGGCCAAATTTGTATTTTGGACTTAAAACCCCTAAATTATGGGAATGGTTTTATGTAATAGATTCATATGTGATTCTTTTACCTTGGTGATTATTCATTTTGATTTAAAATTGATTTAATTGCATTTTTATCTTATTATTTTGGATCAATTATCCAAAATTGATTGGTTTGATGTTTTAGGTTGTAAACCTTAATTAATTGTTTAAGTTGTTTATAATAAAATTGGTTTTTATTTCTATTATTTTTCTCCATTTTGATTAGTTTTTCTAACTTAAGCCTTACATTTCAAACAAAAATCTAGAAAGGCATTTGATGGATCTAAGAAGCTCTGCAAATATCCTTCTATCTTTTTCTTAAGCTTAAAATAATAGGCAAACTCAGTTAAACACTTAGGTGATTGGAAATTGTGTGTTATCATTATTGTTTCCTCTTCTTAAATGATTAAAGTGTGTATCCCCTCTATGAGTTTGATAATCAAGTTTACTTTAGTACTTGGTTTTAGGCTTGAACATTCCTTAGATTTTCTATTTCATGTACATGAGGTTATAAATTGAGTATGAAAAATGCAAGAATGGGATGGTTGGGAACTTGGATGTTTGGTTAGATCTATGTATGTTCGGCCTTTGACCCATCAGGATGAGATTATTACATTAAGCCTATATGTTTGTTATTTGGGTTATAAATCTTATTGAATGTGCCTATGGATTTTAGCATGGTTTTATGTAGGTTAAATAGCATGAATGCATAATAGAATAGTTGTATTCAATTAAGAGAGCATGTGGAATTGTAATAAGTGATTTGATAAGCTTTTGTGTATATTTGAGTGGTAATTATGTATATTGATACCAAATTATTCATTTTAAATAGTAAAATTGTTGGTATGTTTATACTCCAAAGATGGTTAATAATTCAAGTGATAATTAAAAAAAATAAATGAGATAAAGATGAGTTTTGTTGGCTACCCGTAATGAGTCAACTAATGATTATATATAGTCCACCTTATATAACCTTATGTTGGCCTCTGATTTAAGGTTGTATAATATATGCCTTCCATGTGACTTCATATGGTGTTGTAGCAAATTTTTTGTTTACTATTAGTTTATATGCTTTTACTGATGTCCTTCTTTCTACTTTATAGGTGACTTATAAGTCATATAAAGGGTGCACATATAAGAATTTAGGATACTTAGTCGTTTTTGTGGACGTTTTAAGTATTTGTGATCTTAATGATTATTCCATGGATGTCTTGCATTTATGTGCTCTTAATGATTATTTCATGGATGTCTTGAGTCTTTGTGCTCTTAAATTTTTTTTGTGGGTGTCTCGAGTCTCAATGTTTTTGACACTTATTTCATGGATGTCCTGTAGCCTCTTTGCTTATAAATTTATAAGTGATGTGTGTGGTATAATGTATTTTAGTAAAATAATGGATATTAGGAATTTATGTCAATGGAAATAATTGAAGTCTATGTGAGCACTAATGAATAATATGGATAGTGTGAATGTACTATGATCTTCTGTTATAGTCAGTTCTTCTATTTTTATGTCTAGTCATGTTGTTTGGTGTATTCATGTGCTTATGTCTTTTTGTAATCCTTTTATGATATCACATGGATTGTGAATTCTCCTACTTATATTGTTATTATGCATAGCTTGTTCTTTTACATCCCATGATCATATATGATAGCAGATTTTGTCATGCCTTACCTATTATACCATGACAAGGTGATAATATGTGAGAAATCCATCGATATTGTAGTATTACATTTTAATAAATGTTTCATTTTACGTGTATCATGATCAAATATTGAATGGATGTGTGCTATCATTATGTGTTTTATGTTGTTTACTTAGTGCATCATCGTACTAATACTATGATAGTTTAGATATCTATATGCGGGCACCCTTGCTTGATTTCTTCTATGATCTTTGACATAGGGTTGCATCTCTCGAGCACTTTTATATTTATTTTTTCAAATATTTTATGTTTCAAGAAATAGTGTTAGAAATTTTATATGGTGTTGTGTTATATTTTGTTGCTTGGTTGGGATTTTGAAAATTCGGGTTCACCTTGTAGGTTTTCCACTAATTTATCTATGATGGTTTTTTAAAATTTTCTATTGAATTTATTAGCAATGTTTTATTTTAGTGATTATTATAGATGTTGTTTCATGTTTTGTTGGATAGAATTTTATCCTTATGAAATGCCCCGAAAAATTCTAATATTAAATATTATATTTAAATGAGATTTTATCATAAATAGTAATTAAATAAATTATTTTGATTAAAATAAAAGGAAATTAATTAGGAAAATCAAGGATAAATTTATAAGTATGTTAATTAAGAGAAATTGGGTATTTTAGCTAATTAAGGATTTGTATTTTAGAAATTAACTAAATAAATTATTTTATTTAAAATAATGAGGAGAAAATAGTTTCAAATTAATATTAATTTTATAAATAATTTAATGGAAGAAAATTAGGGTGTTTTGCTAATTAAAATGGAATTTATGGAAAATATTTTAAATATCCTAATTTAGCCTAAAAAGGGATTTAAATTTAATTTTATTTAAATATTATTATTTTTAAATATCCTAAATATTCAGATTAATTTAATTGGCCCTAATCTAATTATTTTTTCTCCTTTCCTTTTTCCCTTTTTTCTTTTTCTTTCTTCCTTTTTCCTTACCTTTTTCCTTACCTTTTTCTTTCTTTTTCTTCTTTTTCTTTTTCCTCTTCTTTTTCCCCGAACTGGGCCACCTGCGGCCCAGTCTTCTTCTTCTTCTTCCTTTCCTTCGGCCCAGCCCGCGCGACGCTGCCTTCTTCTTCCGTCCTTCCAGCGCCGCGTTTTGCCTCCTTTTCCACCGAAACTGGTCGTTCCATTTAAACCCTTACCGCTCACGCCGAACCGCCCGGTTTCCCTTCTTTTCTTTCTTTCTTTTCCTTCGCGAACCGCCCGGCCAGCCCATCTTCTTCTTCCTCCTTTCCCCGTCATCGACGACGCTGCAACGCTGGCTGCCATCAATGGTGTCTCCGGCTATGGTAATTAATACCGGCCGTTTCTTGTCTCATTGTCTTCCTTTTAACTCCAGAAATAACTTCATATAATTATTTGACGTTAACTCTCGGCCGTTTCTCCTCCCCAACCTCTTGAAACCCCAAAGCCAACCAAACGTCGACCGACCGTTTAACGCCACCGGCCACCCAAATTATTGCAATTAAAACTTTCATGTCGACCTCCAGCTCCTCATTATCCATTCCAACATCTATAAATAGCCTTGTTATAGGAGTTTTTATAATTTTTCTTTCCCGAAACCCTAAGCCCGAGCTGCCGATCACCGAGACTTTAGACGCCGTTTCCTCCGCCGTTAGCCAACTTCAACGCCACCGCCACATTCCAAATTATTCCCTGCAACGTCCTCTAATTAACTAAACCATTCTAACCTCTCGATTCTTCTTGTACGAGCCTAAATAATCATGCAAAGTTAGATGCTCGTTTCGCCAGAATTTTGACCCCGAAGCCTTAAACCGCCTTCCACCGCCGTGCGCCGCCACCTTTGGCTGCACCACCACCATCATTTTGTCCCTCTCCTCTTGGGCAACAATAAACACCTCTTATATCACCTCAATTCTCCCTATCTTTTTCCCAACATCCATCTTTCCCTCTTTTCTTCTGTTTTTCCGGCCACCGCCGCCGCCGACGTGAACCACCGCCGGTGCCACTTATCCCCACCAGCTTAAGGTTTAACTCTAGACCCTCTCAACCATTTTCCATATTATTATAAGCCTTGATTTAATTTATTTCAATTATTTGCATATAATTACCATTATTATTATTCTTAATATTTATATTCTTAATATGTTTTATTATTATTTGATGAGAAATTTTATTATGAATTGTACTTGCAGGGTGGAGAGTGGTAATAAAACAATATTATTGTTAGTTTCGAGTTTTAAGTTATTAATTGAATTATTATGGGATTATTATCATTCTTCTTCTTCTTATTATTATTATTAATATTATAATTATTAGAATAATTATTATTATCATTTTATTAATTATTCTGGAAAATCTTAGGCCCTAATTTTGTATTAACATTCGCACTTATTTATTTTAGTATTATTGTTTCTATTGTTCTTATAACCATTAATAATATTATTATTATTATCTTTATTATTTTAATATTATTATATATGTTATTAATTTTATTATTTATATTAAATAAGTGGTAAGTCATTAGTTATAAGTAGGGTCGAAACCCCACTTTAAATTTTAAAGCTTATTATTATTATTATTATTATTATTATTTATATTCTCATTGATAGTAATTTTATTAATTTTGATATTATTATATTAGTATCATTATTATTATTAGGGTAAAATCTTTAACCCTATATTACCAAGGTTATAATATCTCTATTATTTTTTATGTCTTTAGCAAAGTTAGAATTTTGTTAAGGTTATTTTATTCATATGTTATTATTTGGTCTAAGCCCTAAGGAGGCGTAGGAACGTGCTCCAAGACCGGTGTCGTTTCAGGTAAGGGGTGCTAAGGCCTTTTATGTGCTAATGTGCATTGTGTGCTTCGTATTCTATGCATTCTATGTTTATGATTATTAATTATGCCGTATATGCTATGACATGGAGTTGAAGTATGTTTTCGTATGGCATGTGTATTATTTGTGTATGACCCTGTAAGACATGCATGTGAGGATGTTGATATGATTTTTATGTGGGAGAAAGGATGAAAAAGGAGGATGGAGAAAGAAGTTGATTAAGGGATGTGAGTTGACCTAAGTATTCCATTGATTCATGAGTAAAGGAATAAAATGGAGAATTTTAGGGTTTCGTGTGTGAGAATCTGATTTATGATTTTTGAGGTTTTGGTATGGAGAATATAATTTATGGTTTTATATGGGGAAGTTTAACTTATGGTTTTGTATGGTTTTGTGGGAGACAATATAACTTATGATGTTATATGGGGGAATTGAATTTATGGTTTGTTAGGGAGAATCTAATGTAAGACGTTATTTGGGGAGAATGTAATTTATGACATTATATGGGAGAACCTAATTTATGATTTGAGTGGGAGAATCTAATTTATGATTTGTTTGGGGGAATCCAATTAATCCAAATTATGGTTTTGCTTGGGAGATTCTAATTATGATTTTATGTGGGAGAATCTAACTTATAGTCTTGTATGGGAGAATATAATTTGTGGTTATGAAAGGGGAGAATCTAATCAATTGTATTATGTGGAAAAATCTTTGGGTTTTATATGATTTGAATCTTTGTGTTGGTATGGATTGAATTTAGGGTTTTGTGTGAATGAATATTTGGGTTGTATATGGTTTGAACTTAGGGTTTGGTAAGGATGGATACTTAGTTTGGTATGGATGAATCTTTGGGTTTTATATGGTTTGAATCTAGGGTTTGGTATGAATGGATCTTTGGGTTATGTGGATTGAATTTCGGGTTTTGTATGATGAGATTTTGGGTTTTGCATAATGGTTAATGGTTGTATGGTGGTATTAGGGTTTGCATGGAAGTTAATAATTGCATGGGATGTGTAAAGTTTGTATGAGAGTGAAGTTTACGTATAGAACGCGGATTTGGGATTTGAGAAATTAATGTAAGTGTTGTTTGGGTGATTGAACATTTGAAGGGAAAATAGTGCGTGGAGCATTATATGGGGGCGTAGGAAACCGAGCTAGGGTTCGTGTGGATAATTAGGGTTTGGTGCAACTGGTTAGGGTTTTTGTCGTATCAAGTATATTTGGTGATTAAAGAGTAATTGTGATTTGTGATATGTGTTGATTCATGCATGACCAGGGTGAAATCTTTGAATAAAATATTTAAGATATTAATCACTTAAAGCGAAAGATTATTGAGCCGGGTCCAACCGATCCACCGGTTAGGAATAGTGGTTAGGGTTATTACCCTATGTGAGACCGGTCCACCGGCAAATAATAGTGGTGTGGACTTTGTCCCGCAAGTGTCCGGTCCACCGGCGAATAATAGTGGGGGACTCGAGCTCAATAAAAACGAACCCGAGTTTGTTAAAGACACTTAAAAGATATTAATTACTTACAGTGGAACCCCATGTGAGCAGGAGCCAGACCGGTCCACCGGCAAATAATAGTGGTGTGGACTTTGTTCCGCAAGTGACCGGTCCACCGGCGAATAATAGTGGTGTGGACTTTGTCCCGCAAGTGACCGGCCCACCGGCAATAATAGTGGGGTGTTCCTGTACTTGCATGGATTGATAAAAGGCATGGTGTGAATCGGATTCTGATAAGAGATTAATTAAATAATTAATCTGGACTATGATTGGGCCTTTATGTATATACCTAAATGATTGGTCGATATTATGATTTGATGATGGTCTTTATGATCTTTTATTCTTATGCATGATTTTATGTGCTTATATGTTGGCCTTAGTGCTCGGTTACCTTACTCAGTACGTAGCGTACTGATCACCATTTTTATGGGTGCTGCTCATTCCCACGAGTAGTATGCCTTCTGAATTTATGCAGGTGGGCGAAATATCAGTTGGGGCTGAGTGTTGAGCATGTTTGGCTCGAGATTCAAGAGAGTTGTGGCCATATCATAGTCTTTATATGACTCTCTAATTCTTTTTGTTAATCTTTTATCGGTTGTAAGTTTAATTCTCTTTTGGAAATGAATTACATTTCTTGATGCGTACTCTGATTTTGTTTTACAACCGTTTAATGCTTATTTGGAAATTGAATTGTATTGATTATTTCTTTTCTTAGCCTTAGCACTTGGTACTGGAACGGTCGGAGAGAACCGGTCTGGTACTAAGTGTGGCGGTAACACTTCCAGAATTCACAGGTTTTCAGTGCTTCTAATTTAATTGCTTCCGCTTTTAAGGAAAAAAAAAATTAGTGAATTTTGGGGTGTTACACCTTACACCTCACATGAGATAGATAATGGACACATGTCTTATGTTAGGCATGTCAACAACACTCCCCATTTCTTGTATTTACTTCTGTATTTTTTTTAAAAAAATAGATGAGTGAAATATGTGGGTGTTAAATTTCCACTCTCACACATCAACCAAATGGTTGAAGAAATAGCAAGTAACAAGTTAGTTAGTTTCAAAGGTGCCTTCTTATGCTACATTAAGATATTGGTGTGCCATCCTAATCAAGAGAATATTTCTTCCATCACTGAGCAAGGCACATTTTGCTATAAGGTGGTGCTCTTGAATATTAGAAATTTTGGAGCCACTTACCAATGGTTTATAAATTAGATTTCTTTTATATTCTCAAGGACACTAGGGAAGTTTACATTGATGACAAGCTAGCTATATTTCCAAATATTTAGGAGCTACACCAAGAAATTAAACCCGTGAAATATTCATGGGTGATTTGTGGGGGAAAATTCCTTAGGTTTATTGTAATCAAGATAGGAATTGAAGTTAATACCGATCAAAATTTGGTTGTCCTCAATGTTCCATCTTTGAAATTATCTAAAGATGTGTAGAAGAGGAAAGGCATATTGACATCTCTCATTTGAATCATCTCCAGATCCATGGAGCAACTATGTTTGTTCTTAAATAGCTATAAAAAGACAAATACTTTGAGTAAAAGTGTGAAGTGGTGTTATTATAACTAAAACCTTAACTCCCTTCCCCTCAAACTATATCTAAGCTTATTTCCAACAAACCATCATATGCTTATTTGGCAATTTCTAAATTAGTAGGCAACACATCCCTCATTAGGGAGGAACAAAAGTGGCAGCATCTAGTTTTCTATGTGAGCAAAGTATTGTTGGATTCATAGACTCACCACAAGAAGATGTCCCTAGCTATCATTATTGCAAACAAGAAGCTCAACCCATAATTTTAATGTTATCTTATCATGTTAGTGATAAACTACCCCTACATAATGATCTACACATGCCTGACCTTTCTAAAAGGCTAGTTAAATGGATTATCAATCTCAGTGAACATGACATCACTTATCATCTAATGATTATTGTTAAGTCCAAGGTACTATATGACTTTGTTTTTTATTTTACTCATAACTTTATCCTAATTGTTGAATAGGATCTGCTTTAAGTTGAGTCACAATCCTTGGCATAATGAGGATAATCGGTTGATGGGTTCAGCAATATCAAATGAATTGGACTTGCCATAATACTTTTCTCCTTCATAGGAGACATCATCCAAGGAGAGATCATATGCTAATTCAAACTTATTAGCAATGAAATGAAATATGATTATCTCATTGTAGGGTTACAACTCACTAAGAACATGGGAAGTAGAAAGACCTAATGTTTCCATTATCTCTCACGTAGTAGCTAACTAGATCAATTACTCTCATCAAGTCTGAGATTCTAATCTAGCCAACTACCTTAATATGATCAAGTCATTACAACCCACATTTGATAAGTGTCCAATTAGCTAGGCTCTCAATATTAGCATTGGCCATGCTAACACCCTAGTGAGTTTGGGATCATTAATCCAAACTAAAGGGTCACAAACCATCTTGTTAGTCTGCATGCAATTGCCTAGAAAGAACATGAAATATTTATAATCGAGAAAGAAGCAACCTAGATGACCCCTATCCACGATTACATTATGAATAGGGAACTCTAAGTCGAAATACGGGTAGTAAGGAAAATTTGTGCCAAAGTAAAAAAATTCACTACCTATGCGAGATAGCTATATAAGAAATCATTCTCTAACCTGTTGCTATTATGCATAGCCCCCAATAAGTTAACTACATTCTTGAGGAGATCTATAGTGGAGGATGCAAAAACCACTACAATTCCAACATCTTTTTTAACAAAGTGTTCATGATTGGCTACTACTAGTCAATAATGAAAGAAGATTTCTTTAGTTATGTAAAATTATGTGACAAATGTCAAATATTTACACAAGACATTCATAAAGAAGTAGAATAAGTACATCGTATTTCTGCTCTATGGCCCTTCATGAAGTGAGGAATGGGCATAGAGGGAGATATGTTTGTTTCACATAGCTAAAGGTGCAAACTACTTCACCAAGTGGCCAAATTTGGAACTTGTGCTCAAGTTAGAGACTAAGAAGTTAAGAACTCCATACTGAAAGCTATTACATGTCAATTTAGAGTATCTAAGGAAATCACTACTAACAGTGGTTATTAGTTCATTTCAAATGATATTCAATTTTTTTTGCAAGGATTAGGAATTAAACTATATTTTTCATTCCCATGATATCTTTATGCCAACAAATAAGTGTAGTTAATAAACAAAACGATTATCACTACACTCAACAAACGACTCAACCAAATGAAATGGAACTAGGATAATGAACTAGTAGGAGTCTTATGGTTCTATAAAATCACTACATGATCCTCAGCTAGAGAAATTCCCTTTTCCCTTGCATATAATACAAAGGTGGTACTGCTCGTGGAAGTGAGGCTCTCTATCGTACTATAATTCTCTATTAAAGAGTAGAATAATCAATAACTCAATCATTCCCTAGAGGCCACCAATAAATGTGGGGACTTAGCTCTCATTCAAATGGTGGTGTACCAATTGATGACAACCTAACATTTTAAAAAATTTATATGGGCACAACAATTCAAGAAAAGAAAAGAAAAAAGGTAAGCAGATACTAAGGTAAGTTTCACAAAAACCAAAGAAGCTAACTCAATTAAGCTAGGCTGCAACTAGGAAGGCCCCTACAAGGTCACTAAGGTATTCAACTAAGAAGCATACAAGTTGGATACTAATAATTTCAAAGGCGTTAGAAACATCTAGGAGCCACACATCTCAAACTCTACCATGTATAAATATGAAGCATATTACTTCTAGCTTAATTAACTATTAGAAACACAAATGTATGCCATTTGCCCTCATATTTTTTCAATCAATTAGGATCATTATTCTATTTATGCATAAACTTAACATTCATTATTCAACAAGTTTCTCACACATGCCTTTGTTTTAGTGTTGGTGGTTACAACACCACTGACTTACCCAACCATGCTGGAATTGTAGATCTTAACCGCACTTGAGCTATGCAATCAATAAGGAGCTATGCTAAGGATCAAAATAGGCTTGAGAACCTATGCACAACCTTGATAGGATTTATCCCTCTCTATAATTGCACATAAATATTTGAGCAAGACTAATAGCTAGACCCCCATACCTTTTAGTTAGGTGGGACACTACATATATTAAGTCATTATAACAAGAGCTGTACTTTTTTTATTTGGGTTTTTATATAATAAGGTTTTACCAATAAGGTTTTTCATTATAAAAAATGAGTCCAACCTCCCGCACAACCATTATTGGACACAACCACAACATTTTGCCCAAGCTTTCTCTCAGTAGTAATATAACTAAGGATTATCACAAGTGACTTGGAGCATAACTTCAATCAATATCATATCATCATTTCAAAATTGTAAAGTTTTATTTGAAAGTAGGAATAAAGGAACACTTATACCTTTCCACTCTTATGCGAGAGGTACCTAAGTATATTAATGAAATGTAATTCTTCGATAAAGAAAGATGTTGCTCCTATTTTGTTATATGTTTTTAAATCATAAAAACTAATGAAATAATATCTTCATAGCACTACCACTAGTAGGAATTTCCATCATGCTTTATCCCATGGAAATCCTATGGAAGACTAAGGAAATGGCATTGGAACTTAGCCAAACATTGTTGAATGTGCTCATAGTGCTTTGAAAGACTCTGTATGATTCTTGTCGCTTTCTTACAGGAGCTTCTTCCCCCAATACATCTCCTACATATATCACTCTGTGCTGGCATATCAATACTTCTATAGTGCCTTTAATGTCATCTATTCAGCATGTAGTAGCCTCCTCTACTTGGATAAGGTGATTCTCTCCTCCTTGAAGTACACATTTTCACTTGTCTCTAGATGATGCCAGCAATCCTCTAGCTACCCTTGAGCCTCTCCACCTTTCCAATGAATGCACCATAATTCTCTATTTGGGTTGGGGTGAATTGGAGTTGAGGTAAATATTAAAAATTATGAGGTAAATTAGAGTGAATGTTGTAAAACATTATTTGGATTATATTAACCTAACTCGGGTGAATTGGGGTGAATATTTTAAAAATCTTGTTTGGATTGAGTAAATGTATAAATTTTAATTATATTTTTTTATTCACCTCCATTATCCCCCGAAAATAGAGGTTAGTAAAAATAAGGTTAATTGGGGTGAATGGAGGTAAAATTTTAACCTCGATTTACCTGATTGAGGTTAAAAAAATCTATTCCCAAACGGGGTGAATAAATTGATGCACCTCCATTAACCCCCATTCACCCCAAACCAAACGCACCATAATAGTGCACAAATAGTTGTTGAGACTCCTAGTAAAGGAAAGCATGTCGCTGGTAACAACCCTAGTCCTCCCTAGCAAGTGAGTGAAATATTTTATTGAACACCGTGAGCTCTCCACCTCATTAAAGGAAGGAGGAAAGTCATAAGAAGGTGATGAGTTAGAACTACTTTTTAAAGCCACCCTCCTAGATGAGGATAAGAAATGTTGAGTAGAGCAGCAATAGAGGTAGACAAAATATGATTGGAGGATGAAGATGATTGACGAGGAGACTAGATTTTTATGGAGAAAATTTTCTAAGGAAAGAAAGGAAGAAGAAAACGATCTTTTTGAAATAGGAAAGGATGATGACGGGTCCTTCAATCACATGAAGTTGTTATTCGAATTATATATAATCTAAATAAAAAAATTTCATATGGATATAATACATTGATCAAACAGATCATATCTAATAATTTAATTTTAGTCTTAAATTATATTATATTTAATTAGTAATTTTAAATAATATTTAAATAGTTATTAAATATAATATTTTAAATTATAAAATTTATTTATAATAAATAAAACTATATAAAATAAAATTACATTCTATAAAGACAATAATAACTTTTATAAATTGTTCATTTTGATTAAACTTTTGGTCATTAATTCTTCATTTTTAAATCACACACATATAATTATATATAATAAAATATTATGATAAGTAAAGATTTTTTAGATTATATATGTATATTATTTTTTTGAATATTTAATTAATTGATTTTATTATGTGATTTAAAAAAATATTAAATTAAATAGATTTGTAAAATATTGAATTACATTAACACTAGTACCACACATTAAGTAAATCAAAGAATTATAGCTTATTCATTAAAAAGTACCAGCAATCAAAGATGCAGACTTAACAATTGCAATGCAACCTGCCATTTTGAGAAGCCTAAACAAATTCTTAATTTATGATTTATACAACTCACTGGTTATATTCATTCAACTCAGTGGACTATGATTACCACTACCCCCTAATCTAATGGGGACACATATGCTAGAAAACTAGAAGAGTAAACAAGTCACATAAAGTATCCTTTAAAAAAATATTTATCAATAATTCAAAATTCAAATAAAAATGGAGATTGACACTCTAACTACTAAAAAAAGAATTGATTCTACAAACCATTTAAGCCTACTAGTCCACTACTTTACATTCCAAAATAAATTCAACCAAGAGGAAACCATTTGAGCAGAGGGCATAAGGACATTGAGCCATAAACCCACCAATACTTAGGAAAAAAAAAGAACCTTGAGACCTCCCATCTTCTAGGTTAGGCTTGTAAGGCTAGAACAAAACAATATTTTGCTCAAACCCAATGAAGCTTGAATTAAAGAGGGCCACCCCATTCCAAGGTCACACATAATGAAATTCTCCCATAATTTAAAAAACTAGATCAGATTGGCTGGCTCGACTGGTAAACCAACGAACCGATCAGGTCATCTGTCATAGTACATATACTGGTTCTCAGAATCTTGGAATCAATAAAAATCTATCAAAATTTGGTTGGACCAGTGAAAATCGATGAACCGATTAAAAAATCAGTTGTTCAAATAGGTCGAAAAATTAGTTGGAAGCAGGTCAAATTCATGTGTAATTAAATTTTTTTTTATGTATTTTACATTTTTTTACTTCATATGTACCACTAGTCCAGCAACTAAACCAGTGAATTAGTCATAATACCGTTTCAGTTTTTAAAACTATGCATTCTCCCTACCCAATGGAATAGAAGAAGAAAGCTCAATGATTGGGGCATGCACCTTAATACCTCACAATTTTAGATCTTACATTTTATTTTTTTAATGATTATTATTTTTAAATTAGAAGTTTTAGGATGTAATACTAACCCAAAATTTTTGTTAGTAATGATAATAACAATGTGATAGGATTTGATTAATATGCAAGGTTTGCTAGTAAATAATTTTGATTTTATAACTTATCGATGATTTCAAATTTATATCAAAATTTATTTAATTGTTGGTTGTTGTGATTATTTTTAGATAACCTCATTCACAACTATAATTTTATTAAATACACGTTACCTGATTTTTTATAAAAAATTATTTTTATTTCCATCACACATTCTAATCTAAATATTTTTAATTCAATTTTTTTATTATAAATTCATCTTGTAAATATGAATTTGTTTTAAAGAAGTAAAATTATTTTAAATAATTTTTATCTATAGCAAATATTTTTGTTTTGAATTTATTTATTTTTATGAGGTTGATAAGATATTTAGAAAATTTTAAATTAAATGTTTTACAATTTATTTATAATTTTCTTTTTGAAGTTACTTTTTTTTCCATTTTGGTTGATGTAGGGATTTTTGAGAAATATTTTAAATTACTTACAGTCGCTCAAAGTTTTATGGTTCTCTAATGTATTTTTTTAATATTAATTTGAAAGCATGTTTCTATTTTAATAAGTGTTATGAATTATTTTAAATAAAAAATTTATTGGTTAAGTCTTTTGATTTTCTTCACAAAATCTATTTATAGATTTCTACACAATTATTTTAGTTGAATTTCGTTCTAGTAAAAAATATCTTATACCTACCTTATTTTTTGATAAAAAAAAACTAGGTTCATCGACCCACTGACGTCTTCGATACCTACGACACTTACGAGGCATCGGGCGGGGCTAAGAGTTGAGCCTAGACTTTACCTAGGAATTGAGAGTGACCCGACTGGACTCTATCTTTCCTTTTATTTTACCATGTACCTTTTTATTCTAGTTATGTCATGTCGTACAGTATTTTATGTTTTTGGAAAACTTTAGTTACTTACTCCTTGGGTTATAATTCTTAAACCGCACTCTGATTTCTGTATAGTTAGGAATGAGTCCTTTCCTGAATTCTCATTTTTAATTAATGAATTATGTTTAGTGTTAATCCTATTCAGCCTTAGCACTTAGTACTGGAACGGTAGAAGTGAACTGGTCTGGTACAGAATGTGGCGGTAATATTCCCAGAATTTACAGTTTTGTTATTCTAATTATGTTAAACCTTTTTATTAAAAAAAAATTTTTTCAATAGTAAATTTTGGGGGTATTACACTTATTAACAAACCCTACCATGCTTTTAACATAACCAAAATATGGAATAGTACACATCAACACATAAGATTTTATTAATTAGGAGTTTAGGAGGTTTACTTAACCTCTAAGCTCTTGTAAAACACGGATAATGAAAATTCTAGCTTTAGGATCCTCTAACACCCCTTTCTAGATCACTTTTGAAAATCGTAAGAATAAGTTAAAGAAAACTAATATAAACATAGAATAATTAAAAATAAATAAATTCTATCAAAAACCATTTATACAATTAGGGTTTATAACCCAAAATATCAAACCAATCAATTTTAGAAAATCGATCAAGACGATAAGTTAGAAGCACAAGTCAATTGATTTTAAATCAAAACTAATTGATTAATATATGAAAGAATCAAATACAACTATATTTCATAAAACTATTCTAAAAAATTAGGGTTTTAAAGCCCATAATACAAACCTAGACAATTTAAATTAATTAATTCAAAGTAAAGGTATTATAATTCAATTAAGGTCATTTCAAACAATTCTAAAAAATTAATTTTAGAATAAACAATTATATAATGAGTAATTTCATAATTTCATTTCAGAAATTACGATTTTAGGTTGAAAAATACAATTTGGTCAAATTTTATCAATTTATTGAAATTTAATGTTTATAAATATAATTAGACTTATTTTATAACATACTGTATAATCAATTGATTAACAACAATAAAGAAAAGATCTAATTTATACCATTAGGTTTTTTTAGCCCATACTGTAAATTAGGTTAAATCTTACTCAAATATTTACATTGATTGATTAGAAATGAAATTAAACATATTTTAATATGAATTGTATAATAAATTTAATAAAATAACTCAATTACACAATTCAATTGAAATCCACAAAATTTGGACCTAAAAATCAAATTTTAAATTAATTTTGCACAAATTTCTCAAATTAATAATTCTAACATGAAATTAAGTACATTTCAAAGTATATTGCATAATTAATTTATCCAAAATAGCTTAATCAAATAAATATGAAAAATCCAGATATAACTAGTTTAAAATTTTAATTTTCACAAATCCAATGCATACCGCACAATGAAACAATTTAAATCAATCATAAAATAAATATATATTCAATTCAATAACTAATTTAGCTTAATAATAGCTAATTCACATAATCAATCGAAATTTTAAAAGTTACGGTTTGGGAAACATATACTAAATGAATTCAACCAAAACAGAGTAGGTAAAGAGAGGTGGATCTTTGTTGGTGGTCGTGCATTCCATGCAAGCTGCTGGGTTGGCAAGCGGTGGTTAGACTATGTGTCGTTGCTTGCCACTACTTTGCATGGCTCTTGCTGGCGCTGATAACGGTGGAGTGGCATCATGGTGGTGGCCGGCTGTGATGAGGTGGTGTGGTGGCTGGTAACAGATGAAGGATGAATTGCATGGAGTAAGGGGTTATGGTCTAGGAGCACGAGGGAGTCGGGTTTGCATAAAAGAAAAAAAGGGAAGGAAAGAGAGAAAAGATAAGAGAAAAGAAAAGGGGTTTTGGGTCAATATTTTTTTTACAAATTATTTAATATAATCTAGATAAAATAAACATTTAATTATAATAGCTAAAAGATATTTTAATTATGGTAAAATTTAACAAAAATAAATCCACATAATCTATATATAAATGTTCAAAGAAAAATAAGGCATGCGCTATTAAATGCTATTGTATTAAATAAAGTAGAATATTTATAAAAATAGAAATAAATTTTAAAAATAATATTTAGAATATAAAGAAAAAATATTTTTATTAAACTTGTAGTGAATAAAAATAATTTAACACATTTCTGAAAATATTCCCTGTAAACCAAAATGAGCAAAATGGAAGAAAATTAACTTTGGAAATAAAATAATAAATAAATTATGAAATTTTTTAATTTAAAAATTTTAAAATATCTTATTGACCTCATAAAAATAGATAATTTCAAAAATAAAAATATTTTCTATGGATAAAATTATTAAAATAATTTTACTACTTTAAATAAATTTTATGATTTAAAATCATTTATTTTTGTTAACAAATATAACCCTAAAATAAAGTCGTAATCTTACGACGACTCTATACTCAATTTTTTTTATATATTAAAATAAAAACATGCTACTGAAACAAACATATATTTTAAATGGAGATCAAATCACGCGAATTTAATAATATCGTAATTGTAAAAGAATTTCTCTAAAATAGTCCATAACGAAAAATGATTAAATAAATTTCAACTTAAATTCAAAATTGTATATAGAACTATAAAATTAATCAAAACTTTAAGAAATATTTACAGGAACACAATTTAAATAAAATAATTAAATTAAAATAAAATTAAAAGTTTAAGCTCATAAATTGACACTAATAATTTATAAAAAGTTAGGTTTTTTAGAAGTGGAATGTTATAATAATAACCTTGTATTAAAGGAAATGTTTTGACTACCATTGTGGATGCTATTATACGCATGATAGTTAGCTTTACATTTTCTTACGCACTAACCATTATTATATATGTACATAGATACACGCATAATAGTGTTTTACGTCATTAAGTGGTTCTCCACTCCTTCTATGTTACCAATCCAACTTTTTTTTTATACATTAAATTAATCCCATCATATATCCAACGTGATCATAGTCATAATAGCCAGAGTTCTTAACAATATGAATCGAGTCAAACACTGTAATATTCTAAGAATTTGTATTATTTTAATCTCGACTAATTAATAATCTAACATAATCTAAATTCTAATTTTTGAGTTTTTATGTTTTTATTTAGTCTAATTCTAACATCGGATAATTGATAGATAAAATTTTAGATTAATTTCTTAAAGTTTAAACATTAACCTAATTTTAACCCTAAACCTCAAAATTTTTCCTTTTATCTCTCCTTTCTTTTTTCTTCTCCTCAGCATGCGCTCCCACCCACCTCTTTCTTTATTTTATTTTATTTTTATCCCCTTGACTTATGTCTTTAGCCTAACCCATTTCCTTTCTTTTTTTTCTTGCTTTCCTTTCTTTCCATATCGACCCCTTTCCAACTCTTTCCCTTTCCACCTTTCCCCTTTTAGCTAAATAGAACCTTCCCCTTTATGTCTTCATTATCCTCCACTTCCCTTCTTTAGCTATGCAGATTGCCTCATCGCCTAGCCCTACAATCCTTACCCACTTTCGCAAACTCTACAACCTAGCTTTCTACACCTCTACCATCTCCTTCATCTGCCCCCTTTCATACAAAACCCTAACATCTGTCGTCGCCTTCTTTCTATTCCCTTCCTTATTCCCCCATCATTCCTCTATAATGCATACATGTATATATATATATATATATATATATGCACGTAACACACCCTCACCTCTTCTCCCTTCTCTTTCTTTTTTCTCCTTTAGTCAAGCCACCACCCAAGCCAACCTCCACCCTTCTGTTCTATTTCTCTTCTCCTCACCACATAGCCCGTCACTACTAGCATCGCCACCTCTGCCATTGCCTGTCACCTCCAATCGAGCCTTCTTCCCTTCCTCCTTCCCTTACTTGCTTGTCCTAGGTACCACTAGACCACCCATGCCCTATTTTCCCTTCACAGTTGCCCACGTAGCCCTAGCTACCCACCTCCTTATTTTTTTGCCACCTATCACTAACTTCACCACCACCCCTACCATATCCTTCCTTCCTTTCTTCTCCTTTTTCCCTTCTCCTCATCCCTTGCCCTGTTGTTGACCACAACCATCACCACTACCTTTCTTTCCCTTGTTCTATCACCTTGCCACACCACCTCTGCCACCGGTTACCATCAACTCCCTCTGGTTCCAACACCACCATCACCACCATGCTTAATCACCACCATCACCACCACCTTAACCACTGACCATCATTGTGTCCGCCACCAACTGTCTTCGTACACCACCCTTGCTCAATCCTTTCACTTTTTGATTATCTCTATTTTTTCTTCTCCTTTGCCTTATTTTCCCATAGATTAAATTATTCTAAGTATAATCTTGTGTATTTTCACTTTTCGGTAATATTCTAGTGATATTGGAAGAGGAATCGCAGGTCTTACGTACTTAGAGACTAGAGACACTCCAATAAGGATACATGCAATAGTTAGGGATTTTATGTGTAATATATGTATATTTGTTTATGATATCGTGTTTGGAATTATTTTATGGAAAATATTATCATGATAATGATGGTATTTGATATATGGTGTTGTATGTTGAAAGGAAAAGTAAGAAAGTTATGAAAGCATAAATTTTTGTATATTGTTGGTTGTGATAAATTAGGATAGGTAGTGTGTGTGTGTGTGTACATATATATGGCTATGAATTTTTATGATGATAGAATACATTTAAGGTTTAAAAATTATTAATATTGGGACTCGTAAGAGTTTTATGGAAAATGGGTATTTTAGCTATTCTAGTGGCATTTTGGTCAATATGGGTAAAAAATAGAATCTTAGGTATTTTAAGGTGGTAATTGGTTCAAAATATTTTAATTATATTATGTGATATGTTTGGAGTGAATATGGATTGCCTAAGTCCAATAATTGAGAAAAGTGGCTTTAAGTGAGAATAATAACCTTAGGGGAAAAATATTATCTCATGTGTGAAATGTTGGAGTTTAACCTTGATTTACATGTATGTTGTTTATATTGACATTTTAGGAATTCATATTAAAATTTAGAATCAAATGAGTTTTATGGGAAAAGTTATGGTTAAATTATGAAATTTAGGTTTTGTGGGAATTGTAAATAGTAATCCTAAAGGTAGGTAATTATTGCATGTGTAAGATATTGGATTTAGACCCTAATTTTTTTGGCATGTTGTTAATAATAATATTTTAATAACAGGTATTAAATTTGGTGATAAAATGAGTATTGGGGGAGAAGTTATTGTTGATTTATGAAAATTAGGGTTTTGTGACCTTTTTCTTATAGAGGTGTATTGATATTTATGTGGCTGTGCTTTATGTGTTTCAAATTATTATGTTAAGATATATTATATTCTTTTCATGTCTATATATGCATTTTAATTAGGACATTGAGAAATACGACCTTGAATAAGATGCTAATTACTTGAAGTTACATGAGACCGCGCTGAGGCGTTGTGTCCATTCCACCGGACAATAATAGTAGCTCGAGTGCATTTTTACTAAGAGATAATCTAGACTATTCCACCGGTTTAAGCATAGTGAGGTTCTATAGCTCAGAGTAAACCAAAATATAATCTTGAGATAATTAATAATGAATAAGATATTAATCACTTAAAGTGAAAGATTACGTGAGTCAGGACTTAGGTGTTATGTATGTTCCACCGAACAATAATAGTGGCTTAGGAGCATATTTTTCGAAGAGGTGCTTTAGACCATTCCACTGGTTTAAGTATAGCGAGGTCCCTAAACTAAATGTATTCAGAATATGGATTAGAATTATAACTAATGATGGGCTTATAGAATCAGTATTATATTACATTATGTTATTATGCTTGCTTAAAATTCTATATGATTTTATGTGTAACCTGGTTATGGCTATGTTGTTATCTTAATCATTACATAGCGAACTAATCATTCTTTTAATGAGTGATTTTCATTCCCACAAGTAGATCCACCTTGTTTTGTAGGGCAATGTTGATCTTTATTCTTAATGTACTTGACGTCCGTGAGTGCATGGTCAAAATGATATAATGTATGGTTATTTAGATATTTATATCTCTCTATGGACTCTTAGTCTTCTACTTTATTTATACTTAACTCCTCATCTCTATTTTATATCCTATATTGTGGTGGAATCAAGTATTTCCTTATGTTTTGTGTTTTGGTTCCGTAATCAACTCTATAGATCTTAGTCTTAGATACGAGGTTACTTGTGCCTTGTACCCAACATAGGCTAGACATAGAGAGTGCTTTTACTATGTTGGATAAGGCATGAGATCCCTACTTTTTGTGTTTTATTTCCACAATTAAAATATTTTAAACTAAATTTTTAAGCACTAAAATTTGGGAGTGCTACAAATATTCCTCGACTCAAGCTTGACTCATTTAGTATGTTTTTTGAAGCTCAAGCTCGACTTAAGTTTGAAACAAGCCAAACAAGCTTGGCTTGATAAGGTTCATGACTTGGCTTGCATTGGCTTGTTTAAAATTTTTTTTACAATTTAATAAACTAAATTGGCTCATTTATCATGATTTGATTTGTAACTTAACTCGTTTAACTATTATGCTCATTTGAAAATTAAACAAGTCAAATCAACCAATTTAAGTATTTTTTTTGTTTAAGGGTTCATTTAACTATTCAAATTATTTATTAAGTGAATTTAATTCAATCCTAACTTATAAATGAATGAGCCAAGATGAGCTCAAGAATAATTTGAGCTGACTCACGAACAAATGAACTGAACCTCCCTTGGTTTGAGTGTGGCTCATTTAATAAATGAACCTAAAAATAACGTATAGGTTTACTAAATAAATGAGCCAAATTAAGCCCTTAATGAGCCAATTGAGTAGGCTTGGTTTGTCAACAACCCTAATTATAGCCTGAATTGTAATGCCCCATGCATGAATATTGCATCATGATAATGACATAAATTAGACTCACACCTACTTGCTTATAAATACAATGATTCTATGATTTAGCCCATAGGGTTTTAGGTAGCCAAGATGGTCAGCCCCTTATTTAGCTGACTAATATTGGACTTAAAATTTAATTATCAATACCCGAGAAGCTAGTTGCATGCATATGTTTAATTCTATGGATAATTCTCAAAAGTCATATTTCCACTAACCCCCCTTTTTTGCATTTTAGGCTACTAGTATGTAGGTTGGGTTCAATTAATCAAATTCTAATGTTTAATTAATTTTTTCATTATTAACAAGTTTAGAGATTGGGCATATGCTAATGGATAAACCTTGGATAGTTAATTAATTTCATACAAAGAAAAAATATATGGCACTTGGGTAGCATTAATAATATATTGGTCATAACTAAGTGTGTGTGAATATATACATCTTATTTGCTCGCTTATTTGATACAATTGATATTTTCTTATTATGAGACCTAACATAGATACCTATGATTTTAGTACACTTAAGCCCTAGTGGTGCCATTTTACAAATTCAATATAAATGTGGGTCCTTGATTTATTTGATGTAAATATTTTATTTTGTTTTATAGATGTCTTAATGGTGTGATTTTTAATATGATTAGTTAATAAAGAATTAGTTTTCATAAAGGTGTTGTCCTTATTATAAATGTGTTACAAGGTCGATATTATATATGATTAAATTATATTTTATTAGTTATGCTAGTGCATAATTAATTCAAAAGATACTTTGACTATTTTTAACTTAGTTTGACCCCTTTTGATTTAAAGGATTGGTTTGGATATTTCTTTTCTATTTTAGCAAAGTGGAAATACAGTGGTGACCCAAAGTAGGTATGCTTCTATTTAGTTTGGGAAAGTTATCTCATATGGGAGTTTACCAAGTGAATAGAGTGGAGTTAATATGGTGGATTTTGTGACTTTGTATGACATCACTTAATTAAGACACCTTAACTTGAAGTGAAACATAAGTTGGGTTTTGGTACTTTAAATTTGATTGTTAGAACTTTGGAATTAACATCAACCTTTCCTTTTTCTTGATATTTATTTATTTATTTATTTATTCCTCACATGTGACTAGTTAAGTCACTACACGTACTCTATATCCCTCTAAGAACCTTATTAGAGAGTGTACACATTTAAGAATATGATGATCGAGGTGGTATGTCTTTATAATTTTATTACCCTTTATAATATGTCCATTGATATGACCTAGGTGTGATTTGTAATATTCCTATGGCTGGTGCTATGTCTTTAGACTATGATTTTTCTAGTGATCCCCTGTTTGGTTTACCCACTTAAATAATTTGCATCGATATATAACGAGGCATAAATGGCAGTGGAAAAGAAGGAAAGATAGATGTAAATAATGGTTGTGTAGGCTATATCCATCTACATTATAGACGTTGGTTCAAAATACAATTGTCCATAACGGAAGAGAAAATAAAAATTATACCTTACAGGAGAGGGTAGATGATCATTTAAATTTAAAATTGCTGTTCATGTGAAACTATTGATGGCAATTTTAATCCAAAATTAGCGTCCAACATCTTATCTTTACTCCTATTTAACTATAGCTCGCAATTTTCATTTATAATGTTAGTCCATGTTTCACCGTAGATGACTATTGTGAATCAAAACAATGCATTTCATTCCCGTAAAGGAATAAACAATGACATTGACCTATAATCACCATTTATAGTGACCCATTTTTTATTTTTAATTTACATTACACCTATTACTGAAATGCCCCGAAAATTTCTAATTCTAAATATTATATTTAAATGAGGTTTTATCATAAATATTAGTTAAGTAAATTATTTTAATTAAAATAAAAGAAAATTAATTAGGGCAGATCAAGAATAAATTTATAAGTATTTTAATTAGGAGGAATTTGGGTATTTTAGCTAATTAAAGATTTTAATTTGGGAATTAATTAAATAAATTATTTTAGTTATAATAAGAATGAGAAAATAGTTTTAAATTAATATTAATTTTATAAATAAATTAATGGAAGAAAATTAGGGTGTTTTGATAATTAAAAGGGAATTTATGGAAAATATTTTAAATATCCTAATTTAGCCTAAAAAGGGATTTAAATATTATTTTATTTAAATATTATTATTATTTTTAAATATCCTAAATATTCAGATTAATATAATTGGCCCTAATCTAATTATTTTTCTCCTTTCCTTTTTCCCTTTTTCTTTTTCTTTCTTCCTTTTTCCTTTCTTTTTCTTTCTTTTTCTTCTTTTTCTTTTTCCTCTTCTTTTCCCCGACTGGGCCTGGCGCAGCGGCCCAGTTTCCCCCCGCCTTCCTTTCCTTTGGCCTAGCCCGTGCGGCGTCTTACTTCTACCGTCTCTGCGCTGCATTTTGATCCATTTACCACCAAAACTCACCGTTTAATTTAATCCATTACCCTCGCGCCGTCGCCCTTCTTCCGCCTCTCTCTGCACGTCATTCCGTTCGTTATTTCCTTGGAACGCAGCGTTCCATTTAGTCGCACCCTCGACCGCGCCCGACCGCCCGGTTCTCCCTTTTTCTTTTCTTTCCCCGGCCGACCGGTCCGCCTCCCTTCCTTCTTCCTTCTTCCTCCTTCCTCCTCCGTCGACGCTGCTGCACCTTCAACCCCGTCAATGGCATCTCCGGTTACGATGAATAATACCGTCCGTTTCTTGTCTCATTGCCTTCCTCTTAACTCCAGGAATAAATTGGAATAATTATTGGACGTTAAATCTCGCCCGTTTCCTCTCCCCAGGCCCGCGAACCTTCGACCAAAACCAAGGAATCGTCGACTGTTTTCTGCCACCGGCCACCCAATTTCTCGCATCTAATGCCTTCCTGCCGACACCCAAAACCCTATTATACCATCCACCATCTATAAAAAGCCTGATTGTAGGAGTTGTGGAAGATTTTTCTTCCCCGAAACCCTCGGCGAGGGCTGCCATCATCGAGACTTTAGACGCCTCCTCCGCCTCCGTTAGCCAACTTCAGCGCCACCTCCTCATGTCAAATTCTTCCCTGCAACACCCTCTAGTTAACCAAACTAATTTCAACCTTCGATTCTTCTTGTACGAGCCTCAATAACCATGCAAAGTTAGATGCTCGTTTCGCCGGAATTTTGACCCCGAAGCCTTAAACCGCCTTCCACCGCCGTGTGCCGCCACCTTTAGCTGCACCACCACCATCATTTTGTCCCTCTCCTCCTGGGAAACAATAAACACCTCTTATATCACCTCAATTCTCCCTATCTTTTTCCCAACATCCATCTTTCCCCTTTTTCTTCTAATTTTCCGGCCGCCGCCGCCGCCGCCGTGAACCACCGCCGGTGCCGCCTATCCCCACCAGCTTAAGGTTGAACCCTAGACCCTCTCAACCATTTTCCATATTATTATAAGCCTTGATTTAATTTATTTCAATTATTTGCATATAAATACCATTATTATTATTCTTAATATTTATATTCTTAATATGTTTTATTATTATTTGATATAAAATTTTATGCTGAATTGTACTTGCATGGTGGAGAGTGATAATAAAATAATTTTATTGTTAGTTTCGAATTTTAAGTAATTAATTGAATTATTATAGGATTATTATCATTCTTATTATTATTATTATTATTAATATTATAATTATTAGAATAAGTGTTATTATCATTTTATTATTTATTCTAGAAAATCTTAGGCCCTAATTTTGTATTAACATTTGCACTTATTTATTTGAGTATTATTATTTCTACTGTTCTTATAACCATTAATAATAATATTATCATTATCTTTATTATTTCAATATTATTATATATGTTATTAATTTTATTATTAATATTAAATAAGTGGTAAGTCATTAGTTATAAGTAGGGTCGAAACCCTACTTTAAATTTTAAAGCTTATTATTATTATTATTATTCTCATTGATATTAGTTTTATTATCTTTGATATTATTATATTAGTATCATTATTATTATTAGGGTAAAGTCTTGAGACCTATGTTATCAAGGTTTATAATATCTCTATTATTTTTATGTCTTTAGCAAAGTTAGAATTTTGTTAAGGTTATTATTTGGTCAAAGCTCTAAGGAGGCATAGGAGCGTGCTCCAAGACCGGTGTCGTTTTAGGTAAGGGGTGCTAATGCCTTTTATGTGCTAATGTGCATTGTGTGATTCATATGCTATGCATTCTATGTTTATGATTATTAATTATGCCGTATATGATATGACGTGGAGTTGAAGTATGTTTTCGTATGACATGTGTAATATTTGTGTATGACCCTGTAAGACATGCATGTGAGGATGTTGATATGATTTTATGTGGGAGAAATGATGAAAAAGGAGGATGGAGAAAGAAGTTGATTAAGGGATGTGAGTTGACCTAAGTATTCCATTGATTCACGAGTAAAGGAATAAACTGGAGAATTTTAGGGTTTCGTGTGTAAGAATCTGATTTATGATTTTTGAGGTTTTGTATGGAGAATATAATTTATGGTTCTATATGGGGAAGTTTAATTCATGGTTTTGTATGGTTTTGTGGGAGACAATATAATTTATGATGTTATATGGGGAAATTGAATTTATGGTTTGTTAGGGAGAATCTAATTTAAGACGTTATTTGGGGAGAATGTAATTTATGACATTATATGGGAGAACCTAATTTATGATTTGATTGGGAGAATCTAATTTATGATTTGTTTGGGGGAATCCAATTAATCCAAATTATGGTTTTGCTTGGGAGATTCTAATTTATGATTTTATGTGGGAGAATCTAACTTATAGTCTTGTATGGGAGAATATAATTTGTGGTTATGAAAGGGGAGAATCTAATCAATTGTATTATGTGGAAAAATATTTGGGTTTTATATGATTTGAATCTTTGTGTTGGTATGGATTGAATTTAGGGTTTTGTGTGAATGAATCTTTGGGTTGTATATGGTTTGAACTTAGGGTTTGGTAAGGATGGATGCTTAGTTTGGTATAGATGAATCTTTGGGTTTTATATGGTTTGAATCTAGGGTTTGGTATGAATGAATCTTTGGGATTGAATTTAGGGTTTTGCATGATGAGATTTTGGGTCTTGCATAATGGTTAATGGTTGTATGGTGGTATTAGGGTTTGCATGGAAGTTAATAATTGCATGGGATGTGTAAAGTTTGTATGAGAGTGAAGTTTACGTATGGAACGCTGATTTGAGATTTGAGGAAAGTAATGTAAGTATTGTTTGTGTGATTGAACATTTGAAGGGAAAATAGTGCATGGAACATTATATGGGTACGTAGGAAACCAAGCTAGGGTTCGTGTGGATAATTAGGATTTTGGGATAAAACCCTAGAGTGAGATGTGAAGTAGAATTGGAGGATAAGTGTAAAGGGAGCGATCCATGCATGTCTAGGATTTGGTGGTAGCACGTGTGTAATTGGTGAATAAAGTATGATGATGAATATGGAAATTATGTTTTATGATTCGTGCATGTGCATGGTGAAAGCTTTTGAATAAGATATTTAAGACACTAATCTTTGAAGTGGAAGATTATTGAGCCGAGTCCAAACCGATCCACCGGTCAGGAATAGTGGTTAGGACGCGTAGTCCTATGTGCGACCGATCTACCGGTTATAATAGTGGTTAGGACATGAGGTCCTATATGTGACCGGCCCACCGGTAATAATAGTGGGGTGACTCGAGCTCAATAAACACAAACCAGTATCGTTAAAGCTCTTAAAAGATACTGATTACTTACAGTGGAACACCATGCGAGGAGGAACCAAACCGATCCACCGGTTAGGAATAGTGGTTAGGGTTGCTACCCTATGTATGACCGATCCACCGGTAATAATAGTGGTTAGGGCATGATGCTCTATTGTGACCGATCCACCGGTAATAATAGTGGTTAGGGCATGATGCTCTATTGTGACCGGCCCACCGGTTATAATAGTGGGGTGTTCCTCTGCTCGCATGGATTGATAAAAGGCATGGTGTGAATTGGATTCTGATAAGAGATTAATTAAATAATTAATCTGGACTATGATTGGGTACTTTTACCTGAATTGTTCATATACCTTTATATTGTTATGTTGGATTATGCCTGTTATTATTCTGCATGGATTATGCGCTTGTGTGTTGGCCTTAGTGCTCGGTTACCTTACTCAGTACGTAGCGTACTGATCACCCTTTTTATGGGTGCTGCTCATTCCCACGAGTAGTATGCCTTCTGAATTTGTGCAGGTGGGCGAGATATCAGTTGGGGCTGAGTGTTGAGCCTGTTTGGCTCGAAGTTCGAGAGTGTTGTGGCCGTATTCATTCTCTACGCGATTTCATTCCTTTTGTTATTTCTTTGGTATAGTATTTACCATTTTCTGATTCATTACTCGATTCAGTATTTTAATGAACCTTTTATCGGTTGTAAGTTTAATTCTCTTTTGGAAATGAATTACATTTCTTGATGCGTACTCTGATTTTTTTTTACAACCGTTTAATGCTTATTTGGAAATTGGATTGTATTGATTATTTCTTTTCTTAGCCTTAGCACTTGGTACTGGAACGGTCGGAGAGAACCGGTCTGGTACTAAGTGTGGCGGTAACATTTCCAGAATTCACAGGTTTTCAGTGCTTCTAATTTAATTGCTTCCGCTTTTAAGAAAAAAAATAGTGAATTTTGGGGTGTTACAATTACATGCACCATTCACAATTTCCTATACAGAAAAAACTCCATATATTCCCAACTAATAAACAAGCTTCAATTTTGTGTATTCCATCTTAGAATATAAAATTTTGCACTATATATTTACATCAACTGATAACCTAATAAGAATTAATATAACATATAAATACACATCAACCCACCACTTATAACATCAATCAATTTACATTAAAATTATTTACTTCAACTACTTATATCAATAATAAAAATAGGGCAAAGAATAGAGTTTTCAAAGCAAAATAGAAATAGGTTTATTTTATAACAAGGCATTGATTATACATGAATGGCATTGTTATTTAATTGGTATCTCTATTTCTTTTGGGCTTAGCAAAAACTGGAGCATGTGAACTTAAGATACCAAAGAAGATAACAAAGACTTTTTGTAACACTCCCATTTCTAGAACTTGACAATTTTGTTTAAAAGAGCTATTTGTGAAACTTAAAACATTAAAAATATAAGATGTTACCTCCACACTTAGTATAAGTCTAGCCTCCTCTACTATTCATATACTAAGGGATAAGGTTAAAACTCTACTCCACTAAAATTAAGAAAAACAATCATAAAAAATGTATAAGATATTACATTACAAGTTTTCATTGTTCCAATATAATAAAAGATTGAATAATATTAGAACAACCAAAAGAAAATAAATACATAAGAGGGATAAAAGAGGTTAAGGAATATTTGAATAAAAAAATTCCAAAGAGGACACTAAATAGTATTAACTCTTAATGCCAACTACTAGACATCAAGTTGTAAACTCTAATTATTCCTATAAAGCCATAATTACCCATTGAATGGGTAGGGGCCAAAAAACAAAATATATTAGTGCAATAGTACTGAGTAAACCAATATAGAATAGTAAGCATATAAAAGTCATGTAGAGCACATAAAAGGTGTCACAATGAACCCATGGTATGAACCCATCAAATATTACATGTAATAATGAGATATGATAAAACATGCCCAAACATAAACATCATTAATATCACATGCTTATCTTACCATTACACTTAACCATATAACAACCTCAATAAACCAATTCATGTTAAGTGTGTTCCAAAAAAAGAAGATACCAAACCATACTTAACCATTTCCCAAAATAATCATTGATATCTCATAACCATAAAGATAATGAACTAAGCCAGCTATCAACCACCCACACCAACAAATTCCAAATACCACAAGTAGGACACGAAGCAATTACCAATTTAACAATACAAGGATACTAAAGGCCACACATTCAAGTTACTTTCCCTTTTAATTACTCAATGGAATTTTGGGGACAACTCAGAGATGTTTAAAGTACTTTTGTAATACTGGCATACAAAAGCAACATAATACACTTCCAACCATGTAACCTAGATATATATAAAGTATATCGGTCATATTGATATATTAAGGTAACACAATAACCTCATGTCTAGGTCACCTAATCATTAAGTATGAGTAATCTTTAAGAATTCCCAAGACCTAATAAGAGTATTCTAGGGCCTTAGTTAATATGCTGAGACATTTAACGAAATAATAAAATCAAACTAATGGCTCCTACCTCATTTCTAGGGTAGCTATTAAAAAGTAAATAATATTTGATCTTAATTTATTCCACTTTAAATATTAGTATTTTATTTCATGACCATAAATATCATATAATACACATACTATATCAATTTCCATACTTCACCATTTTTTTAAAAAAAATTTGATCATTCATGTTGGACCTAGGTCAAAGACCATACTAAAATTTAAGACACAATACTAAGGTTAATCAAAAAATCTATTAAGGTCACCCTGTGTTCCATTTTTTACATTTAGGTGCATTAGGTCATAAATGAAAAAAATGCCTTTAAACCCTAATCATATTAATTCTAACTTATAGCATACAAATATTTAATCATCCAAAAATAAGCTTAAACATGCTTAACCCTATCATATTATATTTTGATCTTTAAATAGGAAGGTTATTTACATAATCAATTTACAATATTACTCTCTATTCTAGTATGTTAGCATAGATATAATAACATAGGTAAGTTAGCATGGTTAAAAATATAATGAAATATTTACATGCTTAGGGGTAAATTATAAGATAACAAAACATGAGAAAGTATTTTGAGAATCACCATAAAAAAAACTAAAACCCTAATATGCTATCATATAATTTTCATATATTTAGTAAAGTATATGGGTTATCAAATGTCATAACTAAAATAGAAAAAATAAAACCAAGAATCATCAAGCCCCAACCTCTGCTAATACTCTTTCATAATCTTATACAAACCTAATAAAAACATATTAGAATATAACATATACGAATAACATAGGAGTATCAATAATTTATAATAAAAAAAAACTAATCATGAACTACCCAACTATATTAGTATGAGGGAAGGAGGTTGTTTGGGGAAGTTGTTTGTAGAACTCATGCAACAAGGGGGGGGAGTGAGCCATTCACATCTAAAAGGGATGGGTCGTGTATAGTTTCATGTAGAAAAAGGTACCAACATGAGAGGGTGATGCAAGTGATGGAGGATGGCATAATGTGGTGATGTTGTGAAGGCTTAGTTGAGTTAATATGTGGTGTAGCAAGGGTAGTGGTGGGTTGGTTTGTGGAAAAACCTAGAGGGTACAATGTGGGTGGCTAACACACACATATAGAGGTGTTTTGGTGAGGTTTTCATGTTTCCTAAGAAGGGTTACTCTAGGTGGTGTGTGATTATGATTATGGTGGTGTAATGGTCTAGGAAAATTTAGTAACCTAGGGAGAAGGAAAAGAGAGAGGATATAGCTTAGTTTTGGGTTTGAAAAATGATAAAAAAGAAAATGAGAAGGGAGGAGGAGTTGAAGAGGTTCTGGTAGCATGAAGAGAGAAGGTATGAGGAGCTTGGGTTAAGGACAATATGGTATAAAATGATAGGTAAGACAAAGTTATGGGTAGGGGTTGCATGAAAATTGGGATGGTAGGGATGTATTATTAGTTTAGAATTAGTTTCAGGTTATGCTTAGTGAGGAATTCCTTGTTTGAATAACCAAAATGAGAAGACCATAGTCTATTAGGGGGTAAAGGAAGGTCGTATGAGAGATGGTATAGTGGAAAAAATGGAAAAATGAAAAGGGAGGGTTTATGGTTAGGATAATATACTGTAATGGTTAGGGTTAAAAAGATAAATAATCTAGGGTGTAAGGTTAATCCTCAAATAAAAGGCTAAATACCCAAAAAAATAAGGTGAATAGAATTTCAAGATATTACACTTTCTTGTGAACTCATGGACTTGGCATCTTCATCTTGATTATCAAATGTCATATGTGCATTAAACCATAAAAAGTAATGGTTAGGCATATATTTTAAAAAGATATTGATCAAAAATATCTATCATTCACAAATTTAATATACAATTTCAACAGTGCATACTTTCCAAAATTCACAAAATTGAAATGTTTTATATTATATTTACATACACCATTCATCTATATTACTTTAAGTTTTAGTGTCTACCTTCATTATATACAAAGTTTGATTCAATTACATAAAACCCTTCTTCATTATCATCCTACACATAAACATCACCAATGACATTATTAAATTTGGATGAGTAAAGTAGTTCCATACTCAACACATTCTCCTCTTCTATGTTTTCATCCCATTTCTTTGCTGACAATGTCATGTGTCATCATTTATCAGCTAAATTAGTATTATAGAATGCACTTTTGGCTTGTGATACTAATATAAATGGGTCATTTTTATAACTAAGTATAGAAATATCCACCATTGTTAACCCCTCTTCCTTAGTAGAAATACTATTTTGATTGTCAACCTATTTTTAGTTGAATAAAGGAACCTTAAAGGAGGTGTAATCCAATAACCCTATGTACCTTATCATCCCATAATACATCATGGATGCATAGATAAAGATTTGCTATCTAGGACTTGATGCATGTAAAGCTTCAAATACTATACTTACACCATTATTCAGCATGCTACTCTTCCAATACCTCTGGTTTCTCTTCGAATACTATAAAGGATATCAAAATAAACCTTCACCATACATAGTTATCCTATGTGAATCTAGCCTAATAAAATTCACCAAGCACTTGAAAAGCTAAAAAGATAAACTTAATAAAAAAATACCTAATCAAATCAAGAACTAGAAGCCTCAATCCAAACATAAAGGGATACTCATAAAAGTACATCCATCTAGTTGACACCCAGCCTACCTTATCCTTCCGCATAGGTTGTTACATCCTAAGGTTGATAGGAAGGCCATATACCACCTTTATTAGGGAAAGTACTTCATTGTCCATCACAGATATAGGGAAAATGACTCATTCCCCTTTTAAGTAATTCATACTACATGCTTTTGATTCCTCTTCTTAGGTAGTCAAAAAACAAGCACCATCCCTCTAACTTATCGAGCTAAAGTTAATAATGGTTGTCCTACAAACTAAGGGGAGAACATGATATAGAATCATTAATGCTTTATCTTAGCCTCGAGATACCTTGGAAAAGAAAATTGCATTAGATAGGGTTACACCTTCCTAATTCAAGGACACCTTCAAAGAGCCTTTCGGGTGCAAATTAACTTATTTATCCAACATTGCAATAGTCAATTTATACCAACAATTGGGTTTTTAGCACATGAATAATGATCGATGGAAGTGGAAGTTGAACTAATACTCATTGGAAAAAGTAATCACAAATTATTTCTTTAAGATTTAAAAATTGGATAAAAAAATAAAATTGAATGATCTAATTCCTAGCATCAAAAAAGTAGAGAATGTGCAAGCGACAACGTATAAGAGACTCCTCTATAACACCACAATGTTTACTAATCAATTTTTTTATTTTTTTTCCTGCTAAATTAAAAATATGAAATGAGGATAAAACCGCCATATCTAACATCATTAGAGGTGTGTACATCACCTAACTGATGTTTGATATAGGGTTAAAATGCACAAAGAAACTTAAAACTTAAGTGAAAACCATAATATATGTGACTTGAGTTCAAAGAGTACATTACTGTAACAAAGTATCAAAAGCTAAGAAGGGGATTTAAGTACATGAGAAAAAGAACCTAGGAGCCCAAAATATATCCATAACAAAATCCCAAAATTTAAACACCAAATAACCTTTACAATCATCCCCTCTTATTTAATGATATAATTTATACAAGTCACAAAAGAGAAGATGCTCATTTCTACACCTTTCAACACACTTTAAATCCTTATACCAATATAGGGCCTTCATAGATGTGGCTAAAACAAAATATTATTAGTATAAATTCTTTGTACTGAGTAAATCATAGTTCTTTTAAAGCGGTAGTATGTTCACATAACACATAACAAACAAAAGCATAATATCATGTATAACTCATGTTAATACAAAACACTCTTATAGAATGTCATCAATCATCTCAAATAGCAAAGTCATAAACCAATGCATCATTGATGTTTTGAATGATAACAACTAACACAAAAATTGGGATGCTAAGATACTCAAACCACCAATGTTTCAAGTGATAACATCTAAAACACAATTCATTTCTAGTTATGAAGCCACATTTAGGTAAATGAACCAAACCATTTCGTTCAACATTGAGAGAAATTATCATCTCAACTATGGAAACTACCATGGTCATCAACCATATTAACTCACTCACTTCTAAGATAGTTAGTCCAGGAAACACATAAATTTTTGCTATAAAACACAAAACTTAGAGCTTTAAATCATTAAGTTTGCATTCCCTCCATAGGGTTTGTGATTTAAACTTTGAAGTAGAAATGAGTCCTTCAACCTAAAGGTATTTTGCACTCAGTGGCCTAACTCAGAGCATGACATGTCTACCCATCTCAAATTTTCTTTCACTTTAAATGTGCTTTGACTCAACTATGGATCAAAAGACCCAAACATAACTTCCACATTAGGTAATCAAGACTTGGACTAGTCAAGGTCATAACTAATATTTAGCTATGAAAGGCTAAAGGTCACACAAAAAGCCATAACCTCACCATGCATAACCAAATTATTCCAATTTAACCCTTTTATTTCATATATTTTAAAGTCCACATAATAGCGTTAAACCTAAATTTGACTATAACTAAACAAAAGTTAACCTTCTCTCATTTTTTTTGGATAATTAAATCTATATACCTTTTAATAATAAAATGATATGTACAAGACTACAAACTCAACCTACCACTAACTTATCGATTCATCATCTCCATTTATCATACTTCATGCTATTTTAGGGTGTGAAATACTTACATGACACTATGAAACTTATATCCCTCATAATATCTTTACATTTGAACCAATTAATTTACTAAAGCATGCCACAAGTGTTTGAAGATGAACTTAACTCTTCCTAATAAAGCTTTGCTTAAAACCTTAAAATAACCTTCTTAATCTTAAAGGATCACTTAATGTCCAATTGAGCAAAAATAGAAGATATTTTTAAATCCAAAATAACAAAAAAAAATATGTGTGCTATTATTAGTGAAAATCACTATTCATAGCCAAAGTCAAGGTTAATAGTTAAGATGACTATCACTATTTATGTATTCAATGTTTTGTCATTTTAAGGTAAATCTAGTCATTTTATGTCTAATCATAATTAATACTCTTATAACCCTACTTATGTTATTAGTGAGGTAAATAATTTAAAATTAAAAAATGATTAAGATCAACATGAAGAACACATATGCACATCTTCAATAGTGTTATTTCATTCAAAACATTCAAGTTTCCATTCTTAATTTTGATCACTTATACCTTGGATTATATCAATATAAATGATATAATATCTTATATTAATCTACATTAAAAAATGTCAATAATCAACATAAAATTATTGGAATTTTTTTTATAATTCTAATACAAAGATCAAACCCCAAACCCAAGCCTATTGTTCATGTGGTGGGTTTTAACAATTTTGTGCAAATTCTAGAAAATAATCACAAACTCTTTGATACTTAAAATTTTTAAGATTTGAAAGTTGTGTTGGAAATTATACATATTAAGCTTTAATAATATAGCTAATGAGGCTTCTTACTCTTGTAAAAGAGATAATTAAGTTATGAAAGTTGACACAAATTAAGTGATCTTGAGAATAGCTATTTTCATGTCTCTTTCACAAAAAATAATAATCAAAAATACCAATACACATATAATTATCATGTTTATCAACACCACAAACTCATGTTGTATGGCTCCAATATACATGCATAAATACATACATACATACACACATACACACATACATATATATATGCATACTATAACATCCCCGTTTTTAGAACTTAAAAATTTTGTGAAAAAATTTAGGTGTGAAAGGTAAAACAATAAAAGCGAAGGATATTGCCACCATACTTAGTACAAGTCTTGTTTCCTCTACCATTCTCATGCCATGTGCTTAGGCTAAAATTATTACTCCACTTAAATTAATAATACAATTACAAGATTCATATTAGAGAGAATAAACAGATTGATATCGTTATGAAAATAAAAAACATTGGATGTTACAAAACTTAAATGAGAGAAAATAAAAGAGGACACAAGATTCTAAATACATCCAAAATTAATATAATAAAAAGGACATCAGATAGTCTTAAGCTCTTAATTTGAACTATAAGCTTTTGACTGAACACGTAAGTTGACCTATAAAGACTATTACCTACTGAATGGGTAGGAGCCCATAGAAGGAACCCTTCAGTAGAATGGAACTAAACAACCCATTATACCAAACCAATATAAAAACCAACATGGTACACATATAAGACATTACAATAATACATGCTATAAAACATTGAACTATACATGCGTTAATTAGAATATGATAATCATTCATATAGCCAAATACCACCAAGGCCATATATTGCTCATACTCATGTATCTGGAACAACTAAAACTTACCAATCAAACATCCAATGGATGCTCTTTGATGTATAATTGGAACCAACATAAACCTAAATCATAACAATAACAACGATCACATATATCATTATCAATACCAACAAAATCCCATAATATCATAGGTAGGCTCATAGGCACATGACTAATAAAGATCCACAACATCATAGGGGGCACGAAGGTTGCTACCAATTCACAAGTAGGCATAAAGGCTTCTACTAAACCATGGGTAAATACAAGGGTTATTACTAAACTAAAGATAGACACAAATGGTACTATTGACAAATCTAATTATCAAATAACAACTATTTCTATCTTTATTTACTCGAATGGATGTCAAATAAACTTGAAGATACTAAGGTACTCTAGTGATATTGATGCAGCGAGACAACACAATATTCTACCAACTATCAATCAAAGGATAAGAAGGTACCATGGTTGCATTGGTACACGAGGGTGACACAATATCCTACCGATAAGGACACCTAATCCATAAGTAGGTATATCCTCTATAAGTCTGTAAAGTTAAAGAGAGTAAGATATAAGGTCTAGTTAGGGCACAAATGCACACTAATAAAAATCCATAATCAAATGTGGGTTAAACTATGTTTTTTGGATAGTGACCCTTAAAGAGCCACCATTCTTGACCTTGAGGTCTTTCCTTTTAAATATTCATATTTAATTTAGGTAACAACAAAATCACACTCGATCACATATATCTAGTTTCCATACTAAAGCATTTTTACTCATCACCCATTTATTTAATATATCCATAACAATATTATTACCAAGCTCAATAATAAAAGTATACTAAGGCCATCCTATGATCAATTATTCACATTTAGGTGCGTTTGGCTAAAAATGACCAAAATACTCATAAGATTAAATTTTTTTAATTATCATCCATTTTAAATACTACATCCATTTGTTTATTAATTTGTCATAAAAAAAAGCTAAAATATAATAATTAAATTATATATCATGCAATTAAGTTATTATATATGCTAAAAGACCATTTTTTTTCCTTAATCATGATTCTGAATATAAAATCCTAGCATGCATATCTAATACATTTAGATTCACATAATATCATGGTCAACGATATATAATACACATTAGAAATACTCATAATACACATAAAATGACCACATTTTTGTTAGGGCACATACCAATAATAATTATCCTACAAATATTTCTAAGATGCTCAACCTATCATTTACATGTACATATCATAATTAACTTTATTTTAGTCATACTTTCATACCCGCAATATTTTTCACAAGCTAACATGTTTCCTTTTACCGATTTTCATGCTACCAATAATAAGTACATAATTATAATATACCAAATCATGCTTAACATATTACATTCAAAACCCTAATTTAATATAATGCAATATTTATTATTTTAGTAGAGTATAAGAGTTACCTATTTTCCAGTAAAAATGCAAATTATCGATATCCTACTAAAATTATTAAGCCCCCTAATCAAACTTTTAGACTTAAAAATAATACCACAATTACTTTGTTAATATTTTACAAATAAAATAATAATTATAATATTAAAATCTTATTTTTTTAAAAAAGAAACTCCCTTACACTACATGTGTATCATGAGTAGCGCACAAAGGAAGGGGCCGAATGCATACAAGGTGATGGAGATGTTGGGATGATGAGGATAGGGAGATAGAGGTGATGTTAGGTTGATGATCGATGGGGTGTTTGGTGGTGGTTGGAGTTGGGATGACAGGGAAGGTTCAAATGACAAAGTTAGGTGGTTCTAGCTGCTAGAAAGCTGGCAGTGATGGGGGTGGTAAGCTTAGTTGGTTGGCTAGATAGACAACAAGGGTGGAGGTTGCAAAGGAAGGATGTGCAGGAGGGATGGTGCTATGGATGATCGTAGCGCAAGCCGGGAGTTGGATGTGGATGAAGGTGGCTAAAGGTAATGGGTAGGTTATGGTAGAAATGGCCAAAGTTAGGGGAATTTCTTTGGTTGTTTCAGCCATAGAGGAGGAGAAGGAAGGATATGAGGTTTAGGCATTGGTAGAGGCTATAGTGGTTGGGAGATGAGTGGCTGCAAGCTTGAGGAAAAAATGGAAGGTGGTGGCGATGAGGTTTATGATAGGGAGGTGATGGTTGATGAAGAAGAAGCAAGGCACGGGCAGATGCATAGCTAGAGGATGCATGCACGGTTAGGATATGTTGTAGGGGCATTGTTATGCATACAGGGATGGAGCACAGTTAGGGCATGCAACTAGGGAATGGTTGTGTGATGGAATCAAATAAACTAGAAGAAGAAGAAGAAGAAGAAGAAGATTAAGGCTTGTTGGTGATGGTTATGGATGATGATGGTAAGGGTAGTTTTGTGCGAAACCAAATAGGGTCGAGAATGGAACAAGGGGTAACAATAACGAAACAAGGGGTAAGATTATTGGGGGTTTGGTTGAGGAGATACAGAGGGGTTGTTGAATAAAGAGAAAGAGAAAGAGTGTATACATGTATGTATATATAGAGGAAGGGGTGTTTAGTGATGGCTTGGGTTCGATAGAGGGGTATGGTGGTGGTGAAGGGTTGCAACATGAAAGGTGGAGGGAAATAGGGCACACTAAGGGGGTTACATGAAGGAGGGCTTGGCAAAGGTAGAATATGATGGGTGTAGGGTAGCAATTTATTTATTTTAGTTTCAGGTTTGGTTAGGTTAGGTTAGTGTATAGGTTAGAAAAAAATAATCTAGGAAAAATAATTTAGTTTGAGATAGTTTTACTAAGAAGGAAAAAGGTAAAATAATCAGGAAAAATATTTTAGAAATTATTTGGGTTATAAGTCAAAGGTTATTAATAAAATAGTGTGGCTAGGATTTAAGGGTTAATTTTTGAATAAGAGGCTAAAAACCCAAAAGAAAAGGATACAAAATTTTAGGGTGTTACACATACCCATTTTAAGTTGTGAAAACTCATAAAATCACAAAACTACCGAGATCGTGCCACATGAAGTCACACTTCCGTATTAACTATACCATTTGAAGAATTGTTGGATCTACTTACAACCAATCTTAACAAATGAACAGAAATCTCTTCTCAATCTGATTCTCAACATAAAAAAATAAATAGTAAATAATGATATTAATTGCATAAGATCACATGTAAATGGAAGGGAAAACAAAGAAAATGAGAGGATTAAACAAGTGTGAGTATTGTTTTTTGTTGTAGAGATTTAATGGGTGGTTCAATGGTGCAATGGGGTAGTATCATAAATGAAAGAAAATGAAGGGTAGGTGCCATGTATGGTGTAGGAGTGAATGGAAAATAAATTCATGATAGGGGGCTTAATTGATAAAAAAAAACTAAGGGATTAAATTAGTTTGTAAATGTTGCTTCCATTAATGACTTAGGCAATAAGATAAGGTGTAGGGTGGTGGTTGAGAGGGGGACTGAATGCGGTTTAAGGAGGGAATTCGATGTGAATGGTTGAAGAAGTAGTTAGGTGCAATGAACTTAATCATTAGAAGAATATTAATGATTACTTTGCATATGGCATAGGTCATGTTGAGGGGGAGAAGGATTGTTGCTTTCTTGGGCTTAGTTTTTAATGTCTTATTTAGCATGGATGATAGTAATTTATTGAAAAATAATAAAAATAAAGGTAAATTATTTTTCATTAATTTTTAACTTTAAAATACATAAATATAATAATCTTAAAAGTTTCAAAAATTTTAGATAACTAAAGATATCATTTCAAAATGCAAATTTCGATAAAAATTAGATGATATGAAATTGACATTTTTTTTGTCAAAACCTCTATTTATATTTTTGAAAGTCTCCAAGATTTACTATTATTTTTCTTTTTACAGAATCTTAATTAAAAATTAAGAAGGTTTTGCTACCATACTTAACTTTGGTTCAGTTTCTATGCCATTCTTATATCAAGTATAAGTCTAAGAAAAACATTAACTTCAACACACAAATAAAGAGAGAATGAGAATGATATAAATAATGTGAAAATGCAAAGTGCTTGGAGATTAAATCCAAATACAATAATCAAAATACAACAAGGAAAACATGATGTCAAAATCGTCCACATAATCATCAATTAAGTCATCAAGTACATGTGAGTTTACAAACACAAGGTTATCTACTCATGGAATAAGTAGTGACCATACAAAAAGTATTAATATGAAGGCATACTTGTAATACCTTGTCCCAAAATCTTTCAAAATATATTTAAAATTATGTTGATATTAAAGAAATTAGAATTTTTTTTATAAAAAAAAGAGCTTGAAATCTTAGTAAAAAAAGAAGAAGAAGAGAATTTCATGTGTACAAGTCGGTTGGTTTCCCAAACCGATCAATTGGTATGATAAGATATTATCATTTTGAGATAAACCAGTTGATTGGTTGCCTAAACCAGTTAACTAGTTATCTTGCAATTTCAGATCCTTTTCTATTCTTAGCTTTGAATCTCTTTCTAATTTTTATAAAATTTTCTAACTAGAATATATTTGTGCTCTGAGATTATTTTTACATTATTCATATCATTCTGCAATGCTATTTAGATATTTCTAAAGGTACTTTTGAAGTACTTTATCTCCTTCTCGCCTTCTCTAAAACTCCTTCACTTTTCTCTCGTGTTTGGTAGCCATAGTTGTACGTAGATAAATCTTTATCTCCCCTAGCTTACCTACTCCCTCTTCCATCCATCTGATTTCACTCCATCTCCCTTACTCTCATTATTTACAATCTTACAATTTGGTTTTTCCACACTCAACTAAAGTTAACTCCCCCTCTCTCTTATTCCCTTAGATAATGTTGACCCCAAATGTTCTTCATAATCCATTTTTACGATTCATTTTAACTCTCTCTTTCTACATTTTCTCTCCTTCTCTTATTTCCTAAGTTTTAATATATTCTTTAGTTTTCTGTCTTTTTATTTTTTTTCTTTGTTGGAAAAAATAAAGGCTTGCCTCTTACTACCTCATCCTTTGGTTGAATTCTTATATCTTCTCTCTTCTCCTAATCGTAGCCTTAGTTTCTCTTAAGCAATGAAGGATTAAGATTTAGAGAAAGTTTGAAGGTTTTTTCTTTCCTTTTCTTTGAAATTATATTTTGAGTAAATTTTAAGATATGCTTCTTCTCTTGTTCTTCTATTTTTGATTTTTAATTAGTTTCAAAAAGTAGTTATTATTATTTTGGTTATTTATTTTCTTAAGAAATCAAGGTCTAGGTAGAAACCATCAAGTTAGGAGTAATTCAGTGCTATAAAACTTACTTGTAGATAGGTTATCCTTATCTCTAATACGATTAAGGAATCGTATTATCATTATGGTTTCGTATTCTTAAAGTATTATGTGTTGTATTTGAGTAATTTTAAGTTCTTAAATTTGAGCATGTGGTAATGTTAATAACTCTAAATTTTGAGACCATATTTGAATGTTTTGTTATCATGTGTGAGTTTGGTGAACTTATGCATGATCTTGTTGAGTATCAATTTCTACCATGTATCTTTTTAATTCACATGTGAAATATGTATTTTGATGTATTTTATAACACAGAAGCATGCTAAGATTAATATGGAAAGGATTGGTGAATTTTATGTTAAGTATAGATCATGGGTATGGGTGTTATTTTACTCAGATTAGTTAGATGGTTTGCTATATTGATAACTAGTTATGCGAGTAGTCTCTCGATTTGGTGTCCACCTTTAGCTGGTTACACTGACAGTTGATTGGTTTGATGAACCAGTTGACTGATTCCTAAGAATATTCGATTAGTTTGCCAAATATAACAACTAGGTATTTTATGATAGAGTGGTTTTAGCCTTAATTTAAACATATCAATGGGTCTAGCCAAACCCATTGATTGTTTTTATGAATAATCGACTGGTTGGATCATTCAGTCAATTAGTTTCTTTGTGTGTTTATTTTATCTCAGGTCTGGTGTGACTATACCAGTTGATGGGTCAGATAGAAAAATCAATGGGTTCTTTTTGAGTTTTCTATGTTTATTTATTACTTGTTGATATTTCTTAGAGGCTTCTATGTGAAATTTTATATTAAATTATGACATTTTAATCATAATTTTAACCATGCTTAATCATAAGGAAAGGAAATATCAAAATGATCAAATATTATGTTGTGGCTTGGATGCTTTGTGTGGTTAAGTTTGGTGTCACCTATAAGCACCCAATTTGTAGCTTGTATGCCTTATGTTGTATTTAGTGTTATCACTTGGAAACACCTAATTGGTTATTAATATAATTAAATTGTGATTTATGATATCACCTAAATTATTTCATTTGAGAGACTTTTTATCCAATTCTTAGGGTAAATAATTGGGACTTAGTAGCAGGGTCACCTTGTGTTTTTATCTGTTCATTCAATGCTTATTTCCTTCTCTGTTGGGTTGTGTTCAGTAAAGGGTATGTACATATCTTTGAGGTATAGTCATATCTTAGTAACACAACCCCCTTGATGTATTCTAACCACTTGTGGTATCCAAATTTGTTTAACCTCATAACATATGCCCTCAGGGTGTGGTGGGTGTCGTATTAACCGAGGATGTATTCTGACCATGTGTGGTGGGTGTGTTAACCCATTATGTGTATATGCTTTCATGATGTTTTTTCATGGTGGAGAAATAGGTGTGGTAAAACCAAACATCTTAATAATTAGAAAGTATGTGGTCACTAAATGGAGGATTAATAATATAGTTTATTTTATGTGAGTTTGATGAATTTTTTGTGTTATTAGCATGCTTAATTATATGATCATAATGAGCTTTGAAGTGATCTTCTAAGTTTGTTTCATACCATGCTTTTATGTGACCTTAATGTGCAGTATGAGCCCTTACCATATTTTAGATAGTTTATTTTACCAGTATTTCACTATATTAATACTATATTTATGTAGTTATGATCCGACTTCTATTCCAATAAGTAGAGGATGATTTGCAAGGTTATGATTATTAGCTAGAGTATATTTAGGATGATGTCATGGGCCAGTAGATGGCCACTGATTAAGGTTTGAGAATTATATTTCCACTTAGTAAAGTGTTAGACTAACCAACATATATGTCTTTTCCCTCTATGTTAGGATATTTTTGTTCTTCTTGGTTATTAAACTCTTGACTCTGGTTACTATATTTGGATTTTTTAAACCTTTCCTTTGTATATATTATTCTCATCCTTGTTATCATTAACGTTGTACTATTATGAGCATGCGTTCTTTAGTTTGTTAAAATATGTGTTAGGTGATTATCACGCCTCTTTCATAGTTGATGTGGCAGTAACATCCCCAAATTTTGTTTTTATTATGCTTTGGCATTGTATTCAAAATTCAAGTTTATACTTCAAAATTTAGGAATGTTACAATACTGTTAAAGAAGTTACTCTAAAGACATAGTGTAATACCCCAATTTGAGCGGAGTATTATAAGGATTGATTTGGCTACTTATATCAACACGGTATACCATCCTTTTGGTGATTCTATCCTAAAAACTCCACAGTTAAGCGTGCTGGTCGTGGAGCAATTTTAGGATGGGTGACCTTCTGGGAAGTTTTAGAAATTTTCTGAAAATTTATCGGAAAGTGCGTGAGTGAGGACAAAGCGTGCTGAAAGGACTCGTGTTGATCTATGGGGCCAGCCAATCAATCCGAAAGCACTTCAAGGTAGCCCCCGCGTGGTCGTGTCGACTCGGGGTGTTACAAATGGATGGGTGACCTCCTGGGAAGTCCTCGTGTTGATCTGTGGGGTCAGCCGATCAATCCGAAAGCACTTTAAGGTAGCCCCCGTGTGGTCGTGTCGACTTGGGGTGTTACAAATGGTATCAGAGCAAAACCGCGATCGTGAGCTGAACTTGGATGAGCCAGTCGGCCACCTAGCGGGACGATTCTTGGGATAAACTGTATTTGAGACAGTTAGTGGTTGAGGCGCAACGAGGACGTTGCGTTCTTTGAGTGGGGGTGAATGTAATACCCCAATTTGAGCGGAGTATTATAAGGATTGATTTGGCTACTTATATCAACACGGTATACCATCCTTTTGGTGATTCTATCCTAAGAACAACACAGTTAAGCGTGCTGGTCGTGGAGCGATTTTAGGATGGGTGACCTTCTGGGAAGTTTCAGAAATTTTCTGAAAATTTATCGGAAAGTGCGTGAGTGAGGACAAAGCGTACTGAAAGGACTCGTGTTGATATGTGGGGCCAGCCGATCAATCCGAAAGCACTTTAAGGTAGCCCCGTGTGGTCGTGTCGACTTGGGGTGTTACACATAGCGCATTGCATGTTGAACATGATATTTAAATAATATGCATGTGATAACATAAAAAGATCAAAAACATAGCTAAGAGAATAAATACAACTATAATAACATGATTATTATCTTTACTTAGTGATCACAACATTTTTTACTCAATCACACATAGTTCTTAGGAGATGAAAGTGACATAAAGCACATTCTGGGGCATAATGCCCCTAAGGACTGCTATTAATATATGTTGGAATGGAGGCCAACATATAGTGTAATACCCTAAAAATTTACTACTGAGAAAAAACTTATTTTATATAATCATAACATTAAGATAATTCGGTGTTAACTCTGTATTCAAAATGAGTCTAACTTACTGTACCATTCTCATATTGCATAAAAGGTAAAATATTTACAACTTAAAATAAAATATATAGAGAATGAGAGGAAATATTTCATAAACCTTAACTTTTGGAAATTAAACTTTGAGTACAACATGAGAAAAGTACAACAAAAAAGGATCCAATGGAACTAAGAGTCCAAAATATATTCAGATAAAAACTAACTACCAAATAATGTTAACTCTATGCCTAAACCCCAATAGATAAAAATTACTCCTTCACATGCATTGTGTCATTACTAGCAAAATCATCAAGGTAATCCTCAGTAACCTTCACATAAAAACTTGGGTTATCTACTAGTGAGAATGAGAATTACCCATGAAAATGTTGGTCAATGCTTGAGTAAGGTAACAACACATCATAGGAAAGGGACAAAAAACACATATAAGGTCACGTGGAAAGATTAAACATGCACATTAATACCATAATATGGATCAAGAGAGGAATTGAACTAGAGTTTTGTATTAGGTATACTTATAATACTTTTACTTCATTCGTTGAGTTCAGAGATCCCACTATTCTCATCTAGTGGAATGGACAAGTATTATTCCTAGGGTAAAACGCTCATGCCACTATTCTGATTCGATAGAATAGATTAGTTAAACTCCTAGGGAAGAGTGCTCCCATCTACTATTCTTATCTGGATGAATGGACTAGTAAAACACCTAGGGCATAATGTTCCCAGCCACTATTCTTATTTTGTGGAATAAATAGATACAACTCAATCCTAACTTATGTAATCTTTCACTTTAAATCATAATGTCTTATTATACTATTGGTTATTTTGATACTGTCATATAAGCTTATCATAAATAGGTAAGAAATATAAAACACAACCAAAATATATTATCCTTATGAAACCCTATATTCACATTACAAGTGTAAATAGCTCTATAAGACTCATCTAACCACCAAATTTAACACATCATTCTAAAAGATCCCAATAAACAACATACTTAAAAATCAAGGTTTATCTTTCCCATTCTGGTATAAAATCATGTTTTCACATAACATTTATATTTCCACAAAAATATTATGGTATGACATGAACAAAATGAATTAAAATTATAACTATACTAGCATGATATTACATAATATTTACCCATAGATAATAAATTATGATATGTATCATTACCTAAATGTCACTAGCCTCTAAGAAAGCAAAGGACCCTAAGTTTCCTCTTCTAAGACGACCTAAAGATCATATAAAAATAAAGGAAAGGATATGATTAGAATGTAGGATAACAAATAGGGAAAGGTTAGGTAAAGAAGGACTAAAAAGAGCAAGAATTGAATCAAATGGAGAAGGTCAATTGCTGTGTAAGGAAGTCATGCTGGATAGGGGTGTAAGGTGAGGCCTTCATGTTGGCATGGGGAGCATAACGTGAGGTGCTCACATTAAAGGGGAGCAAAACAGAAGGTGATCGCGTTGAAGGCTTGCTACTATGTGAGGGTTGGGTAGTTTTGGGAATGTTGTTGCATGAAGAAGACCAAAGATGGGATTGGAACAGGGATGGTCGCGCGAGCTTCTTAAGCTGCCAGAGGGGTATAACACGAGGTGCTTAGGCCAAGGATGGCGGTGAAGTATAAGGCGAACCAATTTGAGTAGAGATTGCTACACAAAAATGGTAGAACTACATGGAAGAAGATGTATAAGAGAGTTGGAAAAGGGATAAAAGATTAAGTCTTGGGTTGGTAGAGTAATAAACATTGAAAGGAGAGGGGGAGAAGAGAGTATAAGGCGGATGGTGTTGTGTGAAAATTTAGCATGGGGGAGTTAATAAAGTGAGGAAAATTTAGATAAAAGGGAAGGAACATAATTAATGGGAGATTTGGGGGAAATTTGAGAAAATCCCTGGAATAGAGGGAGGTGATGAGGATGGCGTGCATGTTTGGTTATAGTTGGGTTTGTTGGTTAAAGTAACCAAAGTGAAGCAACTTGGTTGGGGAAAGGATCATGCGAGGAAGAGGTAAGTTGGGGAAAAAAAGAGAATAAAAGAGGAATAAAAGAAGAAGGGAAAAGAAAAGGAAAAATCTTAGGGTTACAGTTAGAGTTAGGGTTAAATTTAGGCTTAAAGAATTAAGATGAGGTTAAGATATTAATTACTTAGGACTAGGGTTAGGTTAAATTTGGGGTATTACATATAACACTTCCTGATCAAAACACACCTAGGGACCAATATCTCCTTTTTTAATATAGTTTAATGAACAGCAATAGAGTACATTAGAATTTCCATAGTTTTGACAAAACCAAGACTTAAATAACAATAACAATCTTGATCTTCACTTGTGTGATCATTCACTTTACTATTTTACTATTTTTCTAAATGATAACTAACACTCAAAAATTAATATCCATGCTTAATTACTTGCATGGTTTCATTTTAACCTATTATTATCATGCAACTATAGTTATTCTAAGGTTGAACAACAACAAATCATACATACAATAATAAAATATGTACACAACTTATGTCACACTCGCATAATTTTTCAAGGCCCTAACTAAGCCTAAATACAATTATTAAATCAAACATATTAACTCAAGGTTACACTTAGAAATCCATTAAGGTTAAGTTGAAGCTAACAAAGACTAACACAAAAGATATTAAGAATGAAAAGACTAAAATGCCCTTATTTATCCTTAATCTTTTATTCAATTAATTCATATACTAATTGATTTTGTTATTAACCTAAACAATTAAAAAAGCCTAAACACTATCATCAAATTATTTATCCCTAAATTAAGGTTCTAAACTTTAAAAAGAGCACAAAAAATAACCAAATTACCTATAAGGTTTCTACACCATTTATTTTTAAGTTAAAAAATTATCTTAGGCTAACTTGCATCAAATAAGGCTAACCACTTGACATAATCATATTGTTGCTGTCTTAAGATAGTTATGAAGTTACCCAAAGGAAAGTGACAAGTAAAAAGGCCAAAATGCCTTCCAATTTACTTAATTCACCTTAAAACTTATACTAATCATAATTTAACTTATCCAATTCCAAAACAAGACTTATTGACAGATAGAATTTATAGGCTATTTTCCTATGTAAAAATGTCAATTTTTCCTCATTAATTTTATAAGATTTAATCTTTTCTCGAGTTTTTTCTCTTTTGAATAAATTTTACAGGAAAAGATAAAATTGAAAAAATTTAAAGGAGAAATCGATGGAAAGAGGAAATCAAGCAAAGAACACATCAAGAAACATTGAAGCAAGGGAAGAAAAGTTGGAAGTGAAGAAAAGACACCAAGGAAAATTTGTGTTGAAAATTTAATTGAAGAAGAATAAAAGGGCAAAGAACATGGTACCCCCGTGTTTCCTAAACACGGATCGTGTTTCCTCCAGAAAACAAAAATCTCAATTTTTTTAGAATCCAAAAATTGGTAGAGAACTCAAAAACATGGAGATCCTATGTTTCCTAAAACACGGACCGTGTTGCTCTCAAATTTTGTAACCGCTCTCACGAAATTTTTCTTGATATATTTTCTAACAGTTCTGTGAGCGGGCATCAGTTTTTGGGATTCGAAAAAAGTTGAATGTTCTCTCTTTTCTCTATTCCCTCTCAAAAACACATGTACTTCACAATTCCAACTTTCCTTATCTTTTTTTTTATTCTTTAGAACAATCGACGGTCTGCAATTCAAGTGATAAGTTATTCTCCATTCCTTTCTCAATTGCAAGTTATGTAATTTAATTGAATGCAAGTAAAGTTTTTTTAATTTGATTTGAAGATGGAATTAGGCTTCAAATATAACAACATCATTCGAAATTAATATCCTAAATGAATCTTTATTAAATTAATGGATGGAATTGAATGATTTCGTATCATAGATTAAAATTTTAAACTAATTAGATTGATCACCTATTTATTTTAGATTTTAATCTCCGCTATGATAACATAATTAATACGTAATTGTTAATTAACGTGTCTAGAGTAGAAAAAAGGTTAATTGTTAATGTTATCCATTAATTCATACAATTGCATAATCTGAGCTTGTGTGGTTATGGTTGTAGCTGACCGCTTTCCATTTATAATGTTGCCATTAATTGAATCTAGGGTTCGTAACCTAGGTTATTAATTGGTTAGATGATAAATTGAGAGCTTATTCAATTTATTAAAATGAAGAGAAAGCAAAGATATGAATTATTTTAAATCTCTAGGGGTCAACATTAACTCATTTAGAATCACCCTTTTTCCATGAGTATTTGATACTTTAATTCCATAATCAATTCCTTCCTATCCTCATTCATCAATTAGTGAGCAAAGCAACCCATAGTATAGAATTAATGATAGAAGTAATGGAATTATATAAATGGGGTTCTAACATCAATTACAAAATTATTGATTAAATACCATTTCTTGTGGCTTCGACTCCTTCTTACTATTTACTACGTATTTGGAAATTATGATTTATTTATTAAATTTGTTGTGCATATGACAGCGCATCAAAATTTTTGGCTCCATTGCCATGGAATGGCAATTATAATCTTTAGTTTTTTTTTGTGTTGTTTCTTATTTTTGCTTTCAATAATTTCTCCAAGTGTACTTATCTATTATTTAATTGTGTATAATCCTTAGGCACTCACATTTGAGGTTGTTCGTGATTGAGTATCAAGGACAAATCATCCCACCAATGGATCCAAATTCTTTGTCTCCTATTGCAAACCGAACAAGAAGGAGATTGGAATACGCTCGTCATATTCCATTACCTGCTGAAGGAAGTTCCATAGATTTGGACGAAGACCACATAGAGGATTTGTTTAATTCACCTTGTCACGTCGATCCACGTAAAGCAGGTCGAACCCTTAAGGAGCTAGCTGCTCCTGTCTTCAACCCTAATCTTTTATGCATTAATTATCCTGCCAAAAATGATACTTGTGAGATCAAACTTGGCTTGATACGTGCTTTACCTATTTTTATAGGATTCAGAGACAACAATTCCATAGGTTCAGGCTTATCTCAACAAAATTCTTAAGAAATTCCGTATAGCATGTTCCGATATGAAACCGAATGGAGTAAGTCTAGAAAAACTTAAACTCAAAGCTTTTCCTTTTGCTTTGGCTGATGCTGCAAAAGAATGGTTATATGACTTACCAGCGGGATTTGTGAATACTTGGACTGATATGCAAAAGGTTTTCCTTAAAAAATATTTTCCTTCATCTAGAGCAACTAACATAAGAAAAGAAATTTGTGGTATTAGGCAAGATGGAGGAGAATCATTGCATGAATATTGGGAATGTTTCAAGAAGTTATGCGGTAGTTTCCCCAATCACCAAATTAGTGAGCAATTATTAATACAATACTTCTATGAAGGATTATCTCCTATGGATCATAATATGATAGATGCTACTAGTGGTGGTGCATTGGTTGATAAAACCCCCACAAAGGCTAAAAGATTAATTACTAATATGGCATCTAACTCTCAATATTGTAGTAGGGGTAGTACTTCTATGTCTCAACAGGTGAAAGAAGCTAGTATTGCTGAATTGAAAACACAAGTGTCAAACTTGACAACTCTTGTAGAGTGAGTTGTGGGTGATAAAATTCCTGCAAAGGTATTTGGAATTTGTTCTTTCCCTGGTCACCCTACTGATATGTGTCCTACTTTGCAAGAAGAACAACAAGTGAATGCCATTGGAGGACAACAAATACCAAAGAGGAATGATCCTTGTGCTCCAACATACAATCCTGGATGGAAGGATCATCCAAATCTAAGGTATGGAAACAATCAACAAGGTACTAATTCATATTTCTGACCACAAGTTTATCAAAATCAACAAGGATCAAATCCACCTCCCAAATTCTTTCAAGTTCCACCAAATCACCAAAGACCACCATTTCAACCAATACCTCCACCACAAGTTCAACAACAATCAAGAGGAATGCCTTCGGAAGATTTGGTGAAATCTTTGGCTACCGATACATTGCAGTTTCAACAAGAAACTAGAAATGGTATCAAGAATTTAGAAAATAAAGTGAGTCAATTGGCATATTCCCTTGGGAAATTACAAGCACAAGGGTCCTAAAATTTCCCAAATCAGACAAAAAGGAATCCTAGGGAAAATGCTAGTGCTATCATAACTCGAAGTGGGAAACAATTGGCAAGTCCAAGGCAAGAGAGTGAAGAGGAAGAAATAAGCAAAGAAGAAGATGAGACAGTTGTTGAAGAAGAAAAGATTGAAAATTCTCAACAGGTAACTAAAGGTAAGTCTTTCACTCCTGTTAAAATTCCTGCTCCTTTTTCTAGCAGGTTGGCAAGAAACATGAAGTTGAATTATGACAAGGAGATATTTGACATATTTAGAAAGGTGGAAGTTAATCTCCCTCTCATTGATGCAATTAAACAAGTTCCAAGATATGCAAAATTACTTAAGGATTTGTATACTAACAAAAGGAAACTAAAGGGGGATGGAAAGGTAAGTGTGGGAGAAAATGTATCAGCAATCTTACAAAGGAAACTTCCACTAAAATGTAAGGATCCAAATATTTTTACTATCCCTTGAAAGATTGGAAACACGAGGTATGAAAAATGTATGCTTGATGTAGGTGCTTCAATCAACATCATGCCTTTATCTATTTTTAATGCCCTAAGTCTAGGTCTTTTAAAGGAAACTCGTGTTGTTATTCAATTGGATGATAGATCTAACACATATCCTGAAGGGGTAATTGAAGATGTCTTAGTTCAGGTGAATGAATTAGTCTTCCTAACTAATTTTTATGTGTTAGATATGCAGGATAATTATTCATCTAATCCTTCTCCTATATTGTTAGGTAGACCATTCTTGAAAACTTCAAAAACAAAAATTGATATACATGATGGAGTTTTGAGCGTGGAGTTTGATGGTGAAGTCATAAGGTTTAATATATATGACTCCATGCGATATCCTACAGATGGTGAACCGGTATCTATGATTGATGTTATTGATGATTTAACTGAAAAGGTTTACAAATTATCATCTACGGATCCTTTAGAAGTAACCTTAACTCAATGCATAGAAACTGAAGTTTTGGAAGAACTGAATGAGATGTTTGATATTGAAGAAGAGATCAAAGAGGTAGTAGCTGCTTTAGGAGCATGTCTTGGTAGAATCGGAAGATTTTTGGATTTACCATTGACATTGGATAGACCTTTAGCTTCCATAGAGAAAGCACTGGAAGTGGAGTTGAAACCTTTACCTAACCATCTCAAGTATGCATTCTTAGGAGAAAAAAATACCTTTCCTGTTATCATCTCTAGTGACCTAACACCCAAACAAGAAGAAAAACTTTTTAATGTTTTGAAGAAGTATAAATCTTCTTTGGGATGGACAGTTTCTAATATTAAGGGTATTAGTCCTTTAGTATGTATGCATCATATTTTAATGGAAGATGATGTTAAGCCAAGTAGACAAGTACAACGTAGGCTAAATCCAATCATGATGGAGGTAGTGAAGAAAGAGGTATTAAAATTATTATTTTTGGGAGTCATTTATCCAATCTATAATAGTAGTTGGGTTATTCCTCTTCAAGTCGTACCCAAGAAAACAAGAATCACTATAGTGGAAAATTATAAGGGAGAAATGGTTCCTACTAGAGTTCAAAATGGTTAGAGGGTATGTGTAGATTATAGGAAGTTGAACTCTATGACTAGGAAAGATTATTCTCCTCTACCATTTATGGATCAAATGTTAGAGAGGCTAGCAGGCCATGCTTATTATTGTTTTCTTGATGGATATTCTGGATATGTGCAGGTTCCCATAGCTCTAGAAGATCAAGAGAAGACCACATTTACATGTCATTATGGTACGTTTGCATATCGTCGCATGCCATTTGGGTTATGTAATGCCCCTTCCACGTTCCAAAGATGTATGGTAAGCATATTTTCTGAATATCTAGAGAAAATTATCGAGGTATTCATGGATGATTTTAGTATTCATGGGGATACTTTTGATGAATGCCTAGGTAATTTAACTCTCATCTTGAAAAGATGTCTTGAAACAAATCTTGTACTAAATTCTAAAAAATGCCATTTTATGGTTCAACAAGGAATAGTTTTGGGACATGTCATTTTGGCTAAAGGAATTGAAGTAGATAAGGAAAAAATCAATCTTATAGCTTTATTACCTTATTCGTCAACTGTTAAAGATGTGCATTCATTATTGGGACATGCTAGATTTTATTGTCAATTCATTAAGGATTTTTCTAAAATAGCCCAACCGTTGTGTAAGCTTCTTAAAAAAGAAACGAAGTTTCAGCTTGATGATGCATGCAAGAAAGTATTTGAGCATCTGAAAGAAAAATTGATTAGTGCACCCATACTTCAACCACTCGATTGGAATTTTCCCTTTGAATTAATGTGTGATGCATCTAACTATGTTGTTGGTGTAGTGTTAGGTCAAAGGATTGGGAAAGATCCACATGTGATATAATATGCCTTATAAACTTTGAATAAAGCTCAGATTAATTACACAACCAATGAGAAGGAGCGTCTTGCTATTGTCTTTACTTTGGATAAATTTCATTCTTATCTTTTAGGCACTGATATTATTGTTTATTCTGATCACGCAGCTTTGAAATATCTATTGGTAAAGAAGGAAGAAAAACTAAGATTGATTAGATGGATACTTCTACTCCAAGAATTCAATCTACACATCAAAGATAAAAAAAATAGGATTAGAAAATGGAGTAGCAGATCATCTAGGTAGATTAATCAAGGAGGTTGAAGTTGAGACACCCATCAATGAAGAATTTCCGGACGAACAACTTCATGTAATTGGAAATGAGATACTATGGTATGCTAACATGGTAAATTTTTTCATCACAAAGCTTTTTCCTTCACATTTTACTAAAGCACAAAAGGATAGAATGAAGAGTCAAGCAAAATATTTTGTATGGGATAATCCATATTTGTGGAAACAATGTGCTGACCAAATCATTAGAAGGTGTATCCTTGATAGTGAAATTCTTTCTATCTTAACATTTTGTCATAACTATGCTTGTGGGGATCATTTTGGTCCTAAAAGAACATCTCATAAAATTTTAGAAAGTGAATTTTACTGGCCTACCCTATTTAAAGATTCTTATGAATTTTATAAAACATGTGAAAATTGTCAAAAGACTGGAGGACTAGGTCCTAGAAATAAAATGCCACAAAATCCTATCATTGCATGTGAAATTTTTTATGTTTGGGGTATGGATTTCATGGGTCCTTTTCCATCATCCTTTGGTTTCAAATATATTCTTGTTGCTATAGATTATGTGTCAAAATGGGTGGAGGCAAAGGCCACCCGTACTGACGAAGCTAAGGTTGTTGCAAATTTTCTTTGAACTAACATTTTTACAAGGTTTGGCTTTCCAAAGGCTATAATAAAAGACAAAGGTTCACACTTCTGCAATAGAATGGTAGAAGCATTGTTAAAGAAATATCATGTGACACATCGAATCGCCACAGCATATCATCCACAAACAAACTGTAAAACCCCAAAATTCACTATTTTTTTAAAACAAAAGTAAATAAATTAAATTAGAACCTGTGAATTTTGAGAATGTTATCGCCACACTTAGTACCAGACCGGTTCACTCCTACCGTTTTAGTACTAAGTTCTAAGGCTAAAGGAATTATCAGCAAACTCAATTTAATACTCAAACTAAGAGTTCATAAAAAGATAAACTAGAAGAGTCATAGCATAGAAATCAGAGTACGCGTAGAAAGTTACATATCTCAAAGTACGAAATCAAAATTCCTCGAAGGGAATAATGTCTACAAACGATAATGTTTAATTCTAAAAAATCCAATATAGAAAAGAAATAACATAAAGAAATAGAATGGAATAAAGAGATAATCTGGCCACGTCCCTCCGATCATCAAACCAAGCCCATGATCAACACTCAGCTCCGTCTGATGCCTTATGGACATCGAAGGCATAAAAAAAATCATCGCCCACCTACACAAAGTTAGAAGGGCCTTATGCTCGTGGGAATGAGCAGCACCCATAAAAGGGTGATCAATACACTACGTACTGAGTAAAGTAACCGTGCACTAAAGTCAACACACAGAAGCATATAAAACCAAGCGAAATAATAAAACAGCATATAGTCCAACATGATAACATAGTAGCATAAGATCATTCAGGTAAATATACCAAGGTCCATTTATAGTCCGGATTAATTACTTAATTAATCTCTTATGGATACACATTTCACACCATACTCTTTTTATCAATCCATATGGGTACAAGAACCTCTCACTATTTTAGCCAGTGGCTCGGTCACATATAGGGCGACATGCACCTAACCACTATTATAGCTGGTGGACTGATCACATATAGGGTAGAATACCCTAACCACTATTCCTTACCGGTGGATCGATTTGGTTCCTGCTTGCATAGTATTCCACTGTAAGTACTTAGTGTCTTTTATGTGTCTTAGCAAACTCAGGTTTGATTTATTGAACTCGGAATCCCCCACTATTATAGCCGGTGGGCCGGAAACACACAGGGCATAAAGCTCCTGACCACTATTATAGCCAGTGGATCGGACACGTATAGGGTGGGACACCCTAACCACTATTCCTAACAGGTGGATCGGCTTGGACCTGGCTCAATAATCTTTCACTTTACATGATCAATATCTTAAGTGTCTTATTCGGAATTTTAACCCTAGACATGCATGACTAACTCCCTTTACGCTTATCCTCAAAAAGGACTCGTCTCACATCGTAAGACTCATGGACCTCCTAACTTGGCCCAACATCCTTTCCTCCTTACCCTAACTCACACTAGAGCCCATCTCCCATGTATGTGGGTCAAGGCCCACTAACTTAAACTTCCAAGTCCACCCACCATCTCACTCTAGGAGTTTATTCCAAAACCCTAATTTAGGCCTGAGTGGCCCATCCTACGCCACCTCACACAACCCAAATCATTTTAACACTCTACACAATACAACCCATGGATTCCACCCTCATCATCACACTTTAATTACCAAGTACATGTGTGACCACAAAATCCTAAGTAGCTATGCCAAACCCTAACTGGCTACTTCAAACCCTAGCTCGGTCTTCTATATACCCTTATATTGTTCCACGTACTATTTTTCCTCCAAAGTGTTCAAACACCAAAACAACACTCCCATTACCTTCCTCACACCTCAAATCAACTTTCCATACGTAAATTTCACCCCTATGCTAGCTTTACACATCCCATGCAATCCTTCGAACTTTTTCATGCAAACCCTAAAACTCACATGTGAAACCCTAGATTCATCCATGCAAACCCTATATTCTCCCATCCAAACCCTAGATCCATTCATACAAAACCCTAGATTCCTCCATGCAAAACCCTAGATTCCTCTATACAAAACCCTAGATCCTTCCATTTATGGTCATGCAACATTTAGGTCAACTCCACATCATTTCACTCCATAACATCATATTACATAACCTAACATGCATGTTTTATAGGGTCACATCACATCCACAACACAAACATATAATATACAAATCATAAGATAACCCATAGCGTACCTCAACTCCAAGTTGCACCGTATATACAATATTTATAACAATACACATAAGATAAGTCACATATTCTGACACATGGCATACAAGGCATATAAGACACATTATATATATACGACCTTAGCTGCACCCTTACCTAAAACGATACCGATCTTGGAGCACGCTCCTACGCCTCCTTAGGGCTTTGACCGGTCTCACCTATATGAGGGAAAAGATAAAGATTAGATTCCCTCCTACCAAAAATACTATTATTTCCTAATTTATTCTAAGATTAGGTTTTTAATAAAATAATAATAATAATAATAACATTAACTAATTACTAATTTTGCTAAGGATATAAGAAATAATAGTAATATTGTAAAAGTTGATAATATAATGGTTTGAAGATTTAATTCTAATAATAATAATGATATTATAAATAATACTAACAACAACAACAACAACAACAACAACAACAACAACAATAATAATAACCATAATAATAATAATAATGAAAAGGACATAATTCGAAAAAAAGGTGAAATAAGGGCTTCGGCCCTTCACCAAAATAATATTAATAATAATACTATTAACATTAATAATAATAATAATAAAACAATAATATTAATTATTAAATAATAGTAATAATAATGATAATAATACTAATAATGGTAAAAATCAAAAATAAGGTAAAGTAGGGTTTTGACCCTACTTTGAAATAATAATAATAATAATAATAATAATAATAATAATAATAAATTAAAATAAACATAATAGGGCTTCGGCCCTCAATAATAATAATAATAGTAACATTAGTAGTAGTAGTAGTAGTATACTCAAAATAATGGAAATAAAATCAAATAAATTAAATAAAGCTTGTATAAATAGGGTAAAAAGGTTGAGAGGGTTTAGAGTTCCACCTTGGGTTGGTGGTGACAGGCGACACCGGCGGTGGTGTACGATGGCAGCGGCGGTGGTCAGAAAAAGAGAAGAAAGGGGAGAAAGTTGAGTGCTAGGAAAAAGAGAGAGAGAGAAAGAGGGTGGAAGTTGGGGTGTTTAGGGTTGCCTAGGTGGAGAGGAGTAGAATGAAGGTGGCAGCGCACAACGGTAGTAGTGGTGGTCAAAAGTGGGAGAAGGAGAGAAAGAGAGGAGGAGAGGGAGGAAAAGAAAAAGAAGAGTAGCGGAAGGTAGAGGAGAGTCTGTAGTACAATTTAGAAGGTGTAGGAGGCAGTGGTTACGGCAGGAGTGGTGGCTAATGGTGGTATCAAGGGTGGTAGATGTGGAAGGAAGGGTTGGTTGAGGAGGGTACTTTGCACGGCAGGGGTGGCTCGTGTACGGCAAATCGAGAGAGAAGGGTGGTGTAGTTAGTTAAAGGGTAGTGTAGGGAGTGGTTCTGAGGGTGGTTGAACATCGGCGTAGGACGACGGTGGCGGAAGAGATGTCTGAAGTGGCAGCAGTGCACATGAGTGATTTTGCTAGATTACAGGAAAAGACTCGATCAAAGATGGTTATGGGGGTATTTATAGAGCTAAAGGAGAGCTAAGGTCAGAGGGGAGAACAGGAGAATCGGGGCAGGTCGGTTAGGGTTCACTGGCGGTGACGTTTGGCTGGAAAAATTCAAATTGTGGTAGGGTGTTTGCACAGGAAAGGAGGGGTCGTGCGCGAGAAGGAAAGGAGGTGGGTTGGGTCAAAGTGGTCGGTGAGTCAGGGGGAGGAGAGAGGAGAAGAAACGGCCAGTCAATAGGGCATGATCAGCGGTGAAAAACCAGGGAGCGGGGAGGTGTTACAGGTCGATGGGGAAGGAAGGAGGAAGAAGGAAGAAGGAAGGAAAGGCACGGACTAGGTGGTCTGGGGAAGAAAAAAAAAAGAAAGAAAAGAAAAGAAAACCGGCCGGCGACGGGGCTAAAAAAACCAAGGCAAAATGCAGCATAGTGGGTTACGCCGAAGGAGAAGAAAGAAAAGCAAGGTTTAGGCCATGGGAAGGTAGGCCCAAGTCGGGGGAAAGGTAAGAAAAAGAAAAGAAGAAGAAGAAGAAAATGAAAGAAAAAGGAAAGAAAAGGAAAAAAAAAGAAAGATAGATGGGTTGGGATATTTGGGATATATGAATTATTTTGGTAAATTGGGATATCTAAAAATAATAAAATTTAAATAAATTAATACTAAATTCCCTTTTTAGGCTAATTTATGATTTTTGAAAGGTTTTTCCTAAATTCCATTTTAATTAGCAAAATATCCTAATTTTTCCTGATTAAAATATTTATTATTTTCCTCTTTATTTGCCCTAATTAATTCCCTTTTATTTTAATAAAAGTAATTTATTTAATTAATTTTCATGATAAATTCTTATTTAGATATAATTCTTAAAATTAGAATTTTTGGGGCATTTCACAAAAGGTCAAGCCGAAATATCCAATCGAGAAATCAAATCAAATTTGGAAAAGATGGTGAAATCGACAAGGAAGGATTGGAGCTTGCACCTCAATGATGCTTTCTGGTCCTATCGCACATCATTCAAAACTCCAATTGGTATGTCACCATATCATTTAGTCTACGGTATGCCTTGTCATCTCCCGGTCGAATTGGGACATAGAGCTTTTTGGGCTGTAAAGAAATGTAACATAGAGTCAAATGAAATTGGAAGGCATAGGAAACTTAAACTACAAGAACTTGAGGAAATAAGAAATGATGCTTTTGAAACTATATTGCGATATAAAGATCAAACTAAGGCAGTTCATGATAAGTTCATTCTTATGAAGAATTTTGAGATCGGTCAAAAAGTTTTATTATACCATTCTCGTTTAAAGCTGTTTCCAGGAAAATTAAGGTCAAGATAGATCAGCCCGTTTATTGTAACTAATGTGTTTCCTCATGGTGCAATAGAAATAAAAAGTGAGAAAACATGAAAAATGCGGAAAGTGAATGGACACCGTCTCAAACCTTTTTACGAAGGACATTATGTGAGAAACTTGGAAGTGGTAGATCTTACCATTCCAAGTTATGAAGGCTGAAGTAGTGGGATATTACCACTTGGGAAGCACCCAAGTGTTGTACATATCTTTTTCTTATCTCATACTATGTTTCTTTGTTATTCTTTTTTCTATAATTCATGTAGGATGTAGTTGTGTATGTTTGCTATTTTTATGTGTGTGTGTGTGTGTTCAATGTGTATCATGTGAGTGTGTTTTTCATGTTTTGTAGCGTAAAAAACAAAAGTATAAAAAAATGGAAAATTATTCGTGTTCTTGTTGTAGGAAAATTTGGAAGGAAAAGAGAACAAGATTAGAATAACATGGGGGCACCGTATTCCAAAAACACGACCCATGTTTTATCGTTAGAGTTTCCCGAGCAAAAACAGCAAAAAGTGGAAACATTCAAAAATTACATGGGGGAAACACGGACCGTATTTTTCTGTTAGAAAATTCAACCTGTTCCAGCAAGTTTCAAAAATAACACGGGTGGTCCGTGTTTCCTAAATAGGGGCCGTATTTTTCTATCAGGAAATTTTCACCCTGTAGTAGAGAGTTTAAAAATTAACACGGGGGTGTCGTGTTTCATAAACATGGATCGTGTTTCTTAGAAAAAACCCTACTACTACCCATGTTTTCAGAAATCAGAGAACACGACCAGCCATTTTTTTACCAGCTCTCTGCCAAACGCAAAACCGACCAGTTCTCTCTTCTTCAATCTTCCATTTTCTTGCAATAATCTTCCATACCCATACATCCTTACTTTCATTCTTCATCCTTTCCACTTCTACGCCCATCTTCTTGTCTCAAACATCCCTTCCATCACTTATACTCAATTAATCTTCAAAAATTTGCATTTTAAACCCTAATTTCGGTTATTGCTCTAATAATCCCTATCTCAACAAATTAACTTAGGGATTTTGTTTAATTCAATTTTTTTTTAGCCTTATCGAGCTATATTCTACAATTTCATTCATCAAAAATCACACTCATAAGGTTTGTACACTACCTCAACTGAAATTGCCAAATTTGTTTGGTGTTGCAATCTTTGTTACAATTGCAAGGCATATATATTTGTGTGCTGAAAATTTGTGGCATAATACAATACATATGCGTTTATATGTTGAATTTTGTTGCAAACTACACTGCCTTGTCAAAATATGTTTGTTTTCTAAAAAATTTGTTACAAATGCAATGCATATGTAACTGTGGGTTGCATTTTGTTGCAGGTTGAAATACATTTTTGTAATAATAAGGGTATGTGCTTAAATGATTCTTACAAGATGAGAAGTTTGTATCCCTACTAATGGATGAAGTGTATATATGCTTATGATTGCTGAACTTGAATGCCAATGACTTAATGGAAAGAAAATTTGTTGAACTTGAATGCCAAATATCACAATGTTTGTAGCATTCAATTGATATATGGCATTTCTATTTAAGTGTTGGATTGGGTGATGCAAAGGCTGAAGGAAATATATATATATATATATATATATATATTATCTTACACCCTACTATTCTTACTAATGCATGTGTATTTTGTAAGATATCGCTAATTATATTACGTATATTTGGTTATCCTTGTAGATGGCGCCCAAAAAGAAACAATGAACTGAGGGGGAATCTTCAAGACATCGGGCATCACCAACTCAACATCAGAACAGAAGAAACCGACCAAATGAGCTAGGTATTATATTTACCACTCCAGAATAGCAACAAAGGTACGGTTATTTATCCCAAAGGCACATTATTGGAACACGGTATTTAGATGATGGTTGTCTAAATACATTGGGAATACATGCGCAAGTAATGCAATTGTTGAGAAATGTGGGATTGCATAATTTTTTCTATTGTACTAATCATACATATAGGCGTTTAACATTATAATTTCTTAGTACCTTTCAATTATGTGCTAGCTCATCTTTAGAGGAACAGGGGTATATTTGCTTTTGCATCTTTAACGAATATAGGCAAATTTCTTTGCATGAATTAGCCCATATTTTTTTGTTACCTCCAGGGGAGATCATATCATATACCCATGGTTCAATGTGAATAATTTCTTTACTAAAATTGGTGATGTTTCCAATATGCCCACCCCTAATACTTTTAGAATCTCATAAGCCAAAGCTTCAAGGATTTTCAATCTGGTTTTCAAATATTTACAAAGATTATTAGCTACCACCATTTTTGGGCGGGGGGATAGTATAGTGGTAGTTCGATCCATAGAGCTTTTCTTTATCAATGCTATACTAGATCATAACCAAATTGACACCGCCTATTTTCTAGCTAAGCAATTTCAAAGGGTAAGCAATTCTAAACAGGGTGATATTGTCATTGGTGGTTTAATTACCACTATTTGTCTAAGTATGGACATACATCTTTCAGATGATATGCCCATAGAAGCCATGAGCACCCAAATAGATATTGAACATTGTCATCTTACACATCTTATTGAACGTAGGGACAATGCATGGTATCTTTCATACCAAGGGTGTGCTCATTTTTCCTTACCTAACCCTACCAGAACAAACCCTTTGAACTAACGAAAATGGCAGCCAATCGATGATGAAGACACTCCCACTCCTCTTGCAATTGAACATCCTTTTCCTCCTCATGGTAAACAAGCACCACCACCCCCCTCATTCACAGGTCGGATCCTCATCTTCTTCTACTTATGTCCCCAAATGGTATCTCCAATTTCAAACCCAATTTTACTCCTAATTAGATTTCATGCACAGAACTCAAGATCAAATGATGGAAATGGCAAAATTTCTTTACGAGTTTCACCTCAGGAATAGGGACCCACCACCACCTCCTTCATAAATCCTATTCCTAGTCTCTTTTTCTTGGGTTAGTTCATTGGGGGCAATGAACAAGCTAAGTAGGGGGATGCGCTTGTGGTAATTTATAGAGTTAAGATAGTCTTTGTGGGTATTATTTACATATATATATATATATATATATATATATATATATATATATTATTTCTTTCTTTCTAGAGTTGTTTTGTTTAGGTGGGTCATTTCCTAAGTATGTGATCTTATGTTTGTTGTTTGGTTCGTGTCAAAACAAGAAGTGTTAGATTTGATTTATCCATTCATGGGGTAAATAAAGTAATGGGACTAAATCTTTTTACAAAGGAATTTTTTTTTAAATCATCATAACTATTTTGATCACCATCTTCCAAAACCTCAAAAACAGAAATTGAGATTGTAATAGTGGTGAAGGAAAGAAATTTACAATGGTTAGGAATCAATCCATGTATTGATTATGAATGAGATGAAATGAAATTCAAAAATTGATGAATATAACATTATGAGCGCTTGAGCCTAATCTTTGGATACATTTTTCATCCAAAATATATTTTTCTTTTGTGTGTGTTCTCCAATGATATGTGCAACTAGAATTTGCCATTAATTCTCTTCAAGACTGCATAAAAATTTAGGATATTTGAAAATGATAAAGGCAGCTACAAGACCAAAAAGCTTACCTTAAAAATTGTTGTTCATTTGCATAACCCCTTTGAGTCTAAGCCTTATTTTATTGATTTAACCTTTATTAACAACTAATATCCATATGCATTTCCCCTCCTTACTCTATGATTAATGAAGCAATAGATTTTCAGGGAAAACATTTGTTAATAAGGTAAATATAAGCATGGGAGTGTTAAAAAAAAAGGAAGAAAAAAGAAAAAAAGTATTTTATTCTTTATTTGGTTGAAGGGAAAGGTTATAAAAAATAGGAGGATTGTGACTTAATGGAAAGAAAGAAAATTGCTTCTCCAGTTAATAGAGTTAAGCTACAATCCCAAATTTATACCCTACCTTATAACCCTAGCCCCATTACAACCAAATTTAAGACCTTTTGATTCTTATATACTTTAGTTCTCTTCAGCAGTGGTGAATTAAGAGTAATGGCAAACATATGGGTGATAATTATCATTTGGAGAAGTTTTGAGAGTAAACACATCATATCCTATACACATAAGAGTGAGTGTTTTCATGCACCGAAAGTAAGAATCTACCAATTTAAATTTCATTAATCTTAATCTAACTCTGCATGGTGAGATACCAACTATATTAAATATCATTCCCTAACCACTTGAGCATTTGATAAGACTGTTTATAGGGTGTGTTAGATGTGTGATCCAAAAAAAATTCTCAACATTTTGATTTTATGATTTATAAGTGTTTTAAGTCCCAATACATTGTTAAACTCTATGAATGAATAAATCTAATCTTACAATTCTTGTAATCCATAACTTATCTCACTTGAATTTCTTGATGTCGCTCATGTGCATGACATGATATTGCTTGAGGACAAGCAATGATTTAAGCATGGGGTATTTGACAGATAGAATTTATAGGTTATTTTCCTGTGTAAAAATGTCATTTATTCCTCATTAATTTTATAAGATTTAATCTTTTCTCAAGTTTTTCTCTTTTGAATAGATTTTGCAGGAAAAGATAAGAAATAATAAATTCAAAGGAGAAATCGATGGAAAGAGGAAATGAAGTAAAGAATACATCAAGAGACATTGAAGCAATGGAAGAAAAGTTGGAAACGAAGAAAAGACACCAAAGGGAAGTTTGTGTTGAAATTTTAATAGAAGAAGGACGAACGAGAAAAGAACATGGCACCCCCGTGTTTCTTAAACATGGGCTATGTTTCTACCAGAAAATAAAATCTCAGTTTTTTTAGAATCTAAAATTGGCAGAGAACTCAAAGAAAGCACGGGACCTCCGTGTTTTCTAAAACACGGACCATGTTTTTCTTAAATTTTGTAACCGCTCATACGAACTTTTTTCTAATATATTTTATGACAATTCTGAGTTCGGGGATTAGTTTTTAGATTCAAAAAAGTTGAATGCTCTCTCTTTCTCTATTCCCTCTAGAAAACACATGTACTTCACAATTCCAACTTTATTTATCTTTCTTATATTCTATTGAACAATTGACGGTCTGCAATTTAAGTGATAAGTTCTTCTCCATTCCTTTCTCAATTGCAAGTTCTGTATTTTGATTGAATGAAAGTAAAGTTCCTTCAATTGCATTTTTGTTTCTCTTGCTTTTAGTGTGTCATTACTTATTTATTAGAAGTCATTTATATTAATTATAAATTATTGCAATTAATGGTGTGATCTCACAATTATACAGATAGTAGAGTAAATAATATAGGGTAGGATGATTTGAGGACGGAATTAGGTTTCGAATATAATAGCATAATTTGAAATTATGATTCTAAATGAAATTTAATTGAATTAATGGACGGAAGTGAATGATCTCGTATCATAGATTAAGAATTTAAACTAACTAGATTGATCACCTATTTAGTTTAGATCTTAATCTCTGCTAGGACAACGTAATTAATATATATTTGTTAATTAACGTGTCTAGAGTAGCAAAAGGTTAATTGTTAATCTTGTCTATTAATTTGTACAATTTCATAATCCGAGCTTATGTGGTTATGGTTGTAGTTGACTGCTTTCCATTCGTAATGCTGTCATTAATTGAATTGAGCATTCGTAGCCTAGGTTATTAATTGGTTAGATGATAAATTGAGAGCTTATTCAATTTATTAGAATGAAGAGAAAGCAAAGAGATGAATTATTATGAGTCTCTAGAGGTCAACATTAAATCATTTAGAATCACTCTTTTTTCATGAGTATTTGATACCTTAATTCCATAATTAATTCATTCCTATCCTCATTCATCAATTAGTGAGTAAAGTATCCCATAGTATAGAATTAGTGATAGAAGTAATGAGATTGTATAACCGGGGTTCTAACATTAATAACAAAATTATTGATTATATACCATTCCTTGTGGGTTCGACTCCTTCTTGCCATTTACTGCGCATTTGAAAATTATGATTTATTTATTAAATTTATTGTGCATACGACAGCGCATCATTTACTCAAGTTCTATGTTATCAACTTGAGTGCCATAGTGCCCTTAGGTAAACATTTAATTGATGCCCCTTTAATGTTCATTATGTTGGTTATGTTTTTTTTTAACTTGTTAATCATCAATGCCCTACCCCAATCATGACCCATTATTTAATTATAGATTTTGAAGGTTACTAAGACTATCCTTACTAATTTAATCTGCTAAAAGAAAAGGAAATAATATATGTTAATACTTTAGCTATTTGTATGATATATTTTATAAACACCAACAAAATTAGAAAAAATAATTTTTCTAAAAAAAGAAAGTAATAAGACACTTAGATAAAATGAAATCCTAGCTCATATATTATATAATTATCAAACTAAGTTTAAATATTTGAATAACTCTTCTCATTTTTGGTTAGATGGCTTAATATTCTTATCATAGATGGCTATAAAATGCATTTCAATACAATTTTAACTTTTGAGTTGTGTACTTTTTGAAAAAGAAAAAATTGCACATATTTTAAGAAATTTACTTTTATAGTAAATAGAAAGAAACATCTAAAGTTATTTATCCTCCAACGAGTAGCTCATTTTTATAAACTAAGTTGTGAATTATTTCAATATATATATAGGGTGAGAGTCACATACAAGTCATTCTAAAAATACAATCATATAAACCAATCTTAACTATTAAATTAGTATTTATTCAATAGTTAAGATTTAGTAAAACCTAACCCACATTCTAATTCAAACCTATCTCTAAACCTAAGCCAAAACCCGCACCTAACTTCAAGTTCACACCCAAAATACTAAACTTAAATGCTAAACCTAATGTAACACCCTAAAATTTTGTAACACTTATCTTCAAGTACATAGTCTTTTATTGGAAACCTAACCCTTAAATTTTGACCCAATTATTTTTGTTAACCCTTGACTCGTAACCAGATAAATTCATCTTATTATTCTATCTTTCACTTTTTATTAAACCCGCCCTAAACTTGTTGATATTCTCTAGTTTATTTTTTCTAACTTGGTACCCTAAACTCGGATAAATTAATTTTACCCTAATTTCACATTTAAACATAATTCTAATCCTAACCTTAAATTTCTTTTTCTTTTTATTTTTCCTTTCTTTTCCCTTTTCTTTTCTTTTCCTTCTCCCCTATTCTAATCGGCTTGATAATATTTCCCCCTTCGAGTCATGCATTCCCCACGTTCATGTCATTCCATTTTCTTTCCCTTCCTAGCCATGCACGAACCTACCACCAACTCTTTCAATATGTAACCTTTGAACCCTCCACTAGCTTGCACCACCAGAGCATGACTCTTCCTATCCGTCCATGCCTTCCTTGCCTCCGCTCTAGCACCACACCACATCCATCCTTGTCGAGCCTCACCATGCCTGAACCGATCAACCACACCTTCCTTATCTTTGCTTCTAGCACCTATTTCCTTTCCATTTCGTTCGACCTAGTCGTTCCCCTCACAAAAATATCACCACCATCAACCATCGTTGGTCTCCAAAAACCAAAATCAACCCAACTTCCATCATTTCCTTTGCATCATTCCACCTGACCACCTCAATTCTTTGTCTTCATCCTTCTCATTTCCCTACTCTAGTTTTTATTTCTTCACCATCACCACACCAGACAGTCATATTTTCTTCTAGCCCATTGCTAACCATTACTGTTGCCCCCTACTTCGTAGTGTTACCCGTCCATGCACCCCTTTCCCCCTATGTTAACCCTTCACGCTACCACTCCCTTATAGCGTGACCTCCTCACGTGGCCCCATCACCAATTTCTCCCCCATTGTCATCTCTCCATCCCCATCTCCACTACTAAGGTAGGATACCCTTTCCCCCTCCTTGCATACACCTTCTCCCAACTCCGTCAAACCATCACCACTCATCCACCCTTACCCTTCCTCTTCTCCTTAAAACACCAATATCCTTCCCCACCATCTACCAAGGTTATCACAATCCTCCATGTTTTATCACTTTAAAGAGTATCCCTTGGATGATTGGTTGGTAAGTTTCATTATGCTATAAATAAATGGCATGAATAGTATGTGACCTTAGTGATAGTTGTTTATCTGATATGATTATCATATTTTGATCATTTCATGTATATTTCAATATTTTATGTCATGTCCTAATGCGATGCCTTTTATATGTTACATGTGAGTTTTGTATAATGGGTTACTCAGTATTGTTGTACTAATAGGTTTCATTTCATGGGCCCCTGGTTATTCAATGAGTAGTAGTATTTGTAGGATAGTTTGTAACATCAACTGAAGGCTTGTAGTATGGGTTGAGAGTTAGGACTATTAGGTGTCCTATTTGGTATCTTTTTATCCAAATATTTTGGGACACTAGTATCCTTTTATATTTCCTTTCACTTGAATTTGTAACCGTCAACCATTTATATTATTAGAATGGCGTTAATCTACTTTGAAAACTCTATTTTGGTCCTTATAACTGTGTTACTAATTTAAGCGAAGTAACATATTAGCCTTAACACTTGGACTTATACCAAGTGTGGCAGTAGCACCCTATATTTTTACTATTTTAGCTTCCACACTTAACTCTTTAAACGAAACTTATAAATCCTAAAAATGGGGGGTGTTACACCTAAATCCTAAACCCTAAACCCTTAACTATAAAATCCTAAGCCCAAAACCCTTAACTTAAACCATAACCCTAAACACCAAACATTAAACCCTAAATCCTAAACCCTTAACCCAAACCCTAAACACTAAGCCCTAAACCCTAAACTCCAACCCTAACCCCAAATCCTAAACTCTACCATGAATTAAACCCAAAACCCAAACCCAAACCTAAAACTCTAAACTTAACTATAAACCTTAAACCACAAACCCTAACCTTAACTATTAAACCCTAACATCTATAATACCAACATAATCTCAAAACCAAAATTACCAAGATCTAATACATATTGAGTGAAGTTGAGATAAAATCAAAAGCCAAAATGGAAAAAGAGAGATAATATGCATTTAGCTTGAGGTAAACTAGAAGAGAAGAAGTTACATTCATCTCTCCGATAGCCATTTTTAATGCTTAACAATTACAGTGAGGATTTTGCTACAATAGTTTCTCTCTCCAAAGAAGATGATTAGTAAGAGATTGTGAGGGAAAAGAAGAAGAAGAAGAAGAGTGGTACAAATCAAGACATGAGATCTACCACAACCATAAAGGAAGTGTAGAGCTAATGAAAACCTAAATACCAAATATGAATGTTTTAATACAAATTGGTGTTAGAGAAAACAAATTGATGCTAGGAATTAATTTAATCATATCGTAAGAGAAAGAATGAGATCTTAATACGACAACTCAACATATGAAATAAGAACAAGAGCATAGCTTAAAGTTGGCAGAGAGAGAAGCATTAAGGATTGATGCATCTTGACTGAAGATGATGGCCTCGAGATGAATGACAACAAGGATGATGTTGGAAGCAATGGCGATGCTAGTTTTGGCTGGCTCTCACCTTTGAGGATATACAACAAATTTTACCTGAGGTAGTGTAGTCTAAAAAAGAGTGAATCACTCTCGTTGGTGATCATTGATGGAAAGAAATAAATGATGAAGAAATGGAAGCAAAAGAAGAAGCAACACTCATTAGCGGCAGTGGCATATGTCATGGAAGCTAGAAGGAAGAGAATTAAGCAATGAAGAGAGTCACGTTGGGAAGAGAGTAGAATCAAGGTGTTGGGGATCAGAACTATATAAGAAAAAATAAAGATAAGGATTATCCATATTTTTATTTTTTTAATATTTACAGTTATACTACAGTTTTTTTATCTATTTAATCCCAAAATTTAATGTGAACTTTTTATCTGGTTAATCCTACTATTAGAATTTGCTTCTATATTTTAAGACATGGTTTTTACATGATCCACTTTATATATTTATATGAGTAGTTTTTTTACCCTTGCTCAATCGAGCGCCAGCTAAAAGGCGACGGAGCGACGAAGGAAATGAAAAACGTGGCAAATTGCAGCGCTCCCATTCCATTCCCGTTTTCGTTAGTACATGCTACATAGACTACAGAGCGAAAGCGCAAAAGAACCTATTCCTTTTATCGCCAATCGCCTATCTCCTTTCCCGATTTCCAATTAGCTACCTCCTTCTTTCATCTGATCACGGATTTTGTTGCAAACTTAGGGTTTTAGGTGTTCTATTCTGTTAATTACGATGAACCATTGAAGGGAGGATTTGGGTAGTGTGGTTGTGGTGGTGGAGAGATGAATATGAGCAGGCCATCTGTACATCCGGTGATGGCACCGCCCTTGACCGACGGAGCAAACAATCATGGACCGAGAGTTAGGATGAAAGACATCCAAGGAATGCCCGGCACCCCTGGTGGGCTTGGATTACGGCTCTTCCAATTTTTTTTCTCAGCCATCTCGCTTTGTGTTATGGCCACAACCAATGATTTCTCATCTGCTACCGCTTTCACGTAAGGTTCATTCTAGTTTATTTTTATCCAAGTGAGATTGCTTATTTAGGAAATCATTTCTTTTGTTTCATAACTATGATTGGGTCTTTTAATTGTTGACCTTAACTCTCGGGTATTGCTGACTACTTATGTTAATCTGGTTCAGATATCGGTTGTTAATTAGATCTGGAATATTTGGAAATCAGGATATATTTTTTTGTTCTTGTGTTGTATGGAATAGCATTACAATCAATCATATGATATTCAAAGCGATTTATTTTCTCTCTTAGATACTTTTTATAAGAATATTCCCGTTGATACAGACGGCCCTTATTATTAGAAAAACTCTATCTTTGGATATAAAGGGTATAAAAATGTTGATAGTTGAAACTGAATCATATGGGCACTTACTGGTCGTGCGGATTGTTCTGGAATAACTGCTAATGTTAGGTATATGATTTAGTACGAAGGATGATATTAGAATGGAATGCCATGCTCTAGCTTCTGGTGGAAGTTAAGAAAGTAAGCATGATGGCAAGTATCCTCAGCTTAGCCATTGAGCTTGTTTGGCACATAACAAAGGCAGTTTTATTTTGAAGCTGGAAAATTTTTGCTGGGTGTATGATATTGGACTTTCTATGAAAGACTTGACAATGCTTATGTAAAGACAGGCTGAAGTAAAGTAATCAGAATGTAGCTCAAAAAAAAAATACGAGAAGCATCCAATGAGCCCATGTTTACCAAATGTGAAGGAAAGGAAAATGCTCTACAAGCTGAGTGATCTATTCAATAATACATACAAGTTTTGATATAGTTTATCTTGTTATTAACTTTTGGTGAACAATTAGCCCTTCTAAAGTTATAGTTGATACGCCTAATTGTTTGGAAAGTCCTAGTTTGATAATATATCCTTCTTAAAGTGCCCATTCCTACACATTAAGAAGCACAGTTCCATTGTATATTATCTGATTCAGCTTTGTGGTTGTCTGCTGCTTTTTCTCACTTCAATATTCATGGCTTTCTTAGGGTCACATGAATTATTTTACTTATTTCTTTGCTGCTGCTATACTTTGTGTTGTGGAAAAACGATTCTCCTTCTCCTTTTCCAGCTTATTATCATCATTTTCTTATTCCTGAGCAAGAACAGTGTCAAACATGATAGGAGAAAAGCCTTCCTCTAGTAATTGATCTATGTGTAGCAAAGTGGCCAATATTCTTCTTTCTAGGTAATTGATCAAATGCCTATCGTTCTTTCCTGGAGTTTTAGGATGATACTCAAGCAATGGGGAAGCCTACTTCCATTGGAAATTATGTTGGGACCACTCCATCTGATCTATATCGGATTTTTTGGTGCAGAACGCTATTATTATTTCGGAAGAGGTTACTCTTGCAAGTCCAGAATTTTCTTCTTTCCTATTGCCTTTCTCTTAGCCCCCCAGACGGTTTTCTGCTTAGAATTCAGACCACTGGTATTGTGTGGACACTCGAAGCATAATGGATTATGTATAGATTCATGCAGCATTATTTCTCCGGATTTGATTCATTGCTAGTTTGTTTAAGAGAACTTACTCCTCAATTAGCATCTTGTGGATCCACTTTGGAAGTTTGATACTGAACCTATGTGTCAAACTCTTGTGATCCCTTTTATATCCTTTGACAATTAGCATGACATTATCCGTGGGCAAACAAAGATGGTAACTGCTATATTGTTTGTAATTTGTTAATAGCTGTCACTGAGTCATACAATGACTTGTAATTGTAAAATGTATCAGGGAGAATCTCATTACTTGTTTGTTCATTGTTAGGAGTAATATGGTTTTTCATGGGAATGTTGCTGTGTTGTATTTGTAAAGTAGTATTAAATGTGCATTTGACTTGCTTTTTCTTTCCTTTGAAGAATGGTACAACAATAATAAGAGTATTAGTAATGAGTTTTTTCCCTTCTAATGTTTCCTTTGGTACTGATACGAGATCATATGGTCTTGGTTTTGTATTGTTATGCATCAGCTACCTTGTTGCTGCTGTTGCTCTACAAAGCATGTGGAGCTTGTCATTGGCAGTTGTTGATGCGTATGCTATTATGGTTAGGCGGAGTTTGAGGAATCCAAAGGCTGTCAGTTTCTTCACTATAGGTGATGGGGTATGTGATTGTTGTCAAACTTAACATATTTTCCCTTTAGCAGCTTCAGGAAATTTGCTTCATGTGTGTGCTCTTATTTCTGCATATTTGATCCCAAAAGGACGGGATGTTATTAACATAATATTCATGTATGATGCTAGAAAAGACCTTTTATCTTCAATCCTTTTAGAAATTTATTTCTGACATTACATTGCGACAGAAAGACAAGAAAAAGGTTTCTGCGATTACCAATATTCACGCAAAAGGACTTTTTCATCACCCTGATTATGGGGCTGCAATATCTACTATTTACTGGAAGATCTTGCTGGACATACTCTTGTATGAGGTCGAATTGTGGTGGATTTTTTTTTTTTGGATTTCAGTATTCTAATCTTCAGGTGAAGAGAGGATTTTGGTTACATATTTCCTATGTACGACATTTTATTCTGTGGTATGATCCCAGATAGCCACGTCGCAAATGACTACAGTATTCTGAATATGAGTTCACAACTTGTTTGGACGCTTTGTTCCTTTATGCTTCTGTTTGTTCATGTAACTATATTTGGTTCCAGAAACTGAGATTGAGTTCTTCCTGCAGATAACATCTACTCTAACATTTGCTTCGGCTTGTGCATCTGCTGGCATCACTGTTCTAATTGCCAATGATCTCAACAAATGTGCTATGAATCATTGTACAAGATTTGAGACAGCTACGGGAATGGCTTTCATTAGCTGGTTTGCTGTATCACCATCTTTTCTTATGAACTTCTGGTCATTGGCCTCTCGACGATGACTGCGACTAAGAACCAGCTGCTCAAATTAAAGCTTTCATGAGTTTTTTCCTCCTTTATTTTAGATACTTATTTAGACAAGGAGACACCTATGGTTTTTTCATGGGGTGGCAACTGGCCAAGAAACATAATTGAAGTGGCTTTGCAGCTTGAGTTCCAATGTCTGGTGGTAACATAGGCATATTGTTGTGAATACTTCGTAACAATTTTCCAGGTGCATTGGTGGTGTTATCAAAGTTCTTATGCATGAAACATCATCTCCAACGAAATCGTCTGTTTTATACCCTATAAGGTCTTTTTAACAATTTGTAATGAATAAATGTGACATTAATCAATTCACATTTATTAAAAAATAATATAACAATTAATACATAAATGATGGTATACATACATGAATATATCTAGCTGAAAACATTCTATGGGACAAAAATTAAAAGCCATTATAGTTTTTTAAATTAGTTATAGTAGTTTTTTCATCTAATAAGTGTGGCTTTTACTACTTATGGAGGATACTGTTTTTTACATAAAATGTAAATACATTATTTATAAAAATGATATTATTTATTAACATTCAAATATTAAAACTTATTATCTACTTTCTCTAACCACTTATGATAACTTTCAACATATATTGAGAGTAATTTTCTAATATTAAACATAAATGTATAACATTTATAAAAATATTATCTTTTTTTTTCTTCTAAAACTCAAGATTATAGTTGAGTTATTTATAATATTTTTTTTCTTTTCCATAGAAGGTGGTTTTCTATATTATAGATAGTTTCTTTAATTATAGTATAATTTTAATTTCAACCCTGCATTTTTTATGTACCGGCTTAAATCGAAAGTTTTTAAGTTTTCACTAAAAAAATAATTTTTTATTATATATTTTCTCATATATATGAAGTAGTTTTCACTAAACATTTTGCCAGCTTTAGTTTTTCTAAAGAACTTTATGTTATTCCAAATAATACTCCTTATGCGGGTAGTTCTCGCTTTTGGCCACCTTTTATAGTTACTCAATGAGGCGTTCCATTTTTATTTTTGAATAAAAAATATGAAAAAAATCTCCTAAACTACTTATGCTACTAGAACAAAAAATAGGCTGACACAAGCTTTAATAAACCTTATACACCCCACCATACCTACACTGATTTAATATCTTATTGATTTTATTTACATTAACAAATATATTTTTTTTCACACAATTCCTTGTTACCGGATCATTTATGCAAACCCCAACCACTTTTTTCCTAATGATGTTACCGTCGCATTCTTCCATAGTTTCTTACACTTCCCACTAGTTACCCAACGAAAACTCTATTGTTCTTGCTCTAAGGCATAACAAGTCCGTCGTAACAGAGAAGCCATATATCGTTGTTATTGACTTGCCTATGAAATTTGGTTTAACCCGCGTAGATTCCTTTTTTGTTCCTAGGTGTTCCCCTCACCTCACCTATGTATCGTACCGGGAGAGAGGGAGGGCGGGGGGAGAAAAAAGAAAAAGTAAAAAAGGTTTTGGCCTCGCACGTATCCTGCTCATTAAACATAAATCGATGAAGTTTAGTGGCAACCATTTGAAATCGAATCATACAGGCAATCAGGCTCGTAGTGAGCATCAGAAACACTGCTTTCTTGATCCAAATATAAGTATGATCCGAAGTTACAGGGCATAATTCTCTTCTTTCCATTTTTCTTTGGGTTTGAGATCAGGGTGGTGTTCAGTGATAAGTGTTCGGGCATGTGCCAGCAGCCTTCCGATACTGAATTTCAACGACATACATCAGAAGAATAACGTTTCCCGGTGAAGTAACACGCTCTCCACAAAATGTACAGTATACTGAGTCGGACATATCCTGCTTTCCAAAAACAGAAATGCTGCTTGCAGGCTCGATTCAGTAATGAAAAACTCGTAATGTACAATATCCTGTGCACTACTCCCTAAATGTAGATCAACCTACATCAACCGGCACTTCAATTTCTCAGTCTCAAGTTCAAGCTTCAAAGCTTCCACACGTTCCAGCAAATCTATATTCTCCTGGTGAATTTAAGATCGTAGGCCATGATTGCATCACCACGGACCAAACGTGAAGAGTTTTAGTCAGCATCTCTTATGACGGTACAGCTTCAAAAACTTAATTTACAAGTGCAATGGCTTTGTAGCGAACCTTGGCATCACTATGTTGGTTCTTTTTTGGGGAAAAGAGGGGGAGGGGTGTTGGAATTTGTGGTGAAGATTACCTTTTGTAGCATTTCCAATTTTTTGTCAGCATCACGGGTGCATTCTACTTTCTTCCCAGCAGACTCTTTGATCTAAAGAAGCATGCATCAGAAATTTGGAACTCACATTTATTATCACTTTGTTGTAGTGGAAACATGAGATTGCCAGCATATGCAAGAAAAACATATTAATGCTAAATTCTGGCCTCCATTCTTTGATATACATATAACCTAATGCTGAATTGTGGCCTCACCAAAGATGTGTGCATATCATATGACCCATGCTTATATTCTCGATTACTACAATGGACTATCTGGCCTTTCCTCTAAAGAAGATGAGCTAACGGAATCTGGAGTCAAGATATGCAATTCCTCCAGGGACTCCAGCCTACAAGGGAAAAAGGATTGCAAGAGGCTTTTCATGGTTCACTACAATTCAAAGTGAGGGTAAGCATATACGGGTCAAATATTAGAAGCATGGGAACTTTGCACATGAACCTTTGCACAAAAGAAAAGATTGAAGGTAAATTTGTTGATTGGACAAAGTACAAACTCAGCCTAGTACTAGTTCAAAAATGTAAAACGGTATGAACACTTATTAAATTAAACTGCCTCAGTCATACGATGATTATACTACTAGTGATCATGGCATTGTATTCAAAGTAATTGTGCAACAGACCTTATTTTCCATGTAGTTTCAAATCAGTGATGCATCAAGCTGTAGAAGGACCAGGAGACTTTTTTTAAGTTCTGATGCATCAAGCAAGATTATTCATACCACCGAAGCTAACTATCAAATATAGGGATCTTATATTCACCCAATCTGCCTCAATTTCACATTTCTATTTCAGCTTATTAAAGCCCTGTTCGATAAATATTCATTTTTTATATTATTTGGGTATTACTACTTCAGGCCATTTGTTTTGCATATCATTTTCACAACCTCATTATTTATATTATCTACTATTACACATTATCAGTTCATAAGTAAGCCCTACTATCTTTTATTAAATATTTAAACTATCTTATACTTTTATTCTTATACCATTATTAATTATACTCATCTACCACATCCCTACAATTATTAAAATTAATTATTAATATTCATTATTAATAATTAATAATTATATATTGAATATTAAATAATAACAAACATTAAAAAGAATTACTAATGAATATTAGTAATTAGTAATTACATAATCATAAATATTAATTATTATTATTATTATTAAATCTATAAAAAAAATATTATAAGAGCATATATCGTTAAAATAAAGAATATCTAAAATTCTTAACAAACAACAATTTATTTCATATCAGATACTAAGAAACAATTTATTAATATCTAAAGTAAAGAATATCAACCTTCATTATTACTTCACCACTTTCATACATAAAAAATTAGTTTACTAAACAGATACTAAGAGGCCCCTAATGGTGGGGAAAGGGAAAGAAAGAAAAATGAATTTGATTTAAAGATTTGGGGGGGGGCTCATAATTTCACTAGCCAGTGGCAAAAGATTGTCTACAAAATTGATGCCTAATTGTTAGTAACTTCCAAAGTTACCCTTAGACACAGATAATAAACTTCATGCCTTGCTTTCTTATTTCTTCAACTGAGATCTCACTCTTGAGTAACAATTCCCATTCACCAGTGAAAATCATTACGCATAGAGCAGCGAGTAGGCGCCGATAAAGCACCAGTTCTAATGCTCTAACCTCTGAATATTTGAAAACTCAAAAGATAGCATAGTTTCTCCAAATCAAATTAAAAGTTAGCGGTAAAATAAGGCATTGTCAAGAACAATGGAACGAGGAGCAAACTCATGATTCCAATCTATCAAGATGCCCATGCTGATTGTTCTGTCAACATGTATTATGCCTAGAAACCTCTATGGTCCACGCATCAAAAACAGGAAGAGAAGCCTTGCATCGTTGACATAAAATGCCATATAGGCTCCCAAATCATGTTATTGACAGCAGCCCTAAGGGTGGTTTTACTCATTCTCTAACTTATGATTCCTCTCTTTGTAGGGCAACAATTATCAAATGTAACTCGCAGGCATATTTGAAATAAATTAGTGAAGCAGAGTGATGTTGATATAATCTAAGGTAAGAAGGATGAAAGCACACTGAAGAAGGTTGACAAAGCAGCTCAAATGCCAAGGAAATTTGTAAGCCCTAATAAGCCAATGCACTACATAAAGAACTTACCTTAATCAATTCCTTTCTGCATTGGGTGGCCCTAAGCCTTTCTGCATCAAATTCATATCTCCATTCAGCTGATTCATCCATTGCTTCTCTACTAGCAAGATCAAACTCTTTCCTATAAAATAGGAGGAACCCACGAAGGATCAGATTTTGAAATCACAGAGTCATTATTGAAATGCAGTCTTCTTCCATAGCAGAAGAAGAAGGAAGACACGAAAAACAAAAGTACAAGACTCAGAACACAGCAATATTCATACTTAGCATGAAATAGAAACGGGGAAATATGTAGGGAAGTTTCTTGAATCAGTTGTACCAACACAGACTTCTAAACTATTACGAAAGGCAAACAGAGATGGCTGTTTGATATAGACATGCGATGCAAGGTAATGTAGAGTCATACATATACCTAATCTGCTTGATAAAAGCAAGAAACAATGAACTCAAATACCCCAAAACAAGCCTGAAAGCAATTGAGTGGGAACAAAGGGCAACAGGCAAGCTCAGGAAATTGAAAGGAAGTTCACTGATCATAGCCACTGTGCAAGTTCGCAATCAACGCGACATCCGGATCATATTTTAAAAAGTACTACAATTTTAACAGAACTGTGATTAAAGAAAAGAAATTCAGGAATACAGTAGCGAATCAGACCAAGAAACAGTCAATTCTTATTTCTCTAGCATAAAACCCTATAAACCCAGTAGCTACCAAGCACATGATAAAATTACTTCATACATAGCAATAAAGACCGGCATTAACAATAGAAGACTATGAAATCAATTGATCAAATGTGAAAAGAACCCTCAGGTTCCGAGAAAATTATCTCGCACTGAGCAAAGAATTTAATATAGTTTATGAACCCAACACAACAGACTTAACAGATAAGAAATTAAAGGCAAACTAAAGTTTGCGAGAAAAAAGAGGGTTGGGGTTTGGGTATCGGTAAGTTGGGGTTTGGGAATCGGTAAGTTGAGAGATGAAAGTACCTCAGTAGTCGAGCTTCATCAGAAGAAATTCCGTAATCACTAATCCAAAGTCTGAAATAAACAGCTATACTCAGAAGCATAACTAATGCTAATCCAATCAACAATGGTCTTCTTCTACCTCTCATTTTCTCTCTTCTTCTTCGTACTTCGTTTCTCCCTCCTACTGGTAAAGCTGCAGCAGCAGCTACTGTGTGCCTGTAGTTTGAAGCAAGATATCGCTGTCGCTGGGCGTGAAATAGAACAATAAATGTTTGGTTTTCTCATCCGTTGATGACGCCGAATTGATTTTTTGGATAAATATGTTTAATTAAATAGGAATCTAAATATAATTTTTCCAATTTTTATAATACAAAGTAGGCAAAAATGTATTTATTGTTGTAAATATTTTATTTATATATTATGGATATACACATTATAAATTTATATTAAATTAAATTATAATTTTAATGTTCTTAGTAGTACCATCAATTGTAATAGTTTTATTATTATTATTATTATTATTATTATTATTATTATTATTATTATACCAACCCCTTAACTTTATGTACCACCCACCTTTTTTTAATATTTTTTAATTTATTTTAATAATGGATATAATAAATATGAATACTATATATAGACGGTATGATGAATTGTATAAAAAGAGATTTCATATGTATTAATGAAAATCAAAAGTTACATTTACTATTTCTCTTTATATTGTTATATTATCGCTTTTTGATTTTATTAATAATATAATACATTATCAACATGATTATATTCTAAATAAAAAATATATGCTTATGTGTTGATTTTGTTCGAGACATTGATAAATAACTATATAGTTGACACTAAGTTTGATTGGTGCTTGATAAAAGGAAGTGTTCTGCATTCATTAATTATTATGTTATATGAATATGATTATTATATATCACATTGGACTAATATACTATTTTTATATCTTGTGTGGGATCTCAATTTTTGCAGGCATATAAAAGGTCACATATGCGACATATTATACTGTCAAACAATTTAATTTGAATTGATTAAACGTTTTTAGGAAGATATAACATTATGGTTCTAGAATTAACTCGGAAAAAGATAATCTTATTTTAATCTCCGCATCTACTTCATTCTTATGTTAATTGATATTTTTACGAGTTTTAATTTATATATAGCCAATATATATTTTAATTTGATTGCATCTATGAAAGCCTCCCTTTTAATTATGAGATAGATGGTAGAAGTAAATGATGGTAGAAGGCTAAAAATCTCCCATTCAATTAACTCAATTAGATTTAAAATAATCAATTGAAAGATCAAAAGTGATGAATTGGTGGCTACATCACCTATCACCATACGTAGATCTCTATCAATTGAAGATGATGAAAGGTCATTTAAAGTAGCAATATTACAAAAATTACTTAAATTTAAATGTAATAGATTGACAATATCATCATCCATCACTTGTACGTAAAAGTGATTGATTAACTGTCTCATCGTCCATCACTACCTACATATCTCATCACCTGAAGTTGATTGGATAAAATAGTATAAACCTCCATTACCCTAAGTAAATGGAGGGCCACTAGAATCGGTTCAATTTTTCCTACATATCTAAAGTATGGATGGGTGATTTCATAAGTGTTGATAGAAACATGAAGCTCCCAACCAATTATATTATTTATAAGTATATATTTGAGGTAAAGAATGATATGATACAATTGAGGCAAAAGGAAAAAAGCTTTACTTAATGATTAAAGATTCATGAAGACCTTATGTACAATTTGATCCTAAGGATCCGATGATTAAAGGATAATAAATACCTTATGTATAATTTCACCAAGGAGATCAAATTGTCTGTCAAGACTTATGTAATAGTCTCCCCATTATGTTATAGTCTTGTTAGGTAGAGACATTTGATGGTTAAAGTTAGAAGCTTCCTATCTAATAAATAGTTTGATGGCTAAAGCTTGAAGCTTTCCATTCATTTATTAGAGTAATGGTTGAAACATGAAGTTTTCCATTCGATATAAGTAATTTAACGGTATAGGATAAATTCTTTCTATGTTATAGACTTGAATACTATGTAGAAGGTCAATTTATTCAACTGAAATGCCATTATACATTTTATTTTAAACATGAACTATTTTATAAGTTTATAATTAACAAGAATGTACGCATGTATATGGCTTGATAAACTTATTAAAGGATTTCCTAATTTAACAATCAATTAAAAAAATTGTTCATCATATTGTACCTAAGTTTTTTGAAAACTTACTATAGTTATTAAATATTTGATGGTATTATTACTATGAAGATTGGCTAGAAGTACGCTCGAGATAAATGCAGGATATATGTGTAATATTCCATTTTCTTAAATCCTAATTACTATATGTGATAGGTATAATAAGATATCTTAAAAAATACATATATTATATTATCAAGTCTCATTTCATTCATATTAATTTTTAAATATTTAGTCAATTATTTCTCTCATTTGCGGAAAATACATTTATAGCAATTCTTGCGATTCTTGTGTTTTCGTTCTTTTTGGCCCCTTCAAAATTTTTGGGTCAATCTAAAAATATTTTTGAGTTTATTCGTTCATTCTATTCATTCATGTTTCACCATTTTCTTTCAAATTGTTAAATTGCGGAAATATTTGTTTATGCAATTGGATGATTTTAGCCGTTTTTTACTATTTTTAATCCGTTAATTATCAAATGAGTTCCGATACTAAATATTTTTATATATCTGATTTTTCTAAAAATATTCTACATCAATTAGTGACAACTTGAACCCAAATATTAGTGTTGTGTATTTCCAGAAAAATGTATTTCTTCAACTTATCCGTTGTTGCCCTTTTTTGTTATTTTCTATCCGTTAAACTTCAAACCCACTCCGATACTCAATACTTGAGTTTATAAGATTATTTTGAACATTTTCATAATTTTTTTATGATTTTTAGAATTCAATTGATATTTTTCTCAATAAGCGTCCATTATTGGACTTTCTTGCAATTTAATTAATTAAAATAAATTATAACTAATCCTCTAATTAATATTTCAATCCTAACTGGTCTCCTAACTAAACTAAATTAGATTTTTAATTTGGTTATCTTTTTCTTAACCAAAAAGTACAACTAGTACCATAATCATAATTTTATAACTTTTCTCTTACACACTCAAACATAGCTTAACATGTCTCTTATACCCCTAATCCTTTCACTCAAATGAGACTAAAGTCAAACCGAAAACTCAATCCACAATCATCCATATTAGATCTCACTCTATTTTTACGAAATTGTGCGTTCCAATTTCAAGGCGTACATAAAATTATGAATTTCAACAGAGTACAAAGTTAATAACTTTCCAACTTACAACAATTCATTCTCTCTCTGGTTGTCCTATTCCATTGATTTTTGTTTCTTTAGAAAGACTTTATTGCATACTATGACTTCATATAATTTACATCCCTGAAGTAGAGCTCCTTTGAGTTTATTCATAACCAAACTTTTACTTCTCGACTAGCTTCACAATATCAGCAAAGCTAATTTTTTTTGTGACTTCTAGCATTTATCATACCTCGACCTTACTTTCTATACCTTATATTCTTATTTGGTATTGTTCCTTGCATGTTATACTTCATCTAGAATCCATTTTAAACCACAAAATCATGCCCCTCATCTCTTCTTTTTCCTCTCCTATGTGCCTTGCCGAGAAATATTAGAATTTTTTCTGTAGTTGTTTTGTGTATTGTAGCAAAGATTTTGTGCCTTTCCTCTCTTCTTTTCTCCTTAATTTCCTTCCCATTAATCCTCCAAAACCTTGATCTATCATTCCTTGGTGGTGGTTGTTGTTGTTTTTGTGGTAGTTTTTAAAACTTCATATTTAAGAGTAATCTTTTTCATATCACTTCTTCCATTTCAATTCCTTTCTTTCCCATTTTTCTATTTATTAATCTTAGTTTATCTAACTTTTTTGTATTATATTCTTTAAGGTGACCAATTGGGTTTAGAGAAGGAATTGGTAGATTCTTTATTTTAGGTTATTAAGGAGCTTAGGAATTTTGGTAACTAAACTAACTTTTAGAAATAGAATTTTGTGCTAGGTGTGTTATATGTTCTTTTATGCTCAACTAGATTTATTTTAATTATAAGTATGAAATAATATCTTGAAAAATATTTTATGACATGTGTATGTTTCTATCTTATGTGTATAAGCATGAAAATTTAATGAGAATATGGTTTGTGTGATTGTTACATGTCCTTATATCTTTTGAAAAGGTGATGGATATATAGTGAAGTAGTGATGAATGTTTAGTAGAGTCGTATTAAATTTACATCATATTCGTGATGAATATGCATAGATCCGAGTAGTTTAGCTCTCATCCTTATTATTTTATTTGAGTTTTGATTGTTTTAAATTTATCTAAGTATTCCATTGTATGTATAATAGTATATAGAAGCTAGGTTATGAGTTTTGGATCATTTAGAGTTAAAATAAAAATTTTTAAGGTTTAGACATATTCGGCCATGGGTACATTTAAAAAAAATTTCCTTTGAAAGTTTTAAGTGCACCATTGTCTTCATTGGGTCTTTTAAATAAAAAATGGTATATGATATGAAAGGGTTTGATGTCGTTAAGAGTAAGTTATGAATTTTAGAAGTTTAATATAATTTAGGTGAATAAGGACATTTTGATCATTACATGTAAATTCTAGAATTTTTGAGACCCAATTGGATATTATATTAATAAAATAAGTTAAATGGATAAGTCTGACACTTAGGTGGCATTTGATGAGTAGGCCTAGAGATTTTAATTAAAATAATTGATTAATCAAGAAAAAGAAAAAGAGAAATATACACTTGGGTACAATGAGTAATCTCATAATTTTATCTTGTGTCTTATTTATATTTCATCCTAAGAAAATAATTGGTTAAGTATAATTCTTTTAGTATGAAATATTCAGTTCTTTATATTAAGGTAAATTAGTTGGCATTAAAGATACTTTAGTCAGTTTATCTTCCTTTAGACTAGTTATTTGATTTGGTCTTATATGTGAACCATTAGTTGACTTATATATTGGTTATTGAACCTTGTCTCGAATAATTGGAGTTAATGTTTGTTGATATCAAAGCCTTTTATGGCATGGAACTAGAACTTTAATGCCTCAATGATCTTTTTTGGACTTTAATACCTCAATAATCTAGATTTTGAGGTTGCATATATTATGCACCTTAGATTCTAGATATCTCTTTTGGACTCATTATCTTTTTTATCTCCCTTATCTCTTTTTATGTATTGTATTATATGGAGCATGTACTATGTACTCTATTACTACGTTCAAATTATTAAAGTCTTTTACTATTTATATCTATTTTGGAAAATTTTGATTTATTTGTGGTAATGCTTTATCCTTGCACTTAGTACAAGAAAGGTATGTACTAGACTCGTGCTAAATGTGGCGGTAACACCTGCTATATTATGTTAATACTTCTACTTAAAAAAATAGTAGTAAATTTTAGAGTGTTTGGTATAGTTAAAAAACTAAAAGGTGTCACGAACCAGAAGTTAGTAGATCATAAAATATTATCTTTGTAGTACGAGAAATGAGATCAAACTAGTGCAACAATGATAGAAAAGATTATTGAAACTTACACGAGCACCTACTTAGAATTCTAATAATTCTTTTTAATTGGTGATCTCATATGAACGTCATTATTCTTGGCAAATTTATAGTCATTTTAATACAAGAAAATGTAAAATTTCTCATGTCCTTAATAGAAATCAAGTTAACACATGTGGACCATTTAAATATACTATGGTATATAATGATGTATCAATGTAAGGTCACATATTATATTTTGTATGTAGTATTGTTGCATTGGCACAAAAGTGAATAGTCATCCAATTGGGATATAAATACAATCAATGCCTCACATTGGAAGAAAAATGACCTGATAGAATCATTAATTATACATTCGATTCGTAGACCCTTGTTAGTGAGGTTTAAAAGTGATATTCCAATATACATGCAATAATTTTTTGTATGTACCAATTACATATCATGGTATCCCTTAAGCTAACTCAATTAAGATGAACATGATGCTTATTTTTCAAAAAAAAAAATTGGATGAGTCTTATGTGTACCTACACTATTCGATGGATATGATTTTGAGCCACAAAGAAGGTTAGAAATATTTTTTTCCACGGCCTTAGGGGAGAGAATAAGAGATTGAGAGTATAAAGCAATCAATCATGTAGAAGAAAACTTCCATGATATACAGACGCAAAGGAAAATCAAAATACACTTGATTATACTTATTCTTGCTAGATGCAGCTTAGCAACAAAGGAAAATAAAAATATAACTTGTGTTTGTTATTACAAATAAATTATGAAAGTCATATGTGTTTTCACTAAATTTACAACTCACATTGAAGTCATTGTGGTGACTTTAAATAAGTTAATGGCAAGTATGATAAAAATGTTCTAGAAGCATATGTTATGGGTCTAAAGAGCTAAACCCTCAAAAAAGGAGTTATAATCCTTTAAAAGGATAAAAAACTTGTTATATTGAGCTAACATGTTCATATGAATAGAATTCGAGAATAGATTCCATTAGCGAGTGAAATATAAAAAAATTATCCTTATATTGGTGTAAGATGATATGAGGTAGACGTTGGTGATTTATTTACTTAAACAACTACAAATGATAATGGATAAAAGTAATACTTATTCTCGATTCATTATGAAATTTCATTAGATAAATTATTGTTGAATGAGAATAGTCAAATGTATTCACTGAATGAGCATGATTTATATGGATAAGAAGTCCAACAGTTGAAAGTGACATACCAATTGACTATAAGTAAGTATTCATAAAGAAATAATTTTAATTTTAATTTGGTGACACATATCTTTGTACAAAAGCTATATTTTTTCCCTAATAGGGTTATGAACAAGTTAAATAAGTTAAGGGAATAAAATTGTATTATTTACCTTAGCCATGGTTTTATCCCACTGGATTTTTCAATTAAGATTTTTAATGAGATAGTATTTTTGAGATGTACTCTTAAGGGGGTGTTGTAAACATTAGAAGATGTACATTCAAGAGGGAGTGTTATAAATATTCTATTTACATATTATGGATGTACATGTTATGGATTTGTATTATATTAAATCATAGGTTTAATACTCTTATTAGCACCATACATTATAATAGTTTTTCCCATTATGATTCTAACCCCTCAGCTCTACATATTATCCACATTTTATATTCTCTAACTCCTTTTAATAATGGATGTAATAAATATGAATACTACATATAGAGGATATGATGAATTATATAAAGAGAGAATTCACACGTATTAATAAGAATAAGAAGTCATATTCTCACTTCCTCTCTATATTATTATATTACCTCTCTTTGAGTTTATTAACATTAAAACATTTATAGTTATTAATGTTTTATGTTTTTGTTTTTATAAAGGAATAAATGATTTTGAATGATTCATAAAGGTATAAATATTTAACCTTTATTCACATTAAGATATAATGTTTTTAAAATTTTAAATTTTTGTTAAATATTTATTTAATTTTTATTATACTCAAACAAGAATAATGTCTAAATATTTGTGTTTAAAAATTTTTATTTCTAAAACATTTATACCTTAATGGGTATAAAATCTTGTGTACATTTTTGGAAAATTATAAAAAAAATTATGACTTTATAATAATAAACTTTGAATATATTTTTGTCTAGAAATATATATATATATATATATATATATATATATATATATATATATATATATATATATATAACATTTACACATTTTGGAAATCATTGCCTCAAATAGTCATTCAAAAAAAATATCTAAAATAAAAGGGCATATAGAAACCATATATTTTAAATTTATATTGCTGCTAAAGTTGGTCATTTTGTAGGTTTCCCTATTGTTTTTCTTAGGACATCATTCTTTCCTTTAGAAAAGTCCCACAAGAGTTTCTTGTAATCTAAAATTATCTGAGTGCATGGATAAGTATTAGAGTACGATTCAAGCAAGTATAATTTAGAAAAAGGCATCACATTCAATTATCAAACATCTAATTCCTACAATTTTGGCTAAGTAAATCCCATCAATTGTTATATTATGAATTTGACAACACATAACAAGGGGCTTTCGACATGTAAAATAGAAATTTTAATATAATCATCATGTTCATACATATAAGACATAATTACTATTGATATATAACATAATAGCAATGGATATAAGATATAAACATTATTTATTATGTGTTATCTACCTTTTTCTATTATCCATATTATTCTCTCCTAACATAATACTCACGCTAAATATTATAATTACTATAGAAATAAGATATAATCACCTGTTTGAAATAAGATATATATTATGAGAATAATATATAATCACCATATTCTAACTTTGTATATCAACTTGGCTATTATAATAATTATAAATTTTTGTACTTGAATACATGACAAAACATTAAAATATAAAATATAATTAAGGTCTATTACTTTTCCTGGCATAAAATACTCACAAGGTATAACTTCTTAATTATTAAACATGTATTAAGTATATAAATTTTGTATTTATATAGTGAAAAGAAATCATATAGCAAAGTTACATGTGGCTATTGTGCCTAGCTAGAATTGATAGCATAATGTATTGTCTAAAGATACCGGATTCATCAAAGTTAATCTTAATAAGATTTACCACAAACAAAATATATTCATATTTGCATCGCAAGCAAAACAAGCATTTTATGTTACTAATCTAGTAGATAATCTTTTATCTATTGTATTGCCATAAAAAAGCTAGAATTGTAAAGATGAATAAGATAATATCGTAGAGGGATAATATGTTTTCCCTTGATTTACGAGCTTCTTCCAACCTTGATGATCACAAAACTTATGACATTTACCTACGATATGATAATGATGATATTTTATTTTAGGCGAAATGAATTCGATATATAAAGACGGTAAACAATGAGCTTCAAAGAAACTTAACACAAAAGGCTATGTGATATATGTATGTAAGTATTACATAATGATTATTATATTTTCACAATTGCAATTTGTATCTTTTTTCCATAACTAATTATTGTTTTTTACTAGGGACATTATTGAGATAATTTTATACCTTATTTGGGTGCAACAACAAAGCAAATGTGAATTGTTTGGAATATAACAATAAGCTTATTTTGCATGCTTATTACCTAATCAACATCAAATAATATATGTGAGTTCTAATAAAGAAGTAAAAAATAAATATTGATTGTACATTTTTAACTTTTTATTAAACAGAATATAATATAAATAATTTATAGGTCTTTTGTGAATATAAATATGCATCTTCTACAATAATTTTAGGAGAGTTTAGTTGAAAATTCATAGTTTGATTTTTTATTTTTCCCACAAGATTTTGCAACTAAATATTAGTAGCTAGGATTCCTAGTTCTACTTATGTAAATGCTCAAGTTGATCAAACCAGTCATTGATACTTGTATATTTTTGTGGTAATTTCTATAATCTAGATGTGATATTAAGTATTGAAGATTGTGTATTGATAAACATGTATAAGTAATAGATAAAATTAATATAATAGCTCCATCCAAAAAAAACTATATTATCTAAATTTTACAATAATGGTTATTGTTATAAGACCACCCTCACATATTAATTCTAAATTGTAAGAAAAAGAAAAATCATTGTTATCTTGTAGATAGTTACCATGGTGGGTTAAAAAACATTGTTGTAGAGGAATTATAACGATGACTAAAAATAGTATTTCACAATTGTTTGTTGAAATTTAATGTCAATTTTTTAATAAAGAGCATAAAAAGAAATAATATACATCAGCGGTGCTACTAATGTTGTTGAAGGATTTTGTGGTGCTCGATATGATGGAAAATGAAAATCGTCAGTGATGTAGTGTTTTATCCATTATAAAAGGGCATTTTTGTACCGATGCATCTTTGTAACACCCCAAAATTTACTATATATTTTTTTAAACAAAACCTCTAAATTTAAAATCGGTAAATTCTAGGGATGCTACAGCCATACTTAGTACCAGACCGGTTCACTCCTACCATTCCAGTGCCAAGTGCTAAGGCTAAGAAAAGATTTTCATCTACTCATATCAATAAATAACCCAAATTTCATAAATACAAAAATCAGAGTACGCATGAGTTATTACATAATCCAAAATACGAGAGAAAGTTCTTTAAAATGGAAAGATGACTACAATCATTAAAATTGTTTCTAGAATTCAAATATAGCTAAAAGAGAAAAGGGATAACAATCGCATTAAGGAAAAACCGGTCACGCCACTCCAAAGACTTGATCCAACCCAATTCAACACTCGCCCCTGCCTGACATCCCATGAATATCAATAGCATCAAAGAATATATCTCCTACCTGTAACACGTCATACGGGCCTTCTGCTCATGGAAATGAGCAACACCCATAAAAAGGGTGATTAGTACGCTATGTAATGAGTAAGGTAACCGAGCACTAAGGCCAACACACAAGTACATAAAATCATGTAGGATAATATACAGCTTACGAACATTCAAGCCAACACATATAATACATAAAGTCATGCAAGATAATATACAACTTACAAACATTCAAGCCCATGCATAAAGATCCAATTAGTCTGGATTTGTAAATTATAATCTCTTTTCGATATTCATTTCACACCATACTCTTTATTAAACCATGCAAGTATAGGAACCTCCCACTATTTTAGCTGGTAGCTCGGTCACTTATAGGGCATCATTGATGAGTTCATATTTTGACACATTTTATACCCTTATAATCTTAGTTTTTGGTAGTTTATTTGGCTAATATAGGGAAATAATTTTTGTTTTATGCTTAAGTGGTAAAAATTGCATAAATTTTATTATTTGAGCTAAAATGATATAAATTAAGTAAATTTAGAATAAAATATTATTTATTAATATTTATTGAATTTTATTTTGCAGGTTTTGTTTTAAATATAAGAAAATAAAAAAAAAAGAAAAAAAAAACCTTTGGACCAACGGCCGAAGGCCGAAGGCCCAAAGGCCAGCCAAGAACGAAGAAGAGTCAGCTGGGCAGGGCTGACGTGGCAAGGCACAAAATTTTTATAAAAGTGTGCGGCAGGGTGTGCGGTCGAGAGGAGAGAGTGCAGAGCGAGACAGAGCCGTCAGGCTCTGACAGGAACAGCGTGTGGGCGACAGAGCCTTCGAAGGCTCGGTCAAGCGCCACAGACAGGAAGAGAAAACGGGCTCGAGGCGTGCGGCGAGGGCGCGTCTGGGGGACGCTAGAAGGCAGAGCCTTCCGAGTTCTGTGGAGGACGACGCGCGGACGCTGAGGAGAGAACGCAGGCTTCAGCACGGAAAAGGACGAGAAGACAGAGGCTCGGACGACGAGGCAGCGACACGTCAGCCGTCAACCATTAGCCGCCGGCCGAGAAAAAAGAAAAAGAGAAAGAATTGCACGGAAATTCAAGTGCCGAAATAAGGAAGAAAATAAGGAAAAAATTAATACCGGTAGAATTTATTTCAGATAAAATTAATTTTTATCTGAATAAATTTTTGATCTTTAATTCAAAATTAATTCCGGTTATTTATTTCTCTTATTTTTAATTTATATGTTAGATATATATTTTCGTGTAATTAATTCTTTAATTATGGTTGGCTGATTATTTATTATTAGGGAATAATTTGAAACCCTAGATTATGATTTGAATTATAATTTTATTTTCTTTGTTTCGTGAGATTGTTTCTTGACTCTATATTAATTGCTATCGTTTATATGTATGATTCTGTCAAGTATAGTTTATTTGGTGCATGCCTTGTTCTGGTACCTCATAAGTGACAGTATGTAGGATAAATTGCTTGCTAGGTGGCCATCTAAATATACTAGAATTTATATGTATAAATTGCAGCTAGGTTAGATAACAATTCACCTAATCGTTTTGTGATTCTAACTGAAGTGGTAAAACGTTTCGATACGTGCGGGTCAAGGAAAGGAAATACAGCTAGACATGCTTTTTGTACTAGTATGGGTACTTAGATTGACAGCCTTCCACTTACACTTAATGCATTAAATCTAGTTAAATATAGGAGCCGCTTGTTGCTGCTATACTGCTAGTATTTAATAGGGTTAATATTGGTGCTTTGTCGTATTAATTTAATTAAGGGAAGTAATATAAGGTGTATAGACCTGCTTTTGGTGTGCAACTTGGTTGATCTCTTTCTCACGATTAAAAGATGACTTAGAAATAAATATTATATTTTCGACCTAATCTAGTGGTGGATTTTTATTTCCCTAACATATTTCTCCTATCTGCTAGTTTCCCATTATTTTCCATTATTTTCATTATTAGTTTATTTTATTTCATTTACTCCTTTTATTATTATTGATAAACCCCCATTAGTATTTTTCTTATTTATTTATTTTAGGTTATTTAGTGTTTTTATTTTATTTATAGTTTAGGCTAGTTAGATAGAGGTGAGCCCTCTCAATCCCCGGCTAGAACGATACCCTTATTTACCAGTACTACAAGTGACAACAAGAGGGTTTAAATTGCGTGTCGGCTACGGTCGCACCAATTTTTGAATTTTTTTTGACAATTTTCATTTTTTATTATTATTTTTTTTAGCTGGTAGCTCGGTCACTTATAGGGCATCATGCCCTAACCACTATTATAGTTGATGGATCGGTCACTTATAGGATAAAAACCTAACCACTATTCCTTACTGGTGGATTGGTTTAGTTCTTGCTCGTATAGTGTTCCACCATAAGTAATTAGTAACTTTTAAGTGCCTTAGCAAAATTTTGGTTTGTATTTATTGAGCTCGGGATCTCCCACTATTATAGCCGGTGGGCCGGTCACTTACAGGACATCATGTCCTAACCACTATTATTCTCTGGTGGATCGGTCACTTATAGGGTAAGAACCCTAACCACTATTCCTAACCGTTGGATCGGCTTGACCCAACTCAATAATCTTTCAATTTAAATGATTAATGTTTTAAGTATCTTATTTAGAAGCTTTCACTCAGACATACATGACTGACTTCTACTATTCTTATCCTCCAAAAGTCTCATCCCATATTATGAGACTCCAATACTCCATTTTCTACGACCATGGATTCTATATTCATTATCATACTTTATTCACCAAGTACACACATGTTAGCACCAAACCCTAATTAGCCATATCAAACCCTAGTTAATCACACCAAACCCTAGTTATTCACACCAACCCTAGTTATCCACAACCAACCATAGTTAACCACTCTAAACCCTAGTTAACCACCACAACCTATAGTTAACCATACCAACCCTAATTAACCACAACAGACCATAGTTAACTATAATAAACCCTAACTAAGTCTCCTCCATGCCCTCATAATACCCTAAGTACTATTTTCCAACCAAAGTGTTCAAAACCCCCAAACGACACTTCTAATACCTTCCTCACACCCCTTATCAACTTTCCATACGTAAATCTTTCTCTCATGCAAACTTTATATCCCCCATGCAAATGTGCGAACTTTTTCATGCAAAATCTTACGCTCACAAGTGAAACCCTAAATTCCCATGCAAACCCTAAATTCCACCATTCATCTTTAGATGCCACCATGCATGGTCATATAACACACAAACCGACCCCACATCAATACACTTCCTATCATCATATTACAAAACCTATCATGCATGTCTTATGGGCCACATTATATCACAATAACAACACAACTCATACACATAATACACATGCCATAATTTATTACACAAACTTACTTCAACTCCACATGATGCTGCATATATGACAATTATACAATTACACATAAAATACATTATAGTTCATATCACATGGCATGCATGGCATATAAAACACATAATACACAAACGGCCTTAGTTACCCCTTACCTAAAACGTCACCGGTCTTGGAGCACACTCCTACGCCTCTTTAGGGCTTTGACTGGTCTCAACTATATGAGGAAAAACTAGAATTAGATTCCCTCCTAATAAAAATACTATTATTTACTAACTTATTCTAAGACTATTTTTTAATAAAATAATACTATACTAATAATAACAATAAGAAATAATACTAAAAATACTAATGAAAATATTAATATAATTCAAAATGGATGGTGAGATAAGGACTTCAACCTTTCACCAAAATAATGCTAATAATATCATTAGGATATTATTAATAAAAATAGTAATAATAATAGTAATGAAATAATAATCAAAATTATAAAATAATAATAATAATAATAATAATAATAAAAATGACTTAAACCAAAAGTAATATAAGGTAGTAGTAGTAGTAATAATAATAATAACAAAACTTATAATAATACTAACAATATTAATAATATGAAACTAATAATCTAAATAATTTATATAGGCTCTCGACCCTTATAAGAAATAATAACAGTAATATTAAACCTAATAATAATAATAATAATCGAATATTAGTTAAAAATTGAAATAAAATAAAGCAAGCTTAAATAAATAGGGGAGAAGAGCTGAGAGGGTTTAGGGTTCCACTTTAGGTCAGTGGAGATAGGTGGCACCGATGGTGGTGCACGACGGCGGTGGCGGTGGCCGAAAAAAGAGGAAAGAAATGGAAAGAGTTGAGATTTGAGGAGAAGAGATGGAGAATAAAGGTGGAGTTTGAGGTATTGGTGGTAGTCTAGACTAAGTGGAGTAAAGTGAGGGTGGTGGCGCAGCAATTGGCGGCGGTGCACGGCTGTAGTGGTGGTGGCTGAAATGAAGAGAAGAAGAAAAGGAGAGGAGGTGAAGGAGGAAGGGGAAAAGAAAGGTAGGGCGAGTTGGAGGAGGTTGGTAGCTATTTTTGGGTGGTGTAGAAGGCAGTGATAGCGGTGGATGTGGTGGTGGGTGGCGGCGTGAAGGGTGGTAGGTGTAAAAATTTGGTTGGTTGTGCAAGAACTTTACATGGTTGTGGTGGCTCGTGCAGGAAGAATCGAGGAGAAAGGGCGGTGTAGTTAGTTAAAGGGAGGTGCAGGGAATACTTAGGTAGGTAGAGTAGGTAGCGTAGTTGGCTGACGGCGAAGGAAAGGGTGTCTGAAGTTGTAGTGGTGTGCAGGGGTAAATTCTTAGGGTTTTAAGGAAAAGTTTTGAGATCAACCAAATAAGGGGTATTTATAGAGTTTGGAGGACTGGGTAGGGTTCTAAGGGTCAGCAGAAGGGTAATGCAGGTAGAGTTAGGGTAGCCAGCGGTGCCAGTTGGCCGGTACAAATTTAAATCGTGGCAGCCTATTCGCACAGGAAAAGAAGGGTTTTGTGCGGAAGAAAAGAAAGGTGGGTTAGGTCATGTTGACTGGCGATTCGAGGGGAGGATAAAGAGGGGAGAAACGGCCGGTCACGACAAGCGTAGCTAGCGGATCCACTTTTAGGCTGACTAAGTTACAAGTCGACAGGGAGGAAGAGGAAGGAAGAAGAAGGGGGTGGACAAGCCGGCCGGGGGAAAAAGAAAGAAAAGAAAAGAGGAGGGTGAACCGGGCCGGCGTCAATTAAATTTTTTTAATGGAACGCAGCGTTCTAGGGAAGAAGGGGAGAAGGAGTGTTGTTTTGCTCCTAGGCCGCGTCAGGCCCAACCGGAAGAAGAAAAGAAGGGAAAAAGGAAGAAAAGAAAGAAAAAGAAAAGAAAAAGGAAGAAAGAAAAAGAAAAAGGGAAAAGGGAAAAGAAAAATATATGGGTTGAGGATTAATTAAATAAATCTAAATATTTTGGATATTAAAAATAAAATATTGTAATAAAATAATATTAATTTTTTTAGGCTAATTTAGGATTTTTAAAAGATTTGTCCTAAATTCCTTTTTAATTAGCAAAACACCCAAATTTTTCCTTATAAAAATATTTATAAATTTCTTATTAATTTTCCGTAAATAATTTCTTCCTATTCCAATAAAAATAATTAATTTAATTAATTTTCCTAATAAATCCTTTTAAACTAAATTTCTCAAAACTAATATTTTTGGGATATTTCAATCCTATCTAACACAAGTAGGTAATTATTATTATTATTATTATTATTATTATTATTATTATTATTATTATTATATTCTTTTTTGAAGCTAATTAGCCCAAAACAATGGCAAAATACAATAACACATTGTAATGAACCTCATGAAGGTAGTTTACCTTTGGTTAGTTGGTTCATGAACCAACACTTTTAAGTCACCATTGACATGATTACAAATTATGAATATGAATGGATTGAAAAGCACTAGGAACATTATAATATACTGACATGACATAAACTGGTTCTTTTGGATGAATAAAACTTCACCCCTAGGTTGAGACTAAGGCGAATCATGTCTTCATTAGCAACTTTTTCATCACTAAAGCCTCATCATGTCTTAGTTGGGGGTTTTGTGATGATTGGTTGTCACAAAAAGGTTGTTAAGACATTTTATTGCAAAAGACCCATTTATGATTATAGAAAAGATGCCATCGAAAAAAAAAACTCTTTTGTGATGATTCTATCACCACTATTGAATTTTTTGTAAGCTATTTATTTATTAGTTTTATTTTATTATATATTTTTTATGCTATAATTTTTTTTTAAAATTATGTTTTGTGTTGATGGAGAGGTTTATAATGAAAATCCCTATCATTATAGAAGGTGGATTTAAATTTATTTTTTTCCCAATATATGTTACAATAATATAGTTTATAGTGAGGCCCTGTCATCACAGGAGGAAGGTTTCATTTTTTTAAATATATGTGATGACAATGTGATGTATGGTGACAACCCCATTGTCATAGAATTAAAATTTAGTTTTTTTCTTAAAAATATATAAATATTTTGATATTAAATTATCATTTTTAATATTAATCTATCTAATTTTAAATATAAATTTTTTTATTGATATTAGTATAAAACTAAGCATAAAAATGCAATTAAAATAATATTAATTCAATAATAAATAATGAAATATGATTATTGTTTACAATCTAAAAGTCCAAATCAAATCTAAAAAGTCTAAATCTAAGATGAAGTATCATCCTTGCATTCTCATCCTTCCAATTCTCCTCCTCTTCTTTATGTTGCTACCGTGTTTTTAAGGAGCATTTCTTCAACTCTTAAGTCATAGCGTTATGCTCAGGTACAAGGGCCAAATTAAATTTCTCATCATAAGCAATTGTATAGGTATGGGTAAAAGTTGATGATGGTATTGAAGATATAAATGAAGACCCCTTCAATAATCTTCCTATGATTCTCTATTTACCTTGATGTTATAACAGAAGTGTTCCACCAATAAAAATTAAAGGGAGGAAAACAACCCTTATGCTCAAAAATCTAGGTTTAAACAAGCTTAGGAAATTTTCACATTTAAGTATACAAGGATTAGAGTAGTTTTTGATAAGTGAGTAAGTAAATACAAATCACTTTGGAAAGGAACTATATTAATTTGTAAGGTCATTCATTGATCCCAAGACCGATGAGAAATTAGGGTTGTATAATCTCATTCTATGAAAAAAATTAGATTAATTAATTAATATCTAAATTTAAGAAAATGAATATTAATATGAAATTTTATACTTACATACATTTTCTTCAATTCTTCATTAACCCATTTTCATCCTTTTGATGCATGTCTCTAAAAGTCTCAACCTCACTATAAGGTTTTTGTGTTTTGGAAACAACATACAATTCTCATGGAAAAAGAATTAGTATTTTATGTATAACATTATAAATTATGAACAAAATTATAAATTATGTACGTAACACATTGATGTAGTGGAACTAAGAAAGTGTTGATGGGCTATGGAGGCTAAGATATTTTAGCTTAGCTCCATTTCATTTATTTCTTTCATATATTTTTTTACGCATCATGAACTATTAAAATATTTGATTAGCATTAATACATTTAAAATTTATCCATTTATAATCTTTATAAAATTACCTTTCCTTTTCATGATCCCCAAAGGTCTTAAGCATCGGAAAACTCTGCGGCACACACTAATTTTTTCTTCTTCAATACATGTCTCTTTTTAATCTAAATAAGCCTTCATATATTCAAAGACAATGTAGAGTATCCTTTCACTCATCCACATCATATTATTTCTACAAAGATATGATAAAATTATATGTTAGGCAATTAAAATTATTATATATTAGAAATCAAAGGCTAAATATAAATTACTATTACCTAAATCTAAGGACAAATCCTATACCTCTCCTACTATAGAACATGATCCTAGTTCGAATAGCACATAACGATCAAAATTTTAATCTCATTGCCCATGTATCTAAAAATGGTGTACTTATACAAGAATTGGGTCAAAATGACTTTTTCATAAGGGGGAAAACTAGACACTAAATCTAACTTAGTCTTTTTAAACTCTCACACATCTTCAAATATTTCAACTTCTTACATGCAAAGTGTGTTGGAATTCCAACACATGCATTAGTTATCACCATAAGTAAAATATAAAATATCATTACTTGGCTATCTTATGTGTCGTAATAATTAGAGGTAATTACATAACTCTCACTAGGAGTTGATCTTAGAGGGACATCAATGAGGGATCATTATCTTTATCCTACCATAATGCCTAACCATCACATCTACCATATGTAATTGTCTTTAATCAATAATGGATGAAAAATAATAAAGATCACATGTTGTGATCACACATATATAAATTATACTAAATTTAAAAATATAATAAACAATAGGTATGACATAAAAATGTCGATTAACTAATCAATGCATGTAATATCATGATCACTACGTATTTCTTGTTCACTATCTATGTTTGAAGAATGTCATCTATGTCAACAACATTATCAATTGTAGTACTAGGTATGATCTCTATACGAGTCTTGTTAGGTTGGACCTCATCGCTACTAGCACCGACACACTAAAAAGTTAAGTTATCAAGGTCATTAACTTGAAAATTCAAGTCTACAATAGATGATTCAACCTAAACACATCAATATGCTTATGATTATTGCCATTCAAATTCCTAATATGATAATAATTGAATTCCACAAAAAATTTCCAATGAGGGTTGTTTAGCATATCATTGGCATTCCAACCTTGCTTTGTTTGGGAATATATATAGATATATCATTTTTATAACACTCATACCTTCTACAAATACTTGTAATATTTCTCTTTGTATGATTCGTTTCCTCCTCATATTAGTGTCAAACCAATTGCAATTGAACATGATAAAATAATTATGTAAGTGAGATAACTCGATGATCTCATGTATTTTTTTATATTAATATTTATTGTTGACTCCTAAGATAGGCATGCTATTACTCTATATTTTGATATTAATATATTTATCGTGACTTAAGAATCTAACTCTATTTACAATATAACTCGTATAAGTTGTAACTACACTTGATGGACCACTAAATAAGAATAATAAATTGTTAGTGCATTCAACTGACCACCTCTTACATAGCTTGTACATCTATATCAAATTTACTGAAAATAGTTACTAGTTCCATCACACATCTTAATTAGGAATAACTTTTGAACTTCTCACTATTTTTAGTTACCATTGAATAAAACTGTAACACCCCCAAAATTCACTACTGAAAAGTTTTATTTAATTAAAAGAAAATTAGCGGAAGTAAATTAATAACCCGTGAAATTTGGGGATATTACTGCCACACTTAGTACCAGACTGGTTCACTCCTACCGTTTCAGTACCAAGTACTAAGGCCAAAAGAGGAAAATACAAATTTTACAAGAAACTCAAGCATCTACAAATCAGAGTTGCGCAGTAACAATTTACCAGAGTAAAATCCACCTGCGGTGGTTATAAAACATCAAATACATTGAATTTATGAGTTTAAAAGAGACATATTAAAATCCTAACAATTCCGGATAGTTCCTTACTGTAACACCCCCAAAATTTACACATTTTTTTTAAAAGTAATACTCATAAATTAAAACCGTAATTTTCTGGGGATGTTACCGCCACACTTAGTACCAGACCGGTTCACTCCTACCGTTTCGGTACCAAGTGTTAAGGCTAGGAAGAGACTATTAATAACACCATAAAAATACAAATTTATAAAAATGGAAATTAGAATGCATGCAAGTCTTACATAATTCGAAATACCAGCTATTGTTTTTCCAAATAATAACTAAACAACGTTAGTAAAATTGTTCCGACAATTCAAACATAATAAAAGATAACATGAGTCATAAGTTAAAAAGGAAAATGGCCACGTCTCTCTAGAAATCGATCTAGCCCAGCTATCACTCTACCCCTCCTGATGTCCCGTAGACATCAATAGTATCAAAGTAGGTGTCTCCTACCTACAATAGATCAGACGGGTCTTCTGCTCGTGGGAATGAGCAGCACCCATGAAACGGGTGATCAGTACGCTACGTACTGAGTAAAGTAACCGAGTACTAAGGCCAGCATACATGTTTCACATAACCAATAATATAAAAATAAAGGCAAAAAAACTCAATCATATCAGTGCACATAAATGTTCAGGTGAGATTCTAGGACTCAATACAGATCAAATTATTTATTTCATCCACCTTTATCGAATCCATTTCCACACCATGCTCTTTATCAAATCCATACGAGTACGGGAACCCCACTATTTTTGTCGGTGGATCGGTCTCCAGGGCACTTTGGCTTCTAGCCACTATTATAGCCGATGGATCGGTCGGTTAGGGTACATGCCCTACCACTATTATATGCCGGTGGATTGGTCTGGCCCCTTCTCACACGGTGTTCCACTGTAAGTAATTAGTATCTTCTCATATCTTAACAACATATAAGGTTTGGTTTGTTGAGCTCGGGATCCCCCACTATTTTAGCCGGTGGATCGGTCACTAGGGTAACATACCCTACCACTATTAAGCTGGTGGATCGGTCTCCAGGCTACCGCAGTACTTGGCCACTATTATGCCGGTGGATCGGTCTGGGCCCGGCTCAACATCTTCTACTTTACGTATTTAATAAGTTAAGTATCTTATTCAGATGTTCATTTCAAGACATGCAAATTAGATTTCTATCATGCTTACTCCTCAACTCGGGTTAACCACTTCAACCCTAGTTAATCATCCCATCATACTTAATCATGACATACCCTAATATCCCTACAAACCCTAGCTACCATGCAAACCCTTATTCCACGTAACCACACTCTCATGCAAACCCTAGTTCCCATGCAAACCCTAGCTCCACGTGACCCACACTTCCATGAAAGCCCTAGCTCCCATGCAAACCCTAACTCCACGTAAACCACGTTTCCATGCAAACCCTAGCTCCACGTGACCCATGCTCCCATGCAAACCCTAACTCCATGTAGACATACTTCCATGCAACCCAATTTCATATGCAAACCCTAGCTCCACGTATACCACACTTCCATGCAAACCCTAATTCATAAGCAACCCTAACTCCACGTAGACATGCTTCCATGCAAACCCTAACATCATGCCATTTCATGCAAAACCCTAGCATCATGTCATTCCATGAAAACCCTAACACCATGCCATTTCATGCAAAACCCTAACACCACATTGTTATACTCCCCATCATTATTTTACAACCCTAATATGCATGTCTTAAGGCCACATCATACAATAATAATAACATAAACATACACATAATCTTCATGCCATAATATATTCATACTAACATACTTCAACTTTATCATCATGCTACATACGAAATAATTAATAATAATAAACATAGAATACATGGCATATGAAGTACATAATGCATATAAACACACAAATGGCCTTAGTAAACCCTTACCTAAAATGACACCGGTCTTGGTGCATGCTCTTATTTCACTTGAGGGGTTTGACTGGGTTCACCTATTATATAAAAGTATACTAGAATTAGGCAACCTTATAAAATTTTATTATTCTCTAACTTATTCTAATATTTGGTTTTTAATTAAAACAATACTACACAATAATTAACTATACAAAATATTACTTAAAAAATACAAATAAATTATTATTTTCATTCGAAGGGGTGGTGATATAAGGGTTTCTACCCTTCACCAAAATAGTAATAATAATAATAATAATAATAATAATAATAATAATAATAATAATAATAATAAAAGTAAAACATTATTAATAATACTCTTACTAGTAGAATATTAATATTAATAATACCATAATTCTTAAAATTACAAGGTGGCTTTCAAAACCACTCCATTTAATAATAATACTATTCAAAAATGTAATTTTGATATTAATATTATATATATACTTATAATATAAAAGTTAATAAAGATAATAATAATAATAATATAATTAGTAATAATGTTAAAAATGTTAATAATAGTAATAAAAAGAAAAGGTGCGAGACTTAATTAAATTTTTAGGTTTCTACCCCTCTTGGGATAATTACAATATTAAATAAATAATTACACTAATAATAATAATAATAATAATATTATTATTATTATTATTAATAGTAAACATGTAATAATTCCATTAAATAACCAAAATTCGAGAATAATAATTTATCTAACTCAAGAATACTCCCAAACCTGTCAACAAAATTTAGCAATTAGGATTCAGTTGATAACAATAATAATAATAATAATAATAATAATAATTAAAATCGAATTAACCTTAAAAATTAGGATAAAAGCGGAATAATTATCAATAAATCGAAAGGAAGTGTTTAAAAGGTCTAAGGTTTCACCTTGAGTTGGAGGGGATGGGTGGCACCGGCGGTGGTTCCCGGAGGTGGCCAGAAAAGTGATCTAAGAGGGGTGAAAATGAAGAAAAAGAAGTAATGGGGAAGGAGAAAAATAAGTTAAGTTTATGGGTCGGTGGAGGAGACTTAGCAGGAGATATTGGGTGGTTTAGAGGGTGGCAGAAGTGGCAGATGTGGTGGTGGACGGTGGTTTAAGGTTTCAGTGTAGAAATTTCTGGCGAGAGAACTAGCAAACTTTGCACAGTTATGGAGGCCCGTGCAAGGAGAATCGAAGGGTGTAGATGGTTTAGTTAATTAGAGGGTGTTGCAGGGAAGAGTTTGGGAGGAAGAAGAGGCGGCGAGGTTGGCTAACGGTAGAGAACGGGGAGTCTAAAGTGGCGGCGACGCACCGATTGCACTTAGGGTTTTCGGGAAAAGAAAGCTCGATTTCGAGCCATACAAGGGGTATTTACAGTAGTGGGGGTAGGCTCGAGTTGTGGAGGTTACCAGAAGATCAATTTCGGTGGGAAAATGGGTTGGTTATGCCGTTGATCGGGCGGCACAAATTCAAAATTTTACCCGACCTTCGCGAGGGAAATGGGGGCAAACGTGGGGAAGAAATGGAGAGTGGGGCATTTCAAATCGAAGTGTGCGTCGAGAGGAAGAGAATGGACGGGAGAAAGGTCGGTCACGACACGTGTGGCCGGCGGCGCCATTTTCGGGGGAAGGAGGAAGATTGCTGTTATGGCGTCGGGCTGGAGGAGGAAGAAGAAGATGGGGGAGGTTGGACTGGGTGGTTCGGCGCGAGGGTTATGTTCATTAAATAGAACGACGAGTTTTGGGTGTAAAAAGGGATAAAGAACGGCGTTCCGGGGCTGTTGAATGCAACGGTAAAAGAATGAAATCAAACGCAGTGTTCGGGAGGAAGAAGGAGTCCAAACGCAGCGTGGAGAGGGGGAGGACAGACGATGACGCGCGGGCCAGACTGCGCCGAAGGAAAAGATAGGAGAAAAGGGGACTGGGGTGGCGCAACAGGCCCAATTCGGGGAAGAAAAAGAAAAAAGAAGAAGAAGAAGAAGAAGGAAAAGAAAGAAAAAGAAAGAAAAGGAAAAAGGAGAAAAGAGGAGAGAAAAAATAGGAAGGTTGGGCTAAATAAATTAATTAAAATATTTGGGGTATTTAAAAATAATAATATTTAAATAAAATAATACTTAAATCCCTTTTTAGGCTAAATTAGGATTTTTAAAAGATTTTCCAAAATTTTCATTTTAATTTTATAAATCACTCTAATTTTATTTAATTAAATTATTTATAAAATTAACATTACTTTGAAACTATTTTCTCTTTCTTAATTTGAATAAAATAATTTATTTAGATAAATTCCCAAATTAAAATCTTTAATTAGATAATATACCCAAATTTCCTTTACTTAACATTTTTATGGAATTTCTTATTAATTTGCCCTACTAAATTTCCTTTTATTTTAGTAAAAAAATAATTTATTAACTTAAATTTTCAAATAAAATCTTATTTAAATATAATCTTTAAAATTAAAAAATTTCGGGGCATTTCACTTACGCTCTTTCCCGAGGCCCACTTGATAACACTGAACACGACCTGCAAGGGGCACTTTCCATTGAATAGGCAGGGGCCCCACGAAGGGAACCCTTCAGTACTACGGTACTGAGTAACCCTTTAAATACACACTTAAAAATAGGTCCGCAATGTAACACATGATACACTGCTAAATCCATACATAACAACACGTGTAAATATAACATTCAGGTCCATACATTTGGATATTCAACGAGTCAATCTGATATCAATGGTGTATACGTAACATTCACTTTCGTCCCTTCGCATACTTATCAATTCAACCAAATGTTAATAGGCCATAATGAATAATCGATACTTTTAGGGCCTTAAGGCCATTAATCCATCATTAATCAATCATCTCGGATTATAAATGTCCGTGTGAGTGCGAAAACCCCACTATTATAGCCGGTGGAACGGTCACGAGGGTACATGCCCTGCCACTATTTTAGCTGGTGGAACGGTCGCAAGGGTAACATACCCTGCCACTATAATTCGCCGGTGGACCGGTTTGGCATTGACTCACAAGGTGTTCCATTGTAAGTAATTAGTATCTTCCCTGTATCTTATCGCTTTTACATTTGGTTTATTGAGCACGGAATCCCCCACTATTATAGCCGGTGGAACGGTCACGAGGGCACATGCCTTGCCACTATTTTAGCTGGTGGACCGGTCGCGAGGGTAACATACCCTTCCACTATTATTCGCAGGTGGACCGGTCTAGTTCTGGCTCAACATCTTCCTCTTTAAGTGATTAGTGTCTTAAACGTATCTTATTCGAAAGTATTTTACCCTTGACATGCATGTTCTAGAGGGCCACATCATATCACGTCATAACTTACGGAATATCCGTATTATCACATACCAAAAGAGGACACATGAACACATCTCGGTTCTAAGCCATGCCACACATGAAACAATTAAAATAATAGCATGTAGAACTCGACATAAAAATTATATAGGGCATCCAAGGCATATAGGACATATAGCATACATTCGATCTTAGCTACACCTTTACTCAGTTTAGGTTACCGAGCTATTTCCCACACTTGTTAGGCCACTAATCACCATTCCTAATCGTTACACTTAATATATTTCCCATTTGGTTAGTTAGATTACCAATGTGCCCATTTCCTTTATTATAATTAATTAATTGCCATTTGGTTGGTCAAATTACCACATTACCCCTTTAGTTGGTTAAATTACCAATTTTCCCTTCACAATTATCATATTTACCATTTTACCCTTCTCCATTATTAAATTATCATTTTACCCTTCTCTTTTATTAAATTATCATTTTACCCTTCTCGGTTATTATAATTACCAAGTTACTCCTTTCCAGTTTTCACTTTTATCCCTTTTATTTACAAAATTACCATTTTGCCCTTGTGTTATAAAATTACCAATTTGCCCTTTTATTATAAAATTACCAATTAGCTCTTTTGTTACAAAATTACCAAACTACCCTTTTATTACAAAATTACCAAATCGCCCTTTTATTACAAAATTACCAAATTGCCCTTTCATTACAAAATTACCAATTTACCATTTTATTACAAAATTACCAAATTGCCTTTTTATTACAAAATTACCAATTTACCCTCTTATTACAAAATTACCAGTTTATCCTTCCACTTATAAATTTACCATCTTACCCCTTATTACTCCACTTATATTAAATTATTATTATTACTTCATAAAATATTAATATTAATACCTCATCCACAACTCTTATAATTAATATAACATTATTAGCACCCATATATATATTAGGCCATATTCTTATACAAGATACATTACTAAAATACCCCTAAGGCCCAAAAAACATTAATCATGCATTAAGATCACAATAGCATAATACAACATGGATAATACTTAACATTTCCATTAATAACCAACTCCTACATTAAACAATATCTCCAAACATAGTACATAGTCTATTATACTTCCTTTTCATCAATCAACACAAGAAACCATATATAATATATTAAACAACATATATCAAGCATAATACACGTTAAAATTGCCTAATATGCTAGCATACGTTATCCATGCTTTTAAGTGGGATTTAACGATTACCTCGATTTCCACAAAAACAAACCTTACCGGTATTCTAGTTTAAGGTTCAAGCTTTGATTATCAAACCAATACCTAAAAATGATATCAAGACTTATTACATTAGAAAAGATAAAAACCAAATTATAAGGCTTTATTACACTTAATTAATCAAATAATTAAACTAAAATATTATTATACCTTAAAAATTATTATTTTCAACTGAATTAAAGAGGGAAGTAGCTCATGCTGCTCATGCAGCATGAGCTGCATGCAAGGAAAGAAAAATGAGGGCTCGAAGGTGGTGGAAATAGGGAAGGATAGGCATTTTCGGGTTGGTGGTTTGGGGCTAAGAAGAGGACATGGTGGGGAAGGATTTGGGGCAAAGGAATGGTGCAGAAGTGTAGAGGGGGTGTAGGTGGTGGTCGGGGATGGGTTGAAGGTGGCTAAGGGTGGCAAAGGCGGCAACCGAAGTGGGTGTCGAGATGGGGACTGGTGAGGAAGGAAAATGGGGAGGGAAAATGGAGGCATTAGGGTGACTTTTTCGACCAAAGGAGGATTGGGGTGGTAGAGGGGGTTGCAGGGAGTAATGCGGTGGCTCAGGTGGCGGCAGAAGCGGCGGGAAGGCGGTGGAATATGGCGGTGCAGGGTGGCTGCCGAGAAGGGAAGGAGAGAAGAGAAAAGGAGGAGAGGAGGAAGAAGGGGGATGCGAAGTGGCTTGATGGGGGCTATGATGGCTCGAGGGTGAGGTAGAGGGTGGCAGGAGGTGGTGCAGGTGGCGTTTAAGGCGGCGGCAATGGCGAAGCTAGGTGGCGAAACAAAAACAGGAGGAGAAGAAAGGGAGAGAAGGAAAGGAGAGGCTTGGGCAAGGCATAATGCTAAAAAAATGCAGAATGAGCAGGGAAGGAGGAATAAATAGGAGAGGAAGAGAAGGGATAGGGGGCTTGAGGGGTGGCGGTAGGTGGTAGGGAAATGGGCGTTGCAAGGATAGGGGGAATAAGGTGTGGCAATGGCAGGGAGAGGGAGAGGGAGAGATGGTGGGGTCGGTATGGCAGGAAAACGACGAGAAGGAGAGGGAGGGAGATAGGGGAGGTCAACGGGGAAGAGGGAGCTACAGGCAGGGATGGTGAGGATCGGGATTCTCACCAGTGATAGAGGAAGAAGAAAGAAAGAAGAAGAAGAAAGAGTCGGGGGAGGGGTTGGGTGCGCGACGGGCGACCGAAGGAGAAGAGACGCAGGCCGGCCTAGTCGAGCAGGGAAGGAAGAAAGAAAGAAGGGAGGGGTGGCCGGTTCACGCGGGGGAAGGTAGGGGGAAGAGTGGGCTTGCGACCCAGCGCTAGAGGGGAGAAGGGGCAGGCCGGCCAATTGACGGCCCAAGGAAGGAAAAAGAAAAGGGAAAGAGAAGGAAAAAGGGAAAAAGGAAAAAGGAAAAATGGTTTTAATTAAAATAATTTAATTTATAAATAATAAAGTAAAATATTTTTGGATAATAAATTTATTTAATAATTTAATTAAAATATAAGGGTTGAAAATGATAATTTAAGTAAAATAAGGGTTTGAAAATTATTTAAAAAGGGTATGATAAATTAACAAAAATATTTATTTTAATCTATTAAATATTTATACCCAATTTTATATACTCAAAATCCATAAAATAATTAAACTAAATAGATTTAAAGGCTAATTTATTCCAAATAAAATTTTTTTATTAAAATATAGGCTTTTAAAAATTCGGTGAATTACAAAAACCAACCCCAAAACTCTTTATTTTAAATTTCATTTGAATTTTCACCTCATCCATGTATCTTGTTCACATGTTCATTATGAATAAAAAAATTAACATGGCCTCACTAACATATGATGATTAGTACCAGTATCAATGATTATTGATGTGTACTTAATCAAATATATCTTTATTATCTATGGAGAATTATTAAAGATGTACCAAATAATCTAATTTTGCTTGTTCGCTAAGATATAAAGAACCAACAACTTACCAATGACATAAACTGGAGATTGAAATATAGTTCATTGATGTCTTTAACAATAAAGTCCTCATTTACGTTAAGCTGGTTGAATTGTGTCTCAAGCCCTCGAAAATACATAGAATAAAAAGTTACATCTCTATCTATTATATAACATTTGAAAATTTAATCTCCTAGTTAAGCTTTATTTCTAATATAAACCTGTAATTTTGTTAGCTTTCTTTCAATTGGATACATCCATTTTCCATTAATTAATCCACCTATCTTTGTCTCTTCATGTAAGTGTATTGTAAGGTAAGCCATAATATTGAAAAAAGTTTGAGGAAATATGAATTATAACTTGTATAAGACGATAACCATATATTATTTATCATTTCCTAATTGGACAAGCAAAGTGACATTGCACACATTATGTAAAAGATATTATTCAACTTGATAATGATATCAAAAATCTACTTTTTAAAGAATGCTCTCACACCAATCTATAAAAAGTGTTGCATTGTGACATGAACAATACATGATTTTAAAGTAGTCAAATTGTTACTGTTGTCAATTATATTCTTCCTTAAATTTCTTACAAAGTCATTTGGAAACCTGATACTCTTTAAAAACCCCAAACAAGTCTCCACTTATTTTGTTCATAATATAGATTCAACATCAGTCTAATATACCTCACATTTTTATTTCCCATTATTTTAGAGTATTATCACGGGTTGTAGGAAAAAATTCACTAGATGTGAGCGCCTAATACTTGATCTAACAAATAGTTAGATAATTTCAAGGTCTATTTGAGATTTTAATATTAAAAAAAACACTAGGATAATTGGGAAAACACCAATAATGTTTATTACATGTATCATTGGTGATTAGAAGGAAAATAAAAAAAACTCCTTTGGTGTGAATCATCTTAAGCAGAATGTAGATTTGAAGATTTGAAGAAGGGAAGGTGATTTAGTGGATGAATTTGAAGAAGAAGAAGGATAACCTTCAAACAAGATTTAAAGAATTCTATGAATCTTTGATCAAGATTCAACAAGAAAATAACTTTGAATGTTTCTCCAAGAACACATTTAAAGTATGTTATCTAATATTACTCCAAGTAGTCTTAGATAGAAACTTTCAATCAAAGAGAGAAAAGATAGCCAAGTGTTATACTTGTATTTTATTTCAAATATTCGACTCATCAACTTTGTTACGAAGTGTCGAAACATATGTTTATATAGGTAGCCATACTTTATTAAGTAGCACGGTAAGGTAGGTAAGGTAATATTTACATATTTAACTAACACACTAACTAGTAATAGCAACATAGCACTAACCTATATAGTACATGAATCAAATGAAATATTATTACAAATAAGTATAGCTAATTATTACATGGAAACAACTAATAAAATTCCTAATTTACTTATAAATTGTAAGTTTGACTTCCATGCATAATAGCTACTCTACCTTGCAATAACTTATAATATATAAAGGCTTAAATATGTTGACATCTTAGAGTGTATAAATCTTCTCCTTGTAAATATGTTACATTCCTACAAGAATTACCCAAAATACACTTGTTATAGTTAGTCATAGTTATATTATCACTAAAGAAATATTGTAATAGGCTCAATTACTAAGAATGCTAAATCCTCATTATCATAAGAGTCCACAGATGTTCCTACATCATCCTTATAAAATCACTAAGTACACAATTCTCTTAGAAACATAAGAGAATACTAAATAATAAGGTCTGGAAAAGCTCGACGACATACCACACATCGCTAAGGTTTCACACACAATCTATTTATAAAAGTAATTGACACAATCAAATGGTAGAAAATAGGAAAAAGATTACCCATGTTAATAAAAATGGGCACTCCATTTTTTTTCTAGACCTTACAACTTTTTCCAAAGTAATGTAAAACCAATTAGACTTAGAAAACACGGGTGACCTGTGTTTTCTCCCTTAGTCACCATTTGGCTCCAAACTCCTCCAAACACATGTACAAAATAATCCATGCTAAACTACACACACAAATATAAATCATAATCTCACAATCTCTACCTTAACATAATATTTGTAACAACAAGTAGCAGGATCACAAAATATCATCATAGGCCCCTAGGTCCAAAGAGCCCTTTATGGAAAATGAATACAAGAAGCAATGACTTTGTTAGCACACACACTATATCAATATCAAAAGCTACTCCCGATATCATCCCAACTTTAAAAGCTAACACTCCAAATCAAACATAATTATAAGCTCTAATCATAGCCAAACACACAACCTTAGAATCTCTAAGGCACAACATTAGTACACTAGTGCACCTTTGATCATTAAGATCACAACAAAGATCAGAGTAACCTGTGAATAAAACAATCGACAACACATATTTTATATAAATCAATACTTATATGCATAAAGCAACTCAAAATCTTCACCCCACCTAACCAAGTTGTCATCAAGGGATACAACACACATATACTTATAACATGGGAAATACATGGGCATGTACTAACCACATCATACATTAAGAATCTTATAGCTACAGGGTATATAACACTAACTAAGCAAGCCACCACAATAGCTTTGGATTTGGGCACATCCAAGTCTTTAGCTTGTTCACCTCGTTTATGTCTTTTGTTATAACAAACATAACATAGACACATAACAAAAGAAAAACTAGTGAGGTATCATATATCAATATTTGACTCCGCCAAACTGACCATACTCCTTCAACATTAAAAACAAAATACCACAAGGAAAAAATATCACCAATAATAACATTTGAGTCTAGTAATGGCTTGAGCACACCATTACTACCATCCATAGTATACAAGGCATAACCAACTCTATCTGAAGTAATACCCACTTGCTCCACCTGTTTCACATATTCCTTAGTAGAAGAATCTACACCATCCAGAACACCAATAACCTCCACCTCGTTTGAAGCATATAGCAGACTCTCCTACTTCACCTTCTCATTAAGAAGGAATTCACAATCATAGAAGGTAATAGATATAGATGTAACTAGGTCACTCAACTAGGACTCCCAAGTTATGCCAATGACACTCCCATATCTCAATCGTATTGGCCCAAGACTAAAAACATATGAATCACGCTCTCTCTCAATATTACCCTAACTACATGCCAATAGTTTTGTCAACAATCTCATAAAATGTTATGACCCGTGCACCAACAATTTCCACCACAAGTCCTTTAAAAACCTTTAATGTGTCATTCTCAATGACACATCCATAACCTTTGTTATCCAATGAACACATCAAAATCAAGATATTAGTTATCTCAGCATCAAGAATGTTTAAAATGATTGGCTCCAATATTAAGAAAATATAATTCTTCCTTACCTTGAGAATCGATAGAAACATGAGAATCGTTAGATGCTACTACATCAGATATTATAGTATATAGTGAGACCTAGGGTGAACATGTTGAACAAATAAGAATAGTTTTTCAAGTACTTAGAGAAAATAAACTCTACATAAAGTTGGAGAATTACTTTTTTTCCTAGGAGTAGGTAATGTTCTTGGGCCATGAGATCCTAAAAGGGGAAGGTCTTGATGGTTAAAACTAAGGTGCAAGGTATTAAAGAATGGGAACCGAATAAGGGAGTTTTTGGGTTGAGGTCTTTCTTAGGCCATATAAATTATTATCGGTGCTTCATAAAGGGATACTTGGTAAGATCCATACCCTTGACCAACTTGCTTTAGAAGAAGATCACATGGGAATAGATAGAAGAATGCCAAAGGGCCCTTGGAAATCTTAAGCAAGTAGTGATGGAAGATCTTGTCCTAGCTCTTCCAAACTATGCGGAGCCATTTGAGGTGCACACCAATACGTCATATTTTGTTATAGGGTGTGTGTTGATGAAATAGAACCACCTCATATCCTATAAGAGCCGAAAGCTCAATGATACTAGAGGAGATATTCAATGCATGACAAAGAGATGGTGGTTATCATCCATTACCTTTGCGAATGGAGGCACTACTTACTTTAATTTAGGTTTGTGATCGAGAGTAACAATGTACTATTAGCTATTTCAAAAGATAGAAGAAACTAAGTCTCAAGAAAGTAAGGTGGAAAGACTTATTCGCCAAGTTTGACTACGCCATAGAGTATAAGCTGGGCAAAGCTAATGTAGTCACAAACGCATTGAGTCAAAAGGCCGAATTAATAGCTTTGAGCCAACAATATCGTGACCTCATGGATCTAATCCGAGAAAGATTGACCTAGGATCACTTAGCCAAGATCTTGGTGTAGTTGGATAAGGAGGGGGAAACTACAAGGTTTTGAGTGGGGAACGACATGCTCTGTACCATTGGCCCTCAAATATATATGACAAAGTGGGGTAACCTAAGGAGGAAATTAATAAAGGAGTGCCATGAATCAAAGTGGGCTAGTTATCCTAGTATGAGACGAACCCATATACTTCTTGAAATATCTTATTATTGGCCTAACATCAAGATGATGTGGAGGCATATGTGAAGGCTTGTAGAGCAAAGAAATCCTATGACCCTACTAAAGCCTCTTCCAGTTCTAAAAAAACCATAGTAAAGCATCTCCATGGACTTCATCTCGCTGCTCCACAGTTTAAAAGTATGTGGTTCAATAATGGCGGTGGTCGAACATTTTTCTAAGTATAGAACCTTTGTCCCTACCCCATGAGACTATACTATAAAGGAAGCAAAATTCCTCTTCTTCAAGCATATTGTGAGGGGAATTCCTCAGAGTACCATTAATGACTGAGATGCACACTTTACAAGAAATTTTTAGAGGGAGAAATTCAAGCTCATGGTCTTGGATTTTCACTTCTCCACAAATTTTCACCTACAGACTAATGGATGGGAAAAACAAATGAACCACTTGTTGGAGATCTATTTGAGGCACTTCATGAGTGTCAACGAAACATATTGAGCATAGTTGATGGACATGACCAAATTATCCTACAATCTCTAGCTGAGTGAGGTGACATGAAAGAGACCATCTGAATTAGTGATGGGCCAACAACCTACATCTCCAACAGAGTTAACCAAAGGATACACATGAACCAACCCAATAACCTTCAAATATGCAAATGGTTGGGACGAGTACACTACAAGAAAAGCTAATTTTGGCCACAGAATTTTTCGTTGCCAAATAAATCTTTGCCAACGATAGTATATTTTTGGCAACGACAAGTTGTCGTTGCCTATCATAGCGTAACTAAAGATTTTTGTGACAACTTTTTGCTGTTGCCAAAAATAATTACTTTGGCAACGATATTTTTGTGGCAAAAAATAGTTTTGTTGTCATAAATTATTAGCATCGATGATGGAGCATAATTATATTTCGCAACGATTTTTCTGTTGCGAATAAAAGATAATTATTTGCAACGATACTATTGTTGCTAATAATATTCTATATTTTACAACGATTTTTTTGTTGCTAATAACATACAATATATTTTGCAACAAGTTTCTTGCGGCTAAAAATAGTCTATATTTTGCAACGAATATTTTGTTGCCAATAACGTACAATTTATTTTGCAACAACTTTTCTGTGGCCAAAAATATTCTTTATTTTGCAACGACATTGTTGTTGCCAATAATATATAATAATTTTACAACAATTTCCTTATTACCAATAATTAGCTATATTTTGCAACGAATTTTTTGTTGCCAATGAAATATTTATTGCTAATACTAGCTTTGGCAACAATGTCTTTGTTTCCAAGAAATTTCTATAATACTTCTCGATAAATTATCACTTGATAACCTGTCACATTCATGATACCTTATTCAAATACTCATCCCATACATATATTAATCAAATACAAACATCAATAGTACATTCGTTTCATCATCAACATGAAATGAATAATTCATCAATTATATAATTGTCCATTACAATTGTCCAAAAGAGAAACCATTGTTCAAACCCATGTAATTCCGAGATATCACCATCATTAAAAGTATTCTTGTCAAAACACTCTTATCAAGTGTTTTTGTTCAAAAATACTTCTAACCAAGAACATGATCTTATTATCCGTACATCAACTAATAACAAAAATATGTATCCACAAATAAATCAATATTGATCATCGATGCCACCATGGAAAACATCACCATCATCGTCAAGTGTATTTCTAGACCTGAAAAAATAACAAAATTAGTACATGTGTCGTACATACATACATATGTATGTATGTTCATATATATATATATACACACACACATATACATACATACATACATATATTTATATAATATATATATATTATATATATATAATATATATTGTATTCCTAGACCTGAAAAAATAATAAAATTAGTACATGTGTCATATGTACATACATACGTCTGTATGTATCTATAAGCATACACACACACACACATGTATGTATAGATGTATGGAAAATATAAGTGTCATTAGTGCGTTATGTTTACTTTTGTATATAACGAAACTACTAATGGAAAATTGTTCATATGGATATCTAACCACCTATAAGTTCCAAAACAACCCTCTAGTGTCCTAATGAAATGCGGATCATGACATCAACAAATTGTGGTATTTTACAACACATGCTATCTTTTGCATGTATCTGAAACTTTTTTTATGCGGAAGTGTACCCATAAATAATTTAATTCCCGAACTACCAAACCCATAAGCTTCTCCTACTAACTATTTCAAGCATTATTCCTTCAACATTTTCCTAGAATCATTCTAGGCCTCCAAATATTTCAGATTCAAAGGGAAAAGAGAGAGTATGGAAAAATTTAGAAGATCATGGGCATAAAAATTTTATTTGACCATGTAATTATCCAAGGAACATAAAAAAATTATGGAATACAGATAATCAGGTTTTCTATTTTTGTTCATTTTACCAAGACGGAATATTTTCACACATTCTTAAGTAACTATGGAATTCTTATGAATTTCTCTTTATCATATGAGTTTTATCAAGCTCTTCATCTTTTGAAATATTTGATCCTATATAAAACTCAAAAATACTACACAATATAAAGTAGCTCATATCATAGAATAAATACAAACTTTGCTTCCCTTTCTGCAATTGTTGCCCATCCTATTATCTCTGTGTTTGGTCCAAATTTGATTAATCTATGTTTAAGAATGAGATGCTGTAATATGAGTTATGAATGAAGGAATTTAGGGTGGCAGCCTAGCATTAAAAAAAACTTGTTAAATGACTCTTGAGTTATGATATGGAGCTGGAAGTTACATACTTTTATAGTTGACCATATGGTTGTAGGTTGCGCAACTAATATAACTTATCTTCTATTTAGAATAAGAGTTTTATTCTTGTTAATTATGTGTACAAAAAGTAATGAAACAAAGTTAGGAAGATTTAGGCCAAACTGAGTTGCCAAATGTGTTTCTAGGAATTGATTATGATTCATGAATTTGTGATGAGTGGTATTTCTCTGATCTAATTCTAGATCAGAATTTTTTATGATTTCCCTAGTTAACAACATGTTTTTAAGACCATAAATGACTTGGATAATGAGGGAATTTAATTATGCATTGGCACATTCAAGTATGCTTACTTAAAACTAACTAATTTGATGTTTACATGCTAAATATTGATTTTCAATTCTGTCTCTCTGGCACCTAAATTTAGATCTAATTTTATTCATTTAGCTCAATCAAAACATACTCAAAACACTTGAAATATGCTAAAATTTTAATACACCAATTGAAGAATTAAGTTAGCTAAGTTTTAATGAGTTTTTGTGCACTATAGAGGGGGGTTCTTCATGTTTAATTCTGATATTTTAGACCTAATTTCAGAACTGTATCTCTATTATTTCTACCTTTATAAACAAATTTAAATACCTTTTGTACCATTGGGAATTTGATATATTAAAAGTGGGAGAAAGTGGAATGAGTTTAGATAGGTTTTTAAGCACTTTTGGGGCGGTTTAATTAAGTTTTGGACTGATTTTATAGTGAATCTATAGTTTTGAATTTCAGCACCTGAAACTAATTTATTTTCCACTTAAAAACATGATTCTAGACCTGCAATACACTAGGAAATTCAATGAAAAAGTGAGAAATCTAGTGGCATGAGTTTAGAGAGGTTTTTAAGCACTTTGGGGGCAGTGTAATCAAGTTTGGACTGATTTTGTAGCGATTCTATAGGTCTGAATTTCAGAACATAAAACTGATTTATTTTTCTCTTAAAACCATGATTCTAGACCTGCAGTACACTAGGAAATCCAATTATTAAGTGAGGGATCAAGTGGAATCAGTTTAGAGAGGTTTTTAGGCACTTTCGGGGCGGTGTAATCAAGTTTTGGACTGATTTTATAGGAATTCTATAGGTTTGAATTTCAGAACATGAAACTGATTTATTTTCCTCTTAAAACCATGATTCTAGACCTGCAATACATTAGAAAATTCAATTAATAAGTGAGGAATCTAGTGGCATGAGTTTAGAGAGGGTTTTAAGCACTTTTGGGGCGGTGTAATCAAGTTTGGACTGATTTTATAGTAAAACTATAGGTCTGAATTTCACAACCTGAAACTGATTTATTTTCCACTTAAAAACATGATTCTAGACCTGCAATACACTAGGAAATCCAATTATTAAGTGAGGAATCAAGTGGCATTAGTTTAGAGAGGTTTTTAAGCACTTTCGGGGCAGTTTAATCAAGTTTTGGACTGATTTTATAGGAATTCTATAGGTTTGAATTTCAGAACATGAAACTGATTTATTTTCCTCTTAAAACCATGATTCTAGACCTGTAATACATTAGAAAATTCAATTACTAAGTGAGGAATCTAGTGGTATGAGTTTAGAGAGGGTTTTAAGCACTTTCGAGGCAATGTATTCAAGTTTGGACTGATTTAATAGCAAAACTATAGGTCTGAGTTTGAAAACCTGAAACTAATTTATTTTCCACTTAAAAACATGATTCTAGACCCGCAATACACTAGAAAATTCAATTACTAAGTGAGGAATCTAGTGGCATGAGTTTTGAAAGGTTTATAAGCACTTTCGGGGCAGTTTAATAAAGTTTTAGACTGATTTTATAGCGATTCTATAGGTCTGAATTTCAAAACATGAAACTAATTTATTTTCCACTTAAAACCATGATTCTAGACCTGCAATACACTATAAAATTCAATTACTAATTGAGGAATCAAGTGTCATGAGTTTAGAGAGGTTTTTAAGCACTTTCGGGGCGATATAATCAAGTTTGGACTGATTTTATAGTCAAGCTATAGGTCTAAGTTTCAGAACTTGAAACTAATTTATTTTTCACTTAATATGATTCTATACCTACAATAAACTAGAAAATTAAATTATTTAGTGAGGAACCAAGTGGCATAAGTTTAGAGAGGTTTTTAAGCACTTTCGGGGCGGTTTAATCAAGGTTTGGACTGATTTTATAGCGATTTTACAGGTCTGAATTTCAGAACATGAAAATGATATATTTTCCTCTTAAAAGCATGATTCTAGACCTACAATATGCTAGGAAATTCAATTAATAAGTGAGTAATCAAGTGCCATGAGGTTAGAGAGGTTTTTAAGCACTTTTGAGGCGGTTTAATCAAGTTTTAGACTGATTTTATAGCCAATCTATAGGTCTGAATTTCAGAAATTAAAAATGATTTATTTCCCACTTAAAACAATGATTCTATACCTACAATACACTAGGAAATTCAATTACAAAGTGAGGAATCAAGTGGCATTATTTTAGAGAGGTTTTTAGGCACTTTCTCGGTAGTTTAATCAAGTTTTGGACTGATTTTATAGCGATTCTATAAGTCTAAATTTCAGAACATGAAACTGATTTATTTTCCTCCTAAAACCATGATTCTAGACCTGCAATACATTAGAAAATTCAATTACTAAGTGAGGAATCTAGTGGCATGAGTTTAGAGAGGGTTTTAAGCACTTTTGGGGCGATGTAATCAAGTTTGGACTGATTTTATAGCAAAACTATAGGTCTGAATTTCACAACCTGAAACTGATTTATTTTCCACTTAAAAACATGATTCTAGACCTGCAATACACTAGGAAATCTAATTATTAAGTGAGGAATCAAGTGACATCAGTTTAGAGAGGTTTTTAAGCATTTTGGAGCTGAATTCTTCATAACATGGATTAAATTTTGTAGCAAGAATTACATGTCTCATTTTTCAGAGTGTTATGTTAATGTTTTTCATGATATGTAGGATGAATTTAGGCATAAGTTAGTGCAAAATCTCTGAGATATATGTGGCTAGGTTAGGGTTCAATTTGAGGTCATTCAGAGATCAAAAGGGAATTTAATTTCTTTGGGTTTATTAGATAAGGAAGGGTACTACATTAAGGCTAAAAAGGGTGTTCTAAAAATAATAAAAGGTTCTATGGTATGTATGAAAGCAGAATTAGCTTTTGGAATCTATACTCTTAATACCTATGAACCTAGATCAAAAAATGTGATGGTGAACCATATAAAGAAAGTAATAAAATGTTCTATAGTATGTACATGAGGCATACAGTAAGTAATTCCACAAAAAGTACTTTGTATTTGGATTGTATGTAGAAGCATTAAATTGATGTTAGTTAAATACACAGAATGATAGTTAGTTCCCATTAATCAATTCAGAGTTGCACATATACACTTGATGCCTCTAATTATTTATGGGTAAAAGACGTCTAAAAGCACCCAAGGAATAAAACAGACACATAAACACACATAAATACATGCATCAAATAGAGACAATGATCAATCAGCATATAGTCAATCAAATATCTACTTTTTCTAAGTCCTAAATACATATCCTTCATTTGGAATGCATATTGACTTACTGAGGGAGTCATATTTCTACATAATTTACTTAATAGGAAGTATCTAGCTGAGGATGTCATGTATATATGATTGGTAAACACTAAGGAAATATGATAATAAATTACTATTTATTTTTTAGTTTTTAGTGAGAAGCGTCAATGAAGGAAAGCAAGTGCTATAATAGTTCATTTCCAAAACAAGTAGGCAAAGAGTCAAAATGAACTTTAACTTAACTTTGACTTTCAGTTTATACCAACTTCTCAGACCTTATTAAACTTCAATATATGTGCCAAACGAGGTGCGCAAAGAGAAAGGAAGAGACGTGATAATATGTTTTGCGTCACATTTTTCTAACTCTATATATAATAACTGAGCAGGTTTGACTACATTAATCATTACGCTGCACCTGGGAGCAGCGCTAATGGTAGTACATTTAGCATTCAGGTGAAGCATGATACACATTGGAACCTATTCACGGTATTAAGCTTGGTAGTCATCCAGAGAGCCAGTTTGACACAACTTTATGGTGACATGAAGATCATATCTATACTAACACGCTCACAAACCATACATTTGTAAGCAACTAGTATCCAGACCACAACTCTTACATGTAAACAAATTCAAAAGCCTAGTGGAAATACCATTGGATACAATGACAATAACTTGATGTCAATTGCCAAGCACCATTTCAAGCCAACCTCAAAATGAGAAAAGTTGTGTAACCACATAAAAATAGAATGTCAAGCTGAACTAAAAAATTTTTACAAAATTTACAACCCAAAAAATAAATAAAATATGAACAAGATTCCAAGAAGTCTTACATACAGTATGAATATCCATATTAACTAACAGTTTAGAGCCTGGATTACATATTTATATTATTATGGGTACTAGCAATATTTCATAGAAATGTGACTGATATAACACTGACTTAAAGGCTACAGCTATGAATTAGATCAAAACAGAGATAACTCATAAATGTGGCAACACCATGAGGATTTTCCTTCTGCATAAACATAGATTACCCAGTTTCAACTTAATGCAATTTAATTAATTAAGGTAAAAATATAGTTAGCCATGCCACTATCAATATTGAAAAAAATACCATAATTTCACAACAAAATTTGCTGAGTAAACCTATCAGAGAAGGGGGAATAACTCATAGCTTGACACTAAACAAGCTCTAGAGAGTCATATGTCCCTAATATGGCATTAATTGAATTCAATATAAATGCCAAAATAAGGAATACATATTTATCGAGTAATATAAATTAGGGTCACAAACTCACAACTAATCTTAGCAAACACCATAAAAATAATTAACAATTAATCAAAGCACAATCACCAACAACATAACCACACCTTGTGCCATAGCAAGTTAGCAACACAAAAATTAATATCTAAGTTCGGTAGCAAGCATAATACTCAAATATGATTTAGCAGAAGGGATTCCACTAAACTTCTTCTTGACAAAAAAATTCCGTAGATAAAAAAATGTTTTAGAGTTTTAGTTACCTAAATATCGAAAACTCAGCTTTAATTATAAGACAAACCTTAGTCGTGTAAACTTTATCGCTGTTATCGTTAATATAAACTCTCTTCAACAATTTGCTGCGTCTCCTTGATTTTCACCTGGTTGATTGAAAAAACAAAGACGGAAACGAGAATTAAATGTAGAAGGCATGGCGCAAGAATCTGCATCAAGAAGGAATCATAGATGGCTATCTACTTTCAAAATTAGGCCTACAAATTAGACAAACTATTAAAAATAGGAAGGAATCATACCTTGAATGCCAATTATCGTCGTCGATTGTCCTCAATTTAACCCGGTTGTTGATTTTAGCAGATAAAACCCTATAATCTCGATGTTACCCTGCATGCTAATTGGAAAACTTCATCTATCATAGGTCGTCGAAGAATAGTGCCTATCGTCGGAAGGGCCACAGAACTCCAGCAACCGTCGCAGCAACTCGAAGACCATACTGTTGTCGAAGCAAAATCAGTAGAACAAATGTGCGGAGGTAGTTGCTTTACCTTGGTTGAGAATATCGTGAGGTAATACGTATGTGGTTGACTTAAAACTGGACAAAACATATGTTTCGTTTATTGCCGCCGAAAAGTACCGCTAAATTTTTTAGTCGAAATTAGATTTTCCGTAACAATTATTTTGCGGCTAAACATATATATTAACTGTTTTGTAACGATTTTATTCGTTGCAAAAGTTAAATAAAAATGAACTATAAAATTTTTTGTCACAATTAATCAGATCCGTTGCGAAAGCTAGTATAGATTAAAAATTATGAAACTATTTTCAACCACAAATTAACAGTTTCGTGGCTAAATATATATATTAATGTGTGAATATTTTTAGGCCACAATTAATAAAATACATTCTTAAAGTTATATTAAAATTAATAAAAATATTTTTGCCCATAATTTTTTGCAACAATTTTATTCGTGGTGAAAGTTAAATAAAAATCTACTAAATTATTTTTTGTCACAATTAATCTGATCCGTTGCAAAAGCTAGTAGAGATTAAAAATTTAGAAACTATTTTCAGCTACAATTTAACAGATCTGTTGCTAAAGTTATATTGAAATTGGTAAAAATATTTTTTACAACAATTAAAACTCCGTTTCTAAATACCAGAGTTAATTTTCTTATAAACTTTTCAAAGAATTTTATTTGTTTCTTTATTAACTTTAAAGAAATAAACTATAGTGTAATATCTTTTATGTTTTTTCTACAAAGTGATACCGATTTCTTATAATATTTTTTGTGAAATAAAAAAATAGAAGAATATTTTTTTTAAAACTTTGTTAGCTTAATATATGTTTAAGGAGTATTAAATAAAAAAGAACTATAAAACAGTTTAGCCATGAGAAAAATTTGTTGCAAAAATATACGTTCGTAACAAAATTATATTAGCAACAATATTGTCTCGTGACCATAAATATCGTATGTGAAACACTCTCTAGTTGTGTGAAAGTTTTAGTCATGAGTTTATTGGTTGTTGCAAAATATGGTTTTCCGCAACAACATGGTTGTTGCAAAAGTTTTTTGTTTTTAGTAACGATCAATTATTGTGGCAGTAAAGGAATTTTTTTATAGCAACGAGATTAAAATTGTTGTAAAAAATACTTGCATTTATGGCAACATGCTTTTGCCACGAAAGTTAGGAATCGTGGCAAAAAATAAGTTTTCGCAACAAAAATTTGAGGTCGTGGCTAAAATGCGTTGCCAAAAATAAGTTTTCTTGTAGTGGTAGCTGGATATGACTAAGGAAAACTTGACCAAGGCAGCTAAGAAAATGAAGAAGTGGGTTAATGAAAAGAGACAACCTATGGAATTCTAAGTGGGAGTTAAAGTCATGGTAAAGCTTCCAACCTAACATTTCAAGGCCTACAAAAATGTGCACAAAGGCTTGGTGCAACGGTACGAAGGGGCTTACCCAATTGTAAAGAAGGTTGGAAAAACTTCATATAGATTGGACTTGCAAAGGATGCTCAAGGTTCACCCAATATTCCATGTGAGTCATTTAAAGTCTTACCATAAGGATAAGGATGCCTCGATTTATGGTGATTCTCATCAAGCACCACCAGCAAATGTTACATCATTTAAAAAGGGGGTTGTAAAAATAGTGGCATATCGAGAAAAGATGGACAAAGGAGTTTCCAACTAGACTGAGTACTTCTTATGATGGAAGGAATTATTAGATAGTGAGGTAAGCTAAGAATGATATGAGGACTTATGGCATTTCTGCGATCACATCCAAGCTTTCAAGAACTTGATGAGAACATCAAGAGCTTAAGTGGGGGAGAATGTCACATACTGCTAAAAAATTATTTTTTTTTAAAAAAGGTTCTAGAATACCCTAGAGTTTTGTAGACTCTAGTGGAATTGTATGAAAAATAATTTAATATTCTAGAGGCACTTTATATAATGTAAGAGATCTCTAAATCTCTCAAATCTAGAAGAGTGTAGGAATGTTCTACTCGAAAGTATCTATAATTCTCATGTAAATATTGAAGGTCATGGAATATATAGAATCTTACACCATAGGGAAGTAGGGAAGGGGACCTCAACTATAAATAGAGGAGGACCCCATTTGCTTCTAACATTCAAGAAGTTATTACTACTCACTCATTAATAAAGTATTCTCTTCATACACATAAATACTCTCTCACTTTCTCTAAGTTTCCTAAGTTCTCTAAATATTGGTGTTTTCACTTGCCCTTCAAGATTTGGTTACAGTCTTAGTGTGTAAAGGACTTACTTAATAAACACTAAAAGAGTTGTGATTATAAGTGTCATGCAAAAAAGATTTAGGTAAAAAAGTCATTGCGTGATAATATGATCTTCCTATATGAGTTAATCCATGAGTCCAATCAACATATTCCTTTATTGACATAGTCCTTGATCTCTCGTCCTGTACACATGATACCTACAAAATGAGAGTCATTCTAGAACCATCAAAGGACCCATGGAAACGTAACCTTTTTATTCCTCCTCCACTTTGCCACATTTACATATAATAACAATTGGCAATTGGGTCAGCTAGGTCGGGTTCATATTATGTTATAGCGGATCAGATCGTTTTCAAGTCAAGTTATTTACGGGTTGTTTTCCTTTGAGGGTTGGTTGTGGGTGGGGGCAGATCATTTTAGGTCGCCTTATTGTTTAGGTCAGGTTGGGTTTAGGTTGAGATAGTTTGATTTTGAGTTGGATTGCGTTTGGATTATTTTGAGTTAGCTTATTGGGTCGGGTCTAGAGATGTAAACATTTTTTCCATCGAATACTTAAACAAATATAAATAAATGGATATAGATAATGGATAAAAAGTACCTGTCGGGTTCGATTATAGATACAAGTATGGAATATTTATATCTGTACCTATACATGTATCTATATCAGTATCTATTTACCAAATATACAATAATCCTTTTACCCTTACTTTTAAAATAAATATAGTATAAATTAAGATTAAAATTGTCATTTGGATTAACTCTAAATTGGTTTATCCGTTGGATAATGGATTTATCCTCTAGATGATATCTATTAATGGGTAAACGAATTATCCGTTGGGTAACAGATATCCAACGGATAAGAATATGGATGTGTTAGTAAATATCCATTTGGGGTATGGGAGTAAACTTTGTTAAAGATTTTCTTATCAGGTATAGGTGCGGGTATGGTCATACTCGCCCTAAACCCGATACCTGTATATCCTTATTTGATTGGGTTTGGGCCGAACAAGCTCTTATTTAGGTGATTTTGTATTTAGCTTAATTTGATGGGTCTGGTTTGGATTAACTTGATGAATCATATTTTTTTAAGTTTTGATGAGTCAGGTTGGGTTTAGGCCGAGCTAATCCTGAATCAAATCACTTTGGATTTAAATCAAATTAGATATTGATCACCAAAATTAATCTAACTTATTAACCTTATAGACAAGAATTAAGTTTAACTATATGTGAGCATGTGATTAATAATGTATTATTAATTACTATTTGTTTATTATTATGACTTTTTAAAATTGTGTTTTTATGAAAAAAATGGGTAACATTAGAATATAATTGTAAATAAGTAAGTTTACAATAAAAGTAAGATAAATAAATAAAATTTAAATAATAATATTTTTTAAAAAATTTTAAATAAATAATAAGACATATTTTTTTTTATTATCCTAATTAGTTAATATTGAATTTGATTTTATCGAGTTAGGTAAGGTTGATGTAGGGTCAGATTAATAACGAGTAGGGTTACTGGTAGATTATGAGTTGTGGTTGGGCTAGGGTCCATTTTAGATCGGATTAATTTCATATCTGATTTGGATCGAATTAATAAATTTATCGAATTATATCAAATAAAATTTTATACATATTAAATTAAATCGAATTAATTTTTATCGATTCTATACAAAATAAATATTTCTTTCAGTTTAAGCCCATAACAAATAATACCGGTAAACACATGCATATCCACAGCAAAATGTTGTATCCGTGACCTAATTCACTCATAATGAATTCCATATTTGTTTGTCGATGCCCACGCGTATCAATTCTCAACCCTTTTGTCATATGTAGTACAAATGTGTACGACGTGATTGAGTACACATTTTATGCTTTTCATAAGTTTCGCCTTTGTAATTTCACAGAAGTACGTTACACATGGTCTGAAAAATGTGATTTTAGTATTCATTCTTTTCTTGGAGGAATATTTTGGGCTTGCTGTTGCGTAAAACACTCATTGTTGATAAATTTGACACATCACCAAAACTATACTACAATTTACCTGTCTCACGTAACTTTGATCAGTTTTGCAAACAAAGACCAAAAAGGAACCTTCCCTCCTGCCTACTGCACACAAGAAGTCAAGAAGCCGCGGCACGCCCATTGTTTTAAATCATTAATTGGATGGATTTGCTTTAGAGTAAAGGCCTGTGATTTATAAAAGTGTTGGGCCCTTATTGATCTGTTTTTTTAACCATAACGTTATAAATTTGTAATTTTGTTCCCTTACATTTCTGTTTCAAATAAAAATAATTATAAGTAGCACCATAAATAAGTCCAAACTGCTCCTAAGCATCTGCTACGAGAATAGAAAATAAAATCCCAAACTCAAATTTAGAAACCTCAAATTTGAGGACATGAACGTAGGAAAAAAAAAATTCACCTCAAAATTTAGGTAATATTAAAAATATGACGTATCTCTAAATCGGTGAAAAGCAACCAAAAAATAAAGAAAATAGTCGTTAGAAGGCGTTTAGGAGTATCAAGGACCATTGTCCAAACACGTGTCACGCGCCAGTCTAACGCGAGCGCGTGTGGCTCACATGCCGGACAGTGGGCACTACTACTACTATTTGCGTACCGACGGAACTTATTTTTGATATTTTTTTATATTTTTTTAACCTAAATATTATTGTTAGAACTATTTTTTTTAAATATATTCAAAAAATTATGACTATTAATAACAACGGCAAAAAAATATCTATAAATACATTATTTTTTGCCCATATTTTTATATCATCAATTGGAAAAAAAAATGTTGTAAATTTTTTTGGCTATAAATGAATTATTTTTTCCCATACATTATTTCAAAAAATACATTATAGTAGAAAAATTATAATAGGTTATTTTAAAATTAATTAAAATCAAATATTATTTTAAAATATTAATTTAAAAATGATTATAGTAGAAAAACTATTAATTATTATATATAGATTGATATAAATTAAAAGTTAAATAATATAAATTATAAATGATTGATGATGTGATTGATAAAATTAATTTAGTGTTATAAATTTGAGGTTGGTGATTGTAGAGTATTAAATTAAATTTGAGGTAAATTGATAAAATAGGAGAAAAGAGAGATAAAATGATTGGATAGTATAATTTGGACCTTAAATTTGATGTTACCATTGTAGATACTCTAAGATAACTTGGATTCGACTTGATTTATATGTTTATTTAAATGAAGTGAATTTAAATATTAATTTTAAGCTCATTTATTAAATAAGTTAAACATGGACACGAAAAAAATTGACATTGGCTCATTTATGGTACTAGACTCATAAACTAGGTTTGTTTAAGTACTAGGTTTGACTAAATTTATTTATTTAATTAAAGGAGCCAAATTCGAACTATAGTTTTAAGCTCGTTTATTAAATAAGCAAAGTTTGAGGTATTTGGCTCAATTTATTTACAACTCTAGCCATGTATATGCTTGGCTTCAGATGCTAATTCAATAGTCAACTACAATAGCTTTTCTAAATCATACTTTATGTCTTATATTATTTATAGATTATTTTATTTTAGTTCTTTTAAAAACATTTATAAGATTTACACTTATAACATACTTTATTTTCATTTTTTCTTGCATCTAATATATTCATACATATTGTTCTTGTTTAATAAAAACACTCATTAATAAATAAAAAGGAGGGGTACATAAGAAAAATAAGGATGTGGTGATGTGAATAAATTTAGGTTAAATATGTATTTAAATTGTGACTATTTTCAAACTCTTACAAAAAATGTATGGTAAATGAAGTTTTAGATATTTTCTAAATCTATATAAATGATCTTTTGTATAGTCATTATATATGCACATGAGAAAAATTATACATGATGTCTCATACAATAACTCATGGAAAAATTTTGTGAGTTTAGATCCAACCATTAGATCTAGGAAAATCTCAATTAGGAATGAATTTTTGTAATCAAGTGAATTATTTAAGATGATTGTTCTTGATAATTTTATGAGAAAAAATGCAAAAAGAGTTTCTTAAATTTGTATTGCTATTGGGGATTGTAATAAAATTCTAGTTTTACAATTGAATTATTGAATCTATTTTACATAATTCTTGTTTATTATCCTAAACTTCTCCAACAATATATGTGTCTCAATTAAAAATAAAATACTTGGAACTTTACTTCAATCACTAACTTGTAAGTATAGAATACTTGATTATTAATTGATAATTTAATGTTACATCTAAATTAAATAAATATTATTTTAATTTTATATATAGACAATAAGAATTAAAATCAAATGATTGATGTATTTTTGATGATTATTAAATGTTTAATCATGAAGTTTTGTAAAATATTAAAAAAATATGAGTTTTTTTAACGATGATAAATATAAATTACAAAAGATTTCCTACATCTTGTAGGATTCAAATTCTAATGCAGTATTATGTTGATTAAAAATAAAGTTATGCCATAGGATGATGCCTATTGTCATACATCTTGATTTGGGGTGCATGCTTTATCTTGAATTTAGTGAATTATCTTATTGTGCTACAAAACTTAGGAGGTAGGAAATGATTAATTTATTGAAATATATGACTTCAAATTCTTATAACTTGCACTTGCAAGCATCAGGCAAGGTGTTTCTAGCTTGATGTCTCAAAACGTATAGTCAATATGAAGGGGGAACGAACAATAAATAAAAAGAGGTTTGGTGTACAAATATGCACTAAAATGATGAAAATGTTCAAAAAATAAAATCATTGACACAAATATCAAATTAAAGAATCAATTTTAAGAATCACAAAAAATCCCTACCGAAATGTCAATTTTTATCTTACAAAATGCCAAAAAAATTTAAAGCTAACACCACAAACACAAAATAAAGAAAAAATTGAATTCACCCTTAATGGAAGAAACCAATAAAGAAATTCAATGATTAAAGGTCGTACATAATATGGATGATAGATATTCTGATTATTCTTACAAAATTAGAGTTTAAACTTTATTTAAGCAAATTTTTTGCTTTGATTATGATCATTTATGCTTCATATTGTGTATTCTACTCATGAACCAAATGTATGTTTGTGCTAAAGAACCTATGTGTGTTCATCAAGTATATATGGCTATTTTATGTTTGCTTTTATTTTTATGTTCATACAACATTCTCTTTATGTTTAGTTTCTATCAAAACATGTAAATTAAAATGTTATGAATCCATGTTATTAGTTATTAGTGGTAAACCTAAAGATCATCTATGGAACATGATAGTTGTGGTACTATAGATCTAGCTTATTAGTATAATGAACCTACGCATTTCAAGTTATGGACTTAAATGTTCTATTTTGTAAATTGCATCTGAAAAAACTTTAGGCGGGATATAGGGTTCTATTTTTTCATATTTTTTTTTTAATCTTAATTATTTAAAAGTCAAACGTCAATTATAAAAGAGAGAAATTTTGTTTTAAATAAGAACAATATAGACATTTCAACTTATCGAAATAATAATACTAAGTTTGTACCAAAAGGGTGAAGCAGAATGCTCTCCCACGTTAAAAGGCTTTCATATACAAAACTAAAAAGCAAAAGAACACTTAAATAAATAAAAACCTAAATTCATGTGCACAGTTAATTCAAATGTCTCTCTCATCCCATCATTAACCCTATAGGTTGTTGGAAAAAGAGTGTCGCTTTGTTTCATATTTGAGCACTAATAATAACTAGAATCCCTCCTCTAAAAAGCCATGCACATGTAATATCCCATGTAGGGGAGAGGAGTAAAAGGATGTTGTGATGAATACTTCATTAATGGAAGTAGATAACCCTATGGCTCTAGGGCCTAAAGCATTCCTAATGCCTATTTTTGAATCCTCTCCAATTTAATCAACAATTTCAAATATTATACAAGTCATTATATCTTGGGGGGACAAATTGATACATAATCATAACCCTAATACCCTATTTCATCTTCAAAATATGGCCCATGATATACATGATGGTACTTTGATCACTACAATGGATGCCTAAGAAGTTAATGAATTAACTAAGAATTGGTAATTTGGTATGGTAGGTCATGTATTTGGTACTTATCCTATAGATACCTAGATGGAGTACTTTGAAAAATCAATGGGGTCACATTACTACTCCAAAGATCCTCTCATGTGATGATTGTTGCTATGTTTTTCAACTTTATTTTAAAGAGGATTGTCAAACCACCCTCTAGCAATGGCAATGGTCTTTTTATAACTAAGTTGATGCTTTCTAAAAACTGGCAAAAGAGGTTTGAATACAATCCTTAAGAATTTTATATTCTTCATACATGGGGTGAAATTATATGGTCTTCCCTTCAATCTATGGTATGCTAGGTTACTGAGTAAGATTGCAAGTTATTTTGAGAAGCTAATTAGTATGAATGGTGTCATATCTAGGCAAAATTGCATCTCATACACTAGATTAATGGTAGAGGTAGATGTACATAGAAACCTCCCATACTTTGTAGTGGTTAAAATTCTTAAAGGAGGAAAATGAAACAGAGAGTGGATTATGAATGTAAACCAAAATTTTCCCTAGATTATCAAAAGGTTAGTCACTTAATAGGATAATGTAAGACAAACCAAAATAATGACCCACCCCCACCAAAGCAATAGGTGATGGTGTGTGATTGTAGATGACATACCTAAGTTGTGACAACTATGAGTGTGCATGTCAATGATATTAAGCTTTAGGTGAAGAACTACACAAATATAGACCTAATGGTAATGCCCAAAGTGCAACACCTTTTAGAGAATGAAAATGTTCTTTTTAAAATAGATTTGGTAGAAAATAAAAATAAAAATGTAGGGTGTGACACTGCATCTAACATAGATAAGGTACTTTCTATACCCAATCTATGTTGGATGTAAGGCTTAAAGTAATTTGCATCTATAAATTTTGTATGAGAAATAATTGATCCCACAATAATTTAAGATTATGAAATAGGAGGGACAAGATTGAGATAAGATATATAGAAGTAAAAATCCAAAGATAGAGGGATATCTAGATAACCATGAATTAATACCAACTTGAGTAATTTATCACCCTATATAATCACATCAAGAGCATCAAATCAACATGTGGAATCTGCTCATGAGATTAAGTAGTAACCCTAAGAATCCACTCTTTCTTGATAATAAGCACTAATAAAATAAATTTTAAGGTATTAGAATTGAGGAATAAAAGGGGAAAGGGAAGAAAAAAAGGAGGGTGATTTGTTCCCAAGGGAAGGAGACCAAGAATAACACAACTCAAGCACAAGAAGAACAAGAATAGGGTATGAGATAGGAGGGAGAAAGAATTTATACATTTAGCTGAGTGTGAGTGAGTAATTAAAGGGGCATATAGTCCCCTTTATGGTTGTTGACAAAGGGCATAAGAGAGAGGGAAAATTGTGATTAGAGGTAGCTCGTAGGTAAGAGGAGTGAAATAGTGTAAGAAATTTAGTGCGACAAAGATAAGTTGATTATTTATGCAAATTTGGTTGAATGGGCAAGGAAAATATAATATCTTATCCTGGGGTGTGAAGGATTCATATTTTTGTAGTCAACCACCCCCACAAAATTTAACAATGAATAAAAATTATTTAGGAAAGGTATAATTTCCAATACATGGATAAAAATGGAGAAAATAATAAAACGATTTCCAAAAATTAGAAAAAATATGTAATTAATCTAAGAATCCAAATAGATAAAAATAGTCAAGTGTTGAAAGGAAAACTAGATTTTAAAGGCTAAAAGGTAAAAAAAAGGTTTTGGGCATTAAGATGAGATAATTAGTGAATGCTAATACATTAGGGAAGGATTAACAGGCTAATCACCCTAAATTTAGGATTAGGAACATTTTGGGGTATTACAAGCATGATGTGGATAGGAAGGGATCAAATGGAAATTGCTCAGGTATTTTCCCAACTTTAGAGAAACCTATAAATTGCTCAAGCTCAAGCAATAAAAAAGATCTTAGAGATGGTGCTTGTAGATGGATCTTCTTTACCATTATAGGCTAAGAACTCCTTTGTTGAACCAGTATTGAAATAGGAGGTGGAAACATGGATAATCAAAAATTTCCTATCCTACATGGCTACAACTCTTGTTTCTTTAAGGCTAGTTGTGAGATTATATGAGAGAATATTTGGCATGCTACCAAAGAGTTCTTCATGACTGGTAGACTACCCAATGTTTTGAATATAACAACTCTAAACATAATGTCAAAGGTGTTAAATGTACAAAAGCGAGGGATTATAGGCTTATAGACTAGGGCAATACAGTGTATTAAGTAATTGCTAAAGTATTAGCAAGTCATTTGCAGCAAGATCTTGCAAATATTATGGGGGAGGCCCAAGTGAATTTTATTATAGAAATACATATTGGTGATAATATTTTAATGGCATAAAAATTGGTACATGGATATAATAACAATAACTTATCCCCTAGATGCATGTTGAAATTAGGCATGAAGAAAGCATATGATTCCATAAGGTGATAGTTCTTAAATAAGCCACTCATTGCTCTTAACATCCCTCCTCATTGTGTTAGACTCATCATGGCTTGTGTGAGCATTGTTAGCTACTCTATGTTTATCAATAGTGTATTATAACCCCCTTTAAGGATCATAAAAGATTGATACAAAGAGATGTGTTGTCACCTTATTTGTGAATGATGTTCGCTCCTCAAGTTTAGAACAATTACCTTCAAACTCATATATTCAAAGCTGAAAGAAAGGAGAATTGCATAGAAAGATGCATGGGAATGAAGGAAGACTCATAGGAAGGATGTATCGAAGGCTACCCAGTTTTCTTGTATACAAAATCAAACAAAAACAGGAAAAATAAATAGATGAATAAGTATAAAAACCACAGTGCATCATTAATGAATAATGAATAGTGAAAATTTCACTAGTATCCATAATAAATAATGAATAGAGAAAATGTGAATCCTTTTAATAACGAATAATGGACGGAAAATATGTGATCGCTATCCATGATGAATAATAAATGGTGTAGGAATTTTTGATAAAACTAACCAAAGAAATCAAATCCTGAAATGGAGATTGCTTCTTATCAAATTATTTAAACCTAAACTCGAGCAATACAAATTTTTATTGGTAGTTATACATATCCAAAGTAACTTACTACCTAATTCCTTCACATTGAACTAAAATGTCATTAAAAACGTAGAGAAAGTAATGACATTCTAGATGTAAATGGAAAAATAGCTTTCGAATCAATTCAACCACCTCATTCCTATGAGGGCTACAACCTCTTTTGCAAGCCAGACAATTGTATTTGGGTTCATTACGGTCATGCCAACTTTAGTATTTAGGGCCATTATCATGATGCTAGTACCTGCAACTACAATTTTCTTAAATCTTAACGACGATGGCACATATAGTTCACCCACATAGAAGCTTATATATAAACTCTCACACGCGAAAGTACTTTAAAGTATATGTTATCAAAATGAATCTAAGTTTGATTAAATTAAGTTGGTAAATCTAAATTAGGTTAAATTATACCAGTGTAGTTTAACATTTTAAAACATCATATTGATATTTAGTAAGTTAACCAAGGTGAATAAACAATAACCTTATTTAAATTAGGGCATATACGGAGGTGAGTAGCTAAAGATTATTAAAACATCAACATTAATATATTTGGTTGGATCTACTTTTAATAAGTTGTTCCAAATAGGAGATGGAAGTTAACAATTTCTGAGTGAGCCTAAGTTAAATTTGGTTGATGCTTAACTTAATCTAACCTAGGTTCAACCAAAAATAAAAATAGAAATAAAATGAGACTGAAAGTACCAAAAAATAATGACCTTGTAACATATGTTTGATGAGTAGGTTTTTAATGTTAACTTTTGAGGATCAAAATAAAGTGATTCTAAATTCTCATAATTTATACCGATTTCTCACATTTTTATTCTAATAAATTTTAGCTTTAACTTTAATTGCTATGAACGAATGTGTCATTTGAATTGAACTAATTCTGCCTGAGAGCTTTTATGAAAATCAACCAAAAATAATATAATATCAGCTCATATTAAGCTAGCGATCGGCGAACTAAATGAAGTTATAAACCACTTCCTCTGGTTATAGTAAGAAAACAATGAAATAGGCACCTGTCAAAATTTTATTCTCATTTCCTATCTCAGTCTGGTTCCCATAAATAAGAACAAATACTAGAATAATTGAAATCGCCCTTCAATTTTCATTCACATCCATATATCTTTCCTATATATATGTACACACACACACACACACACACACACACACACAATCCGTAAAAGGGACTTTCTTTGAAAAAGAGAAGAAATAACTTATTACTACTAGTCATATTTAGTTAGTGGTTTCACTGGTTTGAAAGTACACTATTTTTCTTTTGTCTAATCTATACAAATATCATCCATCAGTCGGACCATAACTCTTCGCACCCACCGAATTAATCTTTACAACAAAACAATTGACTTTGATTTGGTAAATAATCCAGAGAACCAAAAAAGAAATCCTTTTAGATTATTTTTAAACAGTTACAATGAATGAATGAATAAATAAATAAATAACAAAGATATGTTTGTATTTTAAAGAGAAATAATAAGATATATTATATAAGGTTTTTATCCAAATATTGAGTTTATATGTGAATTATAAGAATTGAGGATTGTCATATAAAGTAAATCCATATATAAGTAATCATATTTATGTATAAATTATTAGGTTCAATGTATCTAATTAGATATGAACCCATATGTATAGAGACTTTGGGCATTCTAGATTATTATTGGACCGAATTAGAATAGTTTGATAGATAATATATCAATTATCTATATATAAGATCATGGTCTCTGGATTATATATACTTTGTTCTATTTGATTCTCATCAAGTGTTAGAGACCAACGAGTGTGTACCTGATTCAGAAGACCACAGTACCACCACTAAGTTATTGTTCTAGATCCAATGGTCTTCAATAATTCTCATATTATGGATTCATGTATGCTTTTTCATTATATTATTGCATTAATCTCGATGAATTGGCATTCAATCCTATCGAATCTATAAATTAAATTAATCTATCAATTGATATCAGAGCAATCTATACTCGATTCATCAAGATTTAATTTTATATTACTTATATGGTATTATTATTAAATCTAATCTGATTTATATTTAGTTTTAATTTTTAATCAATCTAATTTCATTGGATACATATATGCAATTTCTTCTATTTTTTATCGCCTGATTCGATCTGTTATCGATCGGTCAAGTTTGATCTTTCAATTCATGTTGTTAATTTAACGGAGTTATAGGCATTCGATCGGTTTGAAAGTGTGACTGGATAGTTCTTGTCTTATCCGGTTAATTGAAATTTCATATCTAATTTGATTTCTCTATTGGTCTAATTTCTCTAGATATTTTATTTGGTTATATCTAGTCCCACAACATCTAGTTTAGGCCTTGATTGTCACCAAGTTGGTTTCGTTAGTTTTCGACGACCGTTAGTAGGAAATCAATTGGTGTTGGGACGCTTTAGTAGGCTATTATATTGATTTTTATTGTGTTTTCTTGTATTGGCGATGACATTAGGTCCGTGTAGTGGTGGTTTAAGGAAAGTTAGGGTTGGGTTGGTGGTTTTGATAGTCAATTGATAGTTATATCTCTACTTTTACTTTGCGTAATGGATAAAGTTGTGGAATCAATTAATTGGTAACAATTAGTAATTAATGAAGATTAGTTACAACTTAAACTTTATCTTTCAAATATTAAAACATAACGAGTGATGTATAGGCACTATTAAACCATTAACATATAACAATTTATTTAAGAGTTCATTCAAAACTCAAACTCAATCGAACAAACCTTTTAGGTTTCTTTTAGTCCAACTTTAAGTTTTAGTACTTTTGAGCCATTAATTTGGTACTAATTAATTTCATATTAGTTAAATAATATTATTAATTACATGATTAATTAGCCTAATTAATTTAATTAGATATTTATTTTTATTCTAATATAATAAATTATTGTCTGTGCCTTTTATGTGTGTTATTTAGCATTAATTTTATCTTAATGCTAATAAGATTAGATTTAATATTTTTTTTCTAGATATTTAATCCAAATAAAGTTGGTCCTAACTTTACAGGTTTAAATTTATGAATAAAATCAATGGATACTTTATTTAAATTTTGGTTTTCTAATATTAGTAGCCAAGCTAATTGAAAAAATAAGTCACCAAAGTAACATCTTTTTATAAAAAATACTTTATTAAAATTATTTGATATTTATGTATATATATTTATTCATGTAGATAATTTTTTTGGCCCAAAGGAAGGTAAATTTTTGACAGAATGTATATACCTATGATGATAAATATGTGGTAATTATTTGGATATCATGTGAATAATGCTTTAATCCAAAGATGATATCATTATCTGATAGGTCTTATTACCAATGTTTGATCACTACAATAAGAACACTACTTGAAGTTAATATTACTACCTAAAGACTTGATATTAATGTTACACTGATTTCTTGTGATGTGACTGTCATTATTTAAATTTATTGATTATTTATTATATTTTTTTTGTGAGCATATATATTTATGTAATTACTATATTTTTTATACTACTATGTATGATACTTCAATATCTGTCAACTTAAGTCTCATCCCCATGTTGAATAGGAATAAATTTAAGGAATGGAGGGACAACATTTTATTTATCATTGGCTGTATGGATCTAGAACATGCACTTAGGTTAGCGAAACTCACTAATTTAATGGTTGAAAGTTCTTTTGATGAGAAAAGAAATTTTTAAAAAAGGGATTATTCTAATATATGGGTCTTATGAACATCAAGCCTAATATTCCGGAGGCTTTTAGAGGTGGATTCTCTAATGAGATCACTGATGTTAAGGATTTTCTTGCCAAAATTGAAAAAAACATTTTGCTATAAATAATAAGGTAGAAACAAGAACTCTTTTGCAACTCTTGATTTTGTTAAAGTATAAAGGCAAATGAAATATCAGGGAGTATATCATATAGATTTCTAACATTGTTTCAAATTTTAAAGTACTAAAGCTCAAGTTATCAGATACCCGGGTCATAAATTCATTATTGATCTCTTTTCCTACATAATTTAGTTAATTTAAGATCAGTTACAAGTGTCAAAAAGGAGAAATAGACTCTTAATGAGCTCATTTTATATTGTGTGCAAGAGGAAGAAAGATTGAAGTAAGATAAGACTGAAATTACTCATCTAACATTTACCCCTAAAAGTTAGGGCATGAAAAGAAAGAATGAAGCTTCTTATATGGTCTAATCCAAAATAAATAAGAGAAGGAAAAAGACAGCTACTTCTTTTGTAAAAAGAATGGATATATTAAGAAGAATCGTCAAAAAGTATCATGTATGGTGCATGAAAAAAGGTACAATCCATAATTTGGTCTGTTATAATCTTAATTTAACTTCAGTACCTAGAAACATTTGGTGGTTAGAGTTTTGTGTTATTACTCACATAAGTGTTTCTATGTTAGGTTGCCTAAGCTACTAAATGCCAAATGACGGTGAAAGGCGCATCTATATGGGAGATGGCAAAGCAACAGTAGTTGAAGTGATTAACACTTTTAGGTTATTAATAGAAACCAGTCATTATTTGGATTTGAAATACACTTTCATTGTACCATCTTTTAGACAGAATTTGGTTTCTATTTCCTAATTAGACAAATCTAGTTATTATTGTTCATTTAAAAGTAATATCGTTAAATTCAAATATTATTGGTATTGGTTCATTGTGCACATATTATAATATATTATATATATGATTGATGTCATCACTTTATATTGTAAAATCTTGCATGTAGAATCACGTGGTACTAAATATAAATTAAACAAAGATAATTCAGCATCATTTTGTTATAAGTGCTTAGGTCATATCTCAAATGGAAGAATTAAGGAGCTTGTGTCTGATGGTATTTTTAGATTCCCCTAAAATTACATATTTAAACAATTGTGTTGAATGTGTTAAGGGAAAACATACCAAAATAAAGAGAATAGGTGAAAATAGATCTTTAAACATCTCAAAATTAATTCACACGGATATCTATGGACCATTCCCTACAGATTCTTGTAATGGTCAACAGTATTTCATATCATTCATAAATATTATTCACATTATGGTTACATGTATCTCCTTCATAAAAAGTCAGATTCATTAGACGTGTTCACCTATTTTAGAATTAAAGTTGAGAACCAACTCAATAGAAGGATCATGTGTGTTAGATCTAACCATGGTGGTGAATACTATAGTAGATATGATGGTTTAGGTGAACATTGTCCAAAACCTTTTGCTATATTCCTAAAGGAGTGTGGAATTATCCCACAATATACCATGCTAAATTTCCCTAGAATGAATGGTTTATCTTAAAAGGCAAAGCCAAACTCTTAAGGACATGGTAAGGAGTATAATTAGTCATTCTACCCTATTGAATTCATTTTGGAGAGAAACACTCAAGACAACATATTATATTCTGAATAGAGTATCAACTAAAGTAGCAACTAAAATACCTTATGAGCTTTAGACAGGTAAAAAGCCTAGTCTGAAGCATTTTAGTATTTTGGAATGTCCAACTGAGGCTAGACTATATAAGCCACATGAAAAGACTTTGGACTCCAAAACGATGGCTACTCTGAGTGATCAAGGGGATATAAGTTCTATAATCCCATTCTCAAGTCAATTTTTGAGACAAAAACTACCGCGTTCTTTGACAATGTTGAGCTTATGGGGAGAAATAAGGTTAGAGACGTTGTCTTTAAGGAAGAATCGATTACAAGTCCTATTGTTGTCTCTAACGATGTGTAAGTCTCCGTACTTGCCATTGATTAGCAGAAAAATCAAGATCCGCTATAAGATAATGTCAAATAACCACCTATTGTTGATGAAGTAATTATTTTACAAGAACGAGCTCAACAAGCTCAAGAGCTAAGAAGATCCACCAGATAAAGGAGAAGTATTATTCCAAATGATTAAATTGTATTTCTCCTAGAACATGAGGTAGGCATTAGGGTAATGGAATATGATCCAATTTAACTTCCTTCATGCTATAAAAAGTTCAAATTCTGAAAGGTGGATTGATGCCATGAATGAGGAAATAAAGGACATGATAGATAATGACATATGTGATCTTGTTTCATTTCCTAAAAGAAAGAAACCCATTGATTGTAAATGGATATTTAAGATCAAAAGGGATTAAAAAGGTAATGCGGAGAGATATACGACACTTCTTGTTGCCAAGGGCTTTACACAAAAGCAATAAGAATATTTTAAAGAGAATTTTTCTCTAATCTCTTATAAAGATTCATTGAGGGTAATTATACCATTAGTGGCACATTTTGATATTAAGTTACATCATATGGATCATAAGGAAACTTTTCTTAATGGTGGCTCTGAGGATACGATCTATATGGTACAATCAGAAAACTTTGTGTTAAGGGACCCAAAGAATATGGTTTGCAAACTTAAGAAATCCATTTATAGGCTCAGACAAGCATCTCGACAATGGTGTCAGGAGACCCAAATAATATGGTTTGAGATGAATTTGGTGAATGAATGCGGATACTATAAATTTTGTGGGAGTAAATATATTTTTCTAGTTATGTATGTTGATGACATACTGTTGGTATGTAATGAAATAGGTTTGTTGCATGAAACCAAGAAATTTCTAGTTAAGAAATTTGAAATAAAAGATCTTGGTAATTCCTCTTTTGCATTGGATATAGAGATATATTGGGATTGTTCTCGAGGTATCCTAGGGCTGTCATAAAAGTCTTATATCCAAAGGGTTCTCAAGCAATATGCCATATAGAACTACAAACCATAAAACACTCCTATTGCTAAAGGAGACAAATTTAGTCTCGGTTAATATCCTAAGAATGACATTCAAAAAAAGAGAATGCAAAGTGTTCTTTATGTGTCAGTAGTGGGAAGTCTAATACATGTCCAAATGTGTACTCATCTGAATATTGCATACATCACTAGAATGATTGTCATATACCAGATTAATCTAGGCTTCAACCATTAAACATCAGTCAAATGAGTCACAAGGTACTTATAGAAAATAAAAGATTATATGATCACGTTTTGGAGGTCAGACAAGCCTAAGATTGTATGATATTTTGACTCTGATTTTGCTGGATGACAAGATAACATGAAGTTTACATCAAGTTTTGATTTCCTGATGGTTGGAGGTGTTGTTTATTAGAAGAATGCTAAGTAGACAATTGTGACCTCTTGCAATATGGTAACTTAATTTGTAGCATGCTATATGACTTTTACTTGCGGTATATGGCTACGAAGGTTTTTCACGGGGTTGTGTATAGCTGACGGTATTACAAGACCGCTCAAGATGTCATGTGACAATAAGACTGCAGTTTAATATTCTAATAATAACCTCAATTCTACAAAATCAAAAAGTATTGATATTAAATACTTGGTTGTTAAAGAGAAAGTACAGAAAATAGAATTGTTTATAAAGCACATCAACACAGACTCTATAATATTAGACCCACTTATTAAGGCTTTACCACCCAAATAGTTTTTTGAGCATGTTATTCGTACAGGTGTTATATCAATTGATGATATTTAATTTTGGTGGGAGTGTGTCATTTCATTTGCTCTATGTATGAACACTTTATTTTGACATATGGACATTTTTTAACCATATGTTATTTTGCAAAAATAAAGTTTTAGTATAAAGTTTAAGTTTATTTCCTTTCCTTCTTTATTTGTGTTTTGATCTTACTAAATTTTTTGGTGGACCAGTTGGAAATAGATATTTGAAGATTTCATTACATAAAAATTTTATGCTACGCATCTACATCTTGATCCATGTCATTTAGTTATATCAACATACGTGACCATTGCAGGTTTAGTTGTGAAGAAATATGACGAAATCGCTTTGATTCTATATTGGTGTGACTAACGGATCATATTAGTTATAGATACATTTCATAATGATAACAATATTGAACTCATTCAGTTATCGCGTAATTCGTGGTTATGAGGTCACATATATAGTTCAAGTGGATGCCTATTGAGTTTTTATCCAAATATTGAGCTTATATGTGAACTATAATAATTACGAGTTATCGTATAAAGTAAACTTATATATAAGTGATTATATTTATATATAAATTATTAAGGTTAACGTATCTAATTGTATATAGACCCATATGTGTAAAGACTTTGGATATTATAGATTGTTGATGGACCGAACTAGAATAATCAAATAAATAATATGTCAATTGTCTATATAGGATTATGGTTCCTGAATTATATACACTTCGTCTTATTTGATTCTCATCATTTAATAGAAACTGATGAGTATATGCCTGATTTAGAATATTGTATTACTACCACTAAATTATTATTCCATATCTAACGATCTTTATTAATTTATTCAGTACACTTTTATATTATGATATTATATTAATCGTAATAAATTAATATTTAATTATGTCGGATCTATCGATTAATAATATATTTAAAATTACTTATAAAAAATAATTATATGATATAATTACTTATTTTTTTCAAAAAAAAAATTAGCTAAATTTTTTAAAAATAAATAATTATCCAAAACAATTATTTTTAATAAATAGCTCCAAACAATCACTAAATTAATCTATTATATTAATCATAATAAAAACCGAAAGCCCCTCTCTTCCATTCTATTTCTATAACAGTCGCGTCCCCGTTACAACAACCACCAAAGTTTTTCAACTAACACCTTCTAATTCTTAATGATCGAACGGCAACTCAGTACTCAACGCAACCACTTTATGTGCGCATCCCATCCCATTCCATCCCATCACATCAGTACATCGATGAATCATTGAAGGAAGGGGTAACAAGTAAATTTAAATGAAAACACTGATTAATTAAGCGAATGGACACGTTACTCAACTTGTAATTGGGAATTATTATATAGTAGTAGTAGTAGCATACAAACAACCTAAATTAAGCTTACGTAAATCATACCATACGTAGTTGATATCGATCCTCCCATCCCATGCGGTTCGAGGAAGGCAGGGCGGGTGGATGTAAACGCCATAAGAATTATAAGAGAGGCGAAAAAATTGGAGGATCCGATCCTTTTACATGCATGATCATTCATCAGCTCATCACATGGATGCATAGTAATTAACTAAACACATATATATATATTTACTACAATTAATAGTTTGTTTACAAAATTAAGTAACTTAGTCAGAAAATACAGAGAAAACAAAATTTAGCTAGCTACCTCCCTCCCTCCCTGCCTCAAAGCTGAGAAAGAAAATACCCACCTCAAAAATGTGGATACCATATAGAGTACCATACATACTTGATTACTACTATTATTTATGATCGCTCCATAATAGAACACCCTCTAGGCTCTAGCTAGCTATTACAGACACATGTATATAATAATAATAATAATAATAATAATAACTCTGCTGCGCGTAGTAATTACTAATTAGTTCCTCCCTGCCAGCTGTCCGTCTCCCTCAGGTCTGTCTGCATCCTCGATCAAATGAAGTAGTAGTAGTCGACAGCTAATTCATTGCTTAATTAATTGGTTGCGAATTGCGATGAATAATAATAATAATAATAGTAATTGAATTCAAATTCAATCTTCAAAGCCAGTTTGTTTCCAAATGGCATTTCTAACCTTTCTCAAATCTCTACCTTTCAGGGTCCGCCCAACGCCCTCATGAACGGAGTACGCAACGCTCCTATTCCTCGCAACCTGCCTAGCTACATACTCATGCGGCGGCAGCCGATCCTCTTCGTCCAGCTCCTCTCCTCTTCTTCACCCGCCGCGCCGCACTTCGATCTCCCAAGGTATATCTTTGACCAATCCGGTATTTTCACCGGCAACGAAGACGCCATGCCCCCCGCCACCCTACTCCCTCCGCCAGTACCTTCGCCGCCGGAGTACTCCGCGTTTGCCCTAATATTCCTCGAGGACGGCACCTTCATTGCTGCCGTCGCCGTCCTTGATGATGATTTCTTCTTATTGATCACGACGTTTGCCTCCGAGTAAGTAGAGATTTGATCGTTTGATTTCCAGACATCCGATTCGTCGAATTCGATGGTGTTGCTGCTGCCGTGGTTGTGGTATTGATGATCTGGGTAAAAATAAGCTTGTTGCAGAGGGAGGGAATTCTTTTTTGAAGAACCCATATCCATGTGGATTACGGAGCTAGCTGGGGATCAGGAAATATGAAATTAAAGGTTGATTTTTGGGGCTGAGGAGAGGAATTAAGGAGGAGTAAGATTTTTTTTTTTTTTTTTTTGGGTAGCTAGGTGGATTGTATAATATGTAATGTGTGAAGGATGATGATGAGAGATGGGTGGGAGGTGTTGTTGTCAGTTGGGAACTTGGGGCTTGTGGACACGCTTTAGAAGTAAGTCATTGAGTGGGGAGACTGGAGAGGTTGATTGGTCATTTTTGGGTCATCGAAGGTGGCCAATTTATAGGGCAAGGTAGGAAAAGGAAAGGGGGAAAAAAGGGATCCGAATGAACTTATTAGTTAGTCTACTGCTGGTGGTAGTACTACCAGCAGTATAAGGGAAGATTGGATAAGCTTTAGTTACTTTCGACACTCTGTACGCTGTAGTCTGTCCTACTAAACAAACAGAAAAATTTAAAATGTCGTCATATTTATACTAATAATTATTTAACTTCAATGCAGCAGGCAGCTACCACGAGAAACCGGGGGAGGGGGGAGGGAGAGAGAAGGGTTATGCTTGGGCAATAATAATAATTGTATGCATGCCTCGTGTTTCAAAATAGCTTTTTCCTTCTTGTAAAAAAAAAAAGTAATTTTTTTTTATAATTTATTTAGATAAAATTAATAGGATAAAATTTAAAATATTTTAAAATATTTAATTATAAATATAAAATATAATGTACATATAATTATATTAATATGTATATCTAATTATATAGATAATATTCTATATATGTATATATATATATTAAGATACTAAAAAATGGGTTAAGTATCAAATAGATTGACTAACTTTAATTATTTTAATTTAAATGGACCACCAACTATTTTTCCGAACAAAAAAATTAACTTGCTTTTTTTAGGTTTTATATCATTTTTTATTCAATTATCATCCGAAAGGGGGGTCAAAAATCATTTTTATTTACCATTACTACAACTTTCTACCTAGCTTTTCTTTTCTTTTCTTCCAATGCCAAAAGGTGATCCTGGTTCACATGTACTATATACAATGCATATGCAATGTATGGCTTCGAAACGTGAGTACAATAATACTGTTTCTTTATTAGTTTTCTTTTCTTTCATAAATAATCTATTTAACATAATCCAAACACTCACCATATTATATTATAGATGATTATAAATATGTCAAAAAGTGAATCAGTACGTTGAGGGACTGAGGGTTATAATTTTATTAATTAATATGGATATCGTACATCCATGATCAACTTTAAATCTAGTTACTTTTAATAAAATAATCCCCGTAATTACTAAAGTTATGTAAAAAAGTTCTAGATCTAAAAATATAATCTATTATTTTAAAAAAAAAAATTCAATCTGATCTTTTTTCTTTTAAAATATTTAGTTTTTTTTATTAGATTATCGTTCCAAAAAAAATATTTGTTATTTTATTAATTAATTGAATAATAGATTATAATATTATAATGTTATAGTGATAAGTTTTTAAAATTTATTTATTTTTCAAATTCAAATAATAATTATAATATTTTAATACTCAGTTTAGATAAAATAAGGCATTTACGTGAATATGAATATTAATGAATATGTATTCTTTATTTTTAAAATTTCCTTATAAAATTTATTAAAATTACTAAAATAGTATTTTTTTTATACAAATATAGGATATATTCAATATACAATCCACGTCCGGTCTGCATTTTTGGATATTTGAAAATTAATATATTCGATCTAAAGGTCACAGAGCCAACATTAACTATAATAGATAGAGATATCCGGTCACGTCAAGATTGACATTTATTACATTTAATGTTAAAAGATAAAATATAATTTCATACTTTAATTTGATTATATTGTTACTTGAGGAAACATGGAGAGATATTGCTTTGAAAACCAAAGAATAAAATCTCATTTAAAACACCAATCGATTACGGATAATGACATTCTACACCGTTAATGTTTATAGCTATAACTGAAGCAACAAAGAAAGTATATGATGTATCATGGTATTCCAGTATCGATCATAATTAAGTGTTAAAGAGATAAGATTGACCGTCCTACTATTACTCACGATGAAAATTTGAATGCTAAAATTAAATGCATAATCCTTTCATTTTGAAAATTACTATAAACTTCTCATTTCCAATAAAATACTGAGGGTTATAATTTTATTAATTAATATGTATATCGTACATCCATGATCAACTTTAAATCTCATTACTTTTAAGAAATTAATCCTCGTAATTACTAAAGATATGTAAAAAGTTTTAGATATGAAAATCTCATTAATTATTTAAAAAAAAAATCAATCTGACTTTTGTTCTTTTAAAGGATCTCTAACTTATAAAATATTTATTTTTTATCAGATTATCCGATTCAAAAAAATACCTATTATTTTACTAATTAATTCAACAATAGTTCATAATATTATAATTTTATAGTGAAATTTTTATAATTTTTTATTTTTCAAATTCAAACATTGATTGAAATATTTTAATACTCATTTTAGATAAAATAAGGCATTTATGTGAATATGAATATTAATGGATATACATTCTTTATTTTTAAAATTAATAAATAATATTTCTATACGAACATAGAATATATCCAATATATATTCCATATTCCATCTATATTTTTGGATATTAGAAAATTAATATATTCAATCTAAAGGTTACAGAGCCGATATTAACTACGATAGATAGAGATATCTGGTTATGAACATTTCTACTATACCAATATTAATGTTTATTACATTTAATGTTAAAGATAATTTTATACTTTAATTTGATTATATTGTTACTTGACGAAAGATGGAAAGATGTCGCTTTGAACACCGAAGAATAAAATCTCATTTAAAACACCAATCGAGTATGGATAATTACATTCCACATCGTTAATGTTTATAGTTATAACTGAAGCAACAAAAAAAGTCTATGATGTATGATGGTATTCTAGTATCGGTTATAATTAAGTGTCAAATAGATAAGATCGACCGTCTTACTATTACTTACGATGAAAATTTTAATGATAAAATTAGATGCATAATTCTTTCTTTTTGAAACTTACAATAAATTTCTCATTTCCAAAAAAATATTAAATATTAGTTTTTATTTGTGATCCAATAAAAAATTGCTTCTAGATAAGTTAGGTCCACAAGAAAATGCCCATCACATCTAAAGATTGATAAACCAAAATTTATTTCCCCATCATGATAATATCAATAATAGCCAACTTTAAATCGAATCAATTATTCATATCGTTACGTCCCATAGGATGAAAAAATAACACACTAAATATTAGTTACGTAATTAGATGTAGGATATCGTTTTTAGACAGCTTCGTTTACTAAAATTAGCCTGCAAGCTAGATTAAACCTGATAAATTACATATCGTTATCCAAAATTTATAATCGAAACTTTGAATTAACTGTTAACGTACGTCGACTGTCAGTCCCGTATCATCAACTTCACATTAATGGCTCAGAAAATAATTAGACGTTGCCGGAACTGGACCACCAAGAAAGGCTAAACAGCGCACGGGGCAGACCCATCCTTATGCCATTCCACCACACACACGTGTGCGAGTAGTATCTTTCTCCCAACGCGCCTTCCGTTATCCGTCTGATGCAGACGTGTCATACACAGGGGTTTCATTGTTCAAACCCTCCCCAGAGCCATTTCCATGTTGCGGGACCCCGCGGCGTCCGTCGTAGACGAGCCAGAAGGTTCCAAATCAGCGACACGTCACATTATAGACAGCGCTGCCCGTCTCCTTATCTGAATTTGTCGCGACGCGGAAAGTCTAGCTCACCGCATAAGGTAGGTCCGATCCGATAATGCGCTGTAGTAGTAGTAACTAGTATGAAATAAATTATAGAGCAATTACCCAGTTTGCTTACCTCACGGCATAAGATAGGTCCGATAATGCGCTGTATCATTTTATACTTACTATATTAGATTTAATTCTCTTACCTTATAAATTACCAGTTATCCAGTTAGCTTACGTCACGGATTATTATTATTATTTTAATTTTGTTTGTCTGTGGATGGTCATTAAAGTTTAAGTCTATTATCTTACCGATAATGCCACTTGTTCTAATACAAAAAAAAATAAATTCCTCTAAAAATATAATTAAGTAATACAAACTAATAATAATACAAAATAAACAAAATATGGCATAAAAAATATAATAAATCTATTACTAGTATTATTTATATTATCATCACCATTGTTATTAATGTTATTATTATAATAAATTTTTTGTATCTTTTTTTTTTGCGCAACAATTTTCTTTTATTTTATATTATTATTTGTATTTATTATTTAATTATTTATAAAATAAATAAGGTTAATGTGTGTATATATTTATTTTTAAATGAGTTTGATTTTTTTATTAAAATTTTTAAGTTCGGATGGATAATAAAATAATGGGACTTACGGTCTTAATTTATATTATTATAATTGGACTTTACCTATTCTGTTTATTAAAAAAAATAGACCAATCAATGACATTTATGATGTATGTGCCACTTGGTTTGACATTATTGTGCTCCATTTATCTAGTAGATGACCCCGGTGGTCGGGATAAAACAATTACTATCGGAGTAATTTTTTATTTTTTTTTATATAGTGAAGGTCAAAAATATAGAAACATTTTACATTAACAAATTGTAGCCTTTTCTTTTAACGTTTTACATTAACAAATTGTATCAAAAAATAAAAATGATATTGTAGCATGTTAGAAGGAAATTCGAAGAAATTAATCTCATTATTAAGACCAAGGAATGACGACTCAAAGGTCAAACATAAATGTTAATGTAAAGTCTCGTCTCTGGTACGTCCATATATGTCATATGTATGCAGTATTAACATCATCAAAAGAAAGCTTAGTTTTGGATCATTTTAAAATATTGGTTACAAATAAACTTATTCGTTAGATTAATTTTTTTTTTACTCTGTCATGAACAAATTAAAGGGTCCAATGATATGGTAGGTAATTCTTGCTCTTTTTTCTAGTTATTTAGTACGATTTCTGTCACTCATATTCGTTCACGGCATACATTCCCAATCAACTCTTTCCTTGATCTTCACGTTGATTAACTGACCTTTCTTATATCCAAGATCGTTGACCTAACTCTCTGTACACATCCTTCTTACAAAACCTTAGGTAATATTTTATTTTTATTTTTTAAGATTAACAAAAGAAGCGTGCATTCATTTATACATAAGTTAACCCATAGAGCGGATCATTTTCTTTTTGGTCATAGTTAATCCAAAATTTATGGCACGCGTGTATGGAGATTTTTCCTTCTAATTATGTTTGTGTCGATCGACTATATATTTTTCTTCTCTACTAATAGTATTTTGAATAACTGAAAAAAATAAAGTAGATATGTAAAAGTGTATCCAAATCTATAGCAACAACAGTGTACGATAACTATCGAATCCGGGAAAGAGATCGAACATGTGGTACTAAGATTTTCTGGATGAGATGCTCGCTTGTCTTTATCAACTAATAAAAATCGAATAGAACAAAGTTTGAATGAACCAAAGAACATGACCATATATATAAATAATTGATTTATTAAATATAGGGCTATTCTAGTTTATACTAGTACACAAATTGAAATAAATGGCAGTCCGTATAAGACGGTTTACAACTAAGTCATCATCTATTCTATTTTTGAGTAAAAGTAAATGCGGAGGGGACATTTTGGTATTTTAAGTGGGAAGTATACATGGCGGTTTTACCTTTGAAACGTCGTGTATACCCTTAATGAGAAAGGAAAATAGTGAAAAAGGGTATATGATGCATGCGTAAATCAAAGTAGAGGAAGGTTGGATCGAAGGCCGATGTGTTAAAGATGTCACCCACGAAATTAAGCAAAAGAAACGAAGGTTTAATATGGATTATAATCGAAGAAAACAGATTGCAAATGTAGGTTGGTTCGACTAGTTTGAATCAGGTTTAAAAAATGTCGAAGGTTGAGATCAATGGAGGAAGGTAATGACCCAGGCTTTTCCTTACTCAAAGACGACTCAAATTGAGAGAGATAGACGCATCCTAGCTGTGCTCGATTGTGTATTCAAATTCTGTATATTTCATGATATTATTTCATGCGTACAAGAGGTGTATATATAGGAAAGTTCCAGCCGGTTGAACAAGCTCAATCAGCCGGTTCTTAACCTTAATTCAAGCCCATTAATATTGGTTGAATTAATCCCATATAACACTTAATCCTAATCATAATATCATTAGCTAAATGATACTAAGGATTAATATTACAAAGCCATACAATTAACTATGATACATACATGAAATTATATCAAACCCTAACTTACATAAAATACACTTAGAGTTAGGGTTTACAACAGGTTAATACAACTGATGGGAATCATCACCATATCTTCTTGTTGTAAAGTATCATCCCATGTATGCCATAGTCTTGCATGCTTTGAATACTTGTACACATTAAAGTGTATTAACATCTTCTTCTTATAAATATGTGACATACCTACAGGAACAACTCGAATGGTTTTCAACACCAAGCATATACAAATTATTATCAAGAACATTTAACATGATAGGCTCCAACATTAAGAAAGCTAATTCTTCCTTACTTTGAGAATTAAGATGAACATGACAATCATTAGATTCATTAGATGCTCTTGCATTAGTATATATAGTGGTTCTAAGGTAAAATTATAGTTATGCTATTTTTCATATTAAAAAAGGGAAAATAAGGGCATGCATGACAGTTACAGAGAAAAAATCATCGTGTATACTCTTATTATGGCAACACCTTTTATGCCAACTATGCTAGACGGTTTTGCTCTATAACACGCAGTGTATTCTCTTATGGAACATAGTATATACGACAATTGTAACTTAGAACCAGCGTGTATACCCATTTCCCCCCATTTTTTCTAACTTTATCTTTCTTTAACCTAAAACCGCTTATAACTTTTCATTTTACCTCCCAATAACAAATAGTGGTCATTCGTGTAGTTTAAGCTTGTTGTATAGATTTCTCAATTTTGATGATTTTTACTTGTGTTTATCATATTCGAACTCCTTGATGTATATTTATACTATATATGATGTTGTGGTGTATATCTATACATTGTATGTTGTTAGTTTTTGAGTCTATATATCCTTTTGAAAATAAAAATAGTTTACTGGACATATTATCAAACTATTTCTAAAAATAAAGTATAGAAACAAAATAGATAGTATTGTAGAAAATTTGGTATAGTTACTAGTGCAAATGTTATTGTGGTGTATATGTGTTCTAGGTATATCGGTGGTCTTTTGTTTGACTTGGCTAATATTGTCAAATTCTACCTTGTTTTTTAATTTAGGGGCCAAATTTTACTAATTCTCGTTATGGATCGTAAGTTGATGAATGCAATTAGGTTATCTAGAGAATATATAGATGGTGTTCAAGACTTTCTTAAGATTTCCATTGAATATTTGAAAGATCCTTTGCGGATATCTTGTGCATGTGTAGATTGTGAAAATGTGATAAGAAGATGGGTAAATGAGATATGAGAATATCTTATTATTTGTGGAACTGATAAGAGTTATATTAGGTGGATATGGCGTGGAGAGCCACTTCTTAATGAACCTAGTATGGTTGACCACAATAATGTTGAAGTTGCAGATGACTTTGCTTACATGGAGGACCTGACCAATAATGTTGAAATTTTTTTAGAGACCAACCAAAAATGTTTTGAATTTTTTTTTTCAATGATTCAGAAACACCTTTTTATAATGGTTGTACAAAATTAATTGTCATGTTATGACTGTACAACGTAAATATGGGTAGTGGATGGAGAGATAAAAGCTTCACTTCTTTTTTTGAGATTTTGAAAGAGATGCTTCCAGAGGATAATGTGTTTCATCCCCATACTCATGCAGATAAGAAGATTTTATGCTCTATGGGTTTACATTTTGAAAAGATTTATGCTTATCCTAACGATTACATTTTGTATCGTAATGAATATGTATAACTAGATAGTTATCCTTGGTGTCAAATGTCACTATACAAGAGGGATAAAGTTCCCAATAAGGTATTGTGGTACTTTTCAATTATACCATGATTCTAATGCATGTATAGTAATGAGGAAAATATAGAGAACATTATATGGCATGTGAAAGTAAGGATTTTTTTATGACAAGTTTGGTCAACCGGTAGGTTCTCCTCAATGGAACATGATTAACTCTATATACCCTAATTTTGGTAGTGAAGCTAGAAACTTGCAGGTTTCACTCTTTTCAAATGGAATAAACCTTTTTACTAAAAACACCAAATATAGTTTATGTCTTGTTATTCTGGTGATCTATAATATTCCCCCATCATTATGCATGAAGAGGATATGAATGATGTTATTCTTACTTATTTATGGTCCAAATCAACTAGGTAATGATATTAACGTTTATTTGGATCCCCTTATTGAATATTAAAATTATATATGGGATCATGGAGTTGATGTAGTTGATGTAAGGAGCCAATAGTCTTTTAATTTGAGAGCGGTATTATTTTGTACCATAAATGATTTTCCTACTTATTGTAATATTTTTGGTTATAGTGTGCACGCATACTATACATGTCCTGATTATGAAGATAATACAAATTCTCTCCAACTACCGATGAGTAGGAAGATTGCTTATCTTGTACATCATAGATTTTTGCGTACGAATCATCATTATTGCATGCAAATAAAAGCTTTTAATGGAAAATTTAGAGAAGCAAGATCTATGAATCCTCTCATGGGATTTCAAGTATTTGATAAAGTATAAGATTTGAATGTGCCTTTTGGAAAAAATAATAAGAAATCAGTCCCTTTGAGAGGGTGGAAGAAGAGATCACTCTTCTTTAACATTCCGTATTGGAAGAACTTGCACGTACAATATTGTCTTGATGTGATGTATATCGAGAAGAATGTATCTGATTGTCTAATTGACATGCTTCTAAATGTACAAAAATAAATACAAAGGATGGAATCAATGCTTGGTTAGACTTGGTTGACATGGATATAAGAACATAATTACATCCGCCGAAGGTGGGAAATAAAACTTTTTTACTTCTTGCATGTTATACTCTTTCTAATAAAAAAAAGAGAAGATATCTTTCTGTGGGTATCTGCATGGAGTGAATGTTCCCAAATGATATTCATCAAATTTAAAGAAACTTATTTCGATAAAATATTTGAAGTTAATGGGTATGAAATCTCATGATCATCATATTCTCATTCAATACTTGTTGCCAATTGGTATGCATTCTATCTTACCAAATCGGGTTCGAAGTGTCATCACTATATTTTGTTTCTTTTTCAAGGAACTATGTAGTAATGCTATTGACCTTGCAAGGTTGGAAAAATTTTAGAGTGAGATTGTAACTATATTATACCATCTTGAAATGTATTTCCCTCCATCATTCTTTATAATTAGGATTCATTTAACAGTTCACTTGATTAGGGATATTAGATTATTTGGGCCGGTTTATTTACATTAGATGTATCCATTTGAAAAGTATATGAAATTATTAAAAGTATATGTGAGGAATCCAAACAAGCCTAAAGGTTGCATTGTCGAGAGTTATCTAGTGGAGGAGGCAACAAAATTTTGTTGTGAGTTCTTATCTAATGTTAATATGATAGGCATTCCTAAACCACGACATTCAGGTATAGATGAACAAGGAAAAGGGTACAAAGGATTTTGTATGGTCGTTATTGATGATGATCAAATGTTTTCACAAGCTCACCTATATTTTCTTCACAATAGAGATGATGCTCAATCATATGTCGATCAATACATGGATAATTTGAGGGCTTCAAATCCACCTAGAAGCGAGAAATGGATATTAGATAGATATAATATCTCCTTTTCAAATTGGTTATCATCTCAATTTAAATTTGATGATGATTTGTATTAGTTATTACACCCTCCTCATAGGGAAGTGATGTCATATAGCTCATATATGATCAATCCTGTACTTTCTATATAAAAGAGCAAGATAACAAGAGTAATGTGCAAAATAGCAGTGTGATTGTAATATTAGAAGCTTTGCATATATCAAGTGCCTGAGATAAAAACCCTATTTATGCATCAATGACATACTTTGTGGTGATAAATCACAAACTACTATCAGATTACATCACTTTTAGAGTTTCTTTATTCGGGTCCAAATGGATTGACATTCAAAATGGAATTTGTACTAAGAAAGCTGGATTTGGAAGGGTGGATCTTTCAAGGCTTGGTCATAAGCAAGACCCATTTATATTATCTTCACAAGTGTAAATAGGTATTCTATGTTAATGACCCAACTTATATACAGTGGTCTATAATCTTGAATGAAAAAAGTGGGAAGATGACATACAAGGTGAGAATATTTTAACTACTGTCTTACCTTTCTTGTCTAGTTAGGATGACGTTACCAATGACCTCTATACGCTAAATTATCATGAAGAAGAGTTCTATGTACTTGAATAAGAGTTTGTGAATAAAGAGGACACACATCACATATTGAAGCACTATATAAGAAATTATTAATTACTTCATACGTGTTTTTTTTTGTTTTATTTTGTGAATAAGTGTTTATTTTTTTATATTTATACTATATTGCATTACATATTACTTTAATTACTTCCTATGTGTTGTTTTGTTTTATTTTTTGGATAAAGGTTTATTTTTCATATTTTGACTATATCGCATCACGTATTCCTTTAATTACATCCTAATCTATAATTTTGTTCGTTGTTTCTGATATAGATCTATGTAAAGATGATACACATGCTCGAGAAGTTGGAAAAACATAAAGAGGGGGGGGTAATCAAAGTGACATAAATTACTAGAAGTAGAGAAAAGGGCATTGGGCTTAATTTTGATTTTGATAAATTAGGGTATCTAATGAGCAAGAATAGGGATTTGTTCTCTGATTATTGTAACTTAAGGGCTCATGCGCACATTTCCATTACTTATTGGATTTGGAGGGATTCCCCAAAAGAGTTTTAAGGATAAGGTGTGGGATAACACTATGGTATGGTTTGAACATTAGAAATAGATATGAATTTTTGTTTATTTATTACCATATGATAATTTATTTATATGCATTATCACTATTTTATTTTTTAAAATATTGTAGCATGGATTTAATGTTGGAAAAAACATAAGAAACTTGCTATGAGTTGAGTTGTAAAGTCATGGATAGATTGGAGGTCATGGATGACTAAAAGCCATATATATATATACCATTAAATCACATAACAACTTTAACAATCTTTCAGTACCATTAATTATAAGCAATCTTGTGATAATATTTTGCAACCATATACCACAAGTGGAAGCCTCATAGCACGCAACAAATTCCACTATCATAGTTAAAGAGGCTATAACTATCCACCTATCACTATACCAATAAACAACACTTCCATTCATTAAGAAAACAAATCATGATGTTCACTTCATGCTATATTAGCATCTAACAAAAGTATTCATTACATCATATGATCTCAAGCTTATCTGAACTTTGATATGAGAGCATGTGATCTTTCATTTTTTGTAAGTATTACATAACCCATATGACTATTATCCAATGGTTAAGTCCTACATTAATCTGATATATGCTTAGTATCCTAGTGATGTATGCAATATTTGGATGAATACACACTTGATCATCTATCAAACTAAATCATGGGGGTAATTTTACATTTCCTTTTTTCATAGTCAATCTCAAGGCACTATTTGAGACTAAATTTATCTTCTTTAGCAACATGGTTATTTCTTAGTTTTTAGTTCTACATGGCATATAACTTGAGAAACCTCTCGACATAAGCCTTTTGTGATAGCTCTAGGACATCTCAAGAGTGATCTTAGTGTATCTCTATGCTCAATATAAAATAGGCATTACCATGATATTTCATCTCAAAATTCTTAGCTAGAAATTTCTTAATATTATGTAACAAATCTACATCATTACATACTAATAGTATGTTATCAACATACAAAATAAGAAATTGTTCCTACTCTTATAGAGCTTAAAGTATATGCATTCGTGACCCAAATTCATCTCAAAATCAAAAGAGATAACTACTTTATGAAATTTGAAATACCATTTTCAGACTTTTTCTTGATCCCATAGTTAGATTTTTTTAAATTTGAAAACTATATTCTTTGGATCTCCTAGCACAAAGGTTCTTGCTTGCAATATATAGATTTTTTCTTCAATGTCACCATTAGAAAAGTAATATTTACACCCATATGATGTAGCTCAAGATTAAAATATGTCATTAATGCCACAATTACCCTCAAGGAGTCCTTAGAAGAGAATACATAATGCCTTTTTGAAATATTCTCCTTCCTTTTATGTAAAGTCCTTGACAACTAGACGTGCCTTATATCTCTCCATATTACCCTTTTAATCCATTGTAGTCTTAAATATCCATTTGCAATCAATGTGCCTATTTATTTCAAGCAATGGGACAATATCCCATATTTCATTATACATCATGGACTTTATTTACTCATTCATGTAATCAATATACCTTTGAGAATTTGAATTTTCCATGGCTTGATGGAAGTTAATGGGATCATCTTCCATCACTCCAATGTCTACCTCATGTTCTAGGAGAAACACAATAAAACCATCTAAGATAACACTTCTCCTTTCTCTAGAGGATCTCCTTAGTTCTTGAGGTTGTTGAACTCATTCTTATGGAGCAATCACCTTATTTTGAATAGTTTTTTGTTCAACATTATCTTGTAGAGGCTCTTGATCAATGATAAGTGTAGAAACTTGTACATCATCAAAGATAAAAATAGGAATTTTAATCAATTTTTCCTCAAAGATAATGTCTCTTGCTTTATTTTTCTCCATAAACTCAACATCCTAAATAAATGCGGTAGTTTTCATCTCAAAATTTAACATAACCATGGGATTATAGAATCTATAGCCCCTTAATTTATTAGACTAACCAACCAAGTAGTTACTGATTATTTTGGATTTTGACATCTATTCATTTGGCATATACAACATTACCTCATCTGGACATCCCAAAATCCAAAATGCTTTAGGAAAGGTTGTTTTCCTATCCAAAGCTCATAAGGTATTTTAGTAGATGCTTTAGTTGATATTCTATTCAAAATTTAAGGTGTTATCTTTAGTGCATCTCCTCAAAGTGACTCTCTTAAAGTTGAATGACTAATCATACTTCTTACCAAATCCTTTAGAGTTCTATTATGTCTTTCAATTGCACCATTTATGCTAGGATATAGTGGCATAATGTGATGTAAGATGATTCCACATTCCTCTAGAAATCTAGCAAATGGTATTGGATATTGTTCACATACACCATCATATATGCCATAGTATTCACCATGACAACCATATTTAACACACTTTATTCTTTTGTTGAGTTGATTCTCAACCTCAAGCTTAAATTATTTCAACACATACAGTTATCATGATTTTTCATGAATAAGATACAAGTACCCATAACATGAGTAATATTCTACGAATGATATGAAATTTTGATGATCATTACAAGAAATCGTAGAGAACAATATGAAGATATTTGTATGAATCAGTTCTAAGACGTCTGAAGATAAATATGTTACCATTCTCTTAGCTTTAGTTTGTTTTCCTCTAATGTATTCAACACAAGCATTTAAATTTGCAAATTTAAGGGAATCTAAAATTCCATAAGACACAAATATATTGATTCTACCTTTCGAAATATCACCTAAGCGCTTATGGAACAGTGATGTTGAATTTTATTTACTTAATTTACGTTTAGTACCATGTGATTCCATGTGTAAGGTTTCATGATATAAAGTGATGACATCAAGAATATATAGATTATAATAAGAAAAAAATTAGCCAATACCAATAATATTTAAATTCAATGAAAGACTAAATTTATTATTTTCAAATGAACAAAAATAACCAAACTTGTTCAATAAAGAAATAGAAACCAAATTCTATCTAAAAGGTAGTACAATTAATGTGTCTTTCACAATCACTTGGGTTTTTACACTTTAAGCAACCTTGCATATGAAAAAAAGTATGTGAGTGGTAGAAATAAAATCTAACCACCAAGTGTTTCTAGGCACTAAAACTAAATTAAGCTCATAACATACCAACATAAGGCGTGTACCATTTTTCATGCACCAGACATGATACTTCTACAATCCGTTTTGATGTGTGTAATATTTTACAAAAGAAACACTTACCTTTTTCTTTCTATTGTTTATTTTATACTAGACCTTTAGGAGGAGCTTCATCCTTCATTTTCTTTCCCTAACCTTTAGAGGTACCGGCCATATAAGTACTCTCAGCCTTATCTTGCTTTAGTCATTTTTCCTCTTGCACACAATATGAAATAAACCCATTAAGAGTTCATTTATCTTTCTGGCATTAAAACTAACTTTAAATTGTTTGAATTATGTAAGAAGCAAAATCAATACTAAATGAATGAGTAAATCATCTAATAACTTAAGCTTTAACACCTTATACTTTGAAGCAATGTTAGAAATCTCCATGGTGTACTCCCTTGCATTTCATGTTCCTTTATATTTCATTAAATTCATTGTAGAAGAGTGTTTATTTCAACCATATATATATATATATATATTGCAAAATTCTTCTCAATTTTGATAAGAAAATATTTAGCATGAATGATTTCATTAGACACTCAACCCCTAAAGTCTTCTAGAATATTGCACTTAATGATCATAAGACCCATGCAATTTGAGTGATCCCACTTCTTAAAGTTCATTTTCTTATTAGAGGAAATTTTAGATGTTAGATCAACGAGTTTTATAAGCCTAGGAACTTTTAGATTTTATATCAACGGGTTTAATAAACCTAAGTACATAGTCTAGATCATACAACCAAGGATAAGTGTGAAATTATCCTTCTATTCCTTAAAATTATTCCTAGCATGGGAACTAAACTTATGTTGACAGATATAGTATTAGTAGACATGGTTGTATAACAAAATACAATAGTAACATAAATATACATAATCATAAAAATATACATAATAAATAATCAATAAGTTTAAATAATGCTAAACCCATCATAAAAAACTGATGCAACATTAATGTCAATTCTTTGGACAGTAATGTAATAGCAAGTAGTATTATTGTTGCAATGATCAAATAGTGACAATAAAGCATGTTAGATAATGATTATATATTTGGATTGACTTATTAACCATATGGCAACCAAATAATTGTCACATATTTATTACCACAAATGCATATGAAATTTTGCTATATATTTTCCTTCCTTTGGATTGACTAAATATCCACATGAATAGACTGACACACAAACATCCAGTATTTTCAATAAACTAGTTTTTACAAAAGATACCACTTTAGTGACAACATGTGTCAACTGACCTTTCTACTAATATTCGGCAACCAATTATTAAAATAAATTAATTCCTTAATTTTATTCATAAATTTAGACCTATAACTTTAGGACCAACCTTAATTTTTATTTAATAGCTATAAAATATTAAATCTAACTTTATTTGATTTTAATAAAATAAGTGCCAAACGATGTATAAAAATAAGGTATACACCATTATTTGTTGGGATAAAGCAAAATAGTCTTTAATATCTAATTAAAATAGATAAACAATTAGAAATTATTCATATTATTAAACAAGTATTTATTCACGGCATATAAAAAGGTCCAAACTCATAGTCCAAATAAAAAGATCCAACCATTAAGAAAACTAAAAGAACCAGCTAACAAAATAAAATGGGCCACCAAATTTGTTTAGGCCACCTGAAATTAAAACCAAAAGAGAACATGCCCAACCAATCCAAAAACAAAAACTTAACTATGTTTCATTTCCCTTGTCGTCAAAAATAACATGTAGATAAGTCTATTTTTTCCTTAGCTTAATTAAATAAAATTAACCATAACCCTTCATGTTCTACCTTAAATATGACTAATGCCCTTCAAACTAATAAAACACAACCTTAGCCACTGACCACCATGAACCAAAGTTGTCACTTGATAGTAGCAAAACATGCTTGGAGTAGGGGCATTGACTAGAGACCATAGGCCTTAGAACCAACAAATTATAGTGAGATAACCTACACTCTAACAAGTGTCGCCACTAATGCAATCCCTACAATGAAGAAGGAGAGGTGAAACTAGTCAACCATGGAGGATGATGGCTATCAACATATCATAACAACACCATTGACTAAGCAATGAACAATATACCATTAGAAAACTCAAGGCATGACAAATTCCACTAACAACCGGCCACTATAGCGAACAATAATAGCATATCAACAACAACAAATGCAACCAAAGAAAATGAATGAATGGTGATTCATGATGGTAACCAACGCTAGCCTTATCATGGTTATAGCCTAATAATTGATGGTTGTGCTAAACCATCCAAACCCTGAGTGAAATAAACAAAGATGCCCAAGCACAAGTAGCATAGATGCCAAAATAGATGTATTACATATTAGAAAAATAAGAAACAAAGGGCCAAACTAGTAATATATATTCATAAAAATATACTAATTATTTAAAATTTTAAAAAATAGAAATATTATAAATGATTCAAGTATGTAATTCTATTATATCACTTGTTGAAATTTATCCTACCACAAAATATAGTAGAAATACAGTAGCATACCTAAATTCATAGCATTAACAAGGTTTGATTACTTTCAAATATAGAAAAGAGTTCAAATGGGTTGTACTAAGGTCTTTGAATCAAGTACCACTTATTTCTATTGAATTAGGGGAATCAAATAAAACTAAGTTTGTGTGACCTAGGGACCACGAGTATATCTATAGATAACTAACATGTTATCTATCGATCGATTCTAGTTTGGTGTATCAACAATCTAGAACTCTGATAATCGCTACACATATGGATTCACATTCAATAAAATGCATTAAGCCCAACACTTTATACTTAATTACTTAATTTAATACAGGCTTAACTTATACTTAAGTTAATTAGTACAATTTTTCTTACTCATATTCTTTCCTCTTATACCTTTCCAATCAACTTTTCCTTCATCTTCACATCGATTAGCTAACCTTTCTTATATCCACACTTGTTAACCTAATTGTTTGTACAAATCCTATTTACAGAACTTTAGGTATTATTTCTTTAAGATTAATAAGAAGAGTCTAAATTAATTCATATGTAAGTAATCCAAAAAAAAAATGACATTGCTAAAAAAAAAAAAACGTATATGACAGTTATAAAAGGGGTATATGTGGTGGTTTGTAACCGTTACCTAATCTATCACTGCATATAATATACATGACAATTATAAAATCCGTCGTATAATTTATTAAATTTAGCTTGAAAATTATGGGTGCCATAATATATACAACAGTTTAGATGAAATAACTACATTATAATATCAAAATATACAGTGGTTATGGACCACACCTGTTGTGTATACCCATAGAAGAAACCTGTCAAATAGTTATCAGAAGGGAATACACGACATTTTTGCCTAATAAGCACCATGTATATACATAATACATGATGTTATTAGACACAAGTGCCATGTATTCCCCTTTAGTGAGTTGTTTGGGAGGTTTGTGTTATGGGTATACATGATAGTTATTAGATAAAACCACAGTGTATTCCCATTTTTTTCTTTATAGCTCATAATGCACCATACCACATTATTTTCTGTAAAAAAAATGCACATGATTTCTAAAATGCTTTCACTAGCATCAATACTTACCACACCCAAAACAAACAACTAATATTCATAAGGTTCACATCAAAATAAATGATTTTATACTTTTATTATATACCTTGCATACAAAACCTTATACAAAATTCTATTTCATTCACATTTACACTCTAGGTATCAAAATTTTAAGAGCACATATGATCCTACAACTAATCATCACAAAAATTTGTAATAAAATCTATCAATTCTTTCCTAACTTTATCAATCTTGCTTTCATCATATTTATGTAACTCAATAGGTTGATAAACCTACAAAAGATGAAAATACCATGTTATTATTAATTTATATAGCTAATCATAATTAATATGAACTAAACAGAGTAAATACATGCCTCTCTTTGTCCAGTCTAATGTTTGCAAACAATTTATTTTATGAATATCATGATATAGTATTTACAACTGACATTATCTCGTTGTCATAGATACTAACAAATAAAATATAAATTAAGTAATATTATTATTTCATAATAAATAAAAAGACAATGATTCTTAAATGATATACCTTCTACAAACCTCAAAATGTTTTCCAAGTCATATGGGGCGGTGGTGCCCTTCCCTTATTTTGTGGCCTAAAATACATCTTCAATTAACTAATTGATGTAGTAACCATATATATATATATATATATATGATTCAAATCAATATCATTTTATAGATAAATATTTACCATTTAATCATTAATTTTGAATTAAAACAAGGATTTCCAATAAATGAACCAACCAATGTGCAGTCCCTAAAGATGGCTACAATATCTTTAGTATCCAATGCATTTCAAAGGAAAATTGAGGAAAAAAAGGATTTTAGAGGCATCTTCATCGTGTTTACTACATATGGAACATTTTCATTAGATATCATGTGTGAGTATAAAAATCTATATATATTGGACCTATCCAAGACATCAACTAAGAAGTTCTCTTTCGATAACATATGCCCATGAAATAATAAGTTATATATTTAGTATCAAAATATTACTTTCTACCATCATTTAAAATAAATTCAAACGTGAAAGGATTTAAATTACCCCATATATGCTATTATATGTTGACATTGTAACATGTTGCCTTGTAACAAATGTATGATATCCTTTGCCCCACTCCAGATACTCACATCTTCTAATTTCATTTGAAAATTTATTGGAAGAGGAATCCTAATATATTCTTCATCTAACGATAGTGTCATGTCCAAATAAAACCTAAATGAAGGTGCTAGATCTCAACACTTGATTATCATTTCTATGCCTAAGGCTTTATGGGCTTTTGTATACTTCATCTCCTTGACTTCCCTCTTAATAATGATTATTGCTATACTACTACCACCCTAAGTAAGAAACAGTGGGAAAATATAATTATTAGATTGCATATTACCATCTTAAATAACAAGAACATAATCTAAAATTGAAAAAGTTTGGATTACCTCATCCTTGATAATTATAAGGTTACTCTGCCATCCAAAAAATTACCCTACTAGTAAGCAAAGTATGGGCATATCCTCTTCTTCATAATTTTATGCCACATCAACCAACACTAGCTCTATTAAGGGAGTCTCTAAGATATTATAAATTGAGACCCAAACTTTATCAACCTCCAATGGTCAGGTATGAAGGATTGAATTAGACTCAATGAAGGTAATACCATTTACCACAATAAGCCCATCCTCTATAGCTTGCAAGTCACAATAATATTGGCCCTAAAATAGTTGAAAAATTCATGTTATGGCCACAAAGTTGAATGTAGATTATATTTTATAGCAAAATACATTCAAATTAAAGTTTAGCGTAGTATAATATCTCATTAATTTTCAAAAAAAGGTCTAGGGACATTAGATGTAAAGGGTTTAACTGGAAATTTGAAGAGGACGTCATACCATCCAACCTCCTAAGGAATGCCTCTTGCAATTTCCATAATGCCGCCACTTGTTTCTCCAACTTTTTAATTTTTTCCTTTAAAAGTCAAGAACTAGGGCGATGCCCAAAAACCTTAGATAGTTTGAACTCGTAGTTATAAATCCTACATCGACTGCTATGCTCTTGAGTGTCCAATGTGTGTGTCAAAGGGTTGTTCGAGCCTTCATTATCAAAAGAACTGACTAAAGAATCCTTTCTCAAACCCTCATATTATATGTAAGAAAAATAGTTAGGTATAAGTAACCATATCAAACCAAGTAAAGAGAAATAGTGTGGAGATTGCAATGTTATCAACCATTTGTTGAGTTAGCTCATTGGGAGGCTTTCCCTTCTTTACCCTAGTGTTGATCTAAACATCAGCTCACTTTGGGGGTACATATAGGGACCGAGTTTTCTATACTTCCTTTATTCGTTGTTTCTCTTATTGCATCAAGTAAAAATACTCATTAATAACATTAGATCATAAAATAATGGTACACACACACACACACATATTCATACTAAGGCTTCTCTAGTTTCCTTGTTACCTATATGCCCTATCTTAAGAGCGTAAATGTGTTTCTCTACATTAGCTTTGTTCTTCTCTCTCTTTGCCTTTCACATTGAATAAAGATACTACATTAGTTTGAGTTGTAAGCTAATTATACTCTAGTTATATTAAAAAGTTAATAATTATATGTTCTTATATGTTTCATATTCCTCTAAAGTCCTTCATGAATATACCTTCCTCCATTGGTAAAGGGTGATCACATCCCTATAGATATCTGGGGGTGTGGACATGATAGTACCATCATAAGTGTACATATAGTTTTTATCCATCCACGACTTCCAATCCGTCTAAGACTTTACATCTCGACTCATAACAAGCCACTTATATTGTTGTCCCATAATAAATTCTTGCTACAATATTAAAGAATCAAATAGTTATTCTACATATAATTAAATTATCATATAGTGATAACAACAAAAAAGTCATATTTATTTCTAATACTTAAATTATACCATAGTCTCATCCTAGACCCTATCCTTCAACTATTTTGGGGGATCCCTCCAAGTTCTATAAGTGATGGGGGGGGAGTGCTCATGAGCCATAGAGTTACAATTGTCAACACGCAAGTCCCTATTCTCTCCCATTGGATACCCCAAATCATCAAAATCAAAATCAAATATACTTCTCTCCCTTCTTCATGTTTGTTCCTCCTCAGCATGTGTATTATATTCATGAGGATCCATACAAGAGACAATGAATAAAAATTATATATATTAAGAAGTGATTAAAGTAATAGGCGATGCGATATAGTCAAAATATAAAAAATAAACCTTTATGCATAAAACAAAAAAAACTCATATGATGCAAATAAAAATTTCATCTATAATGCTTTAATCTACATCCTTTTCCCTCTTTATGCACAATCTCCGATTCAAGTACATAGAACTCTTCTTCGTGATCATCTCGAACATAAAGATCATCCGCAACGCCATTATGGTTTGATGAGAATGGTAAGTCAGTAGAAAAAATGTTCTCCCTTTATATTTCACCTTTCCATTTTTTTTTTACATTTAAGACAATAAACTATTGTTTATCAGTTAGGTCAATAACATAGTGAAATACCCCAAAACTTTAATCTTGGAAATTATGGTCAAATAAGGATCTATTAGAGAAATTCATTAAATAAATTATTTTATTAAAATAGGAAGAGGAAATTAAGGCAAAATAAAGAGGAAAATAATAAATAATTTAATTAGAAAAAAATTAGGGTATTTTGCTAATTAAAATGGAACTTGAGAAATTTTATTCAAAATAGCCTAAATTAATCTAAAAAGGGATTTAATTATTATTTTTCTAAATATTATTATTTTTAATAGTCAAAAATACAAAATAACCTAAACACTCAACCAACCTATTTTTCCTTTTCTTTTTTTCTTTTTCTTCCCTTTTTTCCCTTCTTTTCCTTTTTTCTTTCTCTCCCTCCTTTCGCCCTTCTTTTCTTCCCTTCGTCCCTGATTGGGCCAGCCCCTCATGACCCAATTTCCCTTTTCCTCCTTCTCCTTCGCACGACCTAGGCCAGCACGCCCCACCTCCTCTTCCTCCCCGTCGCCCAGCCCAGTCGGTCCCTCCTTTTTTCTTTTTTCTTTTTCTTTCTCCCCTGGAATGGCCCGGTCTAGCCCCTTCTTTCCCCTTTCCTTCTTCCCTGACCCCCGAGCTGCAATTCACAGCCTACACCTACCACTGCCCAACTTGTCTATGCCAACCAGCCACTTACGCTGCCTGCCCACCTTCTCTCTCTCCCCCCGTCGTTCGCTTGTCCCTTTTCGACCCGACCAACCTCCTCTCTCCTCACACATGCCTACCCCCGCTTCCTTTGTCTCCCCGACCAAATGAAGCCCTGCAACGGCACACCTGCCCCGACCTGCCACTACCAGCCGACATGCCTACCGCACCTGTCCCTTACCTTCCTCTGCCCCCTCTGTTGGTTTCCCTCCCCATTTGGCCTATAAATCCCATAACGGAAGCCATAATCGAACCATTTGGATTCACAACCCAAAAAACCCACCCTTGCGCCACCTCCAAATTAGATAACCGCCCTATCGCCGCCACCCATCGCCGCTGCCCGAGCCATCCACGGAATCTTTCCCTTCATCGCCCTCTACCAAACTAAGCCTCCCTCCTCCCTCGGTTTACCTTACATGAGCCACCCTGGCAGTGCAAAGTCCCCTCCAGATTAGCCCCTCATTAACCTCCGCTACCCTTCGCACCACCGTAAACTGCCAATTCCGCCGCAACCAACACCCCATCTGCCCTCCAAAACAACCAGGGGAGCTCCCTCTACCTCCCCATACCTCCATTTTCCCTACCACCCTCTCCTCCTCCTTTCTCCTCCTTCCACCACCATCTCTCCACCTCTCTTCTCCCTCCATCGTCACCGCCGCCGGTGCCGCCACCATCCCTAAGTGGTCCTTTAACTTCCCCAACCCTTAAATCCTTTTTATACAAATGTTAGTTATTTTTAGTAGTATTATTAGTATTATTCTTAATATTAATATTATTACCATTATTATTATTATTATTATTATTATTATTATTATTATTATTATTACCTTTATCATTATTATTATTTAACCTAACTTCGGAATATTTATAACTAATATTATTATTATTAATGGCCTACAACTTTAGTATTATTATGATTAACATTATTATTATTATTACTATTATTATTATTATTGTTGTTGTTGTTGTTGTTGTTGTTGTTGTTGTTGTTGTTGTTGTTGTTATTATTCTTGCTATTATTATTAACGATAACTTTGGCATCTTATCATTTTTATTATTATTGTAAATATTTGAATCCTTATAGTACTACTACCATTTCTATTATTATTATTATTAGTATTATTCTTAACATCATCATCATCATCATCATCATCATCATCATCATCATCATCATCATCATCATCATCATCATCATCATCATACTGCTACTGCTCCTGCTCCTGCTCCTGCTGCTGCTGCTGCTGCTACTACTACTACTAGTACTAGTACTACTAGGGTTTGGGTTGATATTAATATTATCACTGCAACTATTATTATTATTGTTATTAGTAATATTGAAGCTATTACCTTTAATAATATAAATATTGCTATAATTACCTTAACATAAACCATTCTAGCTATTAAGACCTATTTTTGACTAGTAGTAGCATGATTAGCTACCTTAAGAATAATAACCCTACTTTTATTTATAAAAGTACTATTATCATTATTAGCCCTAATAGTAATTTATAATAAGGGTAAGGTAGGAATAATGGTAATTTTGGTTAGAGGGAAGTTAACCTATAGTTTTTCCCTTTTATAGGTGAATCAAGTCAAAACCCTAAGGAGGCGTAGGAACGTGCTTCAAGACCTGTGTCGTATTAGGTAAGGAATTGGTTAAGAACAACTATGTGTGTGTGTTATGTGCCTTGTGTGTCAGGTGTTATGCCAGGTTGTGTACTTTATGATTATAATGACTAATTACTTGTAGCACAGCTTGGAGTTGAGGTATGCTAATGTGAATTCCTTATGGCATGTGTATAATGATTGTTATGTTGTGTTTATGATGTTATATGACGTGACCCTCTAGGACATGCATGCTAGGATGTTTAATAATATAATGTGGGGTGAAAGGATAAAAAAAGGGGAAATAAGAAGTGAGTTGACTAAGGGGGACATGATATTGACCTAATTATCTCATGATCCATGAGGGGGGAATAAAAGGAGGTTATGATCAAAATGAATGAGTGATGTGAATCTTGCATGGAAAATTTCTAGGGTTTGCATGTGATGGATGGAGCTTGCATGGGGATAATATTTAAGTGAAAAAATTTGTCTTGGGGCATAAGTAAGGTAAGGGAAAAGTTGTAGAGTGATTAGAGACTTGGGGTGAAAATAGTACGTAGGTTGATATAAGGGTGTATAGGGAACCTGATCAGGGTTTTGGGGGAAAACCCTAATCTGAGGGGAAATGTGAAAGTTAAATAATTAAGGAAGAGTGGAGTATGGGATAAGAGTGGAAAATTATTATATGAGGGATGAGTATGGGTGCCATGGGAAAGAAAAGATGTTAGGTGAAAAATAGAGAGGTGACTTGTGGAGGAAGAAAGGTGATAGGGTTTGGAGTGGCCAACTAGGGTTTCTCGATCACATGTGTAATCAGTGAGTAAAGTGATATGTTTTGGGATGAATCTAAATGAGATGAGGTGTTGGGCGATAAAAGAAATAATGGTGGTGTAAGTATGAGGAAGGTTGGACCACAAAGGTCTAATTAGGATTTTAAGGGAAAAGCCTAGAGAGTGGTAGTAAGGGGATTGAGATGTCATAAGGTGATGGGCCTTAAACCCACACCCCTAGGAGTTGGGTTTTTGTTATGAGTAAATAGAAGGAGGAATGGATTTCAGGGTGTGATAGTAGGCGCAGAAGTCCCAAGACTTGGGACGGGCCCTCTTGGGAGGATAAAAGTAGAAGGTAGGTGACATGCATGTCAAGGGTAAAATATTTACCGAATAAGACATGAATAAGATACTAATAATTTAAAGAGGAATATTATTGAGCCGGGCCCAGAACAATCCACCGACGAATAATAGTAGCTAGGAGCTGGGGTGCCCTGGAGATTGGTCCATTATCGAATAATAATGGCCAGGAGCGTTTTACCCTACATGATTTCCGATCTACCGGCTATAATAGTGGGGGTTTCCATTCTCAACAAACCAACGTAATAATGATAAGACATGGAAAAGACACTAAGTAATTATACTGAAACACCATGTGAGTTGGGACCAGACCGGTCCACTGGCGAATAATAGTGGCAAGGAGCGTTCTTCTTTGGAGACCGATCCATCAGCAATAATAGTGGTCAGGAGCGTTTTACCTTATATATATTCCGGTCCACCAGCTATAATAGTGGAGTTCCCGCATTCCCATAGATTGATAAAGAGTATGTGTGAAATGAGTATATTGATAAGAGATCAAAAGAATAAGTTATCTGGGTTGTATTTCGGCCTTCATTATCTGTATTGTTGTATATGGTCTATATGATCATGTTGTGTTATATGCCTTATATGTTTGGCCTTAGCTACATGGTTTCCTTACTCAGTACGTAGCGTACTGACCACCCATTTTATGGGTGCTGCTCATTCCCACAAGGAGAGAGCCCGCCTGAGTTTGTACAAGTAGGAGACGATATATTTGATGCTTACGATTCTTATGAGGCATCGGGTGGGGCTGAGAGTTGAGACTGGACTTGGCCTGGGGACCGAGAGCGACATGGTTGGATTCTACTTTTCATTTTGTTTTACCCTGTATCATTTTATTTTAGTTTTGTTCTATCGTACAATACTTTATGTTCTTTGGGAAATTTATTTATGTACTCCTTTGGCTTATAAATCTTTTTACGCATACTCTAAATTATGTATTGTGAACAATTTAATTCCTTTATAAATTATCATTTTTAAGTATTGGCTCATGTTTGACGATAATCCTATTCAGCCTTAGCACTTGGTACTGGAACGGTAGGAGTGAACTGGTTTGGTACTAAGTGTGGCCATAATATCCCCAGAATTCATAGTTTTGTTATTTCGCTTCCGTAAATTCTTTTAATAAAATGAAATTTTCTAGTTGTGAATTTTGGGGGTGTTACACATATAATAACTATTTTTCTTGTGAGGACAATATAAATGGTTCCCACTTATGACAAGCCTTGAAAGATCCAGCATTATAAATCCAGCTTTCTTAGTACAAACCCCATTTTGACTATCAACTCATTTGCACCCAAATAAATTAACATTAAAATCAGTGTAATGTAATAGCCATATGTACACTATTAAACCATATTATGCCATTGATGCATAAATAAGGTTTTTGTCTCTAACACTTGATATATGCAAAGCTTCTGATATTACACTCACACCACTATTTTACATATTACTCTTAACATCTTTCTCTTTTATGTAGAAAGTATAATCATTGATCATATATGATTTGTAGAACATCGATTTCCTCTGAGAAGAGTGTCGTAATAATTATGAATTAGTATCCGATTCAAAGGATTGAGATGGCAACCACTCTTAAAATGAGTTATTGAGTCTACTAATATCCACTTCTCTCTCCTAGATGGATTTGAAACCCTCAAATTATCCATGTGTTGATCCACATATGGCCGAACATCGTCTCTATTATGAAGGGCATAGAGGTGAGCTTGCAAAAATATTTAATCATCATCAATGACGGCCATGCAAAACCCTCTGCACACTTTCCTTTATTCCTCTACTTCTGGATGTCGTGGTTTATAAAGGCCTATCGTATTAACATTAGGTAAGAACTGATGACAAAATTTTATCACCTCATCCACTAGATAACTCTCAATAATGTATCCATCACACTTATTCACGTTCCTCGTGTATCATTTTAAGAATTTCATATACGTTTCAAATGGATACATCCAATGCGAATGAAGTGGAACATGTAATCTAATGTCCCTAACCAAGTGAACCGTTAAATAAATCATGGTTATAAAGAATGATGGAGGAAAATACATCTCAAGCTAGTATAATATAGTCATAATCTCACTCTACAATTTATTTAACCTTGTAGGGTTTATAACATTACTACATAGTTCCTTTAAAAAGAAATGAAATTGGGTGATGACACTTTGAACTTCATTTAGTATGATAGAGTGTAAAGTAATCGAAAACAAGTCTTAAATGAGGATCTTATGATCATAAGATTTCATATCCACAAACTTCAAATCTTTAATCGAATAAGTTTCTTGATGTTTGATGAATATCTTTCAGGAGCCTTCACTTCGTGCAAATAATCACATAAATATATCTTCTCATTTTTGGAAAGAGTATAATTTGTAGGAGGTAAAAAAAGTTTTATTTTCCACCTTCTACATATGTAATTATGTTCTTATATCCATGTCAACCAAGTCCAATTGAACATTGATGCCATCCTTTGTATTTTTTTATGGCACATTCAAGCGCATACCAATTAGAAAATCATATATATTCTTTTGATATGCATCACATCAAGAAAATATCATGTGTGTAAGTTCTTCCAATATAGAAAGTTAAAGAAGATTGATCTCTTCTTCCACCTGCTTAAAGGGGCTACTTACTTATTGTTTTTACTTTGTCAAATACTTGAAATCCCATAAGAGGACTCAAAGCTCTTGTTTATTCAAATTTTCCATTGAAATCTTTTCCTTACCTATGATAATGTTGATTTGTATACAAGATTCTATGATGCCAAAGATAAAAAAATCTTCCTACTATTCAGTATCGAGAGAAAAATTATGGTCACAAATAGAGCACGCATAGTGTCCATAAACACTATAACTAGAAAGACAATCATAAGTAGAAAAATCATTTATGATACAAAATAACATCGCTCTCTAATTAAAAGACTCTCCGCTCCGTGCATCTATTAATTCAACTCCTTGATCCCATATGTACTTTAAATCCTCAATAAGGTGAGCTAAATAAACATCAATATCATTACTTGAATGATTTGAACTAGATATAAGTGAGGATAACATCATCCATTTCCACTTTATGCATAATGATGGGGGAGGATTGTAGATCACCAAAATAATGGGCCATAAATTATGGTTGGCATTTCCATTAAAAGGGTTCATTCTATCTCAATAGAGTGAAACCCATAGTTTTCTAGCTTCACTACCAAAATCATGGTACATAGATGTAATCATCTTCCATTGAGGAGAATCTGCACGATGTTTATGCTTGTCATTAGAAATCCTTCCTTTCATATGCCATATGTGGTTCTTTGCACTTTTCTCGTTTTGAAACATGCGTTATAATCATGGTATAATTGAAAAGTACTGCAACACCTTATCAATAACTTTAGCTCTCTTGTATCATGATATTCGACCTTTAAGATAACTGTCTAATGATGCATATTCAGTATGATACAAAATGCAATTGTTAGGAAAAGTATGAATCTTTTCATAATTCAAACCCATAAAGCAAATGATATTCTTAGCATTATAAGTTTGAGGATGAAGCACATTGTCCTCCAAAAGAATATAGCTCAACAAGAGAAGAGAATCTTTTATCACTCCATCCATTAATCGACTTTAAGTTGAAAAATCATCACACCATGGATAATTTTATAAATTTAGTACAACTATTATATAAAGTAGTCTCTAAATCATTAATCAACTTTTCAAAAATTTCTCGATGGTCTCTAAAATGATCTTCAACATTATTAGTTAGGTCCTCCATGTAAGAAAATTCCTCTATAGCTTCAATATCATTATGTTCAACCACACTAGGTTTATTAAGAAGTGGCTCTCCATGTCATATTCACCCAGTGTAACTCTTATCAATTCCATAGATAATAAGATGATCTCGTATCTGATTTAATCATCTTCTTATTGAATTTTCACAATCCACACATAAGAAAGATATCCACAAAGGATCTTCTGAATGTTCAATGTCAATATAAAGAAAGTATTGAAAATCACCTATATATTCTCTATACAACGTACTTGCATGTATCCACTTACAATCCATAACAAGAAATAAGTAAAATCAAGCTCCTAAATTAAAATATATATGGAGAATCTCACAATATTAGCCACGTCAAGCAAAAACCCCAAACATATCCAGAATACAGATACACCATAGCAACATTTGCACTAGTAATAATACCATAATTTCTATAATACTATCTATTTCATTTATAAACTCTATTTTTAGAAATAGATTAATAATATATATGGTAAATAATTTTCACCTCCATAAGACATTTCAACTCAAAAAATAATAACATAAAATTTATAGATATACACCACAACATCATATAAAATATAAATATACATGAAGGGGTTCGAATATGCAAGACACAAGCAAAATTTAGAAAATAGAAAAAAACTAGGCAAACAAGCGCAAAACGCAAAGAGAAGAATAAAGGAATAATGAATATATTGTGAGAAGAGGGAGAAAAGGCTGATGCTAGTGAAGTAAAAAGAGGAAAAATGAGCATGAATGCCGGTGAAGATAATATAGAAGGATAAAGATTGTGGTAGAGGTTCTTTGCTTCAAACAACCGTTCTCTGGTTTTTTACTATTAGGGAAGGTAAAATGAAAAGTTGAGTAGACAAATCTAGATTAAAGCACGATGAAGTTAAATAAAAGGAAGGAAAGGGTCTAGATGATAGTTGTGGTATATCACCATTGTGTATGGTATTTTTTATATTAAAAAAAAAGGAAAATAAGAGTATAGATAGTGGTTTTGGTATATCACCATTTTGTATACCCTTATCCAAAATGTATTATTCTCAATAAGGGTATATATGGCATTTATGTAATAAAACTACCATCTACGCATTTTACAAAATGATAGTATGCATGATGGTTTTTCTATACAACCCTCATGTATATCCTTATCAAAAAAGTACTATTATCAATAAATATATATGCGGCGGTTATATAGAAAAACCACCATTTATACTTCCCACCTAAAATGTCAAAATGTTCCATCCATATTTTTTTTACTAGGCAAGGGAACACACAACAACTTAGTTATAAACCACCTTATAACGAATGCCATATATTCCAATTCATATTCTAGAGTGATAATTTTCTTTTTTGTCTTACTTGATCCAAAATTTATAGTATGAGAATATGGAGATTTTTCCTTCTAATTAATTTTGTGTTGATCAATTATATCATTTTTAATTTTTTTTATCAAACTAATGTGATACATTGATTTTAATTAAAAATTCAAGCCTAACCATAGCTTTTGTCACAAAAGAATTGTGCTTTAACCCAATCTTGGAATGAGAGTAATATCACTTGGGGCATTTAAAAACATGCACTTTTTTTTGATAATTTGTTTTCCTATATTTTTTAATGATTTAAGGATCTCATTGTAATTTTTAGAAAGTATATTATGATAAAATATACATAATATATTGTATAAAAATATAACAATATTTTAAAAGATAAAATATTTTTCCCTATTTTATAGAAACTATATATCCAAACTAATAATGTAACACCCCACTTCTTAAAAACCTAATTTTTATAAATATCAATGTTGATTTATGAGTCTTAACCTTTAATTTTATTTTAATTGGGTTATTTTATTTAAATCATTTTTCCATTTTTAATAAGTGTTGCAAATGATTTTAAATAAAAGCTTTCATTGGTTAAGTCTTATTTTTCTATAAAAAACTATTTTCATTTTCTTTTGTTTTGTTTTAGTTAAATTTTATCCTAATTATAATATCTCTTAAATCTTATTTTAGATTTTAATTTTATCTAGATTATTTAAAGATTTTATATATAAAAAAAGTATTGGTTCCCCTCCCTCTTTTTTCCTCTCTCATCTATCTCTCTCTTTCCTTTTCTTCTACTTCACTCAACCCCCGACCTTCTTCCCTTGCTCTCTCCCTCTCCTCTGACTTCCTTGTTTGTTGCGCATCACCACCACCACACCACCACACCACCTTGTTGTCGCTCAACCACACCACACCACACCATCACTCCCTTCGCTTGTCGTCATTAATGCTAGAAGTGGCTAAGCGGAGCAACAACGGTGTGGCACTAGTAGGAGTGCAAGAATACAATAGGGGCTAGCCACCGTCAACCACCTCTTGCATCACCCGACCATCGATGAACACTCCTTGACCATCAACAAAGTTCCAGAAACCCTTATCCCCTTCAATTTTGCAGCAATTCGTTTGGTATAATTACCCCAAACCCTTACTCTTATTTTGATTAAATTTCTATGATTATCTTATGATAAGATAAATTGATTGTTGAATTATGTATGTATGAGTTGTATGATTACTTTGGATGGGTTAATTGTTTGGTATATGCTTGATTTGTGAAAATTAGGATTTTGAGCTAGTTATGTTCGAATTTCTTAGATTCTTCAGGTTGAGCTATTTTAGATAAATTGATTATACATTATGATTTAAAATGTATCTAATTTCATGTTGGAATTGTAAATTTGGAAAAATTGTGTGAAATCCATTGAAATTAGATTTGTAGGTCAAAACTCTTGTGGATATAAAATGGATTGTGTAATTGAATTATTTTGTTTAATTGATTATATAATGTATATTAGAATACTTTTAATTTCATTTTTGATTCATCATATTAAATATTTTAGCAAGAATTGACTGAATTTGTATTTTGGACTCAAAAACTCTTATTATATTAAATTGAATATTTTTTATTATTATTTTAAATCAATTGAGTATACAATATATTATAAAACAGGTCTAATTATATTTCCAAACATTCAATCTAAATAAATTAATAAATTTTGATTGAATTGCATTCTTGGGCTTAAACCCCTAACTTTTAAATGAAATTATGGAGTTTGTCATTTGTATAGTTATTTTTTTTCTAAAATTGATTTTATAAAATTGTTTGAAATGACCTTAATTGTATTCTAATACCTTCAATTTGAATAAATTGATTTTAATTGTACGAATTTGTATTTTGATCTTTAAAACCCTAATTTTTTGGAATAGTTTCTAAAATTGAGTTGTATTTGATTCTTTTATTAGTTTTGATTTAAAACCAATTAAATTGAATTTTAACTTATTGTTTAGATCAATTTTCTAAAATTGATTGGTTTGACGTTTTGGATTTTGTAAACCATAATTGTTTAAGTGGTTTTGATAAAATTTACTTGTTTTCTATTATTTCGTGTTTCAATTAGTTTCTCTAACTTAGCCCTACAGTTTTCAAAGGTGATCTATGATGACGTGGGTTGATCTATGAAGTTGGTTAACCATCCTCTTTCCTTCATTTCTTAAGGTTGGGACAATATGTAAACTTGCTTAAACATCTCGTTGATAGAAAATTATGTGTTAGCATGATTCTTTCCCTTTTTTCAAGAATGGAATGACGTATGTTAGTTTTAAAACGTAATCATATTAATTGAGTAAGAATAAGTGTTGAGCCTAAATCGTGTTTGGTGTAGTGAGCTGTAATGAATATGATATATGTGGAATTGTAATAAGTGATTGAATGACCCTTGTGGCATGTTTAAATAGTGGTTGGTGTGTATTACCAAGTGTTGATGCTATGAGATTATGGAAGTGAAATATATATAAATATTCTAAAAATTAATAATGTGTAAGATTGTGTTTGGGATTTAGGCGAGTAGCCACGGGTTGGCCTCTAAGGTGGGGTTAGAAGTGGATGCACTCCCTGTTTATATATGTGGTTGTGTTACACTGTAAGCTTCTAGTGAGACCGTTTTCTATTCTATAGGTAACCTACATGTCCTATAAGGGGTATCGATACTTAAGGATAGAGTGTTCCTTAGTAGGTTCAGGATGGTTCCTTAGTCGTAGTACTTTGGATTGATGTCTTAGCTGTTGGTGCTTTGACTTTAGTATTGTTCCCTCTTAGATAAAGGATAAAAATGTGGATAGTGGTGGATTATGTGGATTCTACCAGATAAGTGTTCAATATCACATACTTTGCATTTTATACGATTCTAAGAGCTTTGCATGAATAATTATAAATATTATGAACAATTATCAATAAAGTGTATAGTTGTTTTAAGTGAATTTAACCATGATTTATTTGGTATATCATACCATAAATTTTTGTGTGAGCATGTAACGTAAATTTCAACTGTAGTTCATGAATTTTATTATCTTTCTTGATATTCTCTCATGATGGCATATTTTTACTACAACATTATGTTCTTTTGTGAATTCATGTTTAATAAATATTGTATATTTTCTATGGGTTATGTATTGATCTATGACCATGTTCTCTTGTTTAGTAAGCTCTTCTATCTCCCATCATCTTATATGAGAACATGTCATTCATATTTATTAGTTAAGTATATATGTGAATTTATGTGGGTATGCTATCGCTAATTGTTGAGTATTGTTTACTCAGTACGTCATCGTACTGATGCTACACTTATTCAGATTTTTTTGCAAGTACTCTAGTTTAAATTTGGATGTGATTTGGACTTGGGTTGAGAGTTAGAGCTACCCGAAGTTTTGTCCCTCAAGGAATTTTGTGATTATTTGCAAATATTTTAGAAGTTAAGTTATTGTATTGAAAATTTAATTTGGTGTTGTAAATGACCATTTATGTTTTTTTTTGTTAAGATTTTAGAATCCAGATTTATTTTATAGGTTTTTTTGCTGATTAATCAACGATGATTTTATAGGGTTTTTCACTATCTTTATCAGTGAGGATTTTTAGTTTAATTTATATTTCAGGATTTGGTTAAATAGGTTTTTAACCTTGCACCTATTAGGAGATAGATGGTGAACATCTATCTTATGGTAAGTGTTGTGGTAGTACTCCCAAATTCTTATTTTTGCTTCAGCATTATATCATTTTTAAATGAGAATTTTCAAAAGTTAAAATGGGGGTGTTATAAACAAGCAACTTAATACTATTTTTTTATTTGATGCATGTGTTGAATATGTGTTAACAAAAATATTTAAATTAATACATTATATAACCAATTTCATGATATATCTCAACACCATTGTGAACCACACTCCCATTCATCCTCAAAGCAACTAATAATTAGTATATAAATAATAATATTTTTGTCCTATTCTTTTATATATTATTATTTTATTTGAATATATTATAAAAATATCATATTCTAAATATTCTATTTTATCATAATTAAGTCAATTAAAGTGTATGTAGACCTTAATTTTTAAGTTTTGTTGTTTTAAGGACCTCAAGTTTTTCCCAATTGATTTTGGGATGATTAGGAGTGTATGTCGTCGTTATTGAGATGTAATAAATTTGGTTGTATAATTTATTAATTTTAAATATTTATCTAGGACACCTTTAATATAAGTATCAATAAAATAAATAGTGTATTATTTACTTATTAGTTTGGATAGTTTCTATAAATTAGGAAAAATACAAATTAATCTATTGTTAAAATATTGGTGTGTATTTATAAATTATACATATATTATGTATTGAAATGTGTAAAATCTTGTGAGGACCTTAAACTATAGAAAAGAAAAATTTTAGATTCTTAAATCATCAAAAAAGGAATTTGGATTATTAATTCTTTAAGAAAATAGTTAAAGTCCTTTAACCCTCAAACTTTAAAAGTTGAAAGTATACTTAAGCTAAATCTTATATGTTTGTATCTATTAGCAGGTAAACATTTGTGCATTAAAATTTCCTATCTTAGCGATTACAAATGTAGAGCAATAATTGTGGCTAATATTTATAAACGAATTGTTTGCTAGTATTTTGATATTTTCTGGTCATTTTTTCAAACAAAAGATTATTTTTGTCTCTTTATTATTTTGATGCACTTTGACTAAATATCATGATGATTACAGAGGATTTTCTTAGCTAGCTTCATAAAAAAAAGGACACATAATGAGTACCAATGGAAATAGCATCGAGATATGTTAAGCCTAGGAGTAGCTTAGTTGGCAAATGGGTAAGAATACACTATTATGCCTCGTTTGTATGGTATAAGGGAGATAGAATGAGAAAATAAAACTTCTCATAAAATATGAATTATAATATATGTTATAAAGTAAATAAAAATGTCAAAGCTAAGTGTGACTTCATTTTATTTTACTTTTTCTTATTTATTTTTATCAAGGATCTACTTACTAAGAGATACCTCAATTAGTAACATTTTCTCTTCCTATTTCTTTTTTCTCTCATATAACAAAAAAAAATTAATATAATTATTTTCTTATTTTTACTTCAACAAAATGGATCTACAGTGGTGATTAGAATGTCGTTGCCCAAAGCCCAAAAGTTGTCTTCATTAGCATATAATGACAACATATTGTGGCAATAAAATCATCGTTGAAGCCTTATGGTTAAATAATTTATCATCGTCGTTTTATGTGTCCACAACGACAACATTTTGTGTTTTAGTGGCGACATATGGTGGTTGTAGTTATCTATAGGCAAAACATGCTTACATGCTTTTGCATTTTTTTTTACAAAAAATAAAGATATGCACCGATGAGATATAGTGGCGATATATATCTACATATGTGACGTTTATTTTTTTGTTAATTTTAAAAAAAAATACATATCTATGGCTACATCATATCATATATATATCTCTCCCTATCTATAAATGCAAACAATTTTAATTTTTAGATATTGTTGGAAAAATATTAGTGTACAATTGCAAATTTAATAAAAAAAGAGTAACTTATAAGGGTACCTAGCTACAAAGATAATCTATTATATTATATTGATAATTATAAACACATGATAGCCATAAAGGTTAGATGATAAAAACGATCATTAGAAACATCATTTGAAATTAAAGATATAAAAATCAAATGACATACTCTAAGTTTGAGTCATCTTCTACGGGCTCCTTCTGGATTTTAAAGAAATAAACTCTTCCATTCATTTTATGTTAGCCCCATAACAGGTAATAACTTAATCTCATCTTCGGACATTAGACATCAACTCTTCAATTCGAGGATCATATGGTGGCAGTGGTGGTAGTAGCTACGTTGGAAAGCTAGTAAGTGAAGAGTTTGTTGTTAACCCTTTTGGTTTTTGACCAATTTCTATTCTATGATCTTGACAAGTACTAAGAACGTCCTATACTAACATCATATCATCCATAGCTATCGGGGTTGTTTCAGCATATGATGGATCAGAAGGACCACAATCAATGCTTCTTATTTGACTTTGAGATAAATATTCTTATTGACTCTTTAACATCTCATTCTGCAAATAAGAAAAAAAAATTAAGTTAGATAAGTTATAATAAATACTATTAAATAAAGTATGAAAATTTATCAATTAATGTCATTATGCTAACATATTTTTCCTCTACTAAAGGAGTAACTCATTTTCATCATTTTGGTGCATGTCCTTGTAAGCCTCCATTTCACTTAAGGATTTTTTAGTCTTAGATTTTCCTATAAGTATATTCATAATACAAAAATTCAAAATTATAATTATAATTTTCATATACCTTCTTATGATGATACAACTGTAATACCCCATTTTTGAAAACCCTAATTATAAACCGATAATTATGTGTATTAGTTGAAATAATTATTTTAGATTATTTTGTATGAAGTATATTGTTAAAATGTGTATTATTATTATTATGAAATATTATATATAAGATTTAATTAGGTTAAAATTATTTGGAGAGTGCATTATTAAATTTTAATCCTAAGTTAGATCTTAACCAGTATCTGTTGCGTCGAATAAATCCTATTCTAGTAACCAGATATTTTACCCCGATTCCTCACCTAAATAATTATCCTAAACTATCCCCTAACCTCTTCTAGATGTATGGGTCAAATCACCATCCTCTTCCCACACGTTTTTCTTCTCTACACCATGCCCAATGCGACATTTCCCTATCGCCCATGTTTCCCTCTCTTTGTTTTTCTCCACATTTCCCTTCACACCATCCTCTTCTTAAGCCCTTCTCCCTCTCATCCTGTGTCATGCCTCCTTGCCCCTAGCAGCTTTCATTCCTTCCCTTCCACCCAAGCTCCTTCAAACAAGCAAAGCCTCCCCATTTCTCCAACACTACACTCATCGCCCATTTCTTTTCCACCATTTCTTTCTCCACAAATCACCCCACCACCGCTCCTTTCCCCTAGCATAGACCATCTCCACCAGTCCCTCACCCCTTGCACCGCCAAATCCTACTGAAACCACCTCAACACCAACAAACAACCTCATTAAAATCACCCCAACTCCCTCGTCCAAGCTCACTGCAACCACCCTCTCCATTTCCTTCCAAACCTCACCGAACACCAACCACCACCCTCGGCTAAACTCACTAAAATTCCCCCCTCTCCTTTTTACAAAACAACCACACCCCCTCCTTGCAACATACTCCACCAACGAAGCCTTGAAACCTCACCAAACCATCCTAACCTTCATCCAAAAGCACCAAACCCTTTCTCCTTGGCTTTAACCAATTATGTCGAACCCCCTCCACTTACTGCTCCTTTCCGTACTATAGCTCCTTCCCTTGCTGCATATTTCCCTGTCATTTCTCCCTTCCTTGCATTGTCCATTTCTACCACTTCTGCCCCTAGCAATGCATAACTCCAATGTTGCCCCTCCTCTCCTTCTCGGCAACATCCACCGATTCTTCCTCTTTTGTTACATGAGTTTTGTTTGGCTTCCTTGCTGCTTTGCTTCAATCAGTTAGTTATCATTGAGTTGTTTCAGTAATTTTGGGTTATTTTTGTGTCATAGTAAATGCTAATACATATATATTTGGGTGTTAAATTCCTAGGTAATTCTTGAGTATTTTAGAGAAGACTTTTTGTGTAAGATTGGATTAGGAAAATCCAATCACTCATAATGTAGTAAAATTTATGTGCAAGCATGCTAAGATTGTTAGATTTAGAATGTATAATAGCGTTTAACATTCTCCAAGTATTAGGATATGCATGATAAAATGGTAACATGTTAAATGAATGATACATATAATTATTGTAAGTTAAGCTATATGCATGAGTAATATGTTATATGATTTACATATGCATGTCTAGGGTTTTTTTTAGAATTTTCATTATGGTCAAATTATGATTTAAATTCCATGTAAAATACCTCATGATTGCTAATACATGGCAATTAGGGTTACTATTATTTGCATGAAAGCATATACACATGATTAGGGTTAGTTTTTGATTAATTATGTTCTTATGACCTAGGGTTGGAGATATCTCCCTACATGTACTATGATGATAAATTCCCTATTTAAATGTTGTATAATGCTTTGAATGTGTACACACATGCTACATGGAATATATGATACGTGAAAGTTGCATGATTATGGTTTTGTGGGCGCAAGCCACCAAATGCATGAAAAGTAAAAAAATATAGTTAATTTCTAAAATGTAAAGAATACCTATGTGCTAAAATAATGCGAAATGTTTTCTTTTAGCCTTTTCATGAAAAAATTCTTATAACAATAATTTTTGGTATCAAAATGAATAAAATGGTGAAATTTGGGTTTCAAGGAAATTTTGGTAATTTTGACCTGATGTATATTTTATGAATAATTGGATATTAGGATGGTCTTAGACTTTTGATAGGCTGGTGATGCTAGAGCATCTATGGATTCTCATGATGCATCTAAGGATTCTCATGATAATAAGGTTTTATCATTCTTAATAATAGAGCCTATTACAATATATCTTTGATGGTATAACTTTGACTAGCCATAATAAGTATATTTTAAGTAATTTTTGCAGGTATGTAGTATATTTTCAATGAGAAGAATGATCCTTATGTTACAAGTTATTACAAGTCAAATGAGCTATTGTGCATGGAAGTTAAACTTTCAAGTCAAAGAAGACCTATTTATCATTCTTATATAAATTAGGATTTTTTGTTAGTTGTTTCCATGTAATAATTAGCTATGTTTGTTTGTAATAATTTGTAGTTCGATTCATGTAGTATATAGGTTAGTGATATTTTGCTATCAAAGGTTAGTGTGCTAGTTAGCAATGTGTGCATTAATGTGGCTATCTTAGTGTGCTACTTAGCAAACTTATCACTACCTATATAAGGAATGAATTGGCACATGAGAAGAGAAGAGTCAAAATTATTGAATGAAAATCACAAGTTTAATACTTGATTATCTTTCTCTCTTTTGATTGAATTTCTTCCTAATACTACTTAGAATAATCTTAGCTAGAGCATTTGAATGTATTTTTGGAGAAACATTAAAATATACATTCTTGCTGAATTCTTGTTGAATCTTTTTTTAAGATTCATAGTTTTCTTTAAGTCTTGGTTGAATCTTTCTTGAAGATTCTCATACCTAATCTTAACCTTCAAACCATCAAGCCACCCTTCCATCTAGCTTTCTAATTCTTGCTTTCCCTTTTGAAGATTCACACCGGTTGGCTTGAGTATTGACTTGGTTTGTCTTAGACCAATGTCCTTTGGGTTGACCTTTATAATTGGAAATAAAAGGAAAAATGGTAAGTATAGAAATAGAAATTTTTGTGCAGTATGTGGCATCTATGATAACTTCATAAAATATTAATACTTAAAGTGAAAGACCTTGAGTTGGGAATGGTTTCTCTCTAGGATTAGCTACCCTAGAGATGAGGTGGTATCTCTCATTTGTTTTAGTTTTTCAGTGTGTCGTTGTGCCCTAGTAATGCCCTATTATACTCTATGGGTGACCTATGAGTCCTACAAAGGGTATCAATACTTAAGAACTTGGTGTCCGAGATTGGAGGATATGGTGTTGCCTTTATGTGGCCATATGACTAGGTGTAGCGTTTTGTCCCTGGATTTGAGAGTAAGGGTATTGTGTCACCTTTGGGTGCCAATATGACCAAGTATACCTTAGTGTACTCGGGTTGATTGTATCCCTCTTGAGAAATTTAATATGAAAGTACCTATTGTATAAGAGAATGAAAAGAATTAATTTGGATTGTTGATTTAGTAATCGCCTCAGTGCCCTACCTTGGTATTGTTTTGGATTTGTTGGTTCGGTAGTTGCCCTAGTGCCCTACCTTGGTATTATTTTGGATTTTTTGGTTTGATATTCACTTCGGTGCCCTACCTTGGTATTCGAAATTGATTGAATGTGTTGATTCAGTGGTTTCCATAGTGTTATACCATGGTATTTGGAATTATTTTATATTTATTGGTTTGATAATCACCTTAGTGCCTTACCTTAGTTTGGAATTATTTCGATAGTTATCTCAGTGCATTACCTTGGAGTAGGAATCTATTTAACTAGCCAACTATGCTTATATATATATTCGAATTTATTACATATGGTTATGGTACATGCTTTGTACTCAAGTATGCCTTTTGGTTTTTGTGTGGCTATGTGCAATATAGGTATGTTACCTTTTTTGAGGTATTGTGATTTACTGAGTACAAAGAAGTTGTACTGATACTACTTTTGTAAATGATGATGTGAAGGGTATGGAGGGGCTCCAACCATATCATAGGGTCAAGGAAGATAGTCCTTGGGAAGAGATCCTATTTTTGTAGTGATCTTTTGGGTATAAGAGATAAGAAAAACCGGTGTTGTACCTATGGGTACCTATTTTTTATGTAATCGGTTTTTCTTAAGACCCTTATGTCCTGTGGTGTTTTAATTTCCAATGTTGTCCATAGTACATTATTCATAACTTTTATTTATGTGTTACTTCTCATTTCCACTCTTTATTTTGGTTGTGATTTGTTTTAGTCTTTAAAATTGTCATAAGAAAGGTGCAAGAACCATATTTATGTTAAGTGTGGTGGTAACACCCATTAGTTTAGTAATTAACGCTTCCAAGAAATAAAATTTTTAACTAGTAAAAATGAGGGTATTACAACAATGATATTAAAGTAGAACTATAAAGGCTAGGATTTTATTGCTTGGCCTTATTAGCTTTATTCACTTCAGCCCTAGTTTACATATATATCACTTACATTAGTAATAATATTTATACAATTAAAATTTTTAGCTTATAATTTACATATTACCTCTCTTTCTCTTCAAAGTGTCGAAATGAGTCTCGGGGGTGTCATTTGTTACTCAACTCGATTGCATCATTATATCAATGGTTTATAATTTTTGTGGAGGGACTCCTTTTTCTACTTTACCATTAAACTTTTTACTCTTTTTTTTTTTTGCATTGGTAGATTAGTTGGGAGAAATTTAAAATCATTTATGGTCCATAAAAATGTAGTATGCGTTCCAAACACTTTATTCTCAATCATATCTCTTGTATTAACCCCTGACACCCATAAATCTAGCAGTTCATCAACAAGAGGTCTTAAGGATTGCATTGATATCCTTTGAAGGGATATGGCAACCAGGAATCAACAACGACAACATAAAGAATGAGTCTTTCATGCATCACCATAGAGTCAAATTATATGTGGTCAAGATAATAGGCCACATACTATAATTTCTACTTGTGCTAAAAGGATTAAAACCATATGTTGCTAGTCCTAAATGAATACTCTACGGATCAAAAATAAAATTTGGATGGTTGTTATCAAATTATTTGCATGCTTGTCCATCAACTAGATGTTGTAACACCCCTTCTTCTATTGAGCTCCCCCTTGATATGACAACTCATATCTTCAGCCGTGTGTCTACAATCATACAATCTTTTCAGCCTTAGTGTCCAATGAAAGTACCACAACACATTTTTGGGTACTTTCTTTTCCTCTGAGCCTAGGTCAACAAATTGAGAAGTACCGCATATTGAACAACTTTTTATTATCATCATATTCTTTCCAATATAAAGGCATAAGCAAGCGCACATACATGAATGTACTTATATCCCAAGCCTAGCTTGTTCATCATCTTTTTGGCATCATAGTGCGATTTGGGTAACTTATTTCCATTAGGAAGAAATTCTGTCAATAATTTTAAAAGAACATCGAATGACTTATCACTCCCCTTATGCAACATTTTATGGTGCATTGGCTTCACCAAAAAAATTCAAAGATGCAAATTTCTTACAATGTAATTTTGTCTCCATATCTTGAAATAATTCTTCGTAATAAGGATTTCTAATATCTCCAAAGTCATCACCAATGACCTCACTACCATCAATACCACCTGCATGTGGTTCACAACTACCACCTAACAAATCACCTAACGTTTGTTCCATCTCATATCTTTCTTCCCCCTATACTTGTATTGGCTCATCCTCACCATGAAATGTCCAATTGACATACGTTGGACAAAAACTCATTCCACATTATATGATATTCAACTATCACATCATTCCCCTAAACATAATTGTTACACCTCATACAAGACCAACGAAGCAAACCATTTGAGCCCACATTTCTTTTGGTTAATTTAAGAAACAACTAAAGTTTATCCCAAAACGCATCCTATTTACAATTTCGTAATGTTATCCAACTCTTGTCATTGACACTTTATCTATCAAATAAAATTAAAATAAGTTATTGATAGTCAAACTTGTAATATTTAGGCATATTTGTCTTTCCTAAAATATACATTAAGTATAATATTCAATTATATTCTAAACGCATCAAATTTTATTTTAATACTTAAGTTCTTAAAATTAACTACTTTTAATTTAACTAACCAATTAAGTTTTATCAGTTTATAGATTTCAATAGCATAGTTATAATTGTGATCAATTATAAATATAGTATGTATGTATGTATTAATTATTATTATTATTATTTTCTCAAAAAAGAAAAAAGGAAGAAAGAAAGTCAATGCATTGGATTAATAGATTTTTTCTAATATGTGAGTGTCATATTTTAATAGTTGTTTATATATAAAAATTCTTGATTTGTTAATTTTGCTCCATCCACTTGTTGTTCTTGTTGTTTATAGCTATGTTTATGGTGTATACATATTCAGCTTAATTATTATAGTTGGCTTTATACACATGGCATATTGTGATAAATATAATGAATATATAAGTCCAATTATCAACACAAGTATAATGGAAGATTTGATGTTACAGCTTATGATCCAATATTTATCATCTAATCTAAATGATGTATTGAGAAATAGATGTACATATTTTTAATACATAGCCTATCTAATTGCACATGTATCATATAAGTTTTTTTTTTCAAAGAAAAAAATATTGGGAGAATATACCATGTAGACCTAATATACAATATAACTCCTTTTATATATATAAATCCCCATATAACCATTAGTTTACATTGTTATGTATCATAGAACCATTCGTCTAAGAATTTGAAAGTGTATGGTGTTGATTTTTAAAATAGATGGAGGGTCGGATAATGATTAAAGGTGTAAATTTAAGGTATGTAACGTGGTGTTTTTTCTAAAAAAAAGAATTGGATTATTATAATGTATATTATTTCTAAGCTTAAAAGTTTTTGTTTTTTTTTTTGAAAATATTATGCAAAGGCAGACTACATATTAATATCAGTTCTGAATCTCTAATGTATTTCTTTAAATGATTCATGAAGACATTTACAATAGAAGTGTAGGATGGTTAAAAAAGGAAGACCAAACCATCATTCCTTTTATAGTCATCCTATAAGTTCCATTGCTTGAACAGAATATAAAGAATAAAACATACAAAATCACTACACCAAGACACTAACAAGTAACAACCATATTATTACACCCTTCTAAGACAAGAGTTTGTGTAATTTAAGCTTAATGTACCTAGTAGCTAGAACATCCACAACGAAATTGCAAGAAATCAAGCAAACCCCTAGTTGCAAGTTAGAAAGAAAGAAAAAACTACAACACAGACCAAATGATTGCTACCCACAACCACTACAATCAACACAAACAACAAATCTCAACGAATAAAACAGAAGCAAATATGATATACTAAGTGTACGTGTATATGTGTGAAATCTGAATTTAATTCAGAAGATGAAGTACAGCAATGGGGTGGCACAATAAGGCAACACAACGTGGTGGCACACTAGCGGCACAACATGGCGGGACATCGGCGTTAGAGATGGCGTGACACAGGAGGTATAGCAAAGTTGTCAAGAGTAAAGGATTTTCTACACATTAGGTTTGATAAATTAATTTCGTTTAATATGAACATAATAAGAATAAATCAAAATTAGAGATAAAATAATAATATTACCTAGTATAATTGCACACTAGAGTAAGAAAATTGAACAAAAAAATTAAGAAGAAAATAGGCCGAGGCTTTTATAGGAGATGACCATAAACGTTTACGTAAGAGAGACAAACCGAGAAAAGAAATATCGATAGAAAATTATAAGAAATATAAATAGATATTTGTCATAAAAAATATAAATGTATTGTAACATATACGGATATAGACAAAAATAATAAGATTATAGCTTCTAAAAACGATGTTGTTTTTGGAGAAAATTATTAGGGTTTATATTAAAAAAAAAAAAACTCTCCGACATTCTCTACGATCATCACATTTTATCATTGTTATGTTTTGATTATTATATTTTTTAATGATAAATTAGTTTTTTTTGAAAAAAATTCGCGTCATATCTACGGCCGACGTTATGATCTTCGTATATGTACAGCAGCACTGTATTCCCTTCCAAAATAGTTCATGACCTAAACTTCTTTTAGATCGACGTATCATCGTTGTATCCTTATCTAGAACTACAATACATGTTGCTGTTGTTTCTGCCAGGGTTGTAGACCTATTTGACTACCATCATAAAAGTAGTTCTGAGATAAACATTTGATTCGTCCTCGTTCAATACACTACTAACACACATCCTAAAATTTGTCTCATCTATCAGATCTTAAGATAAGGGATGGTGGGTGGGGCGTTAGGGCGATTCCCCCACCCTTTTCATTTTGAGATAACTTTGCCCAAATTAAAATGGAAAAAAAAATGATGACTTTATCCGAATGCATTTGACGATAGCAATGATACATTGTCAACAGTGCGCATGGATATGTCCTTTTTCATGCAGGTAATAATGGAATGCGTTAGCGTGTCACTAATAATTGATCTACTTCATGGGGGCACACACAATCATGACTTCTATCTCACGATGAATTCAAAATGGGAGTTAGGAAATACCGGGCTTCGTTCCGACAAGTAGTTTTAAGAGTGATTTTATTTTAAAATAAATTAATGTATTTTTTTAATTATAATTTTATTTGGATTCTTTGAAAATAGAATTTACTAAATTTTTAGTTAAAATATTTTTTTTAATTCATTATCTTTATAGAAAGTTATATGTTATGTTAGTTTTTAATTCTACTTCATCATTATATTTTATATTAATTAGTTAGATAAAATAACTTCAATTTACTTAAAGGATCACAAATATTATTATAGAAACTTTATTATCCATAATTACTATAATGTATAAAATTATAAAAGATTAACAATTTGATATCAAATAATCAATATCAAATTAATATTTTATGTGTATATTTGGAGTGGCAGTTGTTGGTCGTTTATAAATTAAATTTTTTTATTTATAAAAATAGCATAATTTTTAAAAAATTGTGATTGAAAAACATATGTTGAAATATGAAAAGTTCAACAAAATATACTCTATAACTCGTGTGTAAAATTATATAATTGATATTATACAATGATACTATATATTAATGATGTTAAATGATGATACTATTGTAGCATATCAAAGACACAAATATTTTATATCTATAATTTTGTATTAAATAATAATAATAATATCCAACAAAGTTAATGTAATACTCATAGGACAATAAGTTTGTCTTAGGCACCACCGCCAACCTTGTCCTGTGCCAATACAATATTATTAAGTCACGATATATATCATAGGAGTATTGCGATCGTGGGTCCCCATAAGGAGTTAAGCCCCTAACTAGTAATTTTAGTCGCCGGTAGGAATCGAATCATCATATTACAACGGTCAAGATTACTACAACCATTTTGTTTCAAAAGGTTCACGTTCCACACTTTGAATATATGAAGGAAGCAGCGTCATTTGAACTTGAGATATCATGGAAAAGAGCGGAAGTCCTTTTCACTAGAGTAAGAACGAAACCACAAATTAATATAATACTAATGTAGATGTTGCTGGTGGTGTAACTTATCTAGGATGCTTATCCTATTGGATAAGTATACTATTGCATCTATTTTCTATTTTAGATTATGTGGATGCTTTCTTATTTAATTTGTGTGCCTATTACGTTCTTTCGTAATTTTATGTGACTTTTTTAATTACTTGGTATGATTTAATTTCAACATCTATTTTAACGGTACTTTATTTTGCCTTAATTAGTGTATAGTATATAGTAGCATTATCTAATGGACGATAATTAGTATAGATATAACAATTTTGGTGCTTATTAAATAAGTAAAATAATTTAAGAAAATATCATCTTTCTAATATATCGTGTAACTTACAAAAATGATCTGGTTTAAAACTTAACCTTATCCTTATTGTCATCCAAATAATAAATTTACATATGAAAAAATTGAAAAGTGAATTATTTTAAAATTTTCATCATTTTCAAGATTCCTCTATTTATAAGGCTCACTATATAAATGAAACCTAATGATCAAGTTTAAAGTTCTCATATTCGGTAGTTAAGTCGATTGTTGGATTTTTTATATCTATCGTATTAGATTTTAAATTGATAATAATGCCTTCTACCTCTTTAATACAGCTATATGTATCTGATATCTATGCATTTGCAACTCTTAATTTGTGATGCAAAAAATACTCCCAACTTAAGTCAGATTATGGAACCAAAATGATGAATATATATGTATGTATGTATTTCTCGTCACTTTTCATAGATTATATAGTTGTGAATTATTTTCAAAAAATACATAAAATATAATTTCAGTATGATTCAAAAACTTGAACTTAAAACATTTTGACCCTTTAATTTTAAACATCAAATTAGACCTAATAGGCTAATACAACATTATTGAATAAATTGAATTGTGTTGAAATGTTGCCCCGTGGAGATGGTATTAGATTGAATACGAGACAGTGAAATGAGTTGGCAATTGGCGGTCAAACCTCTGTTATTATCCGTAGAAGATAGAATGCCGTGCGAGTTTCTTGTTGAATCAAATCAAATAGGGCAATTCACAAATTTGACCCTTTAGGCTAATACAACGGAACCACTTTAATCACGAAACCTTGTGGTAATATTATATACTTTTATTATGCTATTATGTCAACATACCCTTTTTATATGTTTCCCCTTGTTTCTACGGGTGGGGCACAAGTAGGAAAAAGCGACGGAAAAAAGCAAAAGTACCTGAACGTCGACATAAATCGACCATTGGACTGTAAGAAGAGATCATAGAACAGTAACCACTCTTCCCTCTCAAGATACACTGTTAATGATATATGTCAACACATAATTTGACATTTCCCATGAAGTAAAAAACATCTTATAATTAGTAATCAAATATTAACACTGTTCATGTCTATGTCCATCGAGTGTCTGACCTCTTTCATCACAAATTTACGGAACACTATAAGTACAATAAGAAGCAAGATATAAAGCTAAAGAAAGATTAATATGCTATTGTCATATACAGACAGATACTACCAGGGGCACAAAAATATATATCTATCATAAACATCTATGGTACCGATATAGACGTGCATACCTTGTAAAACATCTTAATATACCATTTTAAGATTTATTAGGATGTTTACTATTTGATGAGGATCGGACTGACCAATTATTTAAGATAAAAAAAAATTATACGATAAATGAGTCTAATTCTTTTTGATCTGACCTAAAAATATTTTTACTATTTTATCCCAAAAATATATTTTTTAATGAATATATATATATAATTTATAGATTTAGGTTTGATCATGATCCAAAATAGGTTATTTTGATTAGTTCTCAATTTGGTCTCTAATCCCTATTTCAAAAGAATTATATCCTTAACCGAATTGTGGTCCAATTTTAGAATAGTACACACCTTTACATATAAATGTACTACTATATGAATCTTTTTTTTTAAAAAAGGTACTATTATATACTAACAAACACATCACCATAAATTAACTTCCAAAGATTATGATATAAAAATCACAAATACACTTCTTAAATAATATATTATGGAAGATATAAAATATATATGCATACACAAACCAAGGTTGTTAGAATCAATATTCTAATTGGATTGATTTAAAGACTCGAGATCGGATCATAGAATCGTAAGTTCCTATAAAAATTGTAAAAGTACAAAACTTATATGAGTATATGAAATGCCCCGAAAAATTCTAATCTTATGGCGGTAACACTTCCAGAATTCACAGGTTTTCAGTGTTTCTAATTTAATTGCTTCCGCTTTTAAAAAAAAAATTTTAGTGAATTTTGGGGTGTTACAGTATATGCTATAAAATAATAATTTTTTTAGTTAAAAGAATAGAAGATTACACCATAAACCTTTCATGTAATTATTGGTTGAGTTCTAACAAGTTACAAGTAATATAAAATTTTGAAGTTATTTTACATATTAGGAACTATATTTAGCCAATAATATCATAAATAATTTTTTCAAATGAAATGTAAAAATTGCAATGAGATTATGGGTAGAGGAAACATACAACTCATTTTGTTCAAAATATACAATAGTTTTAGTCTTAAGAAAAACATACAAATAATAAAGAAAGTAGATGATAATGAAGACAACAATGAGAGAATGATATTTTCTATTGTTTTAAAAAATAAGGCCCAAAAAAGTTCCATGTTGTCTTTCAAAAATTTTATGAATCAAGATAAGAAGAAAAAGAAACAAGAAGTACACATGTTAAGTTACTATATAAACCATGTGTATACCACAAACTAAAGTTTGTTTGTATTATGAAGCTAATATAACCATAAAAAAATCTAATTTTGAATTGAATAGAACTTAACAGTTAATAATATTGAAAAATTAATAATATTGAATAGAACTTAACACTTTGGAAGATTTAGAAATCATGATGAACTATGAATTCAAATGAAGTGAAAAATTTTCTAAACATGTTTGTTGTCATCAATAAAAAGGACAATGACACTATTTGACCTACGAGGTTAACAAGATCATATTAGTATAGAGTAGGTTAAGGTTCATGATATTTTTATTCAAACAATTACAACCTTGGAATTACTTTATTCATGATTCATGTGATCTTATACTTTAAGTACTAATGTCTTATTAATTCATAAACCAACACTTAGCACATCTTAATGGATCAATTGAATTTTTCATCATCATAACACTTTCACTTATATTACACTTTTCTAATCACACTGTATACTACTTATCATTTTTACATGAAATATGAGAATAATTAAATTCATTCCAATAATTGTACTTATTAAATACAGGTAGAAATGCATTATGGTAAATGAAATCAAACATGGCGATCACATTAAGTAATGATAAGACATAGGGCTAGGAGCAAGTACAAAAGATCTATACAGAAGGGAATGTACTATGATTCCCTCACAAGTCCCTAATTCACAATTATGACATAGCTTCACCCGTAAGACTCATCAAATCGCCAAATTTAACACAACATCTCAAAATATCATATTAAAAACCATATTCAAATTATCAAGACTAAAATCTAAAATTTTCTTTACATGAAATACTAATGTTACCATTTAGGTATTATTCCCACTTAACACCATATTCACATAAGATTACCACTTATAATACTCATAACTAACCTAAACATTCCACATATCACACTTATCATATTGTAACCCAAACAACATACATAAAACCTCAAATTTCTACATTTAATCCCAAATGATTAAAACATTACTATATCACCTAAAAATTGCAAAACATCTTGTTAACATAACTTGAACCATAATCAATCAAACTCTATTGTATTATCTATCCAAGTTTATATAAAAATCTTGATTAACACAATGACATATTTTCTACAAAACTCACAAATTTGACCCAAATACCCTTATAGCTAAAACTAACACAAAAACTCCTAAATTCCAACTTTCACCAAACTTAATCAAATTCTCACATAATCTCCATATTTTACCAACATTCTAATTATGTAATTAGCCATAATTATATAAAAAAAAGATGCCAATAATGACTTGGGGCCAAACCATTATTAAGACAAGAACACGAAAAATAGTCCAACATCAATCTATTTCTTCAACATACAATTTAATTATAAATTAATACATCAACCACATACTTATTAATAATGAATAATTGCATCATCATGCCTAAAAAATTAAGATAAAACCTAGCATAGCCTAAAATATGGAATGTTATATAAAATCACAACCACACATAAAAATCTTGATTTCAAAATATAAATAATTAAACTTAAACATAATTTCTTTCATACAAGTATGCCAGCATGAAAAAATACATAAAAAATAAAGCATAATATAAAATTCCCTAAACTAGATACATGTATCCTTAGCAAATGTTACATCATCCTCTTGGCAAGATTTACTCCTAAATGTTTCCTTCTGACAATTTAAGATCACCTAAATGAAATAAGCCTAAAATTAGATATCAATAATACAACCAAGGGATTAAGAATGGAAGAAGGAGAATTAAAAAGGGGGAGGGGAAAACCTTTAGATGTCAAATGAGTTTTTGAGGAAACAAGGTGAGTAATTTCACAATCTATCACCTTACTCCACTTCTTCTTAATAAACAAACACTAATGTACTAAACTTTAAGATGTAAGACGTAAATATAGGAAAATAATGGAGGATTATAGAATAGAGGATGTTCAATCAACTTAAGGAAAAAGGGTAAAAAACATGAACAACCTCAAAAACAAAGAAAGCGCAAGAGACGAGAGGATGAAATAAAAGTGGAAGAGTGGAAAGTGGCTAAGTGTAAAATAAAATCCAAGAGGATTTTTGTCCCTATGTTAGTCAACCAAAAGGGAAAAGAGAGAGGGTAAGATCATATCATGGGTTCTTTACAAAGTATGGAGGAGGTGGAGTGTGGGAGAAAGGATAAATGTTTATGCTACGAGTTACTATAACATAAAATATGCTATGAGCTTCAATTTATTTATTTTTTTAAAAAGAAATTATTGTTATAGTAGCTTGTATATTCATTAAAAAAGTACTATTTTTTCAATGATAAATTAGGTATATTCCCAAAAATCTTTCCTTAGTGACTTCTGACTTAATTTGTGAAGCCAACATGCACTAGTGTGTATATATATATTTGTGTGTCATTCCCTTTTCACCACTCATCCTTCTCATGAAGCATTATCTTGAACTATTTCACCATGAATATACTCTCTCACTAACCTAATCCTTCATACTTACCACTCGTTACTTATTTATTCTTTCGCTATCAAACATTAGCTTCTAAACCCACCAAAAACCCTACTATTGATGCCACTAAGCCTTGATTTTAAGAAAAAAGGCCATAACATCCAAGAAACACATAAAGACTTCCCATACTAATGTTAGGAAATCAACAATGTTGCAAAGGTCAGTAATGACTGAAGGTATGAAAGAGCACAATCAAATAGATCAAGCCATTAAAGAATGTGGTGGAGGAGAATAAACACTAGAGAATAAAAAAATTAAAAATAAAATTTAATTAGTGAAAGAGAGGGAATAAAAGAAATTAGGATCAAAGGGTGAAAATAAACTTGAGAAGATTTAGTAGAGAAAAAAAATACCTAGGAGAAAGTGGAAAAGGATGTTGTTACCAAATAGGGTGGAGTAAATAAGATAGAAAACTATTTTATCTTATTGTAGAAGAAGAGATTGGTGACTAAATAGGAACCATTTGGCACTAACGTAGAAGCTAAGATAATGTATCCAAAGGATAAAATTATTGAGGTGGAAATGATAGGTGATAAGGAACCAACTACTTCCAAGGGAACTAAAAAAGGAACTAAGAATAAGGGGGTAAAAAAGACCATCATGAAAGTAATATAGGAAGAAACAACCAAATCTACTAAGAAAATAGGAAAATGAATTTAAGGAAGGGAATTCCTTCAAAAAGAACGAGTATGTTGAAGGGGGTGATGCTAAGGCAAAGGATACTCGTTATGTTGAAGAAAGGGCTAACGGAAGTGATTCTCAAAGTATAAAATCTTCTAGCTCTAATGAAACTAAAAGTGAAGAAGAATAAGAAGATTATTCAGTTGGTGTTAATTATGAATATATTAAATTAGAAGAGGAAGAGTGTGATAAAGAGAATGAATAGCCCTAGAATGATGAGGAAGAAATACTTTTGCAATATAAAAGGATTCCATGGTATAATTCAATAAAGTTAGGTATGCTTAGGAGGAAATAATAGCTGATATGAAGGAGAATAAAGGAGGTTAAAGTGACTAAAGGGGTAATAGCAAAACATTCCTATCCTAAGGAGGAACCAAGAAATATTTCTATCATTTAAAGAGACCTTATAGGGAGAACAATCTTAATTCACAACATCTTTTCTATTGAATTGGTTTCCTCAAATGCCATGGGTGCTTACGAGGTAATATGTATGTAAACCTAGGAACTATATTTTAGTGTTTATGATGTGTACTATCCAAATAAGGTGGTAGAGTTTTAGAAAAACTCTACATAAGGGAGTTATTGAGTCTAAAATGAGTGGTAGCTTTGTCTGATTCAATGTAATGGAATTGGGTTTGAGTCTAAGCATTCCAATAAAATGTTTTGATACTATTTTAAAGAACAAGTGGTTGATTGTTGCTAGTACTATTCTTGTAAATATCACTAGGAGGTTCTCGTAGAAGGAGAAAAAAGTTTGCCAACAAATAGAAGAATGAGGAACTAGATCCTCTGAACAAGATGATCCATGTTATTTCCTACCAAAATGTCATTTCTCATAGATAATGGAGGAATGAGGCTAATTTCATGGACCTAAGCACCATATGTTTATCAGATGAGGAGAAAGGAATCAACCTATCAAGCTTAATGAGTGATTATATAAACCAAGTTGTCATCCATTTGAGTTATTTGTTGTCATATGTGTGGAGCTACTAATAGTCAGGGGTTTGAGGACTTCTTTAGTTTGATTATGTTGAGGAAATAGGATTGGAGATTGATGGTGGTTCCTAATAAGAAAAGGGGTATTGAGGAAGGTTAGCACCAAGGGAAAGAATAATTAAATGGGGAAAGTTGATGAAGATATTGAGGGAATTGAGGAGGAATATAAGAAGGAATCTAAAGTATAAATAGGTGGAGCTGTTACATACTCAAATCATGCTAAGGTGAAGACCATGAGGCTCAATGTGATAGATAATTAGGTGGGCATGCTAGAGAAGATTTCTCAATGTTAAGCCACTATAATGTAGTTGAGTTGTTTATGCTTGACATGCCAATATATTGAAGAAACTCAACATCCCAACGTCCCTTAAATCTTAGTTCCCTCCTTCTCCCCAAGAAACCAATCCTATTATTTTCAATTCTTTTTTTTTTAAAAAAAAACTTGACAACTATTTTTTCTTCTTACCTAACCTATTATTCATTCCTATTTTTGATCATTTTATATTATCCAATGAAATCACTTATACAGTAATGATAAAAATTACAACTTTTCTACTCTCTATTATGATCTAACGTATATCAATCTCAGTAGCAAGAAAACCTAGCGTACCGCCCAAAATTATGCCCTACGTGAACTTGAGCTAGAAAATTGCATAAATATATGTTTAGTGATTTGATGCTTAGTTACATCACTTGAATTATCATGTATTTTCATATATTATAATTTTTTTCATAAATTTTTAGAGATGACAAAAGGGGAATATGGGATGATGCTAACTGAACTGACAAGTCAAATTTAGAGGAACTCTACAATTTTATAAGATTCCTCAAGTGGAACTCCATAATAAACTAATTAATAACTCCTAAACATCATTTGCTTATTAAGAATTAGTTGCTTGGTTGAGTTTCAACTATGTTAGGTAATTACCTTTGCAAAAGCTTGGTTTTATAAGGTGTTTAATTATCTCTATTGGTGATGTTTTTGAGTTTTTTCAATAGAAGACATTCACTACTTGTGTGTATTCTTATTTATAAATCTTTAAGTGACAAGTTGGAAAGGACAAACCATCACTAATTTACCTTGGTTGTAATTGTTAAAGGCATTAATTTTTTTTCATCATCATGAAAATGGGGGAATCTATTGAGTTCCTACTTTTGATATTAATAAACAAATGAGCTTATCCATTTCATATGATAATTATTACAATTTTGAAGCTTCTAAAGTGAAGTAAAATTGAAGATTAGAATAACAGAATTAAGAAAAGGAGATGAAATGCATAAAGATTGTGAAGTTCAGACAAGGGTCTAGAATTAAGAATTTTGTGTAATATAATGAAGTGCTTTGAAAGTAAATTAAGTAACACTAGATTAAAGGATGCTTTCTAAGTCTCTTACATTTTGGACATTTGAAAGAAACTGAATATGAGCTTGCAATAGAGACATTTAGAAAAAAAAAATATAAATTGGTTTTTAATCAAGAAACGGGTATGTTTGTAAATTAATTTTTTAGAATATCTTTCTAAATATATTCCCACAAGTTATTTATTATTTGGGATAATTATCCTCAATATATTTTGACAAAATTTGTATATGTACGTAGTTAATTTTTTTAAGAATAAATAGGAAGTAAGATATTTTGTTGCTTATTTTTTGAGCTTATCCCTTCTTATTCATGATGCGCTAAATCTGGACATAATAACCAAGATGTTTTACCTTGGTAATACATTTTTTGACTTGGTTAGTAGACTTTTAGCTAACTATATGCTTTGATTATTGTTTAACCAATAAAGGAAATATGGTTTTAAAGAAACAATTTCTATGTAACCAAAAACTTTCTTACTATCTTGATAGAATAAGGTAAAGATAAATATCTTAAATTTTACAAAGGAAAATTCTTTGAGGTCTTTTGATTTTTTTATAGAGAAAGATCTTTTTGGGTTTTATCATGTTTTTCTCATATTACTACTAAGTTCCTACTAATATTTTCTTTATCATCAAGTATTTTTATTAAATTATATTTTTCTACTAACCATCGAGTAGAGATAAAAAAAAGTAGAGTTATTAAGTCTATATGCACCTTAAAGAAGTTAATATTAATAGCTTCTAGAGTTAGAAATGTGTTTCAACTTGCAATGAGTTGATGAGTGTTTAAGAGTTTATACATGTAAAGGGTTATACTATAGATTCCTACTTATAGTGATAAATAAGATAAATTGTTAGAATCGTGGATGTATATTACATAAGAGTGGAATATCTCTTAAGTAGAAGAACTATGTAACATCTAATGTCAATTTCTTTATTGCATAATTGATTAATTAAGAAATATTTCTAAACACATATTATTATCAGAAGAACTATGCACTAAGATTTTTCACATTGAAAAAAAATTTCACAGTAGTATCTTCTGAATTTTAAAAATCATTAAAAAGTGTAGGTACTTAATTTATCCCTCTTGATTATCTTGTTACAGCCTGTATGAGGATGTGCTATGTTGTGTGTGTGAATTTAGGTTAAAAAGGAGGCTATTTAAATTTAGGGTTTTTAGTCTCTTTTTCAAGGTTAGTGGCATGTTGGTTTTTTCAATGTTTTTTTTTTGGAAATTATGCTAATCCATAATGTCCGTTAGATATTTTTACAAAATTTGATGTATAGTATGTTAAGGTTTGGAATTTTTTAGAGTATGCTATGGTTTTTAAAATATTTTTGGTTATTTAATTTTGTTAAGGGTATTTTGTTTAGATAAATTATGAAACAATTGGGTTTGATATGAGTAATATATGGATAAGATAAGCTAAATATAGGGGTGTACCACTTGGGTTATTTTGATAAGTAGACTTAAGGATTCTAAGTCTTAATGAGTATTTTGCCATGATAAGGAAATTTTGAGTATGTCACAAGTTGGGAAATTAAGGGCCTAATATCAATATATAATATGTGTGTCTATGTAAATAATTGGTTTTGCATGGATCATTTATCACCATCAATAGTATATATACCTCTTTGGTGCTTAAGATTAAGATTGGTAACCCTAGGGGTATTTTAGTCATTTTATATGTTAAATATTTTAACTATTGTATTTTCACCTTATCTTTGACTTTTTGAATGCTTCCTTGATGTTTTTTGACTTTTGGTCAACTCTTGACTCAATCAACCATTGAATTTTAGTTAATCGTTGTTTTTTATTGATTGTTGACTTTTTGTTAACCCTTAACCCATGTCCTTGAATAACTAGAAGCTAATAGACTTTGAGATCTATATTGTATCAAGTCTTTTATATCATGAATAGTATTGGGCCTTAGTTCCACTTGGATGGTGTTAGGCCTTAGTACCACTTGTTTTAGTGACGGGCTTTGATCCCTTATAGATCAAGTGTATTTATACAATAGATCCTAGTAATGGAATTACTAAGTATTAATGTGGTGGTTAAATGTTGATGTGTGGACCTTGATATGTTGTTCTTAGTACCATTCTGATGTTTTCCTCTTCTTTGATAACAAGTGTCTTACGTGACATTCGGAAAGGCCCTTTTCTCCGCTATAAGAGCCTCAAGTCTTATAGGTGGTATGAATACTTAAGTGATTTCGTGTCTTGTTATTAGAGTTTATGATTATGCTTCAATTGGTTTTACTAGGCCAGTGTATTTGTGCACTAAATACAAAATAATAGTGATGAAGGGGTTTAGTTGAGTCTCCATCATCAAGTTAACTATAATTAGTTAGTTGGTTTCACAACAATGGAATATAATAATTGATAGTTTTGTCATTTACTTTGTATTTTATTATCCTATACATGATTCCTTGTTTCCTTCATTTGATTGCACTTACATGTAATCCATGTTATCATTATGCCATTTTATAATTTATTTCTTTAATTGCATGCAAGCCTTATGTTCAAAATGCTATATCTTTAGGATTTATGTCACTCGATACTTTACCCTACTAGTGTTATCATTTGATGGTCATTGATCATTCCCATGAGTAGTAAATCCTTGTGTTATGCTACAGGTATTTGATGATGATCTTACTAACTTTGACCTTGCTATTGGGGAGTTAATGACTTGGTTTACAAGTAGAGTATTTTACCTAACCAAGGTGAACATGTGTTGTGTATCCCTAGAGCTCTATGTATCTCATTTGGACTCTTTGTCCCTATTTCTTTCACTTTCACTCATATATCTTTTAATGTATTATCCCAAAGTTATTCTCCATACTCTATCCTAATTTTTTATTTATTAAAGGTTTTTACTATTTTAATATATTTCCGCTTGTTTCAATTTATTTGTATTTAACATCTTGCTTTGCATTTGGTTTAAGAAATATATGACCTAACCAAGGTGAACATGTGTTGTGTATCCCTAGAGCTCCATGTATCTCATTTGGACTCTTCATCCATATTTCTTTCACTTTCACTCGTATATATTTTAATGTATTATCCCAAAGTTATTCTCCATACTCTGTTCTTATCTTTTATTTATTAAAGGTTTTCACTATTTTAATATATCTTTGCTTGTTTCAATTTATTTGTATTTAAAATCTTGCTTTGCATTTGGTTTAAGAAATATATGGCCCAAACTTTGACTAAATGTGGTAGTAAGACTCTCTAGTTTATGTTTATAATTTCACTTTAAAAATAAAAATTTCAGTATTAAATTTTGAGGTATTATAATGAAATTAACTACCTATACACTCATATGGTGTCACGTAGAAATGATCACCCCAAGCAATGGTAGTACATTGTAGTAACTACCAAAGTCAATTCCTTTGTCACTTTTGAAGTACACAAGGGGTAGTACACAAAGCTATCTACCAACACCACACATAAGTATTTCAATTAATTCCTTGAGAGTGACACAAAATAAAATGTTATACAGTTCTAACATTCAATGGAAACTAGCTTGTATCAAGCACCACAACGGTTACCCCTCACTCACCAAATCCACATTAACATCAAGTCATTAAGTATCACCACCCTTTAAGAAGATTGTAAAATCCTAATAGAGTAGACATAGAACCTTCACCAGTGAATAATGACAACTAAACATACCACAAATCGAGGAATCTTACCTCATGTCTAAGGTAGCTAACACTACCATTTTCAAAGTCCAGTTCTTACACTTTAGGCATTAACATTCCATTCAAATGATTATAGCTAAAGTGTAACACAAGATCCATACATATAAATAATGGGACAATACCATTTTCTCCTTTAGTTATTATTATTAAAAATTCAACCCTAAGATAAATGGTCAAAGCCAAGTTCAACAATTCACTCTAAGGTTAACTAAAGTTCACTTAAGGTCTTCCTTGTGCCCAATTAATCCAACCTACACATATACTACAACTTATGAGCAAAACACCTTCAGAAAATCCTAATAACCAATTATGTCATAAAAATTCCAAAATAACTTATAAATTTACCAAACCTAAGATAACATTAAAATAATTTACTTTTTAAGCTATTTTAGAAAGTAATCCAAAAAAATGTAAACTCACTTTTTAGAAAGTGAAAAGAAAAAAAAATACCCTTAAGATTTTCTAACTCCATTTTAGGCTATTTTAATGCCAAAATATTTTATAAATTAATATTTGAAAAGATATATAAAATATTAAGAATATTAGATTTGTAAATTCCAAATTATTGTAAAATGGCCACAACACCCTCATACTTTAAAATAACTAATTTTGCACTTAAAACCTTAATTTATACTTATCATAAATGCTCCATTCAATCCACTTCTTATACTTAACTTATTTTTCACTTCAAAGTACACTTTAGTTCTAGAAAATTACATATTATAAGTGAAATGGCAAAAATGCCCTTTACTACTTAAAAACTTTTAATTTTCATAAGAAATTCTAAACCACTTCACATTCTAATAACTTATACATGAAATTTTATCTAAAATTCATGAGGAACAAAATGGTATATTTTTTTTCAAAGGAAATAAATTTGAATGTCCAAAATTTCCTTTTTCAGGGATAACAAATAAAATAGTAAATTTATTTTCAAACCCTTTTGCACCAAATTCACATACAACTACTCTCTCTCTCTCTCTCTCTCTCTCTCTCTCTCTCTCTCTAGCTATTGACTAACCAAGACGGCTCGTGAGATTTTTGGGCTAGGCTTGTTAAACGCTCGGCTTGGCCCACTTATTCAGCTAAATGAGCTTAAAAATTAGGCTCGAGCTCGACGCTCGACTCGATTATTAAATGAGCCAAGCTTTAGCATAATAAATTTAGGTTCGAGCTCGTTTACAATGAAAAAGCTTGTGATATCGGCTTGTTTACCACAAAATCTCCCGAGTAGGTTTGTTAAAATCTCAGCTCGACTCATTAAAAAGCTTGGCTCGTTTCTAAACAAGTCAAGCTCAAGCTTTATTGTTAAGCTCGTTTAGTAAACGAGCTTAGCTCATGCCTACGCCGGTTCGGTTCGGCTCGGCTTGGCTTGTTAACAACCCTATATATATATATATATATATATATATATATAAACATCCAATAAAATTCATAAATATAACATTAAAACAACGAAAAACACATTTAATAGCTCTAGGGCCAAGAGCTATTTATACATACATGCATGTTATTTCATCTACTTTCATGATAGTCATATATACACTTATATACATGAATATATATATATATATATATATATATATATATATATATATATATATATATATATAATACATATTCTATCATCTTGGGTTGTGCAAAAAATAGTCAAAATAGTAGCATGGCCTAACATAGCATATTTTTCACTTATATTACATAATACGTGAGTTATACATATTATCAAGAATACAATGCTCATAAATTAAATAAAATGGTTAACATGGAAGATAATCTTTCTTGCAACAAAAGCCTTAATTATGCTCACACTCAATGGCACACAAATAGGAGTAAGGTTTTTCTACCCCTCCAAGCTAATATAGCATGGGGAAATTTGCTACTTACACCTCTAAACTTTGATATCCTTCTTTAACTTCCAAAATACAAAGTAAAATTTAGCAAAAATCATTATAATAAAAGATTATATGAAGGGAAATTAATAGAAGTTAAAGGAGAACATGAACTACCTTGGTCTTGAAAAAATGAGCTAGAGGACTATGGGGTTCGGCTAAAGAGGAAACAAAATGGACCCTTGCACACTTTTTTTTTTGAAAAAAGAAAAGTGTAGAAATAAGTAAGAATATATGAAGAAAAAAAAAAGGACACAACAATATTGGCATTTGTCTTGGAGGATTTCGCTGAGTATGAGGGTATTTAAGAGATATACATATATGTAAGATAATAGGTGAAAAATGCATCATTAAAATTAAAAGGAGGAGGCAAGGTAGGGGTGGGAAGTTATTGGTATACAATAAGGACTTGGATATTAGGTTTTAGCCACTCATTTTCTCATTTCCAAGAAAGAGGAGAAAGGAAAATAAAATTGCTAAAAGTGTTTATATGCTTAAAACTTTGTTTTAGGCCTTCAAATTGCTCAAAAACATATAATAAAATATGAAATAACTAAAAATCTTATAAAAAAGTGTAGAGTATACATTTATTTCTTTTGAATTATTATTTTTTCAAAAATAATTTTTTTAATAAAGGATATACCATTAGAGAGGCTTTTATTAGGAAAAATACCAAACATACCTAGAGAGTTACAAAAAAAATGTGAGAACTATTAAATTAGTATTATAAACTAAATTGTGAGTTTTCATGAATTAATAATAAGACTTGTTACATAAAATACAATGCTAAATGTGAAATGGAGTTTTTAAAAACTTCCAAAAGAGATAAAAAAAATGTTTGTAATTTCAAAAAGGCTTATTAGTTTAGAATTTTAATTCATATATAAATCAATATATAATTTGAAAATTTTCCATAATAATTTGATGCCTTTTTAATATCAAAACTCACTAAATATAAGTTTTAAGAATACTTTCAAAAGAAATAATAAAAATAGTTAAAATTATACCAAAATTTTCAAATCTATATTTTAAGTGGTTGAGAACTAAAAAAATATTGTTAGAAGAACAATTAACAAGTTTTGAATTGAGAGTGGAAAAACATAAATAATTATTTTGTAAGAAGTGTGTGTTTAGTTGCAAAACAATAAGTTTGTAGTTGAAATCTTTTTGTAAAATAATAAGGCAAATTTTTAAATGAAATAAAAGTGTAGAAGTAAAATATATTTTGTAATAATTCTAAATTAGTTATGGATAGACGAGGCTTAAAATGATAGATAAGACTATGTATATCAACAATGTATACTTTTTTTTTTGAGAAAAACAATCATTAAAGAACTCCATAGTTAAACGTGATTAACTTAGAGCAATTTCAAGATGGGTGTCATCCTAAGAATTCTCCATGGATGCATGCAAGTTGATTAAAAAAAATATGCTAAAAAATTTACATATCAATTTGTAGGGCTAGTCATCAACTCCAAAATGCTAACTATCCGCAACCCTAGTGAGACTGAGGGTGTTACATGTTTATGGTAGAAAATTTTGGGAAAGATTTTAGGGTTAAACTGAAAAAATAATATAAAAATTTCTTTTAAATGAGTAAAATTAAAGTTAAAAAAATAGGCTACTACATTAAGCTTCCTTGTTATAAATGGTATCTAAAAAAATAGGAATGTGTTTTTACAATAATAAAATATTTTTATTTATAATCTTTTGGTCATCCTTTGTATAAATATCCTACTCTATGTTTATATAATATTTGAGATAAGTATCTGAAATATTTTAATGAAAATCTACCTATAATTTTTTCACATAAGATTTTATCCTAAAAGATTACTAAATACATGATTTTTTGGAGTCAGTTTTATTACTTCACATCTAGTTAATTTAGTCAAGTATATCTAAGGTTATAATATATATTTTCTAATGTCAAAATGGAATTTCATGTGGAAAATAATTGCTCTATTATAGTGCACATTTGGTTATACTTTAGTAACTTTAAATTTATTTTCCTATTTAATAATTTTTTTGAAGAAACATTTTGATACACGTCTAAAAATTGTGAATTTTCTTATGTGAGAGAAGGAAAATATTTACAGCCCACTTGTGATTTTAATAGCAAACAACTATTTTTTAAATTTTAGTTTTATTCTAAGAACAATATTGTTGTTGTAGAGTATCTTCTTGAGTTTCCTTCTATCAGACTTTAGTTGAATTGTAATTTTCTTTACTAATCATGGCGTAGAGATCATTTATGTGCTAAAAAGGTTGATTCTATGCACACCTAGATTTAGATGATTTGAGTAGGCTTCTATAGTTTAAAAGTTGATCCAACTTAGAGTTAAAAAAATTGTGGCTTGAGAGCTGAAGACAGAATTGCACTACTTATTTCTACTTATTGTGAAAAATAAGAGAAGTAATTAGGATCATAGATGTATATTATTTATTGAGATAAGTATCTCATATATGGAGGAAAATATCTAGTTTTTTTCTGTAATTTATACACAATTTCACAAAAAAAAAGAAGCTAGACAAGTACCAACTAAGGAACCTGCTTTAATAGAATCATCATGGAATCTTTCCATATAAAAATCAAGCTCTGAACTACTTATAAGGAACTTAAAGTTTAAGAAGTCTTAATTTGTATCATCAAATTTCGAAAAAGTTCAAAAAACAAAAATCAAATAATCAATCCATCCCCACTTGAGTATTTCATAATTTAAACTTCTACACTAACATTTAAAATTAGTATCATAATAAAGAGCTTGCATTTTAGAGAGCTAAAGATGAATGAGCCAAAAAGTGTGTAAGAAGGACACTCAATTGTAAGACCAACCTTTTTCAATGGGTAGTATTATAGTAGGTAGAAAAATTGTATGGAGTATTTCCTATATGTAGTAGAGTACCAAGTGTGGAATGTAGTGTAACTTGGGCCATATAAGATTGAGATCACCAAGGATTACAATATTGTTAAAAAGGTAAAAAAGGATAACATAGAGTATGACATCAAGAAGTTGGAAAAAATATTCTTGTAATAGAAATAATCTATAGCTTTTTTCCAAATGGGCTTAACAAAGTATCAACACACAACACTACTAAGGAAATTAGGGATACCTTAAAGTTTTGTCATAAATGGATTTATGCTTTAAAGTAGTTCAAGACTAATAAGTTGGTTCAAAAGTATAAGTGTTTCAAGATGATATAAACTAAAACTATGAAAGATACGATAACTCATTTATCATGATTAATAAATTAGCATATCTAGATGTTGAATACTCCATATAGAATAAGTAGATAAATTTTACTAGAATTATGCCTATGGAATTCCTATATAAAGTGACCACTAATTAAGAATCCATAGAATTATCTAACTGTTCATTGATAAAAAACCATAGGATCACTAACACCCTATGAGGAGATTATCAAATCTTACCATATAGAGAAACTCTTGTCACTAAAAATGATCAATGAGGGGTTGTATATCTAATTATGATTAAGAAGAGTTTGGCATGGTGATGGGAAATTTATAAATTTCTTTAGAGGGGAAAAAATTAAAAGAAATTAAGTAAAAAAGATAAGGTAAGTGCAATTCCATAATGAAATTATATTTTACTTGTGGAAAGTACTTCAAATGCAAAAAACTAGGATACCAAATCAAAAACTATATTGAACGGGAAGGAGATAAGACTTGAAATAAGAGAGGTCCACAACAAAGAATTATAATAAATTCATATTTTTTTTGGGTTAATGATGAAATTGGAGAGGAAAAAAGTGAAGAACATAAAGAATGATAATGAGGTAAAAAAAATTGAACTTAGATTAAAAGAAAATTCTTGGAAATGTTTAATCAATTGTTATTGAGCTTTATGGAAATCTTTATAGAGAAAAAGGAACTAATTAGTTTGATTGAGGACACCCATTTTAATTTTTATTAAATTGGGAATAATTTTGAGTGTGAGGATAAGAAGATAAATGATAGATTGAATAACACATGATGGATAATCATAGATTATCCAAATCAATGATTGGGTAGATAGAAGTAATTAAAGACCTTTAAGAGAGTCTAATTGATGAAATTGAACTAATCAAGCTTTAAAAGAAAGTGAAAGATCTAATGATGCAGGAGCAAACAATCAATAATTGGCTTTCATAATTATGGAACTAATAATTCTTCATTTGGAAAGTATCTCCCACAAATCTGAAGACCAACGGATGGTTATGTTACTAGAAACGTACCAAACAAGCAACTAAGTGTTTACGTGCATGGCATGCATGGAATGATAACCACATGCAAGGGGAGTTTATTTTCAGAATCGGTAGACCATTAATATTAATATTAGCTAATTAATTAAGTAGTAGAGTTGGATAATAGGTAAAGTAGAAAGTAGCATAAAGTTAGTATAAAGTTAGCATAATATCTTTTAGCTTGGAATCTTGTGAATAATGGTTTTAGTTGGTGGTAGAATGGCTATAAATGGCCATAGAAGGCACTATTATGAATTATTGAAGTTGAATATCAATATTGAAGTTGAATACAAGTGAATTATGTGTGAGTTCAATTCAAGTTAATCGAATTTGTGTGAATGATTTAGCTTGAAAGTTTTAATCTCTTTTTCTATATGAATTAGAGATTAATTTATATCCTTTTCTACTATCCATAACCCATATTTTTCCAGCCATAATTTTCATCAAAACATCACTCTTTTCTTATAACGAACACATGACCAATATTCGATGGCATCTTAGTGATAGTTATAATTTGAATGAAGTTCAAAAGAAGAAATTTCTATCTTAGTTATATTCAAAGGTATTTTTTTACTATTCACAATTAAAAAACTATAATAAGTCATCAAGTAATTACTAAATGCAAACACTAACATTACAGATGTATGAGTAATGTAAAATTGGATCATCTGAATGCACTGAAGAATTATTCTCCTTAGCATATGTTGTATTTTATATAACACTATTTTATTTTAGTTATATAATTAATGAAGTTAAATCCATAACTTGTAATAGAGATATGGAAATAAAAATGAAGAATACTATCATGTATATATTAGGAGAATATAATGATGAATTCTATGGACAACTAACTCAAATCATAAAATTATACTTCTTGTCGTAATGTTAGGTATTTTTATTCAAATGTAATCTATTTGATACCAATCTAATGAAGAAGAAAATTATGTGAACCAAAAATATTAATAGTGTTTATACTAGTACTAAATGGTTCAAGAATTCCTAATATATTCTTAGAACTCAAGTTAAGCATGTATAACATTTAGATGATATGTTCAATGACCCTAATTGGAAAATGTATGGAATTTAGATGATCTCTATAATATATATGTGACAGATAATGTTGACTTAGTTACTATTAACTTTAACATAGAGATTAATTACTTTAACAACTTGAATGTTATATGTCCTAACATTATTTGTAACACCCCAAAATTAACTCTTATTTTTTTTGAAACAAGACTTATAAATTAAAAACCATAAATTCTAGGGATGCTACCGCCACACTTAGTACCAGACCGATTCACTCCTACTGTTCCAATACCAAGTGCTAAGGCTAAGAAAAATTACTCATAACATTATTAAATAATCCAAGTTCATAAATATGGAAATCAAAGTACACATAAATCTTTACATAATTCGAAATACTAGCTATTGTTTTTTAGAGAAGAAAAATAGCAACAATAATAATATTGTTTTTGGAGGCTCAAAAATAATTAAAAGATAACAGGAATAATAATCTTAATGGAAAAACCGGCCACGCCACTCCTAGGACATTGAATCTAGCCCAATCATCACTCGGCCCCACCTAATGTCCCATAGACATCAATGGCATCAAAATAGGCATCTCCTACCTACAACACGTCAGACGGGCCTTCTGCTCGTGGGAATGAGCAGCACCCATGAAATGGGTGATCAGTACGCTACGTACTAAGTAAGGTAACCGAGCACTAAGACCAACACAGAAGTACATAAAATCATGCAGGATAATATTCAAATTACAATTTCAAACCCACACACACACACATATATAAAGTCAAGCAGAGTATTATACAACTTATAAGTGATCAAGCCCACACATAAAGGCCCAAAGAGTCCGAATTAATTATTTAATTAATATTTTATCGGAGGTTGATACATACCATGACTTTTATCAAATCAATGTAAGTACATGAACACCCCACTATTTTAGCCGGTGGGCCGGTCACTTGCAGGACTATAGTCCACACCACTATTTCTGACCAGTGGATCGGTCTGGTTCCTGCTCACATGATGTTCTACTGTAAGTAATTAGTATCTTTTAAGTGCCTTAGCAATTCTGGTTTGTATTTATTGAGCTCGAGGTCACCCCACTAATATTGCTAGTGGGCTGGTCACTTGCGGGACAATATTCCACACCACTATATTTTGCTGGTGGATCGATCACTTATAGGAAAATAGTCTATACCACTATTTTTTATCAGTGGATCGGTCTGGACCCGACTCAATAGTCTTTCACTTTAAATGATTAGTGTCTTAAGTATTTTATTCAAAAGATTTCGCCTAGACATGCATTACCAACTCCTACTGTTCTTATCTTCCAAACCCTAGTTGACCACACCAAACCATGGTAACCATAACAACCCTAACTCCCATACAACCATAACTCCCATGTAACCATTAACTCCTATGAAATCATTAATTCCCATGTAACCATTAACTCCCAACATGCAAACCCTCATGCCACCATGCAAAACCCTAACGCCACCATGCAAAACCCTAACGCCACCATGCAAACCTTATTACCACAATGCGAAACCCTAATGCCACCATGCAAACCCTAATACCTTTGTGCAAACCCTAATACCACTATGCAAAACCCTAACACTATGCAACCCACATCTCCATGCAAAATCCTAACACCATACAACCCACAACTCCATGCAAAACCCTAACACCACATTATTACGCTCCCCATCATTATTTTACCACCCAATCATGCATGTCTTATGGGCCACATCATACCATAATAATAACACACCCATACACATAATACACATTCCACAAATTAATGTACGATATTACCTCAACTCCATATAATGTTGCAAATATAACAGTTATACAAGTCCACATAAAATACATTATAATTCACATCACATGGCATGCATGGCATATCAAAACACATAATACACAAGCGGCCTTAGTACTCCCTTACCTAAAATGTCACCGGTCTTGGAGCACGTTCCTATACCTCTTGAAAGCTTTGACTGGGTTCACCTATTATGAGAGAAAAACTAGAATTAAGTTCCCTCCTAAAAATACTATTATTTACTAACTTACCCTAAGACTAGGTTTTTAATTAAATCAATACTATACTAATAATAACTATACAAAATACCACTAAAAATACTAATAATATTATTAATATAATTTAAAACAGATGGTGATATAAGGGTTTCTACCCTTCACCAAAATAATGCTAATAATAATAATAATAATAATAATTTAATATTATTATTATTATTATTATTATTATTATTATTATTAACTTAAGCCTAAATAAAACAAGGTAGGTTTTTGACCCTACCCCCAAATAATGAAAGCACTATTCCATAATAGTAATAATAATATTAATAACATATATTACTTATAATAATATTAAAAATAATGAAGATAATAATAATAATAATAATACTAATAATAATAATAATATTTATAATAGTAAAATAGTAATAATGATAATAACTTACAAGTATTCGAATCATTAACCTAAAATAGGGCTTTAGCCCTCCTTAGATAATTAATAATAATAATAATAACATTAATAATAATAATGATAATAATAAAACTTTTAATAATTCAATTAATACCTAAAATTCGAAACTAACACTTTAAATATTTTATTCGTACTCTCGACCCTGCCAAGAAAATATGACATCAATATTACATCCAATAATAATAAGAATAATAATTGAATAAATATAGAAATTTGAAATAAAAATAGAATAAATTTAAATAAATAGGAAGGAAGAGTTGAGAGAGTCTAGGGTTTCACCTTGAGTCGGCGGAGATGGGTGGCACCGGCGGTGGCTGGAAAAGAAGGTAAAAAAGGGGAAAAGTTGGGATTTAAGAAGAATAGGTGGAGAATAAGGGTGGTGGTTGAGGTGCTAGTGGTAGCCTAGGTTGAGAGGAGTAAAATGAGGGTGATGGCAAAGCAAGAGGCGGCGGCGCACGGCAGCAGAGGTGGCCGCCGAAAGGAAGAGGTGAAGAAAAAGAGGGGAGGAGAAGGAGAAAGGAGAAAATAAGGTTCTGGCTAGGTGGAAGAGGATTAGTAGAAACTTTTGGGTGGTGCAGAAGGTAGTAGAAGTGGCGAATGTGGTGGCGGACGGTGGTTCGAAGGTTGTGGGGGTAAAAATTTTAGTTTGATGGATAGGGAACTTGGCACAGTTGTGATGGCTCGTGCGAGAAGAATCGAGGGAGATGGGTAGCTCAGTTAACTAGAGGGCGGTGCAAGGAAGATTTTGGTAGGCAGAGGTGGCAACAAAGTTGGCTGACGGCGGAGGAAGAGTCATCTAAAGTCGCGGTGGGGCATAGGGTAGGATCTTAGGGTTGCAGGGAAAATTTTTTGAAGGCAACCAATCAAGGGGTATTTATAGTGTTTAGAGGGAATGGTAGGGTTCTGGAAGTCGGCAAGAGGGCATTGCATTTAGGGTTTGGGATAGTCGGCGGCGTTAACCGGCCGACACGATTTTTGGTCGTGTTCAACCTTTCGTAAAGAAAAAGGGAGACTTCGAGCGGGAGAAAAGGAAAACAGAATAGACCATGTTGAACTACGAGTCAAGGGGAAGAGAAAGAGAGAGGAAATGGCCGGTCAAGTCACGTGTGGCCGACGATGCCATTTTCCGAGCTTTGAAGGTGCAGGTTGATGGAATAGGAGGAAGGAGGAAGAAGGAAGTGAATTGGGAAGCCGGAGGAAAAAGAAAGAAAAGATAAGGAAGAAGAACTGGGCCGGTCGGCAATGGTTATAAAGATTTAAATGAAACGCCGCATTCCAGGGAAAGAATCCATGACACGCAGCGTTTGGCTGCCACAGGAAGGAAGAAAAGAAACGGTGCTAGGACTCGGGAGAAGGAAAGGAAAGGAGAAGTTTTGGGTCGTGCCACAGGCCCAAATCGGCGAGAAAAAGAAAAAGAAAGAAAGGAAAATAAAAAGAAAGAAAAAGGAAAAAGGGAAAGGAAAATTTTGAGTAGGTTGGGGTCAAATAAATCACTTAGAATATTTTGGGCATTTAAAATATAAATATTTAAATAAAATATTATTAAATTTCCTTTTTAGGCTAATTTAGGGTTTTTAAAAGATTTTTCCTAAATTCCTTTTTCATTAGCAAAAAGCCCAATTTTTTATATAAAATATTTATAAATTTATTATTAATTTACCTTAAATAAATCCTTCCCATTTCAAATAAAATAAATAATTAAATGAATTCCCTAATATATCCTGATTTAATTATATTTCTTAAAATAAATATTTTTGGGGCATTTTACTATTAGTGTTAAGGTCCAATATAGTGATCAAGAGGACATTCAAGACTTAATGATGCAGACTTGGACCAAGAATTTTTGGATGAGGATAGTGGAGGAGAATTTTCAAATAAAGATAGTATTTTTGGTTTAGATTAGTAATTGTGTAATCTGGTAGTATTTTTTGTACGTAATTTGAACCTAATCATAGAATCACCATATTATTTGTATTTTATAACTCTTTTGAGTATGACTAATAGTTATGAAGGTCGTGTGATGTGGATAAGAAAGTATACATTATAGGGTAAGAAATGCCACAACACAAGGTATAAGCATACATCGTCATATAAGAAATAAAAAGTGATTAGAGTATTATTCCTATAAGGACTTTGTTATACTACACTACTAGGGTATGGAATATTGTATGGTAAAAATGAGTAAAAAATAGTGAACATGGTGACCTATGCTACAAACATAATAATCCTGTAAACAAATAAAAGCAAGATAACATAAATGTTAAGAGCTAGAAAATGTAAGCTAAGTTGATACGGTAGGAAGATATCCTGATTAAAGAATGTGGGGAGAGACAACTTATAATCCCTAACTCTATAGCATGTCACGTCCTATAGGATATCAATACTCCTCTACTCACCATCACAATACATGGGCTCTAGCAATGTCACATAGTGAGCTTCCTAATGTTAATGCTAAGGTCTAAACACATCTTTATGTTGACCTTAACACCATTTTGACATGATCCACCCAACTTATCTCTCTTGTACTTCATAGGGTTGTGTAAGTGCTAAACGTGGCTAACAGTCAACATATATGAACATGCAAAACATCAAAATGAAATACCTATATCAAAATGAACAATGCTACAATGTTTACAATATTGCAACATATGGATCAAATCAATCATCCTATTATATGGAATTAACTCATGTTTATTTCCATGCTATAATAATAGAGCATAAAGATAAGTTGAGAAAAGAAAAGGATACAAATAAAAGGGGAAAATGCACCCTCCAAGGCTATTGTTGTTGTTGTCAGGGTGAGTGAAATTCTTTCTTCTTTGCACTTCATCTTCAACCTTAAAGATTCAATGTTCATGGATGATTATGTTTTTATCTAGTTATGTTTTTCTATGCTTTTCTTATGATAGAGATATTTTGGTCTCATAAGAATTTTAATTTGCTAATCTCATCCTTTTTACATAGGATTTAAGGTAAAGGATAAGTGGGACCATAGGTTAGATGGTAATTTGCTCAAAATTTTAGGTCTAGAATTTGGGATCACTAGGAGACAAAAGGAATCTTCAATTTTGGAATTTTATAGAATGATTAAGATTGTGGTATGTGATTCTGATCTATCATAGGTTCATCCACTATATAGGGTCCTTCACCTTATAATCGCCTTAAAGGGTCATTTCACCCTATGACATCCTCTATGACTCTTCAATAGTAGTTGATTTGCTACTAATTTTGTCATATGAAATGACTCAAGCTTCAACCATAAGGTAGCTTTATCTAGTGCAGAGACTATTATTCATTCTCAGAGGTTATTTGCGAGTTCTAATTCTACCGAGTGGTGTGCATCTATAAAGGAAGAGATAGAGTCCTTATTAAGAACCAAACATGGAACCTTGTGAAGGCACATAAAAAGAAGAATATTGTTGATAGAAAGTGGGTGTATAAGTTCAAATAGAGAGCTCCAAGGGTTTAGATACCAATGTACAAGGCTTGTATAGTTGCACGTGGATTCAGTCACATTCCAGGCATAGTCTATAACAAGGTATTTTCTCTTGTGGTTAGACATAATTATATCCGTATGTTACTTGCACTTGTATCTATATGTGATATAGAGTTGGAACACTTGGATGTTAAAACTATATTTTTTTATGGTGAGATCGAGGAGGAGATTTACATGCAATAGCCTAATGTGTTTTTTGTTGAGGGAATGCATGATCATGTGTACCTATTGAAGAGGTCATTATATGGTCTGAATTTGACTCCTAGACAGTGGTATAAAAGATTTTATATATTTATGCTTGAGTATGGTTTTTCTAGGAGTGAGGATGATGGATGTGTGTGCTTAAAAGAGATGGAGGGAGGCTCTCTTGTGTATCTTTTGTTATATATCGATAACATGCTTGTTACAAGAAAAGATATGTCTAATTTTGAAAAGGTGAATATAATGCTGAAGAATGAGTTTGAGATGTAGGATCTTTGAGTTGCAAATATGATCCTTGGCATGGAGGTCATAAGAGACCATGAGCGGAAGCTTTTTTTTACTTTTTACAAGAGTCCTATGTGAACAAGTTGCTAGAGAGGTTTCATATGATAAATTTCAAAAAGGCGAGTATGAAATGCCCCGAAAATTTATAATTTTAAAAATTACATTTAAATGATGTTTTATTATGAAAATTAATTAAATAAATTATTTTTATTAAAATAAAAGGAAATTAATTAGGGAAAATCAAGAAGAAATTTATAAGTATTTTAATTAGGAGAAATTTGGGTATTTTAGCTAATTAAGGATTTTATTTTGGAAATTAATTAAATAAATTATTTTATTTAAGATAAGAAGGAAAAAATAGTTCCAAATTAATATGAATTTTATAAATAATTTAATTGAAGAAAATTAGGGTGTTTTGCTAATTAAAATGGAATTTATGGAAAATCTTTTAAAAATCCTAATTTAGCCTAAAAAGGGATTTAAATATTATTATTTTTAAATATTCCAAATATCCCAATTAATTTAATTAACCTAACCCATTATTTTCCCTTTTTCTCTTCTTCCTTTTTCCTTTTCTTTCTTCCTTTTTTCTTTCTTTTTCTTTCTTCTCCTTTTCTTTTACTTTTTCCCCTCCCCTGAATTGGGCCTGTCACCACCGGCCCAAATCCTTCTTTCCCTCCTTCATCGCGAGCCGTTTCCTTCTCGCGGCCCATACTCTCTTCATTTAACTCCACGCTGCGTTTTGGTTCTTTTCACCTTGGAGCGCCGTGTTTTATTAAATCCTCCCCCTCCTCGCACCTGACCACCCGGTCCGCTGTTCTTTTCCTTTCTTTCTTTCTTCCCCAACCCGCCGGTCCGCCCCCACCTTTCTTTCTTCTTCTTCCGTCCTCCTTCCGTCGAAGCCGACCTGCACCATTTTCGCCGCCCTTATGCGCTGGTTTTTCGCCGTCGTTGATCGGCCGTTTCGCTCCTCTCTCTCCCTTGCTGACTCTTTGAACTTTTCATCCAACTAACTCTCCCTCTCCTCGCACATTTCTCTCTCTCCCAACCAGTCAACCACCCTGCCTCGTCCCTAAGATTCCGCCGGCCAAACAACGCCGTCGGTGAGCCCGAACCAACCTGCCTTATCCTCTCACCGATCTGCATAACCCTAAACTCTCTTCTAAAGTCTATAAATACCCTCATAGTAGCCCTGTATCAAGCCTTTGATCTCCTACCCAGAATCCTCCCTTGTGTACCGCCTCCATTTCAGACTCCAGCCCCACAGTCGTCGGCCAACCACGCCACCAACTCCACCTACCTAAGCCTTCCCTGCATCACCCTCTAGCTAACCAAACCACCCATTCCCCTTGATTCTTCTTGCACAAGCCATCCCGGTTGTGCAAAGTATCCTCCCCGATCAACTCTCTCTTCAACCTCCGCCACCCTTAGCCACCTCTTCTGCCGCTGCCGCCACTTCTTTCACCTCCCATTCTATTCTACAAACCCTATTCTACCTTCCTCTACCTTTATTTTCCTCTCCCTCCCTCTCCTTCTCTCTTTCTCTTCTTCTCCTCCATTCGGCCGCCGCCGCCGTGCGCCACCACCCTCATTTTGTTCCTCTCCTTCTAGGAAACCATAATCACCCCATCTCCCACCTTCATTCTCCCTATTTTGTTCCCAGCTTTTAACTTTTACCCTTTTCTTCTCTTTTTCTGACCACCGCCGCTACCACCGTGCACCACCGCCGGTGCCGCCCATCTCCACCAGCCTAAGGTTGAACCCTAAACCCTCTCAACCCTTTTCCCTATTTTTACAAGCCTTAATTTATTTTATTTCATTTATTTGAATATAAATACTATTATTATTATTATTTCCATTATTAATATGTATTATTATTAGTAGTAGTATTAATGATTTTATTATTATTTCTATTAAGGGTCGAAGCCCTATTATATTTTTAATTTGATTTTATTATTATTATTATTATTGTTGTTGTTGTTGTTATCTTTATTATTAATATTAATATGCTATTATTATAATTATAATAATAATAATAATTATTATTATTATTATTATTGCTATTTCAAAATTATTATTATTATTATTATTGTCATAACTATTTTACTATTAGTTTTGCTATTATTATTATTTTTTTATGCGATTAGTATTGTGCCTATTTTGAATTATAGTAGTAGTATTGTAGATATCAAGTCTTATTATTATTAATATTATTAATATTTTATCAATAGCATTTATTTTTCTTATTAGTGTTATTTTGTATATTATTATTATTTAATAAGTTTATTATTTTTCAATGTAGGGTAGAAACCCTACTTCATTTTATCTTCAAATATTATCCTTACTATTATTACTATTTTATTATTATTATTATTATTATTATTATTATTATTATTATTATTATTATTATTGTTACTAAATTTTGTTATTTATTTTACTAATGTTATTATTAGTATTATTTTGGTAAAGGGGTCGAAGCCCTTATTTCACTATGTTTTTGAGTAATGCCCTTTTTATTATTATTGTTACTATTTTTATTATTCTTGTTAATATTAATATTGATATTATTTTTGGTATTTTTGCTATTATTATTTTAGTAGTTTATCAAAAGCCTAGTCTTAGAATAAGTTAGTAATTAATAGTATTTTTGGTAGGAGGGAATCTAATTCTAGTTTTTCCCTCATAATAGGTGAGACCAGTCAAAGCCCTAAGGAGGAATAGGAGCGTGCTCTAAGACTGGTGTCGTTTTAGGTAAGGGAGTTACTAAGGCCTTTTATGTGTTAATGTGCATTGTATGCCTTGTATGTTATCCATCCTATGTTATTATTATAATTATTTCATATATGGTAAGACGTGGAGTTCAAGCATGTTCGTGTGTTGTTATATGGCATGTGTATTATGTATATGTGATGATATGTGTTGTGACCCTGTAAGACATGCATGTGAGGATGTTGATGTGGTTTGTGTGGGAGAAAGGATGAAAAAGGAGGATGGGGAAAGAAGTTGACCAAGGGATGTGAGTTGACCCAAGTATTTTTAATGATCCATAAGGGGAAGAGTAAAATGGGTAATTTATGGTTTGTATGGGAGAATCTAATTTATGGTTTTGTATGGGAGGATCTAATGTAGGGTTTTGTATGGATGAATCTTTGGTTTTCTATGGTTGGAATTTAGGGTTTGATATGGATGAATCTTTAGTTTTATATGGTTTGAATTTAGGATTTGGTATGGATGAATCTTTGAGTTTTATATGGTTAGAATTTAGGGTTTGGTATGGATGAATCTTTTGTTTTATATGGTTAGAATTTAGGGTTTGGTATGGATAAATCTTTGGTTTTATATGGTTTGAATTTAGGATAAATCTTTGGTTTTGTATGGATTGAATTTAGGTTTTGGTATGGATGACTCTTTGGTTTTATATAGGGTTTGGTATGGATGAATCTTTGGTTTTGTGTGGATTGAATTTAGGTTTTGTATGGAGGAATCTTGGGTTTTTCATGAAAGAATTTAGGGTTTTGCCTAGTTGATTCTAAGGTTTTACATGGGAGCTTAGGGTTTGCATGAAAAGTTCAAAAGGTTGCATGGGGTGTGTAAAGTCTGCATTGGAGTGAAATTTATGTATGGAACGTTGATTTGGGATGTGAGGAAGGTAATGTAAGCATTGTTGGGTGTTTGAACACTTTGGATGGAAAATAGTATGTGAAGCAATATAAGGGTACATAGGAGACAAAGCTAGGGTTTTTGTGGACAATTAGGGTTTGGTGTGGCTGCTTAGAGTTTTTGTGGTATCATGTGTTTGTGGTGATTAAGTATAATTATGAGGATGGTATTTATGATTTGTGATGTGTGAAGTGTAAAGGGAGTGATTCATGCATGTTTAGGGTGAAAGCCTTTGAATAAGATACTTAAGACATTAATCATGTAAAGTGAAAGATTGTTGAGCCGGGCCCAGACCAGTCCACCGGCGAATAATAGTGGTTAGGGCATGATGTCCTATGTGTTTTCGGTCCACCGGCTATAATAGTGGTCAGGCTTTGTACCTGTGCATTTTAAGTCCACCGGCTATAATAGTGGGGGATTCTGTGCTAAAAAAAACCAAACATATTTATGCCAAGACATGGGAAATACACTAATTACTTATAGTGGAACACCATGCGAGAAGGGGTCAGGCCGGTCCACCGACGAATAATAGTGGTCAGGAGCTTTATGCACTGTGCGTTTTCGGTCCATCGACTATAATAGTGGTCAGGAGCTTTATGCCCTTTGTGTTTCTAGTCCACCGGCTATAATAGTGGGGTTCCCATACTCACGTGGATTTGATAAAAAGCATGGTGTGAATCGACTTCTTATCAGAGATTAATTAAGTAATTGAATCAGATTATATATGGGCCATTGTACTTTTACTTGAATGGTCATATGCATTTATGTTATCATGTTGGTCTTATGCTCTATTATTATTCTACATTATTTATGTGTTGGCCTTAGTGCTCGGTTACCTTACTAGTACGCAGCGTACTGATCACCCTTTTCATGGGTGTTGCTCATTCCCACGAGTAGTTGGCCCTTCTGACTTTGTGCAGGAGGGCAAGACATCCGACGGGGCTGAGTGTTGAGCGTGTTTTGGCTCAAGGTTCGAGAGTGTCGTGGTCGTATTCACTCTTTATGCAATTTAATTCCTTTTGTTATTTCTTCTGTATCCGATTGATCCCTTTTGATTTATTACCTTGTATTGAGTATTTTAAATGAATATTTTATTGGTTGTAAGCTCATTTTCTTTTGGATATGAATTATAATTCTTTATGTGTACTCTGATTTTTTATGTATGATTCTTTCTATTTCTTTTATGAACTCTTGGTTTGAATTTAATGTCAATATTTTCTTTAGCCTTAGCACTTGGTACTGGAACGGTCGGAGAGAACCGGTCTGGTGCTAAGTGTGGCGGTAACATCCCCAGAATTCACATGTTTTAATTTAAATTCTTCCGCTTAAAAAAATAGTGAATTTTGGGGTGTTACAGAGTACTCTATTGGCTACTCACTTCATATTTTTAGCTTTAGATTGTCCCATACACAAAGACGAAGAGGAGTTTATGGCTACTATTCCATATTTGAATGTTTTTTGATGTATCATGTACGCAATGTTGTGTACTTGGCCTGCTATGGATCAAGATTTTAATGTGGTGAGTCGATATATGGCAAATTTGTGGAAGGCACAATGGCAAACAATGACGTGGATTCTAAGGTACATGAAGGATACCACATCAACTTGTATAGAGTATAGGAGACTAGCTGATTTGCTGTTAGTGTTTGTGGACTCTAATTTTAGTGGAGACCTTGATAAAAGGAAGTCTACCAGTGGATATGTTGTTACCTTAGTGGTTCAGCTATTAGCTGGAGGTTTTCCTTGTAGGAGGTGATGGCTTTATCCACTACTAAGGTAGAGTATATGGCTATGATAGAGGCTTTTGTACCTATATCTTGTTTGTTTTAAGTTTTTATCTTTTGGTTTGAGTTTGTGTGTCAAATATACAAGATTTTGGTGTGATTTTTATATTTTATTTTTAGCTTATATTTTCGTAGAGAATTAGATTTGAGGAGTTTCAAGTCATGTATTAAAATTTAGCCATGAAAAACATTAAAGGGAACATGCAATTAAAATATTCGAGTTTGATTCTTTAATCGATTCTTTACGGGAGTTTGTTCTTGAGTTGTATTTTTGTGTGATTAACAAGTCAATTTCCTCTACTCAACTTTTGTGTGATTTGAGTGAGTTAGTTTTTGTTTAGTTTATCTCATTCATATCCCATAAAATCAATCACCAATTCATTCATATGCATACACAAATTCATCTTCAACATTTTCACCTTTGTTCTCTTGAAACCCTAACCTTAACCCCCCATCCATAGCAAAGTTTTTTGATATCTTAATTACCTCTATTAAAAAAATATTTCTATTCCATAATCACCATTAAGAACCCTTCAATTCATTCCTGTAATCATCCATCATAATCGATACATTCAAACCCCAACAATATATTATTTCAATCAAACCCTAACCCTAATACCCTCTTCTTTACCAAACTTTTCCCCGCCATTAATTACCCCTTAAACCATGAATTAACCTACCATAATTATCCTAATCACTTTATATAAATTCTTCATTAAAAATCTTAGCCAATTGTGTATCAAAACCCTCATAAAACTCATAAAACCCTAGCCTTCTTATTCATCCAATCCTTTTTTCTTATTTTGATTTAATTCTTGAATGGCTTGTGTAAATTACTCTTTTTTTGTTTGTGCTTACAACCCACATCACATGGAATCTAATGATCGTGATGATGATTTAGGAAGAAAGGTAAAGAAAATATATGAAAATTTTAGATAAAGAAAGTATTTGCTATGTATATATTAACGTAATCATTTCTCATGTATGAGTGCATCTGCAAATAGTAATTTTAGAATGAAGGTCATGGTAGAGATATTGTTAAACCCATGAGTAATAAATATGCCAAGAAAAACAATGACTCAAAATAGTTGATCAAACCCACTAGGAGGCTTGATGTCATGGATTTATTTATTAATTTTCTTTCTTATAATTGAACAACGTTGTGTTAAAATGTATGTCTATTTCTATATATTTTTGGAATTCTCTTATTTAATATATCAAAGAAAATTGATTGACCTTATAAGTAATCAGTTGATGCAAATATCATATAATATTAATGTAAAGTTATTGATGTCATGAGTGATTGATTGATTGATTTAGTACAAAATTATTATTTTTGAGTTATGATATACACTAGTAGTGATTGTTCACTAGTTAGGAATATATGCAAGTTTTTATGTGCATGAAATTATGTATGCTACAGGTAGCATGTACAGTTTTAGTAATAAAAAGGGGCTATAGATAGTGCTTTTGTGTCATAATAGGTGTCTATACCTTAGTGGGAATCATTAGGAGGTAATAAAAAAAATTAGAGGACATGTTATATGATGGTTGTAGGTTTAAATTGTCATCTATAGTGGACCATAAATGGTGGCTTTAGCCTACGACCTTTGTTTATGTCATTGGAGACCAAAAAATTTGAGGAAGAATTAGACAATAGTTGTCAGCTAAAACAATCATATATAGTGGACTATAGGCGACAGTTTTAACTACAAATTTATGTCTAATCTCTCCCATAGCACACATTTTTTCTTTTCTATTTTGTTATAGGAAGTTGTGTTTTGAATCGACATTTGGAGTATAGAAAGATATAAGCCTACACAAGGATTATTTATCTCCATGTTTTCCTTTTTTCCACTATCATTTTAAACTATTTTTGTACCAGTGTTCGAGGGAGGGTTCCAACCATTATTCTATTGCTTGAATGAGTTAAACTCATGCTCATTTAGTGCAAGACCAACAACGGAAATAAAAAATGGGGGAACAAACATTAGCATTCAATAAATGTTTACATCAATGATAAGTGTTATTTGAACACTAAGAGCAAGAACTACAATGGATTAAAGCATTTTTATGTCTCAATTCAATCTAGTTCATCCACCTTCAACATCAAAATCCTAAAGAAAATAAAAATGATCTTGATGATAGTTAGATTTTAGTATCTTAGACAACTAATATTATGTTTTTTATCTACATTTGTCTTCTAATGAATTTCATATTCAAATTGTTATTTACATTAATAAATATCTTTGATTATTATTTTTTTATTGCATATAATATATGATCATTATATATATTATATACTTTAAAATTTTCAAAAGTAAAATCCTCATAAAAATAGTTCTTAAGAAAAGTACAAATTCTTTTTTTTAAATATAAAAATTTTCAATCTACATCATTAGTTTTAGACTTATTACCAATGACTATGTTGTCAGTAATAATTAAATATCAAAATATATTCGTATCAATTGGAAAGTACATTTCATCAATGATAGACATAATTCCAGCAGCGGAAAAACTATTTTAAGTAGGCTTATCATCAACCCGATTATACCACTTATTTATTGACAATGACTTGTCATCAATAACCATTATTATCGATACTTTTTATCATCAGTATATTCCTTCATTCCAATAGTATCTTTTTTGTACATGTTTTTGATAAATATCCAACTCTATTTTTATATTAATATAAGATAATTATCTATAAGAACCTACTAATTATATTGAGAATAATATTTTTGAATGATTTTATTGAAAATTTACAAGTGTGAGTTTGGGGGATAGTTTTACCATTTTGTGTTCAAATTCATTAGCTGATTTAGTCAAGTAAACTTGAGATTATAACATATAGTTTATTATGTAAAAATGGGATTTCACATGATAAATAATAGATATGTTATCATGTACATCTAGTTGTACTTTGTAAAATTATTTTTTATCTAATCAAAGTCCAAAGAATCAATATGATAGACTTCTGAAAACTGTGAGTTCATGTTTTGTGAGAAAAATAAAAGATTAAGAGCTCATGTATAATGAGATTTTTTTTGTGCTAATATGGTATTACTACTATTGAGTTTCTTCCTGATTTTCATGTTATAAATATTTAATTGAGTTGTAATTTTATTTACTAATCATGTAGTAAATATCACTTGGTAGACTTAAGAGATTGATTTTGTGTGCATCTATAGTTAGCTTATTTGAGTAGGCTTCTAGAGTTAAAAGTGTGTTCCAATTCTCAGTTGAATTGAAGTGTGGTTTGAGAGCTCAACACACAGTAGTACTATATGTTTCTTCTTATTATGAGAAATAGGAAGGATATTTACAAACATGGATGCATGATATTAATTCAGGCGAGCATCTCACAAATAGAGGAATCCCATAACTCTAGGTGTTATCTCTTTCATTTCTACAAAATCTCACAAGAAATTATTCATAGAAACAAAAGGAATTCACTTCAATATATAAAATAAAATTCAAACTTTACAAATCAAACTCTAAACTACCTACTAAAAGTTCAGTGCTTGAGTTTCCATATACACAACAAGGAATTTTACTTGTATATTCAAGATTTGATAAAGCTAACAAATTTCGAATGCTTAATTTCCCCCCTCATTCCTAAATATTTTGCCCACTAAATTGTTGTACTATCCCTTCCAAATCTAAAAGATGTAAAATTGATCTTTAAATTTCAATTAAAACTAGTTTGTCATTTGAGTGATGCATGAGCTATATTTTATAAATTATAATTTGAAACTTTATAATATAAAAATATTTTTGTTCATTGGTGGGAAAAAATATGCATTTAAAAGGTTGAAGAAATATTGGTGAAAGAACGATCGTGATTGGAAAAATATATATTTCCATTTATAAGGTATCAAAAATAGCCTAATGTTACAAATTTGGTCAACGCCTTCTCATTGACATACTTTAACCACTAAATTTTTAACCGATATATTTTATATGAAGTTATATTAATGTTTAACTTAATTTAGCACATGTTATCGAAATAATATATATTTTAGAGGTAAAATATAATATCAAATCTAATTTTACCTTAATCCAAACATTTTGTACTAAATATGCTAGTAATGGATTTTCATAAAAAATATTGCAATTTTATGCTTAGGCTATGTATACAAAATTATGAATAAAATATTCTTCTGTAATGTATAGTGGTTAATCATGTATGTATATGGTTCACATAAGTTAAATATTGATTTAATACAAATGACTATGGAAATTATATTAGAATTTGAAAATAAACCATATTGTAAAGTCTAAGTTTCAAAATTGTAAACCTTATAATTGACTGATGAGATGTATAGATAAAATAATCTAGCATAACTTCATGATTGCAAGTCCTTTTGATTTATTTTTAATATTTATACTCTTCAAGATTCTTACTTTTGGAAGTAATAAAATCATTTTACTTGCCAAAAAAAAACATCTTGTAAAATATGTTATATGATCATGCAAAATATATGTATGAGCACATTATACATATCCCCACATTAATTAAGAGTTACCTTTAAGTTTTACATTCAAGAACGTTATTGAAGGTTAGATATACATTCCATCATAATTGAGCATGGCTTTCCAAGATTTATCTATAAAATTTTCAATAAAAATAATAATACCAACTAAATGTGAAATCAAAATGCATCATAGAATTATAAACACTTCGATCATTGTAGATGTCCTTGTTTTTTTATAGTTTATTTTCCCCTTGATAAGAATGATATGTGGTGTAATTTTTATGTCCTGATAGCACCATTTGTTTTTGAATTATAACTTGCCTACTTTTTGATATATAATAGGAGATACGGTTCAAATACATAAAGTTGAAATTGTAATGAAATAAAGAATTTGTAATGAGAGAAAGAAGGGTACTCTTCAAATTAATTTTGTTTGATGGTTTAATGGACTAAGCCTCTCTTTAATCTTATTTGCCTCATGACATTTAAACGCCTCCTGAAATGCTTCATCAGTCCAGCACTTCTAAAATTATTCCAGCTTATTTATGACTTATCCACATAATCCTGTGGTAACGTTGTTTTTGTAACATTGGCTAATGACCAAAAAAGGGATACGTTTTACTCTAATGCTTGGACTACTACAAATAAATTATCATTTGATATAATCCATAAAGTCCCAAAACCTACGTATGCTACGAAGGTAGGGTTGCGTTTTTCTAGCCACTAAAGACAGCCATCGAAATTCTTACATGAGATTTTTTATGTATTCTTTTATGTATTGAAATAAATTATCACCTTTATAGTATTCTTTTATGTATTCATATTTAACACTAAATTCTTCTAGTTAGTATTTAATTAGTTCAAGCTTCCCTAATTTTCAGTACATGAGATTTTTGTCTTCAAAATTAATTAATGCAATCAATACATAAGATTTTTGTCATATTATTGTGCATGTCGAAGGTGACCGATTTTATAGCTATATATATGTTTTAGCGAGAAATATAGGTGATAGGTGTGATATATATAAATGTATATATATGAATCTGATGCCAAAGGATACACAATGAGCGACTCAATGATTGAAAGCTCGTATTCCTGTTGAAAGCAACAGAATCAGGTTCTATTACTGTCAAAATGAAAGAATATCAATAAGTAAGAATATCATTAAGTATATGCCATGTACGATCATAAACGCTAAACAAACCAACAAAACCTTATAGTACTGGTACATCGATCCTAAGTCAAAAGTTTATAATCTTAGCTTAGCCAATTATTGGTGCTTAAGAATCAACAACCAACTACTTTTGATGCATGTTAGATAGAATAGAGCCTTTCTTTAACCCTCTAGACACGAACTCTGACGATTTTTTATATATAAATTGCATCGTCAGGGTTTTCCTTCGGCCTTATCGCCTAACGGGCCCTCCCTTGCTTACTTGCTCGTCGTTTCGTTGTCTTGATCGATGAGGTGCAACTGATCTAGAGTCTTCTGATATTATGATATAGTAACCGCTTCTTAATGTTGTGCCTAGCTGCCAAAGTTGGTACGATTGTGATGTTTATCATGAAATTCGGTGAAATATTCGTATAATTGACCAGATATTTGCAAATCAGCAAAAACTACTAATGATAAAAAGAAAAAAAAAACTGAGGGTTTATCTACTAGAAAAAGAACTAATGGTTGAGGAAGTAAAATAAAGAAATTGGGGTCTAAGTCTAAATGATATAATTCCAATGTTACTTGTTACAGTAAGAAATTTGGAACTAATTTTTTTATTATGATAAATTAAAAAATTAAAAAAGATAGAGAAGAGAAAGGAAAACTACCTCAAAATCCTATTGGTGAAGCCAATGTTTTTTTTTTATATTGATTCTAACTATGATATGTTACTTGTTACTCTAAAGACTATTTATTTTTTACAAAACTATATTGTATATAACCATGTATGTGTTTGTTTGTATAATCTGAAATGATGATATTTATTTTAAGTAAATTTTATACTTTTTAATTATTATTTTGATTAAATATTTAAATATTATTCATAATTTAGAATTACTAATTCAATCTAATGTAATTTAATACTCAAATTAAATCATTAGATCATATTTGTTCAAATTAGATCAATTTATTATTTTTCGATTGAATAATTTTTTATCCTATATTTTTCATTTGTGGACTACTCGAAAGTTTTAGATATATAGTATATTATTTGTTATTCGATCCAAAATACTAGATATCCAATCCATGAACATCCTTAGATATAGGGATTATATGTGTAACATCCTGTAAGTTTGAGATTTATAAAATCAAAAATTCTTGTGTTTAATGGAGTTTGGATGATGTTTAATCTTAATTTCGGAAATGTAGTTTGGGTTTGATTTGAAAAGGAATTGAAAAAAGACTTGAAAATTTGAGTAAAAGAAGTTTTCTTAGCATACCAATCGATTGGTTCTATGAACCAGTCAACTAGCATGTTGTTTTTAGCAAGGGTTTTGGTTTGATAGAACCAAATGAATGGTTTGAAAAACTGATCGACTGATTTCTCGAGCTGAGTAAATTTTCAAGCATGGATTTATCTGGAAATTATTCTAATGCTCTAGAACCTTAGTAATCCAACTTTGATATGATCTTGAGCAATATTTAGCCCTTTTCATTAGTTGGCCAGATTTAATCTTTTCCTCAAGCAGATTAAAGTGTAGTTTTGGAAGGAAAAAAAAAGGAAGAGGATAACCTCATCATTTATCTTCTTCTTCCTCTCTCCTCTCTGGAACAGATAAATTGTTCCAAAATTTCTCTGTATGGCTAGGAGATTTGCTTCTCATGTTGATCTGCCAATTTCCTTCATTGTGTTTGACCATTATCTAAAGAATCTCGACACGCCTTCTTTAGAAAATTTTCATTTGAGTTTTGGGAACAAATTCGGCCTATTCTTGATAAATTTGCCTACTTAGCCTAGATGTTATGGATGAAATTAGGGTTTGTAATCAGGTCACACTCTCTCGCTCGTTCCTTGATTGATTCATTGGGTATGAATATCCTTAATCATCTCTCCCCTTCACCTTTTTTTCGGCATCTGAAGATATTCCAAGTAATTTCAACACTTATGCTCCACTCTTCTCCATTTCGAGCTTTCACCTAATTCATGCATCTCTTCCGATCATTTATCTAGATCCCTATTGGTTTATAATTAAGTAAGAAATAGTTAGATTTGGGAAATTTTGACTTTTTTGCTCTTAACTAATTATTTTCTTGAATTCTCTTGGAGGTTGTAATCTCTTTTTCTTTTCCTAATTTGTATTTCTTGGTTTATAAGAATTACATAAAGGTTTCTGAGTTTTAATCCCTTATTTTCTAAGGTTTTGAGAGTTAAAATCTTGTAGCTAAAGGTTTTATCTCCTTGGTGTGAAAATTTTGCTAAGCTTTTAAGCAAGTCATTTTTGCCTTTAAAGTGAGGTATGAATGAGCATAAGAACTAGTGTGGTTGGTATATTTCTAATCTTTGTATGCATAAATGATATTACGAGTTATTTGGATTTGAATGTTAGAATATTGAATATTTTTAACAAAACTATGATTTCATGAGAAAGTATGGTTGATTCCATATGAATACATCGTGATTAGCACTAGAGCATGTGTAATCCTCTATTTTCCATAATGGTGATGCTATGATGTGATACAATTGGATATTCAGTGCCTAAATCACATATAAATTGCCTATTTTGCATTTTCTAGGAGCAAGTTGATCGATTGGTTAAGCAAAATCAATTGACCAATTCTTAGATCAATTGACTAGATAGCCTAACTAATCAGTAGGTTGTCCACATTGACTTTAGGTTGCTCTATGGTTAAACCCATCAATTGGTTTGTAGGAACCGATTGAATGGTCTTAAAACAATCAAATAGTCTAACCAAACCAATCAAATGGTTTTGAGAGGATATCTAGGGTTTGGCTAAACCAAACCAATCAACCAGTTCGATCAGAGAGTGTTGTTTTTGTTTCTTTGGAACTCGATATGATTCAAGACTTGATATTATGTTGTAAAATGATTCTCCAATGATGAGAACATATATCTTGGCATAAATTAACTAACCTATCAGATGGATTAATTAATTCATAATTCATAGGATTCTTAATAAGTGTCTTTGGAAAGTTTTAATGGGAAAATTTGAGTATGTATGCTATGATTATAAAAATGGATGATGTAATCTAGATTCTTGACACATTAATTATCTTATTGGGTTGTTTGAACTTGTCTAAGAGCTAATGGAATTCCCACAACACGACTTAGAGGGTAATAATAGTTAATATAGAGCGATAATGCAGAAGTCTTTCTTGGTTGCTATATGAGCCTTATGTTATAACATTACCTTGGAAATAACATACTAATCGCTTTGAGAAAATTATGATTGATTAGTGCATGTGTCTAGATTACTTGATCATTGATTAGCTATTGAGGTTTAGTCTACCTTTGAGAGTTCATTGATGCCTTCAGGCAGGATTCTAGTAGATCCCGGTGCCTTACTTACTCTAGACACTGATTATGTACTAGGAGGTATTAGTACTAAAGGATCTGGTTACCTAGGTGGTTTATTAGCTTCAGCCAGACTTTATGTTCATTGGTGGGTAATTAGCTTGGTTGGACTTTATATCCATCAGTGGTTACTTAGCCTTGGCCAGACTTTATATCCTCTAGTTTGGATAGGCTTATATGATATGTGAGACTATAGGATGGCAATTAATTCATCGCTCAAAAAAGGAATAAGGGATCACAAATGATTAATCTAATGAAACATGTTACTTGAAAAATGGGTCAAATGAATGATTCATGTAAGTGGATAGTAGAAAATCCTAGTGATTAGTTGAATAACTAGCTTATGTGATTATATGTTGTCATCCATGATTTCTATATTGTGATGTTAAGAATGATGAGTATTGAATTATCTAAGGTTGGTATGACATGAAATATTGATGCATTATATGATCATGATAATGCATATATATTTAATTATATCCTGTAAGTATGATGTGTTTTAGTATGATCTCTATTTTTTCTTTAGGCCTTGAATGCTTGTGACTCCCATTAATGAGGTAACTTAACTTAATCAATAATTAGTGTATTGATGTGCCCATTTATTTGGTCATTTATTTAATCCCTCAAGTAGAGGACCATGTGCATAATTTTTAGGATTGCAAGTAGTTGGCTTACTTGTGTTGGGCTTGGAGGATTGAGAGCATGAACACCTAAAGAAATTTTGTAGGTTATTAATGGATGAGGGTTTTGGGCTTTATCTTATTGTTATCTTATCTTCATTGTAATTCCATGCTTCTATATTTCTCCCTTCTATGAATCTAGATATTTTGGGGACTTGCTATGGTCATATTTTGTAAAAGTTTGTCCTTTTGGTATCTATATATTACATCTTTTTGTGCACTCTATTATTGCATTTGGTTTGGGTTAGGTTTCTCAGCCTTGTATCTAATATAATACAGGATAGACATCTATCCTATGTTAGGTGTGATAGTAACATCTAGTTTTTTTCTAAGGTATGTTTGGTATTTCCACTTCCATGAGGTTCTAAAATGAAATTTTTTTGGTAGTGAAAAATGGGTGTATTACATTATAGTTCTAACAAAACTAGGACACCAATACTTTCAAAAAAATTTAATCCTGAATTATGTGACCTTCTAATTTGAAATTAATATTTTATTCAAAGGATGGTATCCAAGCGCTTCATACCATAGGTCCACATAATTCTTAATACTTATTATCATTACTATCTATTTATCTCTTATGTAAATGTATACCAACACTTGTGTTTTAACATGCAATTAATATTTCACTAAGGTAGAGTAAGGGGAAACCCTACATAGAATAAAAAAAAATTAAAATATCATAAGTACACTTAACCAATATTTAAAGAAACAAGTCACTCAACTCAAGGATTTACCTAATAAATCCTACAAGGTTATCCTAAAGCTAAAAGTAGCATAAAAATATTATATTACTAGCAAACCACTAAAATGCCCTTAAGGCACTCTAATCCTTTACTTGATAAATAAGCCACCCTAATGAACTCTTTAAACTACCAAAAACAAGATACACTTAATCACTTTGTATCAACCACACTTATCCCAAAATCAATTTGGAATCCCTTGATAAGAAAATAAAATATCAAAATACTACTAAGGTTTTTTAAGTTCATATTATGTTATTTTTAACTTAAATCATTAGCCTATGATAATCACTCTTAGCTAAAATGATACCCTTATCATTCCTAGCTAAGTTTCAGCCTATTTAATTACCTAACCACATCAAAATTCTATAATTCATGAAATCACCTTTTACCCTTAACATTACCTAACCACTTAATAAATTTATAGTAGATCCAAATCAACTCTGAACACTATCATATTATACATCAAAATTTATGTAAAGGACCCAATGACCACAATGGTGTACTCAAAACTCACAAAAACACAATTAAATGCCCAAAATCCCCTTGGAATAAGAATAACTTAAAACCCTAAATTTTAATTCAACTCTAATGATTCCCATATTCACACCTAAGCTCCTATACCCTAATATATAGGAAATTAAAACCAACAAAGCTCATGTAAAATGTTGAGAGTCAAAAGCATCACCAACCTATCATAGCCATTTTCCCACAAGATTTCATAATGTTCAAGAGTACATTCTAGCCTATTGATGTATAAATAAAATCATGTTTAGTACAAGTTAAAACCCATGCAACCTGCATGAAATAAAGAAGGCCAAATGGCATACTACACTTTTTAAGTATTTTCCCATCCAAAAATAGATATGAACATGCTTATGTGATAACATAAGCATGTTCATATTTAACACATGCTTAATATGAAATCATAATCTCATGTTTATATTTAACATAAACTAATCATCCAAAAATTTGCTATTCAAAAAAATATAAAAAAGGCATGTAACCTATATATAGAGAATTTGTCATATTACCTAGTAGCTAATTTTCAAGAAAAAAATAACAATACTCCTATTATGCCCCCATTTCCTAATATTGATCACCTTCAAACAATAATTAAAAAGAGGTTAAGAATAATAAAAATTGAAAGGAAATGCAATGGAAAAAGGGAAAGGGTTAGGAGAGTGAGAAACAAAGTTAAAGAGAAGATAAGAGGTTAGACAGAAAAGACCTTGAAATGCAATACACCACCACAACAACTATAATGCACAAGTGAGGGTTTTCATGGTGGTTGGAAGCCATGAACACCTAAGGGAAAATGAGATGGATGGTAGCACTAGACTAGATAGAAAATGCAGCAAGTGTATATAAAATAAGAGGATTACATCAAAACACCACCTAACAACTCCAAGTAAGTCAAATTTGAACCATAAAGAAGAATGATGTTTGGGAGGATAAAAGGAGAGGAAAACAAAACTATGAGAAAGAGACAGACGAAGCTGGAAAAAAATTGCATAGAGGAGAGCAAGAAAGGTAAGGTATTTGGATATGTTTTTGTGCATAAGAAATTGAAATATCAAGGGTGGCCTAGGTACTATAAGGTATTCATAGGGCTCTACCAATAGGTCTAATTCTGACATGAAAGTCAATAGGGGCATGTGAGGTTAACTTGTGATTTATTTGAGTGAAAATGGTGATTGAGTGTGATAGGGTTAGTAAAGGTTGAGTGAGCTTTAGAGTATATTTAGGATTGGGTTATATAACCAAAATAAATTAAAAAACATGGCTAAAAAATTATAGGAGGACTCACTAGCTAAGAGAGGGGTAAGAAAGTCACTTCATAATTTTTTAGTGATTCAATTGTGTAGAAAAGGAGTTAATTAGGGATTTATTGCAAAAATATAAAATAATTTTTTTAAATTATGAAAATTTATGGTAGGGTGAAAATAATTCTATGAACCCAAATATATATATAATATTTGATATCGGAGTTGATTTGAAGCTCGATGAATGAAAAACATGTGAAAAAAGATAATTTGCATAAACACATTTTTTTTTTGTTTCAAATGTATGAAATAAATAATTAAAGGTCCAAATGGGTTTATGTTGATGTGTAAATATATTAGAATATCAAGTATCTACAAATTTTCTATCTCAAAATTAGTTTGGAACTTAAATAGATTAAAGTAGGTAAAAATGACTAAAAATTGTTTGATCTCATAAACAAAAATTTCCAAGATTTAATAATTTGATAAGAATAAATGAACTAAAAAGGGAAAAAAATAATTTGGTAAGCTTAGAAATATTTTAATAATTAGTTAAAAAATTTGTATGAGCTGAAAATATGCAAAAATAACTAAATCAAAAAGTTCATGGAAAATACGACTTTATGTAAATGAATAACATAAACTAAAAAATGCTCAAATTTAACACAAATGGCGTTGAATTCAATAATCAATATTCTGGAAATGCATTATAAGCCTAATCATATAGTAATTAGATTTATAAAAAAATGGAATGTTGCACCTATGTATCCTAATAGGAACTGGTTTACCACATATGAACAAGTTAGTTTTGGTGTTGCCTAGATGGGTAATGATGCCTAGTGCAATGTTGTTGGTGTAAGCATTGTTGAATCAAAAACCATGATGGGTGTATTAAGATGTTGACTAATATTAAGCATACTAGTTATTTGAAATATAATTTATTTATTTTTTGACACCCTTAAGTGTCTTAGTTGCATGTATTTAGCTCAAGGTGGAGTTCTAAAGGTCTCACGAGGTCCTCCTATCTTGATGAAGATCAACATACATGAAAACCTTTATATGTTGCAGGGTTCTACTATTATAGGTTCAACTTTAGTATCTATATATTATCTAATAAGCATCTCACTAGTTTGTGGCATATGTGCTTGAGGCATATGAGTTACAAAGACATTATATTATGAGCAAGAGTTATCGTGGTATGGTACTGGGAAGTTGGAGTTTTCTAATCAATTTGTTTTGGGAAGATAACAAAGGTTAGACTATCTATTACTACATATTGTACAAAGGTTATTCTTGATTATGTCCATTTTTATTTTTTGGGACCATACATTATTCCTTCTCATGATGGTAAGCACTATATGATGACTCTCACCAATGATTTCTCATACAAGATTTGGGTTTATTTTATACACTATAATATTGAAGTTTATTTTATATTGAGGAACAACTATTAGAAATCACTACAAAAGAATGGTTTGAGACAGCTATAATTTTTTGCTTTCCAGTTATTTGAGTTATCTATTTTACCTTATTGATTTAGAGTTAATGTCCAAGTTTGAAATGCTTAGCAAAATAATCCTTAATAATAACCAATTACATACCACCATATGATTTGTATGACATTTCATTTAAAATTTTTAGCTTAGAAGAAAATATATGTAAACTTAGATGATAAACTTATTTATGGGTAAAAAATTAAATAAAGTGTGAAAACCCCAACAGTTAACTAAAAGCTTATAACTTGTATTTTAATGTTAATATTAATTAGTAGCTTTTCTTAATAGCATTTTTATTTTCAAAAATATATGTTCAATTGGTTTAAGAGTATAAAAAGGACAAAATAACATATTTATAATAATAGCCAACTGAATTAAAACTTAGTATTGAGTTAAGTGTAACAAATGACTTAAATTTGTTAACCTTTTTGTAGAGAATGATATGAAAAAAAAAACATAAGTATTGATCATAATTATTAATAATATAATGATAATAAATGAAAATTAAGAGGTCATTATTTCATTCAAAATAACTAAATGTTGATCCATTGTTGATTCTATACTTTAAAGGTATCTTAAGGAATTATAAGCCTGTTTGTTTAATTCATGTAGGAAAAAGCTCCAACTTAATCAAAGGCTTCTTGATCAAGTTGAAAAAATAGCAAGGACAATTGTGCTATACTCGTTGGCTCAAATCTAGAATAGTTGGAATACATATACTTTCATATACCAAATAATCTAACACCCATAAAGATTTTTTTTTTTTTGTAAAATGGAAATTCATTAAGCATAAATATGGTTTACAAGTCAAAGACTTAGAATTCCTATTACATCATAGCTAGAATATTTTTATGGAAAGAAGTATAAATAATAAAGAAAATTAAGGCAATGTTCATATTATAACCAACATTGCCAAGCTTAACAGCTATAACACTTTCTTCTTAGAAGACATGGTTGGTCGTAGATTTAGAAAACTACTTCAAAGAATCCTTGTAGTTGGAAATGATAGCATATAGATGATTGTTATATTTAGCATTGGAAATGACATGAATAAAAACATTTGCATCATTGATGTTTGTTATTATTACGTGGTTTTATACATATTTATATGAGTGATTTTATTCAAATTAACGCCATATGCTATGTTTTATATGCTTTTTTGTTCGAGTTATTGTCTCATAGCCAAGTGTTGCCAATTTTATTATTATGAAGTTAGATGGAAAAAAAAACTAATAAAAAAGAAAATTATAGATAAATTTGGAATATATAAGTCAAGTTGAGTGATAAGTACTCCTTTGGGATCAACTATGCATAAAGGAGCTAAAATAAGGCTCTTTAGAGATAAATATAAGAAACAATGGGCTGAGATGCATGGTTTTCCAAGAACAATATTGTATAGATAAGAAGAATCAAAATTTTTAATATGATCTAACTATAATTTGGGGAAAATTTAGAGTTGAAAGTTGTTGATCTCTTCATCAGCTTTTTAATATATTTTGAATAATCTCATTATAAGCTCAGAAAAAAGTTATGGCCAAAATATTGAAAGTTATCAAAGCAAATGAGAAATTTTGAGAAAGAGCCAAACACTGCCAAGCTATGTTATTCAATATGATCTTGTTCACCTTGAATATTATCTTAATAAGTAAAATCTTCTGTTTAAATTTTTCCAGGCTAATATAAAATCTTATAACTAACCTATTACATGATTTTGGACCAATAATAAAACCATATCCACCATCTATAAATACATCAAAAACTAAAGAGCCTCAAGATACACATAATTAATCACCATCTCTCAAATTTAGGATTTTCATGAATTATATTCAAGACTTCAAGATTGTTAATTTATGTAAGATGTAAGATTCAAGCTTTCTATTCAAATTAAGCATGATTTTTTTTAATTATAAATATGTTTTAATTCTCTTTTACTAAGGATATGGTGAAACCTTATTTTTTATGATATTTGATTAATTAAATGCTTGATTCTTTAATTGCTCTATATGTTTTATGCTATTATACTTGATTGCATCTAACTAATAAATCGGTCATCTTTAATTAATATTTAATAAGTCAATTTAAGAGTGATATTTAATTATCTACTTTAGGTTGAATAATATAATTAAAAATTAAATGGGTTATAAGAGCAATTACATGATTTCTACAATAATAAGGAAGGATAATTAATTAATTGGTCTTCAAGCATTGTTCTTTAATTAAATCCTTTAACTACAAACAATGGGACTAATAATTGTCATAAGACTAAGTAAGTTGGGAGAGTGTTTGTTAGTTATTATAATGCCTCATTTCTCCTAACCGCATTTAAGAGCATAATTGCAACTTAAAATGTTACATGAATATGATAATAGGAATAATAGGTGGATAAAATGGTTTAGGTGTGTTAATTAAGTATCTTTGAGTGGGTTAATAAAGTTAAAATGGAATAAAAGGGTTTTTAGTGTTGGGAGGTTGATCGGGGGCTTATGGTATGGACTACCGAACATTGAGGGAAAGATAGGTAGCACTAGGGGGTCACGTGGACAATAACTGTCAATTGCCAATTGACTAGAACTATTTTTTCATGTATTTTTTGTTCTATTTTAGTTTTTTGGGCACTTCCTACATCATTGTTGACCATTCCCTAATGTACCCTCAATCAGGAATTATATTTTTGCTTGCACCCTTATCTTTATCCAAGATCTTGGCAAGAAGTACCTCTCACCCACTCTCTTACATACCACACCATTGTTGGTAAATCAACTTTGGAGAAATTCGTCCCTCGCTTCTCTATGTTGGTTGACAATCCTATCAGTCCTCCATATATCTTTTGTACCTTGTATTTTCTTTTCATTTAACTTTGGTGCTTGATCTATATTGTCTCTCCTCCCTTTTCCTTGAATTTTTTCTAATTTTTGAGAGATTCCCTCTTATTCTTAAGTTGGAAACCGAAACCCTTCCTCTATCTTATCTCCATTTTATTTTTTGGTTTTACTTCTCTTGATCCCTTATATAGGGTTTTTTATAGTTTCTTAAATATAAAATTTTTATATTTAAGAGAAAGCTAAAGAGTTGTCTTATCTCTTTTCTTCTTTTGGTTTGATAATCATTTATTGGGTATAACTCTCTTTCTTTTGATTTTCATTATTGTTGGTGCCTTGTTAGTTTTAGTGTGTTAGATTCTAATTATTTTGTTGTGTTTTATGTTTTTACTAAGAAGAAAAAATAGTTGGGAGCTAAGACTTTTGGTGCTTCTTTATTCTTATTTTGTATTTATTTGCTAGGAAAAGATACATCCCATATGATCCTATTAATATGTGAATATCATGTGTTAGCATGATAGGGTTTGGTTGTTTTGCTTAGTTAGAATTATTCTTTTCTTGTAATTTCATGAAGTATATAAATAATCCATGTTTGTAGTAATTTTTCCATATGTGACCACACATTTTTATGTAAGATCATGTAAGACTTATGCATTTTCATATATGTATAATAACATATTAAAATATCGTTGGATGTGGTGTGAAATTATGCATGAGGTTAGTGGAGGATTTAGCCAAGGGGCATTTTTCTCATTACAAAATCTTCTCCTTGAATTTTTGAGCTTCTGATTAGATTCCTTGGACATTTTACTTAAAATTTGATATATAATTTATTGAGATTTGAGCATGTTTAGATATAGTAATGTGGAAAATCATAGATGAATAATCTTTTACAATGCAGGAACTTTATGTTGGTAACATAAGTTGCAAAAAAATTCCAAGAAGAAGTATATGTATCAATTTGTATTGGATGATTCCGTACAATTTGGTAGTTTGATATTGATCTAATCTAATATCAAATCAATTAAATAGAGAAATCACTTATTTTCTCTAAAGAATAATGTGTGACTTCTCAAGAAACTCTCACTTGAAGAAGAAGAGAAGAAGAGGCTTGAATAAGCTCTCAAGTTGTTGATTATTTTCATTAGTTTTTCTCCTTTTACAATATACAACACCCTATATATATATGCGCACACACAAAAACACACATGAAGGCCTTTATTTACTCTTTATTAACCAATCCCATATAACCAGCCTAATTAACAAAGATCAACTATATGTATGGCTATATTACATATATCATGATCACAATGAAAAATTACAAACATTACAAAGTATATAATAAAATAACAAAACTACAAAAAAAAAACTCTCAATATGTAATACATTAAATAATCATATATAATCAAGCTTTATGTCGTGTAGCTTTGTCTTCCTTGCAGCTTTGTAATTCTTGTAATGCCATTGTCTTGTACATTAGATATCTTTGATAGATTGATCTTCTTCAAAACATATATAATACCTACAAGAGTTACTTAACAAAGGATTAGAAGTATTAGGATCTTAAAGAACAATTGGTACCATATCTAAGTATGCTAACTCTTGTTCTTCAACATTAGAAGAGTAAGATTCATATGCTCCTACATCAGATAGTTTTAAGTGATTTAAGATTTTTCGGCTCTAGTGGCATTTTGTCTTTTTACTAAAATTATGTAATTTTCTAGCATGTATGCCTACTATATGTTATATGATATTGAGCATAAGAAGCAAGTGAAATATGGTATACTAGATACAAATGATTAGGATTTTATTTGTTAAATGAGCTTAGATGTATTTTAGGAAAAAATGATAATTTTGCCTTCCAGCATTATAATTTGTGTTAAAGTATTTATTTTAATTTGTTTCTCCTTTTTATAAGAGTTGAGAAGTTATAATAAAGTCTAATATTAAAATGGTTAAATTTACGACAAATAGGATTTTAAGGGTATTTTGGTCACTATGACTTTTATGCTTAAGAGTTTGATAATTACACATAGGAACTCCTAAGTTAACATTAGTGTTAAATAACTTTTGCTTTAATCCTTTACCCTAAGGTAAACTTGAATAAGTGGGAAAAAATAAAAATTGGTTAATTATGGAATTTAAATTATTATGCATTATGTGATATTTTATGATCACCTTTGTAATACCTAGAATTTTCCAAACCTTAATTCTAGGGTGATTAGTTTGCTAATATCTCATCTAACCCTTAAACCTTGTGTGCAAAATTCATCTATACCTATCAAACCCTCATTTTACCTTTTTACTCTTGAAAAACCTAGTTTTCAATTCAGCTAACTAACAGTCAATTACCCGATAACACTTCAATCCCTCTCGCCTAGGCCCTTAGGAAATCGATTGAAGCTGAATGATTTTCACCAATCTAGTTTTTATAATGATTTTGACCTCAAATCAATACCTGGACCTAATCTTTTTATATGTTTGGGTTTCGAAATTAATTCCTCAAATTTCCCTCATTTTTCACAATTTTTGAGAATTAATAGATTATTTCTCCCATTTTAAACCATTTATTGGAGTTTCTGCCATACCTAAACCATTTTTAATGATTTTTTACTTTATTTGACATTAGGGCTTTAAATTATGATATCCTTACACCTAATGATCAAATCCCACTTGATTATTGTTCATTCAACCAAAAATCTAACCATAATCACCTCCATCACCATTCACCAACTCTCTTACACTCTATCACCCAAGTCAATCACTCCCATCACTCCTTTGCTTGCAAGAAATCCTCCCATATGAGTTCTCCCTCCCTCCCTCCCTTTTTCTTTCATTGGTTGATAATCATAATGGGGAGATTGTCCTTTGATTGATTATTTTCACACTTAGCCAATTCTCTACCTTCCAACTTTACTCTCGCCTCTCCTATTATCTTTGGCTATGTTTGTTCTTAGCCTTTCTACCTTGTGACTGACATCCTCTCTTCTTTTTCTATTCATTTTACTTTATCTTCAACTTCTAAAATCTTAAGCATTAATTCTTTGGTGATTATTCAAAGAAAAATAGAGTTAATTTCATAGATTGGTCAAGGATCGAGCAAGGTTGTTTGCCAGCTTTTTTTTTAAATCCTAAGGGTTATTTTTAACTCTTTTATTTTTTTTTATTTTCTTCTCTTCTAAACCTTGATATTCTCTTAGTATAATTTCTATTTTGATTACTTTAGGGTATCTGAGGGTGGAATAAGAATTCTATAAGTATTTTTGTGCATAGAGACCATAGCCGCTTTGGTAAGGAATATACATCCCTAGACTAGGGCTTGTTTATGTTTATGTATTTATTTGTATTATTTTTGTATTTTATCTTAGAAAGCATGTGTATATTTTACTTTCATTTATATGCATGTATTTCATGATAAGATGCATGATTTTATAAGTTTTGTGATTTTATGAGAAATTGTCATATTTTGTGCCTTACTAGGCTTTGCCATAAAATCTTAAGCATGATAGTGTATTATGTTATATTTTTAAATTCATGGTCTAGTAGATTAAATTATGTTTTAATATGGAAATTAGTGTAAAATCTATAAATCTCAAAATTTGGGGGTTTTAGGCCTTGGGTAGTTCTCATTCATGTGGCCTTTGACATGTTATAGGTCATTTTAATTTGATAAAATCATATTTAAAAATGATACTGATGTAAATTTGGTTGTGTGTAAAATTGGTAAGGTTTGGAGACTTGTAGAATATTGTGAATTATAGGGGGTCTCAACTTAAGAATAAAATGGTCTTTTGGGAGTTTTTGAAGAAAATAAGTATGTTATTGTGTTTCGTGAAGTGTTTGAAATAAATTTGATATATAATATGTTAGGTTTTGGATGGGGATTACTTAAGTTATTGAAACAATAAATTTGGAAATTTTTAGGTGAGGTAAGTGCATTTTGTTCCTTATAGGTTAAATATATAATTTTAGTGTTGTAGAAGTATTATATAGGCCAAAATAGGATAATTATAACTTTGTGAGTTATCTTGATAAATTATGAATAACATAAGATATTGTGAATTATCTTGATAAATTATGAATAACATAAGATATGATTTTATGAGAAAAGCCTTAAATTAGGAATAATAACCAAAGTAGTTGCATCGGTATTTTATGTATCAAATTTTGGAGTTAGGGTATGATTTTTGGATATGGTATTTTTTTTAGTAATATTATGGGTTAATGTGTTAAATTTTGTGAGTTGTAAAGCCTTATAAATGAAGTTATGGTGTACTTGTAAAATTAGGGACTATAAGGGTACTATGGTATTTTATCTTATGAAAGATTCCTTTATGTAACTAATAATTATTCTTATTCTTCCATTTAATACTCTAACATATTCACGGTGTTATTAGTGATACACTCTAAGTGTTAGATGCTATCAATTGTTGGAATAAATTTATCATAACCAGAGATCATGATAAGCAGTTTATCTCTTAATAATCTAATGGTAATAAAAGTGGACTTAAGTAACTCAGGTAATGCATTTATTGTGTGCTAAGTATTGATTATGTTACTAATAAGACATTAATACTTAAAGTAAAAAAACAAATGAGTTAGGACCAAGTACTTAGGGATTTTTCAAATTAATTATCTGGTTCTAACGGAACTAAAGGACCTTATTCTACTCTACCTAACCAATTCACTGATATATGGGGTATTCATACTTGAGGATTAGAGATTTAATAGTGGACCATATGTGTTTTTACCCTATATGTGAGAGTATCAGTGAGGTTGGTTACCTTTCTTCCATCTGTAGGAAAGGGGAAGGTTTTGTTATTATCAGTCCATTAACCTCAATGTGTTAATGAGATGGTTTCGGTGATCACCCAATTATAGATATTTAATATGGTTGCATCTTGGGTAGTTTCCAATCATGATTAGTGTGCACGTATAATTTCCTATTATGATGATATTATGTGTTGTATGCCTTACCCTAGTGATATATACTTTTTACCTTACTCAATGATAATTCACAGGTCTTAATCGTCATTTTTATGGGTGATGTTCATTCCCACGAAAAGACGACTATGGTGTTGACATGTAGTTTTTCAATGACCATATCTAGGACTTTGTTGAATTTGATACACTTCCATAGGAGGATTAAATGCTTTTGTTGGGATGGGCATAGAGTCTTAGTTACTCGATAGTTAGTAAACTCTTAGATCCATAGTTACTATTTGTTGTACTTTAAATTACATTGTACTCAGATTTTATCTCCAAAACTATAATCTATGCTTATAAAATTTCTCTATTCTCTTGTTATCTCATTTGAACTTATTAGTATTTTTGTCTAGTACTTGAAACAATAATGGTACAACAATTAAACTCGCATTAAGTATGGTGGTAACACCTAGTTATCTTCTTATAAGCTTTCATAAAAATTAAAAGAAATTTAAGCAGTAAATTTTTAGGGTGTTACAACCTTATTAATATATTAATATTTAAAGTGAAAGGCCTCAAGATTTGGAGATAGTTACTCTTAGGGTTACCTACCCTAGAGATAAGGTAGGAACCCTCAATTTGGTTTTGCGATTTCATTGGATGCCTAAGTATTTCGACTAAGGCCATAGTCCACTCTATATGTGACCTATGAGCCCTATACAAGGTATCCATATTTAACAATTAGATGTCCTAGGATGAACGAACATTGTGTTGCCTTGTTGAAGTAATATGATTGAAGTACTTCTACATCTTTGGGTTATAAGTTGGAAGGTTATTATGTTGCTTTAGTGCATTGGTATAACCAATATACTTTATACATCTCCAGATTATTATTGTATCATCTCAAGTAATTAAACATGGTAGTAAATGTTGTATGAGGATTTCAATATATTGTTTTGATTTTTTGGTTTGGTAGTTCCCTTCATTAACTACGTGATTTTAGCATGCTGGTTTGATAGTTGCCTCTATACACTATTTAGATTTGACACATTGGTTGGTAATTACCTTAGTGCATTATTCTTTATATTTATGTGTTATTGTGGTGGTTATTGGAAAAAAGGTCTTAATTTTGGTTTGGTGTCTTCCCATTTGTAGGATACCTTTGGTATAATTGGATTAATGAAATATTTGTGATATAGTTAAATTGATGCGATGAGCATGTGGCATATGGTATGACATGACTTATGGCATTTAGCCATGGTATGTAATACTAGATGTGTTACACCATGATCCTTTATATTACCTCCTATATGCTCTATGTGGCATTCACATGTTACGATTCTGTAGTGGCTTACTCAATAACATTGTGATGATGAGTTTTGGTTTATGGTTCCCTACTTAATCAATGGGTAGTATTTACTTTGTAGGAATATTTTCAGGGTACAGCCTAATAACTTTTGTTAAGGGTTGAGAATTAGGACTTTTAATTGTTCACTCAGACATATTTTGATATGGATATCTCTTGAACTCATATATCTTCTTTTGTATTTCTTTCTATTGTCATTTGTAAATTTATTGTCCAATCTTTTGTAGTATCAAAAAAAATGTTAATATGTAATGTAATATCTCTTATGCTTCTTATGATATTTGTTCTTAATTTAAGCGGTGCAATGTCTTAATCTTAGTAAATAGTGTAAGAATAGTATAAGAAAAAAAACTTATACTATATGTGATGGTAACACCTTGCATTTTTAATATTTAACTTCTACAATTACCTCTTTTTGTAACTAAAATATTCATGTGATGAAAATGGGAGTGTTGTAATTATATACTTTTGTTGACATATAGTTGGTAATTGAAAAAGTTAAGTAATTGGTTAATTAAATTTTATAATTGGATAATGGTGAATCCATAATCCTTAGTAGCTTTTAGTAATTGAAATGATCATCATTTGATTTTATATATTTTTTGTTTAATTTTAGTTTTTTTTTAAATTTTTTGGTTTAGCATATTACTTATTTTCATTTGATTTTGAAAGCCTAGGTTTTATGAGATTAATTAAAGTTTTGTGTTATTAGTTAGTTTATATGAGATGATTTAGTATTCTTAGTGTCTTGTATTACTAGTAGCTTGTATACTTACTGATAGGTATATTTTGTTGACATCAATTACATTCAATCATTAAGTTTCTAATGTCAAGGGTAATATCCATATGAATATCATCTCTAAGGCCCTAAAAGTTGTTTGTTGGGCCAATTTTTTTTTTAACAAAAGCAATCTCTAAGAATTTATCATGAGCTTGTAATGGTAGTAGGTTGATCACATTGATGACATAATCCATTCATGTTCAACTTGATGGTGTTTATGGGCAAAGGCAACTAGTTGACATGGATAACTTCCATTCTTTTTGGATGATTTTTTTTTTTGCATTACTAAGATATATTGTCGACCTTTTAGGTCAATCAACCATATTTTGATGATAGTAAATGGGTTTTGTTGTGTAAATTGTTTACTTCATGTGTTAGCTTCAATTTCATATTTAGAATACACAAATTATGAAGGACAAAAAAATATGCTCAATAAACCTATACTCAAACTTCAAAGAGTATGTTATAGTGTTAAATTTTATGTATATATGACTTGCATATTAAGAAATTAGAATTTTAAATTATTTGATTTTTCTAATTTAATTTAAAAATTATTTTAAATTGTATTAAAATGATATCATGCATTAAAAATGTTTATAAGTATTAACACAAAAGGATGTTCAAATCAAGCCTTTCTTAAGATTTTTTTTCCAATCTTATCTTACTTGTAAATTCACTATAAATTTCATATATATTATTTTTGGGTGAATATTACTTTTTGAAAATTTTAAGATGTCTACTTTATAACAAAGAAGGCGACACTTAATTTTGAGCTCTATAACTCAAGTTATTATCTTTTATTTGTGAAGGTGTTTGGTGCTGAAAATTATTTCACCGATTAATTGATTCATTAAACCCATTGATTGGTTTTTAAATTGATTGGTTAGTTCACTTTATATACAAAAATGTTTTAGCCTCGGCTTCAACATGTTGACCAATCAACTAGTCTTTCAAACCCATCGATTAGTTTGAATACCAATCGTCTATTTTATGATATCAATCAACTTATTTGGGCATTTCTGAGATTTTTTTCCAATTGGATATTGATCGTTGGAGTACTTTTTACACTCAACGGCTAGTGATGAATTCTCTCATCTTTTTAGCAATATAAATAAGAGTCCTTAGACTTTAAATATAAATAAACGGATATAACTCTTCTAAAATCATCATTTTATATCTTTCAAAAATCCAAAAGAGTTTTGATTTCACACTTTTAAATTTAAATCAAGCTTTTCTAATGATCAATTTGTTATTTATATTTAACTAGACTGTTCGTACACTTATAATACTTATTTATCTAAATTTTGTACTTCCCTCAAATTTGACTAAACAATTTTATGTAGTTTGTGAGGAATCAATTGTAAACACAACAACACTCATTATCAAGAGGTTTTGAGTGCCTAGAATTCCTAGAGAGGTCATTGTATTTGTGTATTCATAAATCTAAAGAATTTAACTAGGCATATGTGTAGAGTAGCTTTTAGAGAGGTAATTGAAATTGTTGGCTCATTAACCTAGAAGAGTGATAATCATCAATACACAATAAAAGAATATATTAAAATCTAAAAGAAAAGACCTTTTAATAGTAGGTGTAGAGGTGCATTGGGCCCTTGAGCCAATATAAATCAATGTGTAAATTTTTAACTTTTCATTGACTTTCATTCTATCATATTCACCCCTCTAGTGTGTTTTCATATACCCATTCGAAAGACCAGATGTTTCATAAAGGAATAATGGATAAGCTACATGCAACTATCACTTTTGAAAATTTAGGAGTTGTTGTCCTTCCGTATCGACAGGAGAGCGTGAGTGAAGATGATATCCCGCTCAAAATTCTAGATATATGCATTGTTGCTAGTGGCATTTGCTTTAAACCATGCCCAGGGATCAGGTTCAAGGAAGAAAGAAGCGGGAAGGTATGGGTTAAGTATAAGATAGAAGGTGTTGCGCTAGCAACAATCTTAGTACTAGTGGGTGAGAGTTTCCCTATAGTCGCAAGTAAGGCAAGTTGTATTAGGATGAATTCCGATATACCATAAGGTGTGTTTGGTGGAGAGCTTGTCAAGCATGAAAAGCCTTGAGAAAGCATGTTGTCTAGCAGGAGCGTCAAGCTTCCAAACCACAAGTAGTCCTCTAGATGATCAATATTAAGATAATGGAAAATATGAATCTAAGTTGATTTTGTGGAGAATTTACCATAAGAAATATACTTCTAGGAGAAGTTATCTTTGAGAGAAATGGAGTCCTATAAAAATGGGGTAAGCAATGATGGCATCTACAAAGTTTTGGGGTAACGGAAAGAAAGAAATTGATAAGTCCCATAGATTATTATTATTGTGAAAATCGGCAATATTAAAACACTAATCCAAAAAGGTTAGACGGCCAACAATTTTTTATGGCAGGAATTCACATCAACCCAAAATTTAGTTCAAAACTTAACAGATTTACCATTAAAAATAGACCAAAAGTTACCCTTATAAAGCTTTGTTTTAATGCTTTCCAGATATAAGAAGCATTCTTAGAAGGCATAGTCTCGTGTTTTGCTATATGGGAGGCTGTCGAAAGGGCATTGGGCTCAGTCTCAAAGCGCCATCTCAAGCCCTTATATGATGGCATCAACCCAACATTCTTTGGGATACGAAATAAGCTAACACCAAAATAATTTATTATAAAGGGCCCTTATTTATTGGGTCCATTTGTTTGGGCTTAAAAAAATCCAGCGGTTTGTCAATAATGAGGGCCGAATTTAATAGCACCTCAATAGGTCATCCCGAGATGAGACTGAAATCTTACTTTGGTTATTTGCCAATGAAAGGTCCAGCAAAAGTTTTGAGGACAGGCCGGTCCATTTCCAGCTCCAGTATCTAAACCCATGGAGGAATACGGCAGCACATTTCTTATTCCAAGCCCTTTGAGGTGCAAATATAACACGGACCAGCCCATCATTACAGCAGCCGCTCTGACAAAACCCTATACTTCGTATGAAAAACTAAGCACAAAGCTGCCGGCAAACCCAAACCCTTACTTTCTCCCTCTTCCTCAGTCTTCAACCTCCGTCTCGCATCCTTCGCCGCCATGCCCCCTAAGTTTGACCCAACTCAAGTAGTGGACGTGTACGTCCGAGTAACAGGTGGCGAGGTCGGTGCTGCATCTTCCCTTGCTCCCAAAATCGGTCCTCTAGGTCTATCCCCAAAGAAGATCGGAGAAGACATCGCAAAGGAAACAGCAAAAGGATGGAAAGGACTCCGCGTTACAGTAAAGCTTACAGTCCAGAATCGTCAGGCAAAGGTTACCGTTGTACCATCAGCAGCAGCGCTAGTAATCAAGGCATTAAAGGAGCCAGAGAGAGATAGGAAGAAGACGAAGAATATCAAGCACACAGGTATTTCATTGGATGATGTGGTTGAGATTGCTAGAGTTATGAGGCCGAGGTCAATGGCGAAAGAATTAAAAGGAACCGTGAAGGAGATTCTGGGCACTTGTGTTTCTGTTGGATGTACTGTTGATGGGAAAGGATCCTAAGGATCTACAACAAGAGCTTGCTGATGGTGATGTGGAGGTCCCAGAGGATTGAATACGCCGTGAGTTTATATTTATTTGGTTTGCATTAGAGTTTTAAAAGGAATTTGAGAATTTTATCGTGTGACGATTCTTGCTTCTCAAATGATGCAATTTTTGATATTGTTATTAGGGTTAATTGGGCGGTTCAGGGCAGATGTTTTCTTCTATTCGGACATGTTGTAAGTTTTGGTTTTTGTTATATGGTAATGTACCTTCTTATGGATAACGTGATTGGGGTTCATTGTTGGAGGTTGACTCTATTTCCTGTGGTTTAGACATGTGATGCAAACGTATAATATTTTATTACAGTTTGTGCTCTTTAACTGATGGTTATGCAAGCTTTTGTTCGCCTTTGTACTGAATGGTACGCATACACTGTCAATAATGCTCATCTCCCCTACAGTATGAAAAATAAATAAATGGCGAGGATGAGAATTAGGGCACTCTTCCTTCCTAGGCAGCGGCACTGTGTCATGCAGTACAGATTTATTTCTCGAATTCCGCAGTTGGATTCATTGCCCTGATGGACACAATACACACACAGAGCATGCATGCCCAGTCATCAATTTATACGCTTTGACCACCCACGAGAGAAGTAGGTTCCAACCGGCCGGTAAAAGAGAGGCAATATCGGAGCCAGTGCAGCGTCAACCTCAAGAGCCATACTCTGACTACCGTTGGGCAACAGGTGATCGTAAGAACCCTTGCTTGAGCACATAATCTGTCCTCCTGTGTAAGAAGTGCCGCGTGGCATGCTATAATTTTGTGCCTTTCGGATGGACAGCATCATGGGTTGCTCCATACAAGGCGAGATTTCTCTTTCACCTGTTCTTCTACTGATAGGAAGGACGGTGTCGTAAGCTTCTTGCACCTTTTGTGCCATTCGCCAAATAAATAGCTTAGGTGTTTAACTGTCCTATTCCCATCTATTGATTCTTGTGGTAACTGGTAGTGCCTAGAAACATTCGTGGGTACCTAAAGGCTACTGTTGCAGATTCATCTGTCATTCCCAATTCCCAGATGTGCGTTGGCGGGGATCTAAAGTAGCCTATCAGATTGCTAAAACTAGCGTATTTTATATAATAATAATAATAATAATAAATCTGTTTGATATGAATATATTTTTACTAACATATAAACAAGTTGTTTATATAGCTTATAAGCCTTCGGTTAGTATTTAAGCTAGTTTTGTCAAATATTTATTTGGATCCGTTGGAAATGGAAATCTATTTTTAATTTTTAAGATTTTTAGCTTCTATTTTATTTTATTTTTTTAAAGATAGGGTTCTATTTTATATTTATTTTGATATGCTCCTTTCGTAAGGAAATACTATTCTATTGTTAAATTTTTATATAAAAAAGTTATTTTATAAAAAGTTACAAGTTTACTTTTTATTTTTATCTTTATATTATTTTTAATTATACATGTATTAAGTGTTTTTTTATCTTTTAATAAATAATGTAATTGTAATTTTAAGACTATTTTTATTCCTTTTTAAAAAATATATGAGTTAAAAAAATAATTTATTTTTTTTTATTGCAAATGGCTTATCAAATAAGATGTTGGAGAGATTTTTTTTTTTTGATAATTGAGAGAAGGCATAACAACAAAACAAAGTTCAACCAAAATAGAGAATAACTAAAGAACCACTTCCTACTGATACTTTTAATCACAAAAAAACTTGCATATTATGTACTAACTCCTTAAGTTTATAAGGAAACTCTTATCTTTTATTTTTGATCCAAAACCCAATTCTTGAATTCATTAGCATAATCATCCACCTTATACAAACTTGCTAACTATCAAACACTATCTTATTTTTAAACTCCCATGTAGTTACCGTTATTACAAAGAAAGTTGTATTCCAAATTTTCTTCCTCGGTCCTTTTCTTTTACCTCCTAGCCAAGCAACATTATTATCCTCAACAAATCTTGGCATCACCCACATGTATCCAGGCCACTTACAAACCTCATACCACACCTTTCCCATCACGGTCAATGTAGAAAAATATAGTTAACTGATTCCTACTCAAATTTGCAAAAAAAGGCATCATGACTCCCTTATATCAACAATTTGAAGCCTGGTCAGCCTTTCTCTTATATTGAGTCTATTTTGAACCGCAAACCAAGAAATTTCTATCTTTTGTAGCATTCCACATTCTAAACGAGTTGGAAAGGCGATTGTGAGCGAGGGAATCTATTTTCTACTAGACCAATGTCTATAATATTTTTGCACTTGGAGTTTTTGTCTTTTGAAAAAGTTATGAGACCACGATCGTTGCTGCTGCTATATTCTACACTCCTTGCATATTATATACATACATACAATGACCAGTGTGACAAAATGTTGTGGAATCCATACCCCAATGAAGCATTATATGACAGCATAATCGTGTGTTCCTTTGGATATCCTCTTTTAAGCATCATCCATGGTCTAATTTGTTTTTCCCCCGTATTATCACATAAACTCGTATCACTAAGCATGCTTTATAAATCGTGATGATCTCACACACAACCCTCCGAATTTTGTTTGGGAGGAATTTGGAGAATATCTTAAATAAAATATAGGGGAAATATATCTCGTAATCCCGAATTTAGGTGTAATATACAATATAATCCGAAATTTTAAGAATGCACCATATAACTTTAAGTTTTGATAGTTTCATGCAAGATAGCTTTTCGTACACTTTAGAAATTGAGTTCATATAACTCTAGGTGTTTTAGCGAAATAAAGTTTAGTGCATGAATGTTATATTAAGTTTAAACTAAAAATTATATTACACATTTTTGAAAATTCATGATTATAGTATATATTAGGCTTAAATTTAAGATTATATGGTACATTATCACTATAAAATATTACATCCACCGAGTGTAGCTTCTTACCACAAAAGTAAATACAATATTTATCACAATAAATACATCCAATCTTTGAACTTTCCTTCTTTTATTTTCTTTTTTTTTCAATTAAATATACTAGTTAACCAACTCAACTATCATGTTTGAAGTCCCAAAAGCTCTCTTATACTTTCTTCAATGTTTTGTTATCATGATTGGGGTGAAACATTAGCATGATTTTGTTGAAAACTTAGTATTATTTTGTTGAAATATTAGTAGGATTCTATTAAAATTGGATGATTGTATTGTTGTAATATTATAATTATTCTCTTATAATATTTGTATGTTTATAGTTTTTCCCAATCTTTGGTCGAAGAGAAAGATGTTGTATTTTCTTCTTTGGGATGTTGATAGTCTTAAAATATATGTTCCGGTAGGACCTTTCATGTGATTAGATATTTGAATCGATCCGATATTTTTTCTAGATCAAATAACCGATTCAATTATTGAAAAGTCAAACAAATTGGACATCCAATTTGATAAATTATATCCATATATACATATATATTCTAAAAATTAGTTATTGTAAATAAATTTTATACTTTTTAATTAATATTTTGATTAAATATTTAAACATTATTAGAAATATGGAATTATTAATTGAATATAATGTAATTTAATACTCAAATTAAATTATCAGAATAGACTGGTTCAAGTTAGATTGTTTTATTATTTGATATTTCTTCTCTTTTATCTATTAGAAAATTTTAGATATATGATCTTTCAAATATCCAAATCTTTGTTACTAAATATCTAATCCATGAACACCCTTCTATTTTGGAAAGGTAAAAAGATATAATTGTGCAAATGCTCATTGGTTGAAAGGTCTCTTCTCAAAAGTTTTTTTCCTTTTTTCTTTTTCGAGAGGCATACTATCATCTTGACCAAGCAAGACTACATATAAATTTGTTTTGTACAAACTAAATAAAGCTACTATCATGTGATTTCTATGGATGCTTTATTGATGTTGTAAAGGGGGAAGAAGTAAAGAAAATAATGAAGATTTTTGGTGTTTAAAAGTTGAACCTAAAACGACATTTTTTGGTATAGGTTTATAGTTCATGCGAGGGATACCTATATCATTCACATTTTTAAGTTATTTGAAAAAAATATATCAAAAAGGTATTCCATGCTACCAAAAGAAACATGAAGTAGTAGATGATGTCACATTTTTTTTAACTCTATTTGGAACCGAAAAACACAACATGCTTTGACATCTTGTGAAGTATAATGAGTCTGATTGGTCTATTGAGTGTACCATTCATTATTGGTTTATTGTGTAAAAAGAAAATCACAAAATTATATATAGAAAATGTGTAATAAGAAGTTGTTGAAAAGTTTTGATTTGATAAATTGTGATTCTTAAGCGAGTATTTATGTTATGTCTTTATTCATTTGGAGAAGAAGTATGATTCAACAAGTTTGTGTTGATGCTTTTGGAAGTGCTAAGAGGCTATTAAAAAACATAGTTGGATAGTAATAGAAGATGATGCTACTTTGATTGGGGAAGAGGTAATCACACTGTCGAGTCTTAGCCAATATTAAATCATCCTAGATCAAGGGATAAAGGATAAAGGAATAATAAGAAAATGAGTAAAATTGAAAATAAGCGTCATGCTTTAAAAGAAAGGAAGAAAAATTGCATATATGTTGCCATCAGAAGGGGGACTTGTTCAAGCTTTTGTACAAGTTCTTTTATTGGAAGATATATTTTTTAGAGGTTATTTTTTAAAAGTAGTTTTTATTTAATGTTTTCATAAGTATGTTAAGGGATAAAGGATAAGGGAATACTAAGAAAAATAGTATAATGAAAAATAAGTATCATGCTTTAAAGAAAGGAAGAAAAATTGATGATATGTTGCCATCGGGAGGGGGATTTGTTTAAGCTTTTATACAAGTACTTTCATTGGAATATATGTTTTGTTAGAAGTTATTTTTTGAAATAGTGAACTTTTTCAAGATGTTTATAAATCTATTTATTAGGGGAAATTTTTGTTTTATTGATTTGAATTTACATTTTATGTATCTTTTGTATAGCCATTTTTTTCATTCCTTTTGGTAATTAGATAGGGCATATATCATCATCTTTGAAGGTCACAACAATCTAGTAAAACTTCTAAGTCAATGAATACAACTATACATGGCTTGGCCACACACAATTAACCCTTTTTTTCATAAACTATATATTTGTAGAGTTGTTTGATATTAGTGATCGAAAAGCATAGCTTAAATGGATTTGGCTAATAAATTTAGTTCCAGATTAGAGATGTAGGTGGAGTGGATTCGAGACGGGTACGCTCACATCCATATCTATACCTAATAAAAAAAATCTATACTCTGAGCCATAATCGTACCCAAATGGGTATCTAGAAACATCTCCATATCCATATCTATTATCCGATGGATGATCTATATATTATCCAACAGGTAAATCTATTAATTGATAGATAAATACATTTAAGGTTAAGTCAAATGATAATTTTGACCTTAATACTATATTATATTTATTTTAATATCAAGGATAAAAAAATAATTATATATTTATTAAACGGGTATAAATATGAATATGGATACAGATATAGGTACAAGTATAGGTATAAATATAGATATCCTTTATCTGTATCCGCATCCAAACCCAACTAGTATTTTTTTTTTTCCATCCTCAATATCCATTTAAATATCTATCGGACAAAATTTCTGTATACATCCTTATCATTGATTGGCATCTAAGCGTCTAGTGGTAGATGATAAGTATGGAAAATATTGAACTAGTTTTATGAACAATTTTACCACATTCAGTAGAATATGGTTTGTTTGTGACACTTGTTAATATTTTAATTTTCTCAAAAAGTAGTATAACTAAAGAATCAGGCGTACACATATACAATAGTTGGTGTTCATTTATTTTTATTTTTTTCTAAATAGTTATAAGAAGTGGCAGGAAAACATATTTGTTTGAAAACCGCGATTAGAATGAAGTTAACATGTACAAGAAGTCAGTCTAGTAACAAAGCGACGCCGCCGACGTATTCAGACAAAAGAACCATGTGCGTACTACGTACCGATCATTATTGAATGACGGGTAACGCCAGAAGGAAAAACGTTGAGGGGCAAAAAACAGAGAGAAGGACGAGGCAAGGCGGTGTTCCATCTCGGTCACTCCGCACTTCTCTAAAGTCCTCTACGTAATCATTTATACTATGCAACACATCAACTACGAGCCATAAACTCACAGTGGTGGCAGTCGGGGACGGAGGTTGCTAGCAGTGGAGGCGTTGTTGGAGTCAGTTAAGTGGTAAGGCCGTAAAGGAGGTCGAAGAAGGCCGGAGGATCCACGTTCGTTTTTCTCATATATTTCTTACTTTTTTTCATTGTTCTTATTATTTATTCTTCTTCTTTTCTTTAGTTATTTACTTAAAATTATGATTAACATAGAATAAGAATAAGGGTGATATGGGTATAATGCTTCATAAATTATTTAAAAATAATAAAATAATAACTTTAGGTAATTAAATTATTAGAATTGCCTTAAATTTAATATTTTTAAATGTTTAAGTCTTATTATGAAAAAAAAATTAAGATATATGTACGTCTACAGAATAACAAAAAACCTTTAATTTTTTTTATATATTTATAAGAAAAATCTAAAATATTTATATCTTCGGATACGCTTTTATCTAATTTAGGAAGAAATGAAGTACGTTTTTTTATTTTTTTTTTACTTTTTGGCGACCTAAATAAATTTGACTGGTTCGAGGACGCTACCTGTGAATAAACAGTTACTAAAACTTAGAAGCTGGCCGGCGAATTTGCACTCATGGCCATGTTCCCACACAAATTGTGTGGCGAGGGAATGCTCCAAACAGGTCCGGAACACCGAAATGTAGCTTATAAAAATGGTGGGCTTAAATTCACCCATCCTCCGTCCATCTCTGTATTTAAGAGGCCCGTCTACATTCCCTAAGTTGGTTCATCAAAAGCCTCCTTGGCCTCTCCAAATTTCTCCAACACAAACAACCTGTCCGTCCCTCTCCTCTTTCTTTCTCCCCATAAATTAGGAAGGATCGGAGGAAGAGGGAATTAAACTTTAGTCAGTCGCAATAGCATTCAAATTCAATTGCATCAAACTAGCTAGCTAGCCAGCTAGCGACGAAAACACGTACATCAAACTGCTGCTCTTTCTTTGTATGTACTTCTAGACGCGGCTGGCATTTTCCGTGGCCAATCGAGCTAAAGGATTTGATATTAGCAATCGAAGATCCTCCAACTTCGACTTAAACAACACTCCAATGGCTTTAAAGAATCGAATGTGGAATGATAACAATAATAATATTATAACTGAGGTTGCTCCACCTCCCATTGTTTTCCCCAGCAAACCTTCTCATTCTCCAGACTTGGAAACTATTAGAGAAGACATGGCTGAAGGTTACGATGATGATTCTTAATTCATTATCTCCCTTACACATACATGGCTCGAGGTTTGCAAGCGTGCATGGATGGATCGACATGTAGTTTTGCGATTCTGAAAGGTCCTCTTCATTCTTTTCTACACGGCAGGTAAATACCAAAAGGTTATTTAGGTGAGTTGGATTCATCGAATGATGAATGTAAAGTACATCCCTAATGTATATGGATCAATATATATATATATAGCGCGTCGTGGTGGTAGTTTGCGGATTGTCTAGGACTGACATTGCTAGGAGCAAATCCAAGTAGCAAAAATGTACAATATAGATGTAACAATAATAATAATAATAATGTGTAGGATCCAATTCAGCCAGCTCCAAGTTGATAATTTTCATCAAAAGTTTGGAGATTTTGGGCTGAATGGTTTTTGACCATTTTATTTTACAGCAACTACAGAATGTTGTATGTGTATGTATTTGTATATATTTATATAACTTTGTGTATAATTTACTTTCGTAAGGAAAATGTAGTCTTTTGCTGCAACAATACTCGTTTATTACAAAAATCTTTTTTATAACAGTCATTGTCGTCATAATAGACATGCATATTATAACAATATGGCATCATTGAATAAGCAATTTGACGATTGGAGAAATTGAGGCTACAACGATGATGGGATGGTGGGGATCATCGATATACAGTTATTGTGACGAGTAACAATTAAATTTATTTTGCCCTCGTAATATTTCAAATCAATTTTTGAGGGAAAAAAATACCGTGACGATGGGATCGTCGTAGTATCCTTAAAATTTTATCCATTTATTAGGTTTCCTAGCAAAAAACATACATCTTTAACAGCAATGCGCCAAACAAATGGGCCCCTGAATTTTCCCTCTTTAACCTTTAAAACCTTTAACAACGACACAGTAGGTTGGGGGTTTCCATTGTATGGTGTGGTAGAAATTTTTCCTCCTCCTAAAAATTATTGTCAGAAAATTTTTAGGTAAAGTATATTACAGTGACTAGTCGATGTTATAGGGAATATTAACGTTCATTATAGTTCTCCAAAACAACGTTATTCCTTTACACAAGGGTTTACTACAGTGACCCGTTGTTGTAGTAGAGGGAAAGGAATCACTGCAATAGATGTGAATTATATAAAATGAAAGAAAAAAATACCAGTCCATGACCTGTCACCTCTTGTTTGTCTCTCTTGCTCGTTGCATCTCCGTTCGTCTCTCTCTCCCCCTCCCTCCTTTTTGGTATGATTTATGCCTTTAATCCTTTTTTTTGGTTAATTTCCTATCAAAATCTTATGCATTATTGTCAATTTTTACTTTTAACTTTGCTTTTTTTTGTGTGGCTTTTTTATGGGTTTCAATGAAGGCCACCACCACTGCCACCCTCCACCACCTCCTCCTCCTCCTTATCTGGGTTTAATATTTGTTTTTACTCTTTGTTTTAGTTTATTTTGTTTTAATTATTAATTTATTGAAACTAGCATTTCTTTTTTGCTTAATTTTTGGTTTAATTGTAGGTCGTCGGAGAAGTTTTTGTTGCCAAAGCTTGCCGCCACCGCCTTCTACTACTTTTATATGTTTTTTATTAAGTGTTATACACATATATTGGAATTCAAAAAGTTATGATTAAATAATTAAATGGAATAATAATAATAATAATATATTTTTTAAATAACAAGATATTGTTGGCCTTAAATAATTTATTATCAAAATTTAAAGCAATAAGAATATAAAATTATTAGATAATAAATTATTTTTGACCTTAGACAAAAGTATTATTAATAGAGTAGAATAATAAGGTAATAAAAATATAAATTACTAAAATATTATTGAATTTTAAAAATTTATGATTAAATAGTTAAGTGGAATAATAAGATAATAGAAATTTAAAATAATAAGATATTATTAGCCTTAAATAATTTATTATTAAAATTTAAAATAATAATATAAAATTATTAGATAATAAATTATTTTTAACCTTAAATAAAGCATTATTAAATGAGTGGAATAATAATATAATAACAATTAAAATTAGTAAAATATTATTGGAATTTGAAAATTTATGATTAAATAATTAGATATTACCTAATTCATTAGATAATTTTTTTCTTTTATAGATGATAGGATGTCTCTCTTACTTAACGCATACTTTCTAGCCATCTTTTTTATGTCTCCTAATACAAATATTGGATACCTCATGAGATGGATAAATGATGAGGAAGGTCATATGTTAGAGAGAGGTTTGTATGCTAGGACCATATAATTTTAAGTCGTATTATATTTTGTATATCTTGCCACATATTCATCCATAGTTATGGGTGAGGGCTAGATATATAGATGAGTTTTTCTATAGCAATTTTTCGCACCCTGGGTTCATTGTGTGTGGATATTTTATGAGAAACTAAAATCACATTGCAAGGCAATTGATAGTTATTGACGACAAGTCGAGGTCTTGGCATGGGATACCGCCTTTGCTAAGTATAGATCCTAATTGCCCAAATAATAGTTATGAGTCTATAGAAGATGTGAGAGAGAAAAATTCTTCTACAAAAAGTATGGACTTAGTGGGTGATCTATTGCATCTGAGATAGAACTAGGGTTTGAATTTAATGAGGCATTTTGGGTCGTAGCAGCTCTATTTCAATATTTATCACTCTACTTTTTTATATTAGGGTCCATAATATAACTAGTATGATAGTCTATATTTTGTCTTGTTAAGCTATGAAAATAATAAGATATTTTTGGCCTTGAATAATTTTATAAAACTTTTATAATATGAATATGTCTTGGTCATTAAGCCAACAAAAAGAACGTTATTGAAAACTTTATAATACTTTTATAACTCTAATGCCTGCAAAACTTATGGAAAATGGATATATAATATTGTTATAATTTGGCTTATATATTACAAATTGATCCATCTTTTAATTGTTTTCATAGATCTACAATACCAATTAATAAGATCTGGATGATGTTGCGTAATCAAAAATCCAATGAGTTATGGGATGTTCTTCAATGGTTATAGGATTAGCAAAATATAACTTAAGATCAAATGGATTGATGTGTTGTCCTTGTAAGATATGTGTTAATTTTGAATAGAATACAATAGATAAGGTTGAAGCCCACATTTTGTATTTTGGGTTCATGAACAATTATGATACATAGAAATTTTATGATGAACTTGAAAGAGAACATGTGGAGGAAGATATTGGAGATGATATGACACATATATTGGGTTATTCATTAGGCGGTGATCCACATATTGAGGGTAGTGAAAGAGTCAAGATTATTAGTAATGACTTGAATGGTAATGAGGTAATAGTTGATGACCTTGAGGATAATAAAGATCCATACATCGAGGAGTTATTTTAAGAGATAGAAACAGAGTTTCCAGAATGTAAAAAATGTTCTTCCTTAAAAAAATTGTGAAGTTGATGCATCCCAAGGTGTTAAATAAATGGATTAACAAGTCTTTTGACAAACATTTTGAAATTGTTGAAAGAAGTACTTTCGGACAGTAATAAGCTTTAAGGATTGTATTATGGCAATAAGAAGATGATGAGCAAGTTAGGATTGGGCTATGAGAGAATCCACACATGCAAGTATGATTATGCCTTGTACTGGAAAAAGAACACTGATAAAACTAATTATCCGATATGTGGCACTTCTAGATGGTTAAATAAAGCCACAAAGGAAAAGAAAATACCACACAAGGTTTTATGGTATTTCCCCTTAACACCAAGATTAAAAATATTGTACACTTCTAGACACACCGCTCAAGACATGAGATGGCACTTGCATAAATGCTCTAAAGAACCAAGGATCTTATGACATGCAATTAGTGGCCCGGAATGGAAATATTTTGATGCAAACCATCCAACTTTTGTAGTTGTGGCTCGCAATGCTAGAATGGGGTTGGCATGAGATGGGTTCAGTCCCTTTAATATGAGAAAAAATTACAATATGTGGTCGCTAATTTTGATGGAATACAATTTACCCTCATGGTGGTGCATAGAAAATCCATTCTTTATATTGTCTTGGTTAATTCTTGGACCTTTGTCTCATAAGATGGATATTGATGAGTTCCTCCAACATCTTATCGATGAGTGGGTAACAAGAGTTAATACTAGAAATTTAGTTGATAACAAAGTGCTTAGAATGTGTGTTGTGCTTCTATGGGCTATTAATGACTTCCTTACTCATTCAATTCTCTATGGATGGTTAGGAAAAAAGTATAAAACATGCCCTAATTGTAATGAAGACACTCCTTTTGTGAGGCTAAGGTCTAGGATGGGGTACATAGAACATCGATGATTATCGGTAGATGACTATTTGATGTAGTTGAGTCACGTTAGATAACACCCACCGGGTAAACATGAAGACACACTACGTTTGAAGAGGAAGAGATGCACTAATGAGTCGAATAGGAGGAAGAATTGTATATTTTTTGAGTTTCTATATTAGTCATCAATCACCCTTAAACACATATTAGATGTGATGCATGTTGAAAAAAAAAAGTAAATTTTCTCCGCACGATTCTTGATAATAATGACAAATCAAATAATAATGAAAATGTGAGACACTATTTTATCGATATGAACATTAGACCAGTGCTACATCCATACTATAAGGGCAACAAGTTGATAAAACCTACTGGTGAGTATACTCTTTCACCCAGGGATAAGAAGACTTTATTGGGGGTTTTTGAAGAGGGTAAAGTTTCAATGTGAATTTATAGTAAATTTGAGGAAGAATATAATTGATAATGATGGCAAATTGACTGCTCTAAAATTACACAACCATCATGTCACAATGCAACGATTGGTACCAGTTGGTGTTCAACCATTCTTACAAAAATAGATATTTGATACCATTTTTGAGTTGAGTAACTTCTTCACCATGATGTGTGTAAGTAAAATTTGGTTTTCCAATTTGGAGAAGGCTAAAAAGGAAGTGGCTATCATCATGTTCAAGTTTGAATGCATATTACCCGCTACATTTTTTTAGTATTATGGTTTATCTTATAATGCACTTACCTAAAGAAGCACAACTAGGTGGGAATGTTCATGGAAGATAGATGTATCATATTGAAAGAAAATGAAAATTATTGAAGGAGTACATTTCCAAACTTCCCAAGAAGGTTTTATTGCCCAAGTTTATGTCGTAGATGAAGTCGTGATATTTTATTCTATATACTTTGAAGAGGTTGAGACACGATTCAACAAACCTGACATAAATGAGGATGTTGCTTCAAACAAATGACAACTTTTGGTATTTTAGTCTCTAGGTTATGGCATTGGTAAGTCATTGATTGCTGGCATCTCACATAATGAGCTAAATCATATAATTTGGTACATTTTCAACAATTTTTTAGATCCACATAAATTTTTAGAGTAAGTATACATCAATAATCAATAATAATGATTCTAAGAGTTCTGTGTAAAAGAATTAATTTTTCTTTAATTCTATAGTGATCGCATAAACTAGATACGTGTATGTGGTGGTAATTTGAATAACATTCAATAGAAATATTTTTCTTGTTGGTTTTATTCTAAAGTAATTCAAAATCTTTGTTCAATTATCAATAGTTATTCCTAATTAATATTAGTGAAATAAAATTAATACTTATTTTTATTAACTATATTTATTGTAGCTATGCAACTTATATCAATTAGGATCACCTGCATACACTAATAAGTTATTATCTTTTGCTAGTGGTCCATCGAGAGTGGTTATAACTTATGCTAGTTATATTGTAAACAACATTAAATTATTAACTCATGAAAGATTAAAAAAAACATAAAATAATGGTGTGTATGTCCCTAGAGTCGATGATGAATGTCATTATAAACTAATACAATAGATCATCGAGCTATCTTATTAGCATAATTGATATATTTTGTTGTTCAAGTTCAAATGGTTTGACACTGATGCAAGGATGAAAATAATAATATGAAAGAACAATATTATAAGCGTTTATACGAGGCATGATTGGTACAAGGAAGATCTTTATATATTAGGATCTCAAGTAAATCAAGTTTGGTATGTTGATGATCTATTAAATGGTCATCATTATCAAGTTGTTTGGAAATTCTACCATTATAATATCTAGGAACTCAATGATGATGATGATGAGTAGATTGATGTTGTTGATGGGGTTAACTCATCTAATATTGATTTCACGGTTGAAGAAGATGACCTTGATAACGTAATTTTTAGGTGTCATAATGTTAGAAGTGATGAAGTCCAAACCAATGTTGCTCCTGATGATGAGTATATACCTAGTACGACAGATAATATTATTGACATGGATGAGGATGCTTCAAACTCAGACAACAAAGATGCATGTAGTGATGATAGTACTTGTAGTGATGACTAATTTATCTTGTTGAAAAATTTTATGTTGTGTACATTAGGATCCATTCTATGAATAATATCTTTATTATATTATAATTTAGCCTTATGTAACTATTATCAAATACCTTTTATTTTTTTTCATTGATTGATTGTTAAAGATTGGTAGTTATGACCAATGTCATGATGAGGCACCACGGTGAGGATGGAGATAATGACCCCTCAATGTCCTTCTAGGTTTCCATCTCAACGTGAGTTGGGTAATATTTTTTTTTTGCTATATATTAGACAACCAAGTAATGTATATTCTATTTTAATTATTTGTATATTCTATTTTACTTATTTGTTTAACTAATGTGATGCATGATGTAGCTCCATCGCTTCCAAAACACTCCAATTCAAAATTCATCTATATGCATGAAGAGTTTTAAAAAAAAATGGTTACATCAAGTTCCTCCTCCAATTGTCATCTCAATTTGATAAAGCTTGGAAACCTATTGGTTATAATGATATATTATTTTTTAGGCATGTAGGGAATGAGATTGGGAACATGATCCCTATATACTATCAAAATAAAGATCATATTCCAAAGGAGAACATAGATAAGATTATCACCTGAATTAAGGTAATAGTTAATTACAAGAATCTATTATTTTATAATGATTTTAGTTTTTAGTTGACCTATTGATAATTTAATTTTATTTGTAGAATATTTTGACTTAGATGAGTGGCAGGAGATGTCGCACAAAAGTATGGGAGGTCATTTGTAGATCACTTCGTGACACCTATTGAAGTAGAGAAAGTCAGCTAAAGAATTGGTCAATAAAAAACATGGGAAGAAACTGAATAACTTGGACGATGATAATTGGAAGAAGTTTTAAGAGTTTTGAGATACTCCTTAACAAAAGGTATATATATATATATATAATATTATATATAGATAAAATTAATATGTATTAATATTAATTAAGTGTTAGTATTTCTTTATTTGTAGGCAAAGTCAGAAAGAAATGAAAAAAAAGAAAGCAATAATATCTTATCTTCATTCATTATTTCTCAATTTCACTGCAGTAAGATATTGTATACCTACTTATAATTTAATTCATTATTTATTATGTTATTCATAAAGTTTTTTTATTTTTTATTTTTCACTATAATTATAGGCCGATCCTAATACCAAGAAAAATCCAATTGAGGTCGAGAGTTTCAAAGAGATGCATTGTAAGAACAGAAAATAGATGAGTTAGGATGCTAAGAAGAAATATGTAAGTTTATAATTTTCTATTGAATTAATTTAATTATATTTTGTTTATAAGCTATTCATTCTTAATTTTGACTTTTCTTATAGCATAAAAGGGTGGAGATATGACAAAAGATGATGGACGAGGCTCGAGTCCAAACACGTGGGAGTGAATGTAGGTTTAAAGAACTGATAGAGATTGATAAAGCGGTCATTGTACATGATGTTTTTAGATAACATTATGGCCATAAGAGATCTATTGGTAGATTATTTAAGGGCTCTTCATCAGCATTGTTTTCAACTCCACTAATACTAGCCAGATATGGCAATTGGGCGAGTCAAATCACTATTGGATCGGGTTACATGATAACCGGGTCGTATCGATTTTGGATAATCTTAAATCATTTTATCGGGCAAGGTCAGGTCGGGTTTGATTTAGATAAACTCAGTATCGGATAATCTTGGGTCATTTAAATTTCTTAGATCAGGTCTGATTGAAATTGAATTGACTCAAATTAGGGTAAATTTGGGTTATTCTAATTTTAGTTTGGGTTCAGATCAAGTTCGGATGAGTTCGAATTATTATATTTTCAGGTCGAGTTTGGATTAGATTCGGGTCATTTCAGTTTTGAGTCATGCTTATGCCATTTTATTTCTTTTTTTTTATTCCAAGATGCTATTAAAGGTTAATTATTTTGTGATCATTTATTTCAATTTATCTTATTCAATTAAAAGTGAATTATTATATAGATTGTATCGAGGCCTTAGAATTTTTTGTCATCATTTCATCTTTGGAGATGTATTTGATGTTTCAAATTTAAAAGTTTTCAAATTGGATCACTTTTCTTTTTATGTTAAGGTATAACTTATAATTCAACTCCATTATTAGCTTGGTCATATCATATTGAGTTCAAATATTATTTTAAGTGTATATTATATTTATATCTTGTACGGCCCTTACATAGTATTAACTTACAATAACTATTGATAACTGATAACAAATGAAGGCCTCAAAAGGTTGTACTTCTCATATTATTTTTCAAATAGATTGATCACATCATATCAACATAATTTTAATAAATATAATGATGATAATAATAATAATAATAAAATAATGATAACAATAATAATAGTAATTAATGAATATCAATTGTGGCAAAAATAATAATAACAACACATTATTTTTTTTATATTTTGATTCAAACATGTCAAGCTAAAAATAAAAATTAGATAAAGTAAGTAATAATGACCATTATTGATAAAGGACCAACAAATATTGACTTATTACTATTTGATATAGTTGTTACTTGATATAACAAAAAACATTAATCTTCAATTTTTATCATGAATAATTAACATCCTCACTTTAAAATTTTTCCTACTTTCCTATAATGTTGGAGGTGTTATATTGAAAAGTATAGGTACTAACATATAATGTTTAAGGCTATAAATTATTATTTATTTGTACTTATAATAGAATTAATAAAACTTTTCCCTTGTTTGATTGGATTCTACTTATGATGTAATCTTATATATATATATACTTTTACATAATTGTTCCAAATATTTGAAATATTAGAATTAGTATTATTGATAGCTACATTTTGAATAACTGAATATACTATGATGATGTAATATTCATTTTAAGCTAAAACGATAATTGATTGATATCATAGTTGTTCTTCGTGTTTTGGTCGCCAGATCATGGCCTTAAAGACTTTGTTGGAACTTTTTATGGACTTGATCAATCGAAACGTGTTTGATATTATATCACTCATGACCCATAGGGCATGTTCTATAGTCACTAGCATAGTTTTAAAAACCAGACCGGTAATCTAACCGGTATCATAACTATTTCATTGGTTTAGTGGTCGGACCAATGGTTTAGACTGGTTGGACCTGTGGTAAATTTTAAGTCAAAAAAATATGAAATATATACAAAATTAAAGTAAACATGAATTTGACCGGCTCCCAAATGGTTTTTTGATCGGTTCACCAGTTTTCACTAGTGGGACTGATTTTCACTAGTTTCGAGATCCTGAGAACTGGTACATGAAATCTAGCCAGTGACCCAACCGGTTCACCAGTCAGACTAGGCGGTCTAATCCAGTTTTTAATACTAGGGTCACTAGGCTTAATATTGTAATAATTAGTTGTTAACCCAAACATCATATTATATTATTGTTATTAATTAGTTGGGGTAATTGATAATTCAAGTTTATTTGTTTAGGTTAGTGTATTCAGGTGGTTTGAACTATTTAGTTGGACTATGTAATATATTATTCTTCTATAAGCTAAAATGCTCCTTACCAATTGCTATTACATAGGAATGAAAATATATATTTTGTATTTGGTTTAGCCTAAGGTTGGAAGAAATCATATGTATTTTGTTTAACCCAAGCTATATATCGAAGCTATATATTATAGATTTGTTCTTCTTATACCATTTAGAATTGGCAGAGTTATGCATTCAATTTAGTTAATGAAGGATACATGCCATTGGTTTTTCTTCTCTCTTCTCTTCATCTCTTTTTGAATGATGTTGTATGAGTGAAATAATGCCAACAATACTTGAATAAAATTTATATCTTCAATATTAGTCTATAGCTTGAGTTGAGAAAGGTTTATAGTAGAGGATGTTTCTTCCTATTATCTCCAATTCTTCAATGTATTTTTTAACTCACTTTATTAATGAGTTGAATTTGATGAATCTTTTCCATATTTGTGATTTTTCCTTCATGGATCTTCATTATTACAAGCATATTGACAATAGCTATATCACATATATATCATTTAAAGTATGTTCTAGTATTTGATAAATTGGATTATGATGTTGGCCTTACAAGCATTCATTATGCCTTGAAATTCCCAAGTTGAATAGATGATAAGAATATATCACTTAAGTTGGTAAACTTGAGTAGTGTCATCCATGTTTGATAACAATATATATGGGGGTGTATCTAGTGAAAACCACTACTTATAATGAGAATTGAGAACCATTAGTTTCATTAAAAAATTATGGTAGTTTCATAAAACTATTACACAAGGTTCATAAACTAAAATGAGTATTTTCCTTAGAAATTTAGAGTATTATGAATATGCTATAATGACTAGTTTCACAATATTAAATGATCAATGTCATTTGAAACTTAGAGTAGTTCCATTAGTAACTTAGAACTCTTTTACAAGCTGAAACAAGTTGTTTCATTAGCTGAACTGATAGTTTCATAAGCTAAAGCATGTAGTTTTATTAGAATCTTAACCTAGTTTCATAAGCTAAAACTAGTAGTTTCATTAAAACCTTATAGTAGTGTTATTGATAAAAAGGAGTAGTTTCATTATAAACTTAGAGTGGCTTTTATTGATATAAATTAGTAGTTTCATTAGAAACTTAAAGTTGTTTCATATATTTTATATGTTATTGTTGTCTTGTGTTTGTGTGTGCGCGCGCACGCGAGCGTGGGTGTGCAAGTAAAATCAAGTTTACTTTCTTAGTTAAGCATCAAAATATCCATATACTTTTTCAATAAATTAATTTTTAGTTTGGTATTAAATTAATATCTACATGTAATACCCCATTTATATAAACCCTAATTTAGACACCTTAATTTAAAATTTTATTATTATGTATAATTAAGTGTAAATTAAATTAGGATTAGATAACAACAACAACAACAACAATAATAACAAAAACAACAACAACAACAACAATAATAACGGCAACAACAACAACAATAATAATAATCAAAATAATAATAATAACAACAATCATAATAATAGTAGAAATAATAATAGTCTTATAATAATAATAATAACAACAACAAAAACAATAATGATGATGATAATAATATTAGTAATAATAATATAGTGAGTTTGGATAGAATGTTTAATAATTACTAATATCTTAAAATTAATTGATATTATTTATTTTTTTAATTAATTAATATTAATTTAAATCTTTTAATATCATTTTACATCAAATCCAACCTAAATTAAACTAATTCCGAGCATTAGTTTAAAACCAACTGGAACCCCTATCAAACACAGAACACCTCTAAGTCTCTAACCTCTTCATATGTGCACATAGTAACTAATAAGTAGCAACTAGGTAGTAACATACTAACATCACCCTTTGCCTTTGCACCCCCACTACCCACCCAATCCTATTTCTGAAATGTCCTAAAAATCTTAATTTTAAGAATTATAGTTAATTAAGAATTTATTATAAAAATTAACTAAATAAATTATTTTTATTAAAATAAAATGGAATTAATTAGGACAGATCAAGAAGAAATTTATAAATATTTTAATTAGAAAGGAATTTAGGTATTTTAGCTAATTAAGGATTTTATTTTGGAAATTAATTAAATAAATTATTTTATTTAAATAAGAGGGAATAAATAGAGCCAAATTAATAGAAATGTTATAAATAATTTAATTGGAGAAAATTAGAGTGATTTGTTAATTAAAATGGAATTTATGAAAAACCTTTCAAAAATCCTAAATTAGCCTAAAAAGGGATTTATATATTATTATATTTAAGTATTATTATTTTTAAACATCCTAAATATCCTAATTAATTTAATTAACCCAACCTACTATTTTTCTTTTTCTCTTTTTTCCTTTTTCCTCTTCTTTGTTCCTTTTTCTCTCCTTTTTCTTTCTTTTTCTTCTTCTTCTTTTCTTTTCTTCCTTACCCCCCGACCTGGGCCAGCCTAGTAGCCTAAGCCCTCTTCCCTTTTCTTCCATCAGCGCGGCTCACTTCCCTTCTTCCCACGACCCATCTTCTTTTCCTTCTTTTCTCCTTCAGCGGCCTAAGACCAGAACGTAGCATTTTGCCTCGTTCTTTTTACCATTGCCTGGCTGGTTTTCTTTCTTTCCTTTCTTTTTTTTTTTCCCGGCCGACTGGTCCAAACACCCCCACCTTCTTCTTCTTCCTTCTTCTCCCCGTCATCAACTTGCAACCGTCCGAGAAATCCGCCGCTGATCTCCCCATTTGACCGACCATTTCCCCTCTATTTTTCCCTGCTGATCCATCGAACCCGTCGCCTAACTACTCCTCCCTTCTTCTCACGCACGTCTTTCCCCTCTCCTAGCTGGCCACTACCTTGCCACAATTTTGAAATTCCACCGGCCAACCATCGCCGCCGGTGACCCTAACCCTACCTACCCTATTTCCACGCCGACCCATAGAACCCTACCCTCTCATCTAAGCTCTATAAATACCCCTCATTAGCTTGATCTCAGGACTTTTTCCAACAACCGAGCAAAATCCCTCTTGTGCGCTGCCGCCACTTCAGAAGCCCATTCCTCGCCGCCGTCGACCAACTATACCACGTTCTCTGCCTACCTAAGTCTTCCCTGCACCATCCTCTAACTAACTACGATGCGCTTCTTCCTTGATTCTTCCTACATGAGCCACCCCGACCGTTTAAAGTTCCCTTCTCAATCAACCTATTCTGTTTATTTCAATTTTATTATTAGTATTAGTATTAGTATTAGTATTATGTATTATTATTATGTATTATTATTATTATTATTATTATTATTATTATTATTATTATTATTATTTTCAATGTTAGTATTATTATTCTATATAGGGCTAAACCCTATTACACCTATTTTCAAATTTTAGTATTAGTATTATTAGTATCATATCTTATTATTATTAATAATATTATTAATATTTTTACCATTATTTTTTTTATTATTAGTGTTATTATTATTATTATTATTATTTATTAAGTTTATTATTATTCAATGTAGGGTCGAAACCCTACTTTATTTTATCTTCGATTACTATTATTACCATTATGATTACTATTATTTTTGCAATATTATTATGGTTTTTATTATTATTATTGTTACTATTTCATTATTATTATTATTACTAAATTTTATTATTAATTTTACTAATATTATTATTGGTATTATTTTGGTAAAGGGGTCAAAGTCCTTATTTCACTTTGTTTTCGAATTATAACCTTATTATTATTATTATTATTATTATTATTATTAGAACTAAATCTTCAAACCCTTATATCATCAACTTTTACAATATTACTATTATTTCTATATTTTTAGCCAAATTTAGTAATTAGTTAATGATTATTATTATTAATATTTTATTATTTTATCAAAAACCTAGTCTTAGAATAAATTGGTAAATAATAGTATTTTAGTAAGAGGAAATATAATTTTTAGCTTTTCCCTCATATAGGTGAGACTAGTCAAAGCCTTAAGGAGGTGTAGGAGTGTACTCCAAGATCGGTGTCATTTTAGGTAAGGGTGTAACTAAGGCCTTATATGTGTTAATGTACATTATATGCTTTGTATGTTATGCATCTTATGTTTATCATTACAATTATTTCGTGTGTGGTATGGTGTGGAGTTGAAGTATGTTTGTGGGTTATTATATGGCATATGTATTATGTATATGTGATGATATATTATGGTATATGATGTTATGGTATGTGACCCTTTAGACATGCATGTGAGGATGTATAAATGTGGTATTGTGTGGGGAAAAGGTTGAAAAAGAAAAATGGAAAATAAGTTGACCATGGGAAGTAAGTTGATCAAAGGGGAATAAGTTGACCAAGGGAATAGTTGACCAAAGGGGAATAAGTTGACCAAGGGGAATAAGTTGACCAAAGGGGAATAAGTTGACCAAGGGGTGTGAGGTGACCTGAATATTTTAATGGTCCATGAGTGGATGAATAAAAAGGGGATTTTAAAATAGAATAAAAGAGTGTGAGACTTTATGGTTGTTGTGCATGGGAGAATCTATGGTTTGGTATGGGAGAATCTAATCTATGGTGTTGTATGGGAGAATCTAATCTAGGGTTTCGTATAGGAGAATCTATGGTTTTGTATGGGAGAATCTAATCTAGGGTTTCGTATGGGAGAATCTATGGTTTTGTATGGGAGAATCTAGTCTATGGTGTTGTATGGGAGAATCTAACCTAGGGTTTCATATGGCAGAATCTAAGGTTTTGCATGGATGGATCTAGGGTTTTGTATGGATGGATCTAGGGTTTGCATGGTTGAATTTGGGGTTTGCATGGGAATTTAGGGTTTTGCATGAAAAAGTTTGAAGGATTGCATGGGAAGGTTAGCGTATGCATAGGAGTAAAGCTTACGTATGAAAAGTTGATTCGGGATGTAAGGAAGGTAATGGATGAGTTGTTTGGGTGTTTGGAGGTTTTGGGTGAAAAATAGTATGTAGGACAATATAAGGGTACATAGGAGACTGAGCTAGGGTTTAGGGGAAAAACCCTAATTTGAGGAGGTGGTAAAAAGGAGAAATAAATAAGGGTGAGTGGAGTACAAGAGGATGATGAACATGATCAAGTAAGGATGAGTATGATCGGCATGAAAAATATTAAGTGAGATGTGGGAAATAGAAGGTGACATAGGGACACGAGGAAGATAGGGTTTGTTATGGCCATTTAGGCTCCGTTTGGATTGGGGTGAATCGAGGTAGGGGTAAACATTAAAAATTAACCTAGGTGAAGGGAATTGAGGTGAATCGGGGTGAATATTTTAAAATTCTGTTTGGATGATATTAAACTAACCTGGGTGAATCGGGGTGAATGTTTTAAAATTTTCGTTTAAATTGAGGTAAATGAAGATTATAATAATAAAATAAATGATATTTATACCCTTATATTAAATAAATAAGTCATATTGAGGGATATTTTAGTCCTATTAAGTCAAAAATTTACTTATTCTTTCACCTTCACCTCCGTTACCCCCGAAATCGGAGGTTAATAAAAACGAGGTTAATCGAGGTGAATGGAGGTGAAACATTAACCCCGATTCACCTAGGTTAAAACATTAACCTGATAGCCAAACGGAGTGAATCAATTGATTCACCTCCGTTCACCCCGATCCACCCCAATCCAAACGGGGCATTAAGGTTTGGTGTGGTTACCTAGGATTTTATGACCACATGTGTGCTTGAGGAGTATGGCGTAATAATGAGAGTTAAATCTAAAGGGTGTGATGTGTGGAGTGTTAAATAATTTGGGTTGTGTAAGGTGGAGTAGGATGGCCCACATAGGCCTAAATTAGGATTTCATGATAAAACCCTAGAGTGAGATGTGGAGTAGACTTGGAAGTGTAAGATAGTGGGCCTTGACCCATATACTTAAGAGTTGGACTTCTAATATGAGATAAGATATAGAGGAAAGGATGTTGGGGCAAGGTGGGAGGTGCATGAGGCTGATGATATGAAACGAGTCCGATGGAGGATAGGCGTGGGGAGAGTGAGTCATGCATGTCTAGGGTGAAAACTTCTGAATAAGACACTTAAGATATTAATCATTTAAAGAGAAAGATTATTGAGCCAGGTCCAACTGATCCACCGGTAAGGAAGAGTGGTTAGAGTTTTTACCCTATATGTGATCAATCCACCGGTTATAATAGTGGCCAGGAGCTTTATGCCCTATGTGTTTCTGGCCCACCGGCTATAATAGTGGGGGATCCTGAGCTCAATAAACCAAAACCCGAGTTTGCTAAGACACATAAAAGACACTAATTACTTACAATGGAACACCATGTGAGCAAGAACTAAACCGATCCACCGGTAAGGAATAGTGGTTAGGGTTTTATCCTATACGTGACCGATCCAGCGGCTATAATAGTGGTTAGGGCATGATGTTCTATATGTGATCGAGCCACCGGCTAAAATAGTGGGAGGTTCCTGTACTCGCATGGACTTAATAAAGAGTATGGTGTAGAATGAGTATCCATAAGAGATTAATTAATTAATTAATCTGGACTATAAATGGGTCTTTATGTATCTACCCAAATGGTTGTACGATATTATGTTATCATGATGGACTATATGCATTTTTTATTTTTTATTTTGCATGGTTTATGTGATTTTATGTGTTGGCCTTAGTGCACCGGTTACCTTGCTCAGTACGTAGCATACTGATCACCCTTTTCATAGGTGCCGCTCATTCCCACGAGTAGTAGGCCGTTCTAACTTTGTGCAGGTGGGTGAGACATCAGGCAGGGCTGAGTGTTGAGCATGTTTAGCTCCAAGTTCGAGAGTAGCGTGGCCGGATTCACTCTTTATGTGATTTTATTTCCTTCAGTTATTTCTTTTGTATTGGATTTGTCCTTTTATGATTCATTACTTGTATTGAGTATTTTAAATGAACCTTTTATCGGTTGTAAGCTTGTTTCTCTTTTGGATATGAATTAAAAATCTTTACGTGTACTCTGATTTTTGATGTTATGATCTTTCTAGTTCTTTTATGAACTCTTGGTTTGAGTTTAATGTCAATCTTTTCTTAGCCTTAGCACTTGGTACTGAAACGGTCGGAGAGAACCAGTTTGGTATTAAGTGTGGCGGTAACATCCCCATAATTCATAGGTTTTAAATTTTAAAATTTTCCACTTTTATACAAAAAAAATAGTAAATTTTGGGGTGTTACAATCTGCACCACATGTCCGCAACACCAGCAATTCAACACCAACTCTACAGCATCACTCACTTTGAACCCCTGCTTATTTTGCTTCTTTCCTGCCCTATCCCATCAAGTCTTCCTAAAGCCACCAACCATCTCATTCTTTTCTTTTCTCCTTCAGTAGTAGAATTCGTTTGAGAACCACCCTATCCCTCCGTCATGCTCTCCATCATCGAGAACCACCACCACCGACATTGCTTCTTTCTTCTTCTTTTTCTTTTTGCTCCATTCATCCATCCTTGTGCGCAGCTCCTTGGCTTTTCTCCCTTCCCTACGAGTGGACCAAACTCCTCTGTCACATCCCATAGCCTCAGCAGCCAAGCTTCTCGTCGAACCTCCCCGTCAAACTCCTTGATTGTTGTTACCATTTAACCTCTGCCATTGCCCCTGCTTCATTTGTCCTTTATTTGTACTCTCCGTCATCAATAACCCCACCACTACCATTACTTCTTATTTGTTCTTTTTCTTTATGCTCCATCCATCCATCCTCGTTCACAGCTTCCTAGTTTTTCTCCCTTCCTTGCAAATGGACCTAACTCCTCCGTCGCAAGCTATAGCCTCAGCAGCCGAGCTTCTTATCGAACCTCCCTGTCGAGCTCCTTGGTTGTTGTTACCATTCAATCTCTGTCATCGCCCTTGCTTCATCCCCTCTGTCATGCCCTTCTTGATTTACCCTAATTAATTCCCTTTTATTTTAATAAAAATATTTTATTTAATTAATTTCCCTAAGAAATCCTTATTTGGCTAGAATTTCTAAAATTAAGGATTTGGGGCATTTCAACAATGGAAAAAACTTAACACCTTAGAGTTCAATTTCTAATTATCATTAACATAATGTGCAATGAGAGTAAGATAGCCACGTCCCGTGCATGCTATCTATATGTTACAATTTAAACAAATTTTACTAGAAATGTTTCTTAAAGCCGCTTTAAGAATATCCTTAAATTTAGGGTGCTTCTCCAAACAAATTTTCTTTGCAGTATTTCTACAAATACATTTGACATTCATATTCAAATACCGATGGACCTTTCTCTCTCCTTCATACTTTATGTGTGAGAATGGCAGCCTATGTTTCATTATCGACTCACAAACCAACTCACTATATAATTTTTGATCAAATTGAGATGTAGTCATGCAGGACCCATCCAGATTTTTAAACTTTGAAGAACTTACTAAGTGTCTCTTAAAATTAGATGTACCATTTTTTGATTCGGCTCTATATGATACATCTTGACAATGCTTACATATACTATGCAACTTCTTCTAAATATCTTCATAATAATCATATTATTTCCATATCTCGACCTTTCTCTTTAGATTTATAGGGACCCAATCATCACCAATTGTGTTGGGGATTGAAGTTGGAGTCGATACTAGATCATTTTGAATATATTTAGAATTAGGGGCTGCAATTTGGAAAAGTGTGAAAATAATAAGAGATAATATTATGAATCAAAAAATAATAAGTATCAAATATCACTAATGTTAAATATTAAAGATAAATCAATACCTCTACTAGCAACAAATGAGAAATTATAAGTGTTAAAATTCTCTTCTTGTTGTGGAGTCCTAAAATTTTCCTCGATGAATTTTAACACTGCAATATTACCAAGGCATACATAAGTTATTAATTATTAACATAGCAACATATATTATTTCATACATCATAAAGTTCAGCAGTTAACATAATGCCTTTTAGTCTATCAAAAACCCTCTAATTAATTGTTATCCCCTACACCCTTCAGACTACAACAAAAACACTACTTCATATAAACAAGGTCTTAAAGAAATGAAGATACCTCACTTAACATAAATAATTTTGACTTATTTTGAACCATCATTCCTATAAGAATGACCTCAACTTACATCCAAGGAAATGTCATAGAATTGCAACATGTAATTGGTTGGACATGATAGGTAAGTTTCCCATGAAAGGCAGGCAAGAATTTGTAGAAGCACTGAACTAAGATATTTGAAATATAAAAATTAACACAACATAAGCATAACCATTCCCCTAATTCCAATTTGTTTTCTTAATTCTTATGTATTCCACTCTTCCCTATCTTTCAACCATGATACCTCACTAAACATAAACAATTTCCCTCTTTCCATTAACAAAATATAAGAAGCGAGACTAACAGACTAATAGTTAGAGGATTTTTTATAGCAATATATATTATGGGGATTAGAATAACTAGAATTCCCTATTAGATAGAACCAAAGATTAAAGGTGCAAATTACCTAAATATAGCAACGAACAATGCCTTTGTGGTGCACAATGTTAATGAACCAAAGAGACGAAATTCTTAAGATAGATGCGTCACAGACAAAATCACAGAGGGTTGGTAGTGTAGTTGGAGCTCGAGCAAGGAGGTCAAAAGAGGAGTCTCAAAAGAGAGTCAACCAAGGTAGACCGAGACCAAAGTAGAGGCGGTGGACTTGCAAGGAAGGGAGAAAACTAGGGAGTTGGGCACGGGGATGGATGGATGGAGTAGAAGGAAAAAGAAGGAGAAAGAAGAAATGGTGGTGGTGGTGGTTCTCAAAACCGGAAAATAATAATTATTTTTATTAGAAAATTTTGGGAATTTTTCTAATTAAAATGGAATTTAGGAAAAATATTTTAAAAATCCTAAATTAGCCTAAAAAGATAATTACATATTATTTTATTTAAATATTAATATTTTTAAATATCCTAAATTATCAAAATAATCCAAATAACCCAACCCGCCTATTTTTCTTTTTCCCTTTTTTCTTTTTCTTTCTTTCTTTTCTTTCCTTTTTCTTTCTTTTTCTTTTCTTTTTCTTCCTCCTTCCCCCGACCTGGGCCAGCCCAGCAGCCCGTTTCCCTTCCCCTCTCTTCTCCTTCGGCACGGCCCAAGGCCAGTTGCGCTACATTTCGTCCTCATCTTTTTTTCCCTAGCCTCCTGACCGATCGAGTCTTCTTTCTTCTTCTTTCCTTTCTCCCTGGACCGTCAGTCCAGCCCCTCCCCCCTTCTTCTTCCCCAACTGTCGACCTGCAACTCCTTCCCTAACTACCCTGAGAATTCTTCAGCCGACCTCGCCGTTTGACCGGCCCTTTCTCCCCTCTCTTCCCCGCTGATTCTCTGGCTACTTTGATCCAACCACTCCTTCCCTCTTCTTGCACGATTTTCTTCCTTCCCTGGTAAATCGCAGGCTACCATGAAACCTGCCCGCCCCGGCGTCCCATCGTCGGACTGTGCCATCTCCTAACTGCCCTATTTTCCCGTCACCCCTCTGACTAGATTTCCCCTCCTTTAGCCTATAAATACCCTCCTGACCCGACCTGGACTTGAGCTTTTTCCCGCAACCTAGAGAATTTTCCCCATGTTCCACCACCCTTTCAGATGCCAGTCCCGTCACTGTCGTCTAACACCACTATTTGAAACACCCTCAGAACCACTCCTTGCATCACCCTCTAACTAACTATACCTCCCTCCTCCCTCGATTTACCTTGTATGAGCCACCCCGCTCCTGCAAAGTCACCTTCTCAATCAGCTATTCCTTCCACCTCTACCGCCCTTCGCACCACCAATAGCCACCACTCCCGCCATAACCCATGCCTCCTACACTTCCCAAACTACTCTGCAGACCTTCATCTACCTCCCTACCCTTCTTTTCCTCTTCCTCCCTCTCCTTCTCTATTTCTCTCTTTCCTCCACTCTCAGTTACCACAACCGCCACCGTGCGCCGCCACCTTCATTCCACGCCTCTCTATATAGGCAACCATAAACACCCCAACTTCCACCATCTTTCTCCCTCTCCTTTTCCCAACACTCAACTATCTCTCTTTTCTTCTCTTTTTCCTACCGCCGCAGCAGCCGCCGTGCACCGTTGCTCGTGCCGCCAGTCACCATCGACCTAAGGTGGTACCCTAAACCCTCTCAAGCCTTAAACCCTAATTATACAAGCTGTATTTATTTAATTTTATTATATTTCTATTATTTGAGTATTATTATTACTACTACTACTATTGAGGGCCGAAGCCCTATTTTATTTTTATTTTGATTATTATTAATATTAGTATTATTGGTATTATTATTATTATGTGTTTTTATTATTATTATTATTAGCAATAGTAGTAGTATTTCAATGTAGGGTCGAAACTCTACTTTACATTATTTTCGATTAATATCATTATTATTATTATCATTATTTTTTATTATTTCCTAATATTATTATTTTATTATTATTATTATTATTTCGGTGACCGGTCAAATCCCTTATTTAACAATTATTTTGAATTATACCATTATTATTATTATTATTATTATCATTGTTATTATTAATATCGTTATTATTATTATTATTATTAGGGTAAAATCTTCAAACCTTACATTATCATCTTTTCCATTATTACTATTATTACTTTTATCCTTAGCAAAATTAGTATTTAGTTATTGTTACTATTATTATATTATTATTTTATCTAAAACCATAATCTTAGAATAAATTAGGAAATAATAGTATTTTTTTGTAGGAGGGAATCTAATCCTTAATCTTTTCCTCTTATAGGTGAGACCATTCAAAACCCTAAGGAGGTATAGGAGTGTGCTCCAAGACCGATGTCATATTAGGCAAGGGTGTAGCTAAGGTCTTATGTGTGTAATGTGTTTTGTATGCCTTGTATGCCATGTATCATGATGTGTTATGTATCTTATGCTTATCGTTATAACTATTTTATGTATAGTGGGGCTTGGAGTTGAGGTATGCCCATATGTTATTTTATGGCATGTGTATAATATGTATAAGTTGTGATTATGATATGATGTATTATGGCCCTTTAGGACATGCATGTTAGGATGTAATGGGATAATAAGGAGTGAAAGGATGAAAAAGGAAAATGGGAAAGTAAGTTAACCAAAAGGGAATAAGTTGACCAAGGGATGTGGGTTTGACCTAAATATTTCATGATCCATAAGTGGGAGAATCTAGGGTTTTGCATGAAGGAATATATGGTTGTGCATGGGAGAATCTAAGGTTTTGCATGGAGGAATCTATAGTTGTGCATGGGAGAATCTAGGGTTTTGCATGGAAGAATCTAGGATTTTGCATGGAAGAATCTAGGGTTGTGTATGGGAGTTTAGGGTTTTGCATAAAAAAGTTCAAAGGTTTGCATGGAATAAAATTTACGTACGAAAAAATTTGACTTGGGGTATAAGGAAGGTAATGAAAGAGTTTTTTGGGTGTTTGGAGGTTTTGGGTGAAAAATAGTAAGTGGGACAGTATAAGGGTACATAGGAGACTAAGCTAAGGTTTGGGAGAAAATCCTAGTCTGAGAAGGTAGTAAAAAGAGAATTAAATGAGGGTGAGTGGAGTACAAAATGAGGATGGAAATTATCATGTGAGGGATGAACATGATTAGCATGGAAAATAGGAGGTAGAAGGTGAGAAATGGAGAGGTGACATGTGGAAATGAGGAAGTTAGGGTTTAGTATGGCCAGTTAGAGTTTGATGTGGTCACACGTGTACTTGATGAGTAAGTAAGATGATGAGAGTTGAATCTAAGAGTTGTGATGTGTGGGGTGTTAAAGTAGTTTGGGTTTGTGAAATGGAGTAGGATGGGCCACATAGACCTAAATTAGGGTTTCTAGATAAAACCCTAGAGTAAGGTGGTGAGTGGACTTGGAGGTGTATGGTAGTGGGCCTTGACCCATATACTTAGGAGTTGGGCCATTAGTGTGATTTAGGGTAAGGAGGAAAGGTTGTTCAAGCAAGTTAGAAGATGTAGGAACCTTATGATATATATGGGACGAGTCCGTTGGAGGATAGACGCAGAGAGAATTAGTCATGCATGTCTAAGGTGAAACTTCTGAATAAGACACTATAAAACATTAATTATGTAAAGTGGAAGATTATTGAGTCGAGCCCAAATCGATCCACCGGTAAGAAATAGTGGTTAGGGCGTTTCACCCTATATGTGACCGATCCACCGGCTATAATAGTGGTTAGGTATATGTTGTCCTATATGTGACTGCTCCACCAGCTAGAATAGTGGGGGATTCCGAGCTCAATAAACCAAACCCTGATGTTGCTAAGACACATAAAAGACACTATGTACTTACAATGGAACACCATGCGAGTAGGGGCAGATCGATCCACTGGCAATAATAGTGGTCAGGAGCTTTATGCCCTGTGTGTTTCCGATCCACCGGTAATAATAGTGGTCAGGAGCTTTATACCCTGTATGTTTCCGATCCACCAGCTATAATAATGGGGCTCCCGTACACTCATGGATTGATAAAAAGCATGGTGTGAATTAAATATTGATCATAGATTAAATAATTAATTTATCTGGATTATAATTGGACCTTTATTTATCACTTGAATTATTGTAAGTTGTTATGCTATCATGTTGAATCATGTGCTTTTATGAATTGGCCTTAGTGTACGATTACCTTACTCAGTACGTAGCGTATTGATCACCCTTTTTATGAGTGTTGCTCATTCCCACGAACAAAAGGCCCTTCTGACTTTGTGCAGATGGGTGATGCTTATTTTGATGCATTTGATGTTTATGAAGCATCAGGCGGGGCTGAGTGATGAATTGGGACTTGGCACGAGGATCGAGAGCAGCGTGGCCAGACTTCCCTGATATGATTTTCTAATTATGTTTTGAGTTTCTTAGATTTATCTTTTACCATCTACAAACTTGTTTCCTCTTAAGGAAATTTGACTATGTACGCTAGTTTATAACTCTTTGACTTTGCACTCTAAATTCTATTTTATAATCAATTAATGCTAAATTGAATCCTTGTTTAGTTTTGATTTATATTGATCATTAAATTTCTTATAGCCTTAGCACTTAATACTAGAACGGTAGGAGTGAACCAGTCTAACACTAAGTGTGGCAGTTGCATTCCTGAAATTCACCGATTCTAATTTACTGATTTCATTTTAAAAAAATAGTGAATTTTGTGGTGTTACAATTTTCCTCCTATCCACACCAGTGTAGAGATATATAATCTATTACATTCATTAATAATGGTTGGGGTATTGAAAAAAAAAGGTTTTTACCATGACTGTGGACAATGCATCAAATATGATTAATATGATTATGAATATGAAATCCAAGATACTTAGAAACTTGGTGTGTGATGGAACTTGAATATGATTTTTTTATCATATTCCTTGTTTAGCTCATATTTTGAATTTGATAATGAAAGAAGGGATGAAAAAAATTGAAGAATATGTGGTGAGGGTTCGAGAAAGTATCAAGTATATAGATGGTTCAGAAGGTAGGATAATTAATTTTTATGAATATGCTATGTAGTTGAACACATCTGTTTATGCAAAGTTGTGGTTAGATGTTGCGAACAGGTGGAATTCTACATATTTGATGCTTAGTAGAGCATTAAATTATAGTCAGACTTTAGACTATTACACATTGAATGAAGCTTATTTCAAGTGGCATGTTTTAAGTAGTGAATGGGTCAAGGTTAAAAAAATTGTGATTTGTTACAACCATTATACTTCTTCAATGTATGGACCATTCAAAGGTGCCTAGAGAAAGCAATGTCGTGTGATGACATGGATATTAGTAGAATAGAAACACATACGTGTGAAAAGTATAGGAAATATTGGTCAAACTACTCTATGATTCTAACTTTTGCTATAATTTTTTATCCGCATTACAAGTTTGATTTCGTGAAATTTGCTTTCAAAAAATTGTATGAAACCGATAAGGGTTTACGGGTGGCTAAAGAAGTGTGTGCTCAACTTCTTGACTTATACAAGTATTATGAGGATAATTGCCAAGTATATTCTTGTGTTCCAAGCATGTTTACTCAAAGAAAAATAAACACTTATCAAAGAAACGATGACATAAGGGTAAACTATTGTTGTTAGATATTAAGTTTATTAATATCTTTTATATTCATCCTATTATTTAATTAATTTTTTTATGGTTTTATACATAATCTTATTCTTTTTTTCTTCTTTTTATTTAGGAATTTGATTCTAAAATGTTTCTTAGAGCTAGCAATATTGAAAAAACTAAATTGGAGAGCTATCATGAAATGCAAAGAATGAAGTGGTTGATTTGGCTTGATGTGCTTTCTTATTAGAAGGATAAATCCAGTTATTTTTCGATATTTAGTTCCATAGCAAAAGATATTCTGACTATTCCAATCACCACAGTTGCTTCAGAGTATACTTTCAGTATGGGTGGTAGGATATTGAATAAGTGGAAAAATTCTCTTTTGCCAAAAAATTTTGATGCGTTGGTAACAACACATAATTGGTTATTTGGATATGGAGGCAATTTGAATATGTAAATCCATTTATTTTATTATGGTTATGTTTTTGTGAAATAAATTATATTTTTGGTATTTGTAAAGATCTTGAAAAATATGGTTCTATTATGGAATTGTCTAAACCAAATAATGAGGCTAATTAAAAAGTTGGAGGTAATTTTTTTCAACTATTGTATTTTTTCTGAGTCAGTTATTCTTCACTTTTGTTGACATTGTTAGAGAACAAGTGAGAAAATTAACAAAATCTCTTTGAAATGCACGTGAGTATGTTAGATGATGTATTTTCAAAACGATAATTTTATCTCACAAATTTATATAATTTAATGCATTTTCTTTGTTGAGGTGAGAGGAATATTTGATGTTGGATAATATGTTGTTAGATTGTGGGATTTACGCAGGTTAGCATCAAGTGGCTGATTATATTTTGATGTTGAAGCTTACGTTTTGATGTTTTGTGGCTAGTATTAGCCCTCAAGGTTTAGTATGCAAGGGATTGGAAACAACTTTTGGTTGATCATCTTACATATAATAGTAGAATGTATATTGTCTCTACTCATTCCATAGTGTCTTAGCTATCATATATTACCTTTTGTACATATCCAATATTGTAGAAACTTTTGAATATTAGAGCTAGTTTGAATTGGTTTAGTTGTATAGTTTTTGTTTTATTAGTAGAGCTACCAATAATAGGTAAGCCTATAAATGTTATTAATCACCTTCGTCTAAGCTCCATTCTTTTGGTTGTAGTGCTACCAACATGTGGTAAGCCTTTTAAGCCTTGCATATTTGTATTTTGGGTTAAACAGGTATTGGAAGTGCTTATATCATGCCTTTTGAGACTTACATATTTTTGTTTTGAGTTATTGGTGAATATGTATCTTTTGAGGCTTTTTAAGTGTTTATATGGTATATTTTAGGCTTGTATACTTGTATCTTGAATTTAAAGTGTTAGATGTATTTGTACAGTTATTGTCTTATGGTATTAGATGGAAGTGAACTAATATTTAGATAACATAGTAGAGTTTTTTTTTTCTTTTTTCTCTACTTTTATTTCTATACTTCAATATTTGTATCAATGGATAATCATCTTATATTTGTATATACATAAAAAGTGATATAAACTTTAAGAAAGTATATTATTTCTAGATGTAGATGTAAGTATTAGTATGGATTAGTTTCACATCTATATTATTTTATATTTTATAAAAATTTGAAAATTTTGAATTATGGGTTAATGTTAATTTTCGGATAGTATCGGATTGAATATTTATAGATTTATAATTTTTCGGATCATATCGAATTTTGGATAAATAATAGATCAGTTCAAGTCATTTCAGATTTATAGTTTTTTTGTTTATATTAGGTTTCAAGTGAGTATCGGGTCGGGTCGGGTTTATTTGGGCTTATGATTTCTCAAGTTATATCGGATATGAATATGATCAGATTGGATAGGTTTTGTGCTCTTAATTATTTGGATAAAATTGAATTGAATTTCAGATGGATCGAGTATATATTTATTAGATTTTTTAGATCGAATCAACTTTTATCAACTCTAGTACCAGCATCGGCACCTTTTGCTAGTATCATCGTCAATGTTTCTGCATTTGAGTAAAAACTTGGTGAACTAACCAAAATTATTCAAAAGCACAACAAAGCGCTAAGGTGTCAAAAAAAACTATCAAGTTACATTAATGTATTATAAAATCTTAAACCCAAACTTATAGAATCAGGGGAGGAGGAAGAGGAGGAGGATGAGCATGAGGACAAAGAGGGCTTAGTTATTTATCATAGATAACAAAATTACAATGACAATTTTAAATTATGAACAGTAGTTGTATTTTGGATATTTTTTATTCAATATTATCAATTAGATATTAATATTAGTATGAAAATAAAATTATGCATTATTAATGGTTTCAATTAATATAAAAAAATTTAAATTTAAAAAAGAATTTATTTAAATTTTACATGATCATAATAAAAATTTAGAAAAAATTTAAATTAAATTTTTAGTAATAACAATGGTCGCTATAATAGACCTAGAGTCTTTGCAATAGGTTGCTATTTTTTTTTTAAGTTGGACATGCAGTGATGACCAGTTGATGCAATTAACCCGTTAATTATCACAATAGACTAAAGATATTTTTTCAAATATCGCTCTTCAACGACGAGATTGTTGCAGTATAACTAAAATGTTGTCATAATAAATTATTTTAATTATCTAAAAAAATTATATTATCATCACACTATATTATTTTTCTAATAGATATAGTTTTTAATGATGAATTTTGTTGCCACGATCTTGGATCTTTTATTAAAAATTATTTATAATAATACTTCAGTGATAACAAATCATTGCAATAAGCTTTTTTTAGAAACTTTTAGACTTTTTGGTTGCAGAAAAATCTATGTGCAGTAGTGTTTAATGTACATAAAATGATTCGTATACTTATTAATATAACAGTAACTAAATTTGTTCATTATTTGAGAAACTAGTCAGGGAGTTATCATTACATAATGGCGCAATGGTTGAGTAAGGACTAAGGAGTTTCATGCTAATCATAGTATTTAGAGGATATTTTTGTATGCGGTTGACAGGAGGGAAGAATATAACATTATCTTGTGTCTTCTGTATGAGATATTTGGAATTGAATAATTCTCGTGGTAGCTTGCGTATTACGAAATGTTATCATTGATAATTGCGTGACAGGGCTAACCGGTAGCTCAATACGACCTCCGTCCCCCTTGTTTGGGTCACTGATCGAGTTAAACCCGGTCTAAATCCATGGGCTTATTTCTCAGCAAAAAAAAGTAAACAGCCCCCTCTCACCTCTTCATTTTGTATTTTTTATTTTATTTTTGTAACCACAACCTACGAGCCTGCGACCGAGCATCATCAATGATCTTATCTTTTTCCTAGACTTATCAAAGTTAATCCACCTCAAATCACACAAATCGAATAACCCAAGTTTGAACCTGCTTATTACCTAATAATTTATATTCGATCTCAACTTAAAACTGAAATAAAAATTAATTCAAATTTTATTAAATCGATAATAATTCGCATCTAAATAAGTCCAATCTAAAATAATCATATTTAAAAGAACTCGTCCTTATCCGAACATGAACACGATAATAACTAGTATTTGAACTAATTTAAATCACTCAACCCATACTTGTCCATAGCTTCAAAATTGATTCAAACTAAAGACAAAATTTTACTTCATATAAATTTCTACATACAAACAATAAACTATATTCTTAATAATAAAAAATTACAAAAGAATATAATACTCAACCCATACGATAACATGTAAAACTAAAATAATAAGATTTTGTTCACCTCACCTTAATTCATATCATATTAGCACCTAATAGATAAGATAAAATTAGATTAGATCATACTAATTGTTATTATTGTTGTTGTTGTTTAAAAAAATTAGATTATAATTATTATAGATTTTATTATAATACATATTATAATAAACTATAATACTTGTAATATAATTTTAATTTTTATATTTAAATGACCATAATGGTAAATTTTATACTTCCAATTAGTAATATACGTTGCATTATGACATAAGGGTCATGTGATTCCATCCTCCTCAATCTTCCTCAAATTACTTACAAAACCATAAGAAAACTTCACATCCTTCAAAGAGTTAAGGACGATCGCCTTATCATGCTATGAAAGTATATATTTTTTAGTAGGCTTCATCAACTTATTCCCATCATAAGAAAGATACAACTCATATCTGATGTTTATATCTACTAAGTCACGTTTCACTTTATCAGTGTTCTGCATTTTTATAGTACAAACTAACGTCTTGATCAAATTAGAAGAAATATTATTCTCATTATGCATTACATCCAAATTGCATTTTAGCATAAATATGAACCAATACGATAGCTCATAGATGATGATCTTATTCTTTTAATTCAATTCATCAACACCTCTCTTCCTCTTGTCAGAATACTTCCTAAATGGGTGATATTGTACACGACCCAACTACATCAAGATATCATTAGACAAAAACTTTTTAGGATGGCATATTTCTCAACCTTATCATTAAATAATTTGATTTTCGGCATTGGATGATTAGTGGAGAGAAATTGTTAATGGCTAATGTATCATACCTTACTTCTTAATTTGACATGTTGAGTATCTTTATTTCAATTGAGGCATGTAAGATATCTCTACCTTGTCCATCCTAAGATATGATAGAGCAAGGAAATCATTAATTGTCCACAACAACACTACACACACTTTAAACACTTTATTCTCAAAAACGTCATTTGTCTCAACTTTGGACACCCATAAATCTTTCAATTCATCAACCAATGATTTGAGAAACACATCAATATCCATCTTAGGGCCATGATTACTAGGGATTAAGAAAGTCAACATGAAATAATAGTTCTTTCATGCATAGCCACCATGGCAAGTTATAAGTGGTCATAATTACCGACCACATGTCGGAATTGCCAACCATGCCAAATGGATTAAACTCATCATATGATAACCCTCAAAGAAAATTCCAAGGATTAGCAATGAAATATGGATACTTCACATCAAAATATTTCCATGTTTTCCATAAAAAAATGTTGTAGCACCCCCAACTCTCAAGAACACCCAGTTAAATGACATCTCATGTCTCTAGCTGTGCTTCTACAAGCATGCAATCTCTTTAGTCTTAGTGTCAAAGAAAAGTACTATAACATTTTATGAGATACTTTCTTTCCCTTCATACCTTCATCAACCCATCAAGAGTTACCTCATTGTACAACTATTTTTGTCAACATTTTCCTTTCAAAAAAGGGCATGATCAACCTTGCACATGTAACTTAATTCATACCCTAAACCTAACTTGATCATAAACTTCTTACCATTGTAATGTGACATTGGAAACTTATTTTGCTATAGAAGAGCCACTTTCAACAACTTCAATAGTCTATCAAATGACTTATTACTCTACTTATTCAACACCTTATTATGCATTAAATCTTAAATAAAAAAGTTCAAATAAGAGATACTCTTATATCCATGATATAATTTAATATCCATCTCTTAGAATAACTCTTCACAATATCAATCTCTATCATTCCCCAAATCACTACCTGAAGTCACATTGTCATCTCTATCAATTGGTATGTCACCACCTAATGCCTCATTATCATTCATGTCATCTACATGAGGCTCAATACTACCACCTAACAAATCAACCAAAATATATGTCATATCATCTCTTATCTCCTCCTCAACTAACACCAACTCAGTTTCACCATGATACACCCATTTCTCATAAGTTGGCATGAACCCAAAGTATAGTATATGACTTTCAATTACATCTAGTGGATTCCAAATATAATTCTTACAATGACAACAACACACACCCATCCAAAATTAGATAATTTGTTGACATGTCAATAAAACACCTAAAGCTCATTCCAAAACTCATCAGATCTACAAGTCTACAACCTCACTTGACTCTTATCGATTATCTTCATATCCGTTAAATTTATTTGAAGTAAATTATTTTTATCCATCTTATTGATAATGAAATTTAACAATTATAAATGTGAACATATTAATTACACAAATACTTTATGAAAAGTGTAACCAAACTATGAATACTATAGACAACAACAAGATAAAACTTGGGTCCAACATCTAATAAGGAACCCTAATACAAAAAAAAAACCTAATAAGGCTTATACAAGCCAAAATGCCACATGAGGAAAAGCTCGAAGCTATGCCTCGAATACTCTCAATCACCTCCCAAAGCCCATGGTCGCATTTGATGACCAACTCTAGATCACCCAATGAGCCCACAATTCTCATAGAATCATTTCTCTCTCATTTATTCACAAGAAAGTCCATCTACCTTAAATAATTCACTACAATAATTAGGGTATACACTTTCCAGTATCTAATCTAGAAACCTCCACTCATTATCAATCACCGTCAACTCTCTACTTATCTTATCATAGTGACTTGGAAAATGGTAACCCTCAATAAATCTAGAATGTGGAGCATCGCTGACAAACAAATATAGATATATAGCCCCTACCCTTAACCATAGTTGTATAGGTGGCAAGGTTAGCAAAAGATAATACGACCTTAATTTATATGGACCTATATACCATACAATTTACCAAATCACGTACCTATCTCACACGGTTCATAATATCCTCATATGAAGGCATTTAAAGTAGCATAAAGGATATGGGTCAGGTAACCGATGCATCCCAACACCTATAAAAAGGTCACAACATCACAAATATTAATGTCAAGGCCCATTTTTAAGTTAACATCGACTTTATTTCATTTATTTTGCATTACTAATTAATTTTAAATATATTTAACAATTTATTATCTAATCTTCTATTTTTCTAACTTAAGTTATTATTACGACCAACTGTACATTGCCTAGTTATAATCTATGTTATGTATATTCTTATTAAATGTCAATGATATTTGATTTTTATTTATTACTATTATCATTATTATACTAAAATTTAAAATTATTATTATCAAATAAAAACAACTACTATTATTATAATATTAACTATAAACTAATTACTATGTCCAGTTAGTTACTCTCAAAGGTCAATGAACTCTTTCTTAATGATCTAGCTATGTAAAAATAATTCATATTGAATGAATGAGCTTTTTTCCTTTTATTTTCATTAATTGCTCTTTAATGTTGTCTATACATAATAAGTGTTTTTAAACTACACAAATATATTTGTTTCACTATTACTTATGGGTCTAACTCTACACAATCAATTAATATTAAAGCAATAATATTCTTTATATTATCTTCATTAATTACTCTCTAAGGTTAAAGTTTAATTATTTTAACCTAAAATAAATAAAAATAATGGATTAATCATTAAATGGTTTAACTATGTCAAATTTATTAATATTAACTTTTTATCTTAAAATTTTCAATGCTAAGAAGAAAATTAATTGCTATATACCTTAAATTTTTATATTATCTTCATTAATTACTCTCTAAAGTGAATGCTTATATTTTTTGTCAAAAATAATTAATTATTATAGATTTATTAATGCTATGTTTATGTCAAATTATTTCACATTAAAAGATAATATTTAATTCTTCTTGTATTTTCATTAATTACTTTAGTATGAGGTTAAAGTTTAATCTGTTTAATTTAATACTTATAAACCACACATATATATTAGTTGTATAATTTCTCAATGATCTTAATGCTCTAACACATAAAATTTGTATCTAATTAGATACTAATTTTTTTCCATAAAGCATGCTAATGTTTATTATAATCTAACACATGAATACTAATAATAAAGTAAAAGGATAATTTTACTCACATGCATACAACTCACAAAACAAAAATCAACTATACAAATAATCCACGAAGTACACAACAATAACACAACACAAAAATCCAATTATCCAATTACATAACAACATAAAATAATAATCTAATTACCAAAATATTACACAACAATCCATTCACAATAATCTAACAAATAACCCACAATTCTTAATTAATAAATACCACAAAAGAGTAAATGCTAATGATAGTCCAAAAAAATTTGAAACAGTGGCAATAACTCTAATGAGGATTCCAACGACTTCGATTGTACCCATGAACACATATATATTTCATATTTAGGAAAAAATACATTAGAATTAAAAATAAAACAAAACAAAAGCATGAAAAAGATAAGAAAATGGAAGAAGAAGCTTGAAGAAGGGAGAGCTTGAAAGATGGAGGAAAATGGAGGACCCTTGAATCATGAAGAAGAAGACACAAAACCCAACACAGAGAAGAAATAAAGAAATTAGTGTGACCAGAGATGGGTGGGTTGTATAGTGGGCTTGTTACTAAGGATAATTATCATTGGTGTAAGGGGAAGAATCATTGGTATTAAGCATTTTTTTTTACCAAAATGCATCATTCCATTAAATGTACCAGGTATAGGTATATATCAAGGGACCTTATTGTTGATGATTTCGGCCCAAAAATCATTCATATTAGGGCCCATATCATCATTAGTAAGGTTAAAAACATTACTTGAGAATTGTTCTGGCAAAAATTGTGGAATGCATGAGCTAAAGAAACTTCTATTTCTGACGATTATAGGGAAAAATCATCAGTATTAAGAGTTTATTGTTTGCATTAAGTCCCAAAAAGTATCCCCTCCTTTGAGAACAATTTTCCTCCCAAAATTTTCTCCATTACCTACGATAATATCATCGATATTAAGAAAAAGTTTTTTTTTTCAATTTAACTTCCAAAACAATTTTCAAAAAATTAATATAACAAACAATATATCCATCCTGTTTTTTTCTTATCCATTATCTAATACTAATGAATTAAAGTTAGATATAAGCTTCATTATAGAGGATATTTATCCTCAATATTAACGCTTTTTGTCGTAGTGTTTATAACTTGTGCTCATATTTATAATTACAACAATTTGTATTCATATACTTATCTTTTTCTAAAGTTAAATATAAACATTTGAAAGGAAAATCATTATATTTTACATTTTACTATATTTTATTGAACTTATATTTTTATGTTAAGGTCTTTTTTGTTTGGGGTATTTTAAATTTTATAATATTATAATAAATATAAATGGGAGTGAAAGTCTTTTTTGAAGGAAAATTACTCATTTATATTTGAAACTTAAGTTATAGTATTTAAAATACGAAGGAAAAAAATGAAATGAAAAATGTAATTTTTAAACGTAAACCATTATTTCACATATTTGGTATTAAAATCTAAAATTTTAAATAGATATGATGCTAATCAAATGAGAATGAAGATCCAAATCCAAACACCACAATGACTTATATGCCTATCAAATATTAGTTTTATATGCCTGTTATATGTTTATTCAAGACTTCATATGTTTTTTTTTGTGGTTGGAGGGGGGGGTAATCTTAAGCATATACATAGAAAGAGTTGTCAAGCACATGGATGTTGATAAATCAAGCTAGCTCGCAGGTTGTCTCATCTTGACTTGTTAGGGACTTGGATTGGCTTGTTTGTTTAGGAAAACAAATAAAGCATGACCCTTATTTTAGTCTTGTCTATCAAATGAGCTGGACTTGAGCGAAGGGAGGTATGGCTTGTTTGTCCGTAAGCTGGTTTGAATTCATTTTTAGTTCAGTTCGACTTGTTTATAAATTTAACTCATTTGCCTATTAATCAGACTTGTATAGAATATATTTAATAAACAAGGCAAAAAGTTAAATTGTGCGTTGTTGTTCGGGAAGCACTTGTTGGGTTCATGAGAGTAACGTGAGCTTAAATAAATTGAGAAGGCTTATACCGATAAGGCATGGAGGATATTTTCCTTTATTCCTTGGGGATTCATGAGCATTTGTAAGAAACTATAGGGAATAGAGAAATTCAAATGTTGTCAAATTGCCATAACCATTCTATATCCCCCCCCCAATGGCTATGTAGCCATTCACAATCTTATTTTTGAGAGGACTAACTTTATTTAGGACATATGCTTCGGGGTGTAAATGAGCCAGGATAGGTTTAGGTTTGGATTATTTATAAACAAGATGAGTTTTTTTAACTAACTTAGTCAGCTTATGAGCTTTAATGGTAAATAAATTGAGCTTGTGAGCTTTTATATTATAAATGAGTTTAAGTCCAAATTATTTATGATTAAACTTGACTTGTTTATTAAACGAGTCTAAAAGTAAGGTTTGAACTCGGTTCGTTTAGTTAAATGAACGAGTCGAATATAAAAATCTTAGGAGTCAATTATGTTCGTTTGTAATCGTACATAAATAGAAAAATTTACGGAGAGTTCTTTTTTAATAGTTACGATTCGCTATACTTTTTAATAAAATATAAAATGATTCAATTTTGTGTTGGAAACATGGTATTAAAAATCGGACCAGTCAAGTCTCATGTACTGGTTCTAAGAAGCTCGGAGTTGGTTAGAATCGGCAAAGATTTAGTCGGGAACCTTATTAAGCCGGATTCATTTCACTCATTATAAACAAGAACCAAGTTCGAGTCCGATAAAAGTTAAATAAGTTGACCTCGGTTCAAAAAATAATTAGCTCGTCAACGGCTTGATTAAATGTCAAGTGGTTCAGTAAGTTTACGTCTTCTAAGAGGGCGTGAATGTAATCGAAAGATTACAGGTCTTTATGCTGGTCTCTTGCATTTTAGGAAGCCGGAGGCTTGGCGAAAAAAAAAAATCAAGATCTTCTATTTGAGAGTCCTTTAACAAAGAGTTGCGGAGGTAACGCTGCGTTACCTAATTGGTGTACCATTTGATTCCATTACTCAGGTAAATCCTCGTACCATTCAACGACGAACAAAGTCGTGGCGTATGTTTTTTACTATTACATTTCCTTGTGACGACCATGAAAGCTAAAGGGTGATGATCTTACCAAATCTTGGAATGATTACCTTACAGATAGAAGGTACGCAGGCAGTACATCACATATTTGCTAACAAAATGTACAGGCCAAAAAAAAAAAAGGGGGAAATTGAACCGACCAAACGAATTTTTGTTTGACAGTCATACAAGAAAGCGATATGAGACAACAAAATAATAATAAATCTCGATGATGATCACATATGAACCCCAATTTAATTACTCAAGGCGATAACATACAAAAATTTATATTATCCTCAATGATCGATCATTTAATTAATTAATCGGGCTTCAAACGCCCACACTGACAATAAAATCATCATACACACACAGAATAATCTGATCAATCACATAAGCAACTACTCTGACATGGCCGAATAGTATCCATAAATACGACTTTGACAACCGTTTTTTTTTTTTTTTTTGCCTTCTTCTCTATTTGCTTTTGTGGGGTTCGGAAGATTAGAGATGTTTTAATATGTTTAGGGATATATTATGTGACGACTAATGATAATATTATCAAGTACTAGTATAATAATGGACATGATTAATGAATGAGGCCATCACCATTACAAACAAGCTGGCTTTCTCCTACCCAGCCAAATAAAAACAATCATTTGAGGCGGGGCCCATATGAATTGGGTGGATTGCCGGTGCCAGTGAAACGTGGCTGGAAATGAGTGGTTGAAGATGGGCTGAGTTGGAATAGGGCGGTGGTGGGTGACATGTCAATCGGACAGGGAATTTGGACGGTTCCCTCGCGAAACTCATGACATGTGCGTGAATTTTTGACCACTCGGTTGGTATCGAGCCTGAGTGAATTTGGGCGGTCGGTGACTCTGGTTAATGGAATAGTAGCGGCTTTGTGATTTTTTTCATCTCCGCCACAAATTTGAATTCCTGTTCGTTCTAGATCTTTCTCTTCTTTCGTTTGTTTTTTTCTTCGTTTCTTTTGTTGTTGCTGTTGTTGTACTAATTAGATGCGTAACTACTGTAGTATAACGTTCCTGATCGGATAAGCTTTGTAACTGGCGTAATCTTCTATATGAGGGGTACTTGGGCAGATTTGTTTGGATATTAGTCATAGGAAATTGAGCTACAGTTGGAAAGCGGAGCAAGTTTCGTGAACGGGACTACCGGCGTATGTTCTGAAAATGGCTAGTAGTTCGTTGTTGATACAGGCGTTAATCTGGCCGAGGGAGTTGAATTTGGGTCGGGTTACGTTATTTTGGATTAAAATCGTCTCGGATCGTTTTATTGTTCGAGTTCAGATTGGGTTGTTGTAGATCCTAGTTGCATCAGGTTGATTTAACGAGTCGGATCGAATTTAAATTGAGATATTTTGGGTTCAAATCGGATCGGGTTTAGATTATTTCGAATTAGTTTATCGGGTTAAGTTGAGTCGGGTCTAGGGATGTAAACGAGACTAATTTTATCCGAAATTTGATAGATTTTATTTGTCGAATACTTAAACGAATATGGATAAATGGATACGAATGATGAAAAAAATACCTGTTAGGTTGGGATACGGATATAGGTATGGGATATCCGTATCCATACCCGTACGCATACCTGTATCTATTTCCATGCTCGTTTACCATATTTTTAATTACCCCTTTACCCTTAATTTTAAAATAAATATAGTATAAATTAATGTTAAAAGTATCATTTGGTTTAACTCTAAATCGGTGTATTCGTGGATTATCCGTCAGATAATAGACATTAACGGGTTAATGAATTATCCGCCAGGTAACAGGCATCCAACAGATACGGATATGAATGTGTTAGTTGATATCCGTTTGGGTTCCAGGTACGAATTTGGGTACAAATTTTTGTATCGAGTATGAGTAGTATGGGTATGGGTGTACCCGCCCTAAATTCGATCAGTTTACAACTCTATTGAGTCGGGTTTCAGCCAAGCAAGCTTGTATTTAGGTGATTTAGTATTCAAATTAATTTGAAGGGTCGGGTTTGGGTTAAATTACCTAATCAGGTCTTTTTAGACTTTGATGGGTCAGGTTGGGTTCTGATCGAGTTAATCCTCGATCGAATCACTTTATATTTGGATCAAATTAGACATTAATCATCAAAATTAATCTAACTCATTAACCTTATAAGAAAGCATTAAGTCTAACTTCTTTAAAGCATGTGATTAATAATATATTATTAATTGCTTTTTTAATATTGTATTTTTACGCAAAGAATAGGCAAAATCAGTATATCATTGGTGAATAAGTAAGTTCATAGTAAAAGTAAAAAAAAAATTTAAATAATAATATTTTTAAAAGCTTAAATAAATAATAAGACGTGTATTTTTTTATTATTATCATAACTGGTTAATATCGAATTTGGTTTTGTTAAGCCAGATCGGGTTGATAATGGATCGGGTTGATGTCACATTATGGGATATAGTTGGATTGGGTTGGATCGCTTATATTTAGATTAATGTCAGATTAGGTTAGTTTCGAATCAAATATGGGTCAAGTCAGATTGATAGATTTATCGAGTTAAATCGGGTTGAATTTTATAAATATTAAGTCAGGTCAGACCAAATTTATCAACTTTTGCCAACTCTAATTATTAAAAGTCGGTTGTTTTTATTAAAAGACATCTAGTGCAATATAAAACGTTAGACCAAATATATTATAACTAGAATATGCTTTGCATTGGACGCTTATAAATATTTTAATTTGTTAAAATATAGTGTTGTAGATAAAGAGTTAACCGTACACATCTACAATAGTTGTGTTTTTTTTTTAAACAAAATAATATATAGTTATAAGAAGTGGCTGAGTATTTTGCTTGAAAAAAAATCCGATTAAAATGAATTTAACAGGTACAAGTCGGTCTAGCGACGTCGCCGAGGTATTCGGAGAAAAGAACCATGTGTGGGGTAAGTAAAATAGTATACTCCCGAAGAAAAAACGTAGAAGGGCGGAATTAAAGCGTAGAGAAGGGAAAGATGAGGCGACCCTTAAGTAACGGCAAAGGGTTTGGGATCGGGGTTCACTCAATCGGGTCCTATCCTTGCAACAGAAAGCCTAAGAACAACAAAAGATAGGCCTGCCTGCCTGTTTGTCTTTTCTATATTTTTGTGCCCTTTCCTTTTCGGGAGGTCGGAGTCTGCTTTTTATGCTTGCATCGATGGCAAAATATATTCCTTCAGGAATCCACGGTTTGTTTATGAAGTAATAAATGTCAACAACTAGGGACAACGACTCTGCCTACCTTTTTTTAGTGGGTTTTATTATTATTATTATTATTATTATTATTATTATTATTATTATATATAATACTACTATTATGTATTAAAAATAGTTACTCAAAACATATTTCTTCACGGTTCAAATATGGACTGAATCTGGTATGATAACTGCGATTGGATGGAGTACACATAGATAATGTTGAGATCTACTATTGAAAATGCCCTTAGTTCCTTGGCAGAGGTTTAAGGATAAAAAAATAGAATGCAATATTTCTTGCAATAATGGATACCATTTGAAAGTTTAGAAATAAGTCTGTCTTCGAAAATTAAAAAAATCAAAAAGTCTGTGTTTCGTGAAAGTCCTATCTTGTCAAAATAAGAATAAGATTTTGGATTAAGAATGATCGCGATGTTTTTTATTACGGTATAAATGAAGTTGGTGCACAATATACATGTTCTCTTTTTAGTTGAGAGGTTTTTCTGTTTTTGTGCCCATTCTGGTTTGCATCCCAATTATCAAAAAAAAAGTTACTAAAAACTAATATACGGCTAACAATGAGTAACTCATACGTGAAATGAAACAGCGATTCGGGCGATGATAATCAATCGCTGGCTATTATTTGTAAGGTGTGGAAACCATCAAATTAATACATACTCAAAATAACGTTAAATATACTGATCATATTTTACTATTTTTATAGTAATACTGAAATTATTACTACTAGTACTTATTATCTACTGTTAATAAGTTTCTCAATAACTCATGCATGTAGTAATATATTTTTCTAGTAATAAATAAGTACGCGCACTTTATAAAAGGAAGATTATTGCTTTAAAGGTTTTTTTTTAGAACAATTGTAAAACTTTGGAAGATTTTAGAGCTGCCTGAATTGAAAGACGTTACGCTGCGGACAGAATACTGCTACGAGTCTACGACGACCGAACTGATTGATTATGTGAATTCCAAAGCAATATATTTATGTGGCCAGGAAGCGAGGCATCTGCTCGGCTAAGACGATGTCACCGTCAGCGAAATTACATAACGATGAAATTGTAGCAGTAAGAGTAGTGAGTGGAAGTAGTAGTAGAAGTAGAAAGGGAAGGAAAGGACAGGAATTATGGGGCGGCCATAACACAACATTAAATAATTAATTAATCAGTAAGTCCGTCATACGGCCCTCCTATGAATTTCTGCACCCTCTCTGGCTTTCATAAATACCCCCTCTAGGTCTCTCACTTTCTGCATCACTGCTCTTCACTCCACACAAAACGAACACGCAACAAGCGGAGAGAACCCTCGCTCGATAATTAATCTCCCTCCAAACCCCCTCCCTTATTAGTTTTAATCAATCTATCAATCAGGCTGCGCGCAATGACGAAGGACATGGAGGTCGGAAGTGCTGCAGCCGGGGAGCGTCAGCTGACGAAGGACTACCAAGACCCACCCCCTGCGGCGCTGGTCGATCCCGAAGAGCTTACCAAGTGGTCCTTCTACAGGGCTTGTATAGCGGAGTTCATAGCTACCCTGTTGTTCCTTTACATAACCGTGCTGACCGTGATCGGGTACTCCAGCCAGTCCGCAACCGACGAGTGCGCGGGTGTGGGTATCTTGGGAATTGCTTGGGCTTTCGGTGGCATGATATTCATTCTTGTTTACTGCACCGCTGGTATCTCCGGTACGGTACTGGAGACTGGGGCGTCTTATGATTCAACCATTTTTCATCTCTTTGTTTGTCTGTCTGTTAAGTTGAAATGGCCATGATTGATATGTCTATATATATATATATATTGATGTGCACGTGCGTTTCTACACACACAGGTGGGCACATAAACCCAGCGGTGACATTCGGCCTGTTCTTGGCAAGGAAAGTATCACTGGTGCGAGCCGTAATGTACATGGTGTCCCAGTGCTTAGGAGCCATTTGCGGCGTTGGGTTAGTCAAGGCATTCCAGTCTGCGTACTACGACAGGTACGGCGGCGGTGCTAACGCGATGCAGCCAGGGTACAGCAAGGGTACCGGTCTTGCTGCGGAGATTATTGGCACTTTTGTCCTTGTCTACACCGTCTTCTCTGCTACCGATCCCAAAAGAAACGCTAGGGACTCCCATGTTCCCGTAAGTATACTACTCTTTAATTACTGCTACTACTTGCTGGTAGCAAACAATAATACCTGCACGACTCACTACTAGCTAGTAGCTAGTACCGCTACCTGCAAGCTAATCCATCCTTTCTTTCTATGGTCCTTTCAATTTCTCGTTTGATATTTGTACCTCTGAAAGGTCAATAATTTGCTTGCTCTGCCTTAGACGCCCCCGACTCGCTACTATTGCACGATTATTGATATGCCGTTAAATTGATATTGATGTACAGATTTTGGCTCCGCTACCCATTGGTTTCGCCGTGTTCATGGTTCACTTGGCTACCATTCCAATCACCGGAACTGGCATCAACCCAGCTCGTAGCTTCGGTGCTGCCGTCATCTACAACAATGAGAAAGCCTGGGATGACCATGTATGCATCGTTTTTTTTTGAAAAAAAAAATAAAGAAAGAAAAAGAAGCTTTTTTTTATCCATCGAATATTCAAATTAATTATATGTCGTCTTAAATTTAATATTTGCAGTGGATATTCTGGGTTGGTCCGTTTATTGGTGCCGCGATAGCTGCATTCTACCATCAATTCGTTCTAAGAGCAACGGCCATTAAGGCCCTTGGATCCTTCAAAAGTTCCTCCAACATATGATATTATGGCATGATGCCCCCCCCCCACCCTCCCCACCACACCTGCCTGGAAGGACCGCCACCACAACAACAAAGAAGATGGAAATTCAAGAAAACATCGAAGACCATCGATTCATCTATTCCATATTCCTTTTTTGAGGCGTTGCCGCATTGGAGATTGAAAGTTTAATCATCATGAATTTGTATATACTTTTCTCTCTTTTTTTCCTTTTTTTGGGGGGGGGGGGGGGTGGGTGGGAATTGGGTATGTTATCGAGTCACGGTCTGTCAGCACTTACGTTAAAATTTGTGTGGCCTTTAATTTCCTTCGGCGGTGCACTTGGGTTTTCAGTTGTGTGTGCCTCTGAAAAAAATTTCGTGTAATTTTCCATTTGTGTCTCTTTGTTTTTATCTTTTGTACCTTCCATCTTTCTCATTATTAATAAGATAAACGAATGAATGAATGAATGGACGGACGGATGGATGGTTATGGATCTCAATTTTTTTTCCTTTTTTAGATAATAAAAACATCATCATCGATACTTCCCTACGCTCTAATAAGGGTTTGGATGACCACAACATTCGGATCGGATGGTCCTTATTAGGGCTGTTAACGAACCGAATCGAGCCGAATCGGGGTAGGTTTGGGCTTGGCTCATTTACTAAACGAGCCTAAAAATAAAACTTGAGCTTGATTTGTTTATAAACGAGCCGAGCTTTTAACTAGTCGAGCCGAACTTTTAACGAGCTGACTCTCGAGCTTTGGTGGTAAACGAGCCGAGCTCACGAGATTTTGCATTCTAAACGAGCTCGAGTCTAAATTCATTAGGCTCAAGCTTGATTTGTTTAATAATCGAGCCGAGTTCGAACCAAATTTTTAAGCTTGTTTAATAAGCGAACCGAGCCGAGCCGTTAACGAGCCGAATCCAAAAAGCTCGCGAGCCGATTTGGTTTGTCAACAACCCTAGTCCTTATAAAATCAAGTAAAATGTGGATTCCAAGGACAGACTACAAAATGAAAACGAACCTTCTTATTAGATGTTTATTAAAAATAATTATCAAAGATAACTATTTATTTTTAAATAAAAAAATTAGATTAAAAAGGTTTAAATATATATAATTATCTTAGATAATTATTTTTAGTAACTAGATTCAAATAAAATCTTATTACCATACACATTATAAACTAACCCTCTTCTTCTTTTCTTAAAAAAAAAAACCAGAAAGAAAATTAGTAGCCAAGCTTGTCATACAGCGACGCACACCATTCTTCCAATTTTACGTTACACAGAGGGCGCAACAGGGAATTCCACTATCTTCACCTAACACCGCCACTGCTACGTTTTATTTTATTTTACTACTACTACGTTTTGTACTCTTTATTTTTTATTTTTCGGATAAGGAACCTGCAACTGCTACAAATGATAATGTAAATAAGTAAAGACCCCAGCAAAGAGGTGAGAAGGAGGCATTTCTCGTATCGGGTCTTTTTCAGCAATGAGGTGACTTGCGACAGTGCATGCCAACCCAAACACTAGCTATCCGCCAACAAAATGTGATTCGCTACTTACTTCAACTTGGCATCACATGGGTAATCTACTTTGTTTTCTTTACATATACATGTAACAATTAAATAGAGTAGATTAATAGGTACGGCATCGCTTGTTAATTTTAATTTGTCTGACACCAACTCTCTCTGTAGAGAGCATCACGCATAAATTCTTTCTAATATAAATATTTAGTCTAAAAATTAATCCAAATTTAAGATTAAATCCTAAATTCGTAACCTTACACCTAAAAGCCCAAACCCATAACCCTAACCCTAAAATCATAACCCGTAAGAACAGGTCTAATGCTATCCTTAAATTTACGTTCTCAAATTGTACTATCTAATTATTTTCTTTTTCATATCACTTATTTTTATTAATTTATCTCAAATTTAATTCAATACTCTACATTCACCAATCTCAAATTTACAACACCTAATTATATTTATCAAACACATCACCAATCATTTATACTTTACATTATTTAACTTTTAATTTATATCTATCTATACATAATAATTAATAATTAATAAAAATATATAAAATTAATTTATAATTTGAATTATTTTCGAGAACGCAGCTCAGGTCTTTGCATCAAGATACCTCATTACTGGAGTCAGATTCAATTTCTAGTCCAAAAGGAACCATCCATTCCTTTTTCATGACTAGAAGGCATGCCATATGCTCTGCACCATTCACCTCCATAAATTGAAATGGAACAGAGAAGACACACCAGAATCTATCATGTCCATCACCCAAGACCCCACCAGTCACCGCCTTCCCAGACTCTGTACAAAAAAAAATCATCCGTATTCCACTTTATGTCGGCATACCTCGGCGCCTCCCATTCCTGTCCCTTCAAAGTTCCAATAGGTCGGCTCTGTCTCGCTCGAAAATTGAAGATGCATTTAAGCATCCTTACCATCTCTCCAGCGATATAAGGGAAAGAAGGCATCCACACCTTAAGCCACCATCCAAATCTAAGTACTATCATGTCTTGAATGCTAAATATGTGGCTGGCCGTATCTTGAAACACTCTATGTATAGTTCGATTCTTTCCGCAAACAACATATTATAATGACACTGAACTCCGCGTTCCATGCCTTGTGTTGGAATGAATCTGCACTGGAGAGGGGCTAATCCATTGATCATATAACTCAATCAATGACGCAAGAAAAACCCATGCCACACCATAAATTTCAGTCCACCACTCCCATAATTTGTCGGCTAGCGAACACTACAATAACAAATGATCTGATTGTTCTGGCACCAAGCTGCAGAAAGCACAAATCATTTCAGCATCAACGATGATGACTGAGGTTGTAAATCATGCAATCGAGCCGAGTCGAGTTAAACTCCTCTTGATTGAGGCTCGACTCAGTTTACTAAACCAACGGATCAAGATAGGTAAAACTAAATGAACCGAACCTCACTCTTTTAAAACTTGTACTCGACTTATATAATATTAAATTATACATCTAAAAATATCACTATATAATTTATTAGATGATACATAACATAAGTCATACACACCCCGTGTGTGTAGCATGAATATAACTTAATCCAATGCCATGTTACAGTGAATTGGACTGTTACATAAGTACTAGTTTCAAAAAAGAAAATTGCGTATTGCCTTAATCAGTTTGTGTTTTAGCTAGAGAGAGGGGAGAGATAAAGGAAAAAAAATGTTAAATATAATCCTAAGGGCTATAATAAAGAAGTTAAAAATATAAATGTTTATTATTTTAATAACATCCACTAACTTGTGTAATTTTAAATTAATACTATATTTGGTTTTTTTTTTAAAACTAAATATTTAATCATAGTCGTCAGAATTATCCATAGCAAAAGCCAAAACGGGGGAAAAAAACAAACGGAACATTGCAGGCTGAAGAAATTTGGTCCGTGGGAGTTCTGGCTCAAGCCCAGCTGATGATATTGGCTAGAGCCCATTAGCACCATCCGGTGACCCAACCTGTCAGTCAGGTGTGTAGATTTTTATCGTTAAACCCACTTTGAGTTTGAAGGAGAATGCCCGGGTTTAGCTAAGGGTGGGTGCGGGGAGATAGGGAAATTAAGATGTCTAACCTCCCTAAATCGGGTCCACATGAAAATACACACAAACACGCGGCGAGAGCCCACCAACTAATATCGTATGGGTGAGGATGTTTAATATTTGGTTTTTACCCAGAATTTTAGATTGGATCAACTAATTATTTTAATTCAATTTTCCGTCCGAATTTTGATGATTTGACATAATTTAATGTTATTTGATTGATCTATTAAAAAAATAAGGTTATAAAAGCTAATCATATAAGATAATTATTTATTAAAAAAATAGTCTAAAAAGATTTGAAAATAAGCTATTATCTTAGATAATTAATTTTAGTGAGTAGATTCAAACAAATCATGAATCATTTATTATTATTATGATTATTATTTTCTGAATATTTTAGCATATGTATGTTGTTTCTCTTTATACAAATCTAGAAAAGGGAAAAGAAATAAATTTAAAATAATCTACTTTTCCAATTCACATGTATAAAAACATTCAATATTAGAAAATTTATCATAGCCAGCAGTAATATTAATACGACGATATTAAAGTGGAACAAGAAACTACAACGCACGATACACAAATGAAATTGTTTAAAGCACATAACATCTAAAAGTAGAATTATGTCAAATGTTACGACACCGACCTAAATGAAATTTATCCTAATCTAATCTAAACGTAAGACAAAGATAGCATCCCCATTACCGGACGGACCAATTTTGAGTGTGCAGAAGAAGTTCAAACCCATTAAACATCAAGATAATACAAGGGTCGGCTATAATGACATCATTATGGCATGTACCGAAGAATATTCCGTCTTTTTTTTATTGAGGAAAGAGTAGGTTATGTTATCATACGCAGGTTGAAGGATAAAATAATAATTTGTTTAGTGGCATATGGTTAGGTAATAATATTGCTTAATATATTTATCCACTGCTTAAAAAAGAGGGAGGATGAAGATATGGTTTGTGGGGGTATTGATTATTATAAGAGCTACATACGTATAAAAAAAAAAATCATATTGATTAACCTGCGCGCAGCTACTTGAACTACCCATCTTGTGGTGGACTGGTGGTGATTAACAAAAGAATAAAAAGGCGATTAAAAACTGGCTTAGCCAGCTAGGGTGCCTTGTGGGCGGCCTGACTTACGTTTTTACGTTAATCTAGTCCCGTTTCTTTTCGCAAAACGAAGTTAATAATAACTACGTACGCTTTTAACCACCCTTAACCTACCTTCATCACTTTAATGCAAACAACTCGTACGTAAAGGATCTGCCTAAGATTTGTTTATCAGATTCATTCAGATTTCGCTGGCTACCTAGCAACTTTTTTAACATTTTGTCTGTTAATTGGTGTACCAATTCATGGCCTCTATCTCTACCCCATATCTTTTACGATAACTTATTTAATTAGAGATTAACTCTAACTATATATAGTAGTATAATTATTCTTCTTGTCTCTAGCATTCGTCTCAATTTACTATATATATTTATATACATTGTTATAGTGTACCAGCTACCTAGCACTACATCACGCACTTTTTACAAACTCATACTCCTCCACTCTCTCGACTACTACTATCTATCTATTTATTAACGTATTAACTATGACTTAGACTCATCGCGTACAACATCCGACGTTTCCTGCACACTCGCTTCGTCTCACTTACTACGCTAGCGCTTAACACAATCTTACTCGCTAATATAGTACGTACACGTTCTAATGTTTTCTTTGTACTAATTTTATTTACTCTTAGCTGATGGATTAGCTTAACATCAAGTTTAGCGAGCTTAAGTTCGACTTATTAAAGGTTCGGTTCGGCTTCTTATTTAGATAAATGACTTTTAAAAATTATGTTCGACCTTAACTCGATTATTAAATATGTTAACCTTGAGCATAATAAATTTAGATTCAAGCTAATTTATATAGTAAAAGCTCGTGATTTTAACTCGTTTAAATGAGTTTGATTCGTTTATAAATAAATCAAATTTAAATTTTATTTTTATGCTTATTTATTAAATAAACCGAATCAAAGTCTATTTCGACTCAGCTAGTCTTCGTCTTGGTTTGATTTGTTAACCATCCTAAGCACGGGGGCTTAATTTTAATTTGGATACGGTATGTTTTGGCGGACTGTTAGGCCGCGAAATAGCATTCCGCAATCTGAAAGAATTTCTTAAACTCTTGTACGATCGATCTGCATGTGCTATCACAATCCGCCGTTGGGTCAACACCACCGCCACAGACTGTCCCATGCACATAAAGGTTGAGCGGCTTGAGCCGCATGTTATTCTTACTTGTAGCTTTCACGTCTATGTACGCGTGCTAGATTTTAAAACAAATTTTACTGGAGTAGGATAACCTAAATCAAAGCTATACACAGTAATAAATTTAGAGAATTCAGATCAAAAATTGGGGCAACCTTCGCCATGAAAATATTATGATACCGAAAAAAATAAATGAATTCAGATCTATACTTTTTTTTTATTTTCAAAAATTATTATTTAACACAGTTAAACTAAACCTTATATCGATAAATACTGCACCCCTATATTACTAAAATTGTTAACTAAATTTTTGAACTTAATTGCATAACAACGAAAAGGGAGAGCAAAGCGCAGACCGAAATATTTTAGAAGTTGTCGTTGCTGGTCATTCGTTTTTAAGGTCTAGGGTATTTATTTCCTGCGTAAATATATACGTTATAATTAGTATAAACTTCAACAATATATAGTTAAAAAAACCTGCGGGGCCCATTATGACTAAAATAGGGTTTTTTTAAAAAAAAAATAAATAAATCAAGTGTTATAAAAGAAAGTCATGACTAAGATACCTAGCAAAAATCTAATTCTCTATCTTTCATAAAATATTTGACTAACTTAAAAATTTATGTGGCAGCCAAGTAAAATTAAATCTACAGTTTAACCTCTTCTATATTATTCCATCCATATTTATAAAAAAATTTCTATTAATCTACATATATTTTAGATAATTAATAAAAATAGTTTTAAAATTACTATTAATTATTAAAAAATATTGTATATTCTTAAAATTATATTAATCATTAAAAGAATATTACATAAAAAATGAACAATTATTTTGGAATATCTGTAAGAAAGAATACAACTCAATCAAAATAGGACGGAAGGAGTAGTAACCAAAAACAAGAAACGAGAGTGAGTAATACTCCCTCTCTTTCAAAAAAAAATAATTATGAATTTTTAAGATAAATTTAAATCATTATAATAAATAATATTTTTTTAAGTATAACAAATACTATAATAAAATTAATATTCGATTTAAATATTAGCATATACATTTTTTATGGTATGATATATTCCAATAAAAGGGATGCAAATAAGTAAAATTTATCTTAAAAATTATAAGGATTATTTTATAAATGGATGTGCTAGCTAGTCATGCATCACTCTCGAGTCCTAAAATGGACCAAAAAGAGTTTGTTAGTGCGACTACGGAAGGATATAACAAAAATTTATAACGTATGAATAAATTTTGATCTACCAATTATAGGCTTAACTTTTTCTTTTTTTTTGGTATTATAATTGTCTTCACGGATTTTTTAAAAATTCAAAAAATATAAATAATGTTGTGGTAGGTTGCTGCCTAGATGAGTAGTAAATAGGATGGAATCAATTTTTGTATGAAATGGTATCATTTAGACTCTTAGGACTTGTCTGATATGAAGGTAATAGAGGTTGACAAATTTTTTTATTTTATATTTTTTATATTAAATATTTAATAATAATAATAAATATATTTTTAATAAAATATTTATTTTAAATTAAATTAAGATTAAAATAAATATTTATTAAGATAAAAAAATTAATTTTAAATAAATTATATAAAATATGAAGATAATATTTTTATCTCATATCAAAAGAAGACTTAATCTTAAAAGTAAGTATGTATGACTTGGTAAAAATTTTGTCGTAAAAGTACGTACTAAGGTAGGATTTATCGTAAGTCTGACTGGGTAGAAATTTACCTTACGGGAGAATGGTAGAGGATAATTAAGACCAAGAACAATCGTACTGCAGCAGTCAAATATATTCTTTGACCCACGAATGCTATCATAGCGGGCCTCAAAAGGCCTGTGTTAGTCCACAATTTATAAGTTTCATATATATTGTGGTAGGGACGAATTTTCTGTGCGGCTGAGCGAGAGCAAGTGCGGGTGCCGGGTGAGATTGGGGCCCGCCTGGGATGATCGGTGGGGTCACTGGGGTGGGGGACCTGAGGGTAGCCGCCGATTTGCAGTCAAATGTGCGCGAACCGTAATCCGGAGTTTCTGATCTTTCACATGCAGTTTGCTCCCATAACGTGCTGGCAGCCGGTAACATGCCCGTACGAGCTTTTAATGTCTGCGATCGTTTACACCAGTGTGACAATGCCTTCGAATTGGATTTTATGATTTGTTTTTTTGTGGCTGGTGATCTGGTGCGACGGTATATATTAATTTTTTAAAACTTTGAATCAACAAAGTTACATGATTAGTGCAATTTTTTTTTCCATGTGCAAGTACAATGTTGTAAGACTATAATGTCTTTAAATTACTCCTAATTTATATTTACAAATATTTTCTCTTATATATATATATACATAAGATAAGATGATTGTTCTCCTACTTTTCTATCTCAAACATTCATAAATTAGGATCAAGATCGGATAGGCTTAATATTATAGTAAGATTATGTTTGACATAAATATTATAGAAGTTAGTAAAAAAAATTAAAAACTATTATCTTAAAGTTGAAATACTAACTTTTTGTAGCCGGAAAGAGGGGTGTCTTAATATAGATAATCGTATCGGTGAAATTAAATATCGATTTGACCGATTTAAATAATATTTGATAATTCAGATAACTATAAATACGGATTGGATAACTATCTAATTTTCGTATGAGTATTCTAATTAATTGATTTAGAAAAAATAAAAACAATGATTGAAAGGTGTAATATATATATATATATATGTTGTATGTTATTCCAAAATATTATTAAAAAAATATGGTCAAATTTTAAACCCAAAAAAATGAATAAAATTCAAAACCTAACCACTTTAAGTAAATTTTATATTATAATGATCATCAAATAATTATATAGCTACTAAAATAATTATGTAATTATTTAAAACATCATGAATAATTATAATTATTTTATAGAGTTAAAAGTGTTAATGGTTATAATTTTACTTTAAATGTACATCTTTTTATAAATTAAATATTATTTATATTTATCGGATTGAATATTTAATTTATTAAGTTTTTTATTAACTAAATAGATTGTTTATTTATTTTAAATTAGATAAAGGTAAATATCAAGTGAATAAAATGAGAACACATGAATAGCTCCGGCCGAAAGTGTAAAAAGACATAGAAGTAACTTTAATATATGACTTTATAAAATGCATCTTAGGAGGTGATAAGAGCACGGGCTTAGCTCAGCGGTTGAGACACTGTAAGTTGGTAGAAGGGAGTCAGGTTCGATATTTATGACAGTTGAAGTGTGGGAATTTCAACCTTTTAATATGAAGGTGGTTCTTTGCGGATATCATAAAATAAGGACGTTTTATTTTTAATTGTTGAGTTATCGTAATTTATCTTATTTAAAACTGTTAGATTGGTGATTAGGCCGTGAGGAAGAGGATATTTTGCCTTTTGGTAGAAGAGAAGATGGAGAAGAAGAAGACAAAAATTAAAAAGCGAGTATCAAATAAAGTTTTTCGCTTCGTTCGCTTTTTTGAGAGTAAAATAACTAAAAAATTGATTTAAACGGACACCCGACAACATAGCCTCCATCAGCATGCACTCACAACTATTTATTTAAAAAGTCGCTGATAACTTTATCAATTGCGGGTACAGTTTACACCAAGAGTGAGTTGGCGCAAAGATACTGGCGGTAAATCAATATTATTATGTTTTTAAATAAAAAATTAGAAAACACTTTTCAACCTCTCCCTGTAGGCTTATAGAATGCGGTGATTATATTCAAAAGGTAGGTAAAAAATTAGTTCATGTAATGTAACTGCTCTAACTTCATAATGAGTTGGATCGACCGTAAGCGTGGCAGGCTGACAACATTGCTGTGTGACCGATTTTGAGATCGTCAATCTTACAGCTAAACAAACACAACCTTCGATGTCCGTGCAATCGATGGACGTTATTACGAATATTCCCTTGTTCATGAATTCACGCAAGCTAATCTCCCTTGTCCCACTCCCGGCCGCAGAAACTGTCTACTTGCTCCATTATTACTTTGGTCTCTTCCCCTTGGTCATTTGCTATAATAATTTTATTATTTTGTTTTCTCCCAATATCATCCTTAATTAATTCTTGCAAAGTCAAATGTAGTTAGTTGACATTTATCATGGGAGGATTAGTACTCTATATTTATTCTACTATAATTTATCAAAAGTAATAAAAATTTAGGATTTTTCCTCTAATTTTATTTTTTTCAATATGTTATTGTTAATGATGTTAATTAGTTAGTTTCTTTCATCACTAATACAATATTTTTTTTAATACTTCGTTATACCTTTAGTTGAGTGTCTACAATTTCGCTTATATCAACACTTTCATTTCTCCAATATTTTGTATTTATATTATTATTAAATATTAACAAATTATTTCAATTTTAGTGCTTTATGAATAGACTAGCTACATTAAGTCATCATATGCACATTGTATAGGATTATAATATATATACATTGTCATTGTATTAAGCTTTTCAATTTCAACTTGGACATACCACGTGCATGTTGAGGGATTGATCACCTAATGGGACAAGGTCATGTGCATAGAGATGTGGACAAAGTCAAACCAAACTAGTCCGTTGGTTACTCGACTCGGCTCGACTCATTAAAAGCTCGGATTAATTTATTTACTTAGGTAAATAAATTAAATTTACACTTTATTTTTAAGCTCGTTTATTAAACAAACTGAGTTCAAGTTATAGTAGACTCGACTCGTTTGTTCATAAGGTAGCTTAAATTCAGCCTGATCTTAACTCACCCATTAGCTTGTTTATGGGTTCGACTCATTTGTATACAATTTATTTAATAAATAAGCCAAGAAATTTAATGAGTCGTTAATCAAACCGAATATTTAAATGAATTGATTTGGTTTTTTTACCTTTTAAACAAACTAAATCATTAAATGGGTTGACGGAATCACTAATAAAATTATAACAAATTAATTGATTTGGTTTATTTATGCTAAATGAGCCAAGTCAAATAGACTCATTTAACTCGTTTCGAACTAGACTTGGACTTGATTATTAAAAAAAGTGAAACAAATTGATATTGAGTTGAAAAAGGTTTGACTCGTCAATATTTCTATGCTTTATCGTGTTAAAACTAAAATAGGCCCTCACTTATACTCATAATATTTTTTTTCCTATTTGTTTAATTTATTTATTAGATATAGAAAATTGGATGGTCAAATACAATAATTCTACATCCCATAGGTCCAATTCATAGGAAAATGTCAAACAAACACTTCCTCCATTTTACAATAGATAATCTATAGTTTTTTTTTTATCATGTAAATTAAAAAAATATTAAAGTTTAAAATAATGAAAATATTCATATTGAAATTTGAGTAGCATTACTGATGTGAGATACATTTATGAAGTGAGGAGAGGGTAGGTTTAAAAATATAGCATCAATGTCTTATTGTTTTTGCAAATAGACTTATATTATGAAATAAAGTTAAAAAATTTATACTCTCCTGTATATTGCTTGTCCATTGGTAGCTGGCAGTTTCATTTACGCAATCCTTTCATGCATACCAGTTATAACTTTTGTTTATAAAAGAAGAAGATCTACAAAATATGGTTGGTCCAGGTACAGCTCTAATTATTAGAATATTCATATCTTATTCCCTTAAAATGGAATAGCATAATCAAGCATTGAATCCATCCATCATCAAAGCCAACTAAAAATAGCGCTTCATAATCATCGAAAGTTTTTCTTACGGAGATTGCCCAATTTCGTAAGTTTGTGCTTTGAAACAAACAAGTCACCGAATGCATATGTTCCTTGTGAAGTTGCCCTAAAAAAACCATACTTCATTTAGATGAAAAAATTTACAAATAATTAAAATTTAAAAGTAATTTAATGTTTAAGTTGTATGGTTATAAATCTACTGTTCAGATATATAATTTTTAAAATTTCTTTTTTTTTTGGTATTTTTATACATAAAATTTTAATGGAGTGTGTGTATATATATATTACTCATAAAACTATGTAAACTCGCTATAAACTATTTCTAGAATTTCAATTGGTGAAATTTCAACATGAATTTTAAAACTTCATAAAAATATTTAAATTATATTTCAAAATACCCAAACAAAGTATTTAAATTAAAAGAAGTTTATAAATTCTCTTTTGAAATAAAATTCTTTTAGGATTCCTTCATCCAAACAAAGCCTAAGAGTAAAATCTAAAATGATTCTCAACTTTTGTGATTGAATCCAAATTTTCTACAAAACTATATGGCCCATCAATATTAATCAAACATAAACCCAATACAATATATATATATATATATATATATATCATCATCATCATCCATAATTTAAAATTTTTAATTAGGTTGACCAATTCAAATGATAAACAAGTGAAGTGATAATGTCATCAACTAGATCTCAAGTATTAGACAATAACTAATTAAACCAGGAAAAATTAGTGAACTAGTCAAAATCGTTCAAAGATTTACCAAAAATTGGTTATAAGCCCATCAAATTTGTGTATAGCTTATTCTTTAAAATATTTTAGATTCTTAAATTAATATGTTCCATTGATCCAAACAATCCAAACTATTAAATAACTGAATTGGTGATGATAACGATTTAATGACTAATCTAAATTTTGTAAGAATGATGTCATCTCTACTGTTGTATAGATTAATATCAGACTATTTTTAAATTTAAATGTGAATATTAGATTACTATCAAAAGACCTTTAAAATAATGGTGAAATCAAGAATGACATTTAATGTGCTAAATATGTAGCCCTAACCACAAAATTACAACCTCTATATAGTGATTTTTTAATTAAAATATCTCTTTATACAATTATATATATATGATAACGTTCTTAAAAATTTTCTCTAAAAATTGAAATTTATATTGTAACACCCATGTTTTTATAGACTGAAAATTTTCTTTTTAAAATGATTTTTCAAAAGCTAAAAATAAAAATGCAAGGTATTACATTACATCCAACATCCATAAGATACTCATTATACCCAATTTATGTTGGGTTTAAGGCTAAAAACAATGCATATCTAGAGATTAGGTGTAAAAAATAATTGATCTCACAATGATACAATATTACAAAATATAAGAGAGAGAATGGAGATCAAAAAATTCTAGAGAGGAGAGGTCTAGATAACTATACACTAAATCAACCCACCAATTTCTCACCATAAGGAAGCATCATAACAACAATTATCTACAAGACATCCAGTGGAACCTACCTGTGGGAATGATGAGTACCTATGGAAAGGATTATCGGTATGTTACATACTGAGTAAAGTAACAATACACATTAATAGAAGTGAGATATGCATGACATATAAGAATCACATAGTAAGGTAGATATTATAAATGCATATATGGTCATGAGATGAAATGACTTAAGAAAACTATATTAGAGTCCTTACTTAGGTGATCATCAATTTCTATTTTATTAGTCACTTGAGAACATGAACCCTCCTTGAAATATTATTGCTACTCCTCTTTCTCATGCATATGAGAGATAAGAGTCAAGCTAAGGTAAAATATACCTAGTAGCCACTAGTAAAACATTTAGTCCTTAAATAACCATATCTCCTATAGGTCAGTAAATCAAACTAGTATAGAATAGATATATGATCCTCTAGTTCTAACAAAAACAAACCATTATTATTGAAACTCATACGAAACTTTGATCCCACTAGTAAACCGTTAATTCTTAAATATGTGTGCCCTTATAGGCTAGTGTAACAATCATATATAGAGTAGATATAAGATCCTCCAAATTCAACAAAGCCGAACCATTTTTATTCAAACATTTACAATATTTAGGCCCTGGATCATTAATATTTCACTTTAAGTATTACTCCCTCTGTATCGAAAAGAAAGTTATTCTGTCATCAAATTTTTGTATCAAAAAGAAAATCATTTTAGAAAATTAAAAGTTTATTTTTCATTTTTACCCTTACTTTTGTTAATTATATATGCATTAAATGCTTTATTACTTCTTCTTCTTTTCAATAAATGGTGTTATTGTAATTTTAAGATAAATTTTATTAATTTCTTAAAAATTATGTCAAATGATAGAATGACTTTCTTTTTTATATAGAGGGAGTAATATCTTATTAGATCATTAGTTAAACACTTAGCACATGGTAATTCACCACTTGAATTATCATGTGTATAGGAAATTCTTATTATCACTTATTATAAGAATCCATGTCAACTATTTTTATAAATTACAGACACTTATAAATGCACCATGGGTAGAAAAATCAAGCATGTTATAATCATATAGGTTAATGCTAAGGCATAAGAAAAGATAACAAATACAATAGAAGACATTATATAAGAAAAAAGATCATAACGACCTTATAAAACACTAATTTATAACTTTACTCATAAGACTCACCAAATTATCATACTTAACACAACACTTCAATATATCATAGTAAGTAGCATAACCAAAAACTAGGATCAAACTTCAGCATTTTGCAAATAAAATACCAATCATACCACTAAGATTTCTAAACCTATTTTAGGTCATTCTACAAAAAAATTCCATTTCTATTAACCATAAGTAGCCCAAACTAACAAGTATAACACTTATCACAACTTAACCCAAATAACAAATGTACAACACTATCATATTATATACCATAATTTTCAAATGCCCCAAATTAACCAATTTATCCCTATTTTACTTAAAAATCTCAAACCTTGCAAAATTCATATCTTCACCACAATTAATCAAACCCTATCATATATATATACCATAATTTATGTAAAAACCTCAATAAGTACGAAAAAACTTTTAAATTCCTTAAAATTTACTATTATGACCAAAATACCCCCTTTGCCCAATTTTCACCTGAAAACTACCCAAACTTCAACATTCACCAAACCTCACCAAAAGTACACAAAATCTCCCAACCATAACTAGACACCCAAATACATTATTGACTTAAATTTAAATAGTCCATAGGCTCCAAATTTAACAAAGGGCCAAACCATTCAAATGGCATAAACCACTGAAATCCAACCTACATAAAATATTCTTCAACAAAAATAAAACACTCGATGATATACATAATGACATTCTTAGATAATATAGCAATTTATGATATCATGCTTGAAATTTAAACAAAACACCAAGCATGCCCTACCATAGTTTTTTTTTTCACACTAAAACATATGCTATATATAAAAACACAAACTATACATGAACACAAGCTCAATAAACTTGAATCAAGATTTTCCCACAATATGCATGCTAACATGGTAATTGTATGAAAATAATAATTAGCACTAAAATTTCTTAATCTAAGGAATTTTATTGATTTACTTAAAGGTAAGGTCTCAAAGCAAGTAAAACCTCATACACACCATTTTCTATAGCTTGAACACCTAAGTAAGATAATAAGAAGTTATAATACATAAAATTTAACAAAGGAAAGGAGGGTGAAATAAGAATTAAACCAAGGTAATATAGAAGGATAAAAGTGGTGGAACTTGCCAACTAGTGTAATACCCAATTTTTAATACTGAAAATTGTTGTTTTATAGCGGAAGCATACAAGTAATATATTAGGGTTACCACCATAATTAGCATAAGTCTAATTTGCCCAACCATCCTTACATCAATCACAAAACTAAAATCATTCACGGTAAAACAATAAAATTAGAAACAGAAGAAACATTTATAATATAATATAAGTTTGAAGGTTAACTCCGAATTACAATAACAAAATATAAAGTAAGTGATATCATGGATCAAGAGTCCAAAAGGTATCTGGATAAATACATCAACAGGATTACATAACTCTTCACCTAAACATCTAATACAGATAATAGGTCACTTCTCCCCACACAGTGCATCAAAAGTAGCAAAGTCATCTAGAGGATCTTTTGAGACCTACACAAAAGAATCAGGGTCTTCTACTCATGGGAATGAGCAACACCCATAAAAAGGATGGTCGGTACGCTACATACTAAGTAAGGTAACAATACTATCAAATCCGGAATATAAATAACACATGCATTCACAACTAATGATAAGTACACATTCAAACCAACGATACATCTCATAAGATAAATACTAATCCAGGCCTCTTTATTAGATACAACCATTTTTATTCTTTTATATATGTTGAATTCAGGAGCCCCACTATTTTTAAATAGGTGGAACGGTATGAAGCATCTTCTTAAGGATAACACACTTGAGTAACTATTATTATCCGGTGGAACAAATCTTAAAAACATCACCTTCTTAGAGCAAAAGATTCCCAAGCCACTATTATCTTTGGTGGAATGGATATATAAAAATATCACCTTAGTCTTGACTTATGTACTCTTCCACTTTAAGTCATTAATGTCTTATCCATACATTATACGGTTATATTTTCATTCATGATGAGTAAGGCCTCCACTATTATTAATTCGGTGGAACAAATTGAAACAGCTTCTCGGGATAAAATGCTCATGAGCCACTATTATACTCCGATGGAACGAATATATATAAAACACTATCCTCTAAGGGCAAAATGCTCCCGATCTACTATTATTTCTAGTGGAACGAATATAAAAAATATCACCTTGGACTTATTCATGTGTTATTTCACTTTATATGATTAATATCTTATTCATAATTGATTCACAAGCATTGAACATATCAAAGCAGATAAACACATCACGTAGGTCGAGATCCTTAATTTCCTCAAACCCTTATTTCACACTCCTAGCATCATTCTCTCATATTGACCATTCAACCCAAAATATGGTATATCATTCTCATCGATATTATATCCCAAATTCAAGGTCTAACTCCCACGTCTTATACATACAATAATGCTCTTATCCAAAAATACTACTTGAAATTACCGAAAACCCTAATTTTACATTTTAGTCATATTTCTTCCCATGAGACTCATATGATTACCAAATTCAATATACATCCTTATAATGCCAACATTAGCAACATATATAGAATTGTGTCTTAACTCTAGGGTTTTACACAATGGGATAATAAGATTATCATTTTAAGTTACTATGCCCTAAATAGACTATTATATCATTTCAAGGATTCTAAGACAAACAATAATCCTTCCAAACACTTCTTAAAATATCATTATCATATCTTAATCCACATAACACATTACAATACTGAAATTTCTATATTAACCCATAATAACTTAAATGCCCTTATGGATAACTGATAGCCTTTATTTTATAAAATCTTGTACCTTCAACAACCATTATTTTTTCAAATCCACCATTTATCATCATACCTCATAAATATGCTTCTTTCCACTTATCATAGCTTGTTTGACCTATATTTCATTCCATAAATATATATTTCCCACAAATACGGCTTAGCATAACAAAATCATACCCATATCTCTTACCCCATTTTTACTTTCTTTCAAGAATATAATCCATATTATCACAACATACATTTAATTGTATAAAAAAATATCATGAAAATACACATATCCATACAAGAAATTAATACAAAAACTCAAAACATTGATTAGTATCCTTTCCAACAAGGACACCGGACTCTAATCATGTAAATCATAGACTTTCTCCTCCAAGATCACTAGAATATCACCTAAAAAAATAATATAATACACGATTAGGCTTGAAGATTCTAATAGAGGGAAATTTTAATATAAATGAGGGTAAAAATGAAAATAAAAGGAGTTAATGGAATCTTAAGTTGTGTGGATGTGTGCTAGAATGTATGGTGGATCTATAGTGAAAATTTGATGGTGTTTAGATAAGGTTTGGGGGTGAAAAAGAGGGTACACAGCCAAAATGGTAAGGCTGCATGAGTGTGCAACAGGTAGTGCACACCCATGCCATGAGTTGGGGTTGTGCATGGGCAAGCCATGCGAAGAGGCATGACCGTTCTTGAGCACTAGTTTCACATAACCAAAATCTAACAGATGTGCAAAAGCGTGTGGTGGTTATGCACAGGCCGTGTAAGGGTGCATGGGAAAACCATGCCGATTTGCACGAGTGTGTGATAAGGAAATTTAGTGTTGCACGACCGTGCTTGAGGCCGTGTGTTTCACAAAAATGAGATGATCGCAAAAAAAATAAGAAGGAAAAATGGCGGTGGTCAACTGCAATGGTCGGCAATGTTGAAGGGAAAAATAGGGTGACCTTGGTGGTTGGTCCACCGGACTTTGGGAGGTGTATGGTGGTGCACGATGGTGATGGATGTGGTTTAGCAATGAAAATAGAGTAGGGGGATGGAGACAAAGAAGAAGAAGAATAAAAAGAAGAAAGAAAAGAGAGGGAGATCAAGCAGTGGTTTTAGACAAAGTTTGGCTAATAAATGACAACAAATAGAAGAGAGAAGTAGGGTATAGTAGAGAGAGAGAGAGAGAGAGTGTGTGTGTGTGTGTGTATACATGTATATGTATATATGAGGCATCCGAATGGATGAAAGAAAATGTAGAGGGTGGTGCAGTTAAGGCACGAGTGATGGTAGAGAAAGTTTCAAAGAAGGTGGTTGGTGATGATGGTAGAGTATTGGGGTGAAGATTTCAGAGGTATACAGCATAAGATGGTGATGGTTGTGTGTGTATGTTGTGTGAGATGGAAAATGGTAGGGTAGGAAAGGGTGCGTGCGGTGCAGGTAGAGTTGGGGCAACAACAATGAGATGGTGAGGAATGATGGATGATGATGGTGGTGGCTGCAGTAGTGTGAGAGTGATGGTTGATGGTGCAATTGCAAGTAAACAAGGTCAAGCTTTATGGCAAAAAGGTAACGAGAGAAAGGAGAAGAAAAAAGAAAAGGAGAAAAAAAAAGGAAAAAGAGAAAAGGTTTAAGATTAGTTTTAGATAATTTTGGATTAGCCAAAATAAGTAGGACTAGTGATAAATTTTAATGGAAATTAATATTGGGTTACAAAATATAAATTATCTAGGTCAAAGATTAGGAATAGATTAAGGTTTCTGGATTAATTCATTTGATTAAGGATAAAATAAGATTTTCTTGAGATTAAAATTGAATTAGGGTATTAATGATATAGGATTAGGTTAAACAAAATTTTAGGATATTACAACTAAAGCAGCAAAACCAATGGTTTCCACGACCACCATTACCCCTAAACTCGCCACCAAAAATGCCAACAACAACTAGGGAAAAAGGAAAGAGGGATTGTTGTAATTAAAGGTTGGAAGCACAACAAAGCCTAAGAAAAGAGGTGAAGGACTTTGTTGGGTTGGACAAAACTAAATAAGTGTGCAAAAATGAGGGGAGTGTTGCATGAGAGACTTTTGCAAATGGGGATGGATGTGCATGAGGAGGTTGAAAAAAAAACAAGGGTGGCTGCGTGAGAGGGTGGCACAAAAGAGGATAAAATGCATGAGGAGATGATGAAAAGTGTTGAAGTCACATATGGAGCTAATAAAAAATGAACAGGATGGATGAACAAGAAGAAACACAACACCAAACAACCCCTAAAACAACCTAATGCAAGACAATATTGAAGAAAAAAAGGTAGAGGGGATGATTGGAAAAGGAACAAGCTTGAACAATTGCAAAGAAGGAGCCCATATGTTGTTGTTTTGGATTGGGAGACAAGTAAGGAAATGATAGGTGCATGCATGTGGTTGTGTGATAAGTGAGGTGTGTTTTGGATGATAAAATGACACAATGAGGGGGGGTTGCATGCTTCTATATTTGGCATGAAATTTAAGTATGGGTTGACGTTGAGTATTGAAGGTTTATGATTAAAAAAAAATTAAGGTTAGTGTACCTTTATCCAAGCCTTTGGTTGAATGATAACAACTAGGAAAAAAATTTATTTTGTTAGAATGTTGAGTTGGGATCAAATATAAAGTTAGGAGCTTAGTTACAATTAATTTGATTAATTAAGTTACAAAGAAGACCAAAAATAGGTATTTTAAAAAAAAATAGCAAATAGACTCTAAAAATTACAAATATTGTGGGAAGGTGCGAAATTATTTTAAAAAACCAAATATAAAAAAATATAAGGTATCATTGTTGGGTTGATACTTGATGGATGCAAAATGACCAAAAACAACAGTATCAAATAACCAGTGGAAACATATTACAGGTGAATTAAATAACGAATGTTCCATTTAGGTATAAATTGATGTGGAAATATTTAAAATATGTGTATAAATATTTAATCTCGGAATATTTTTAGAGCTAAAACAGATAAAATTGGCTAATCATGTAAACAACTTCTTCTTTTTTTCAGTTTAATGATTCAAAAGGAATGAAAAACTCATATGGAACAAAAAGTGTTTTTAAGCATAAAAATAGTTTTTAAATGAGTAAAAAAAATTTGATGAGCTATAAATATCTTAAAACAAATGAATTAGAAGAATTGTGAAAAAATATGACTTTACAAAAATGAATAAAATAAACTATGGAAGACTTAGATTTAATACCTATGTCATTTAAATCAATATTAAATATTTTACAAAATGATCATGAGTTAAATTGCATGGTTATTAGGATTAGGAGAAAATGAGTTGTTACACATATTGATATATTTTTTTAGATATATATATATATATATAATATATATATATTGAAAAATAGTGATGAAATATAACGCATGTTGATATAATTAGGGTCGGGTCATTGACAAAGTTCTTATGGCGATCATATTATCATGTTTGTATGGGTAATATGGATTTAAATAAAAAAAATAGTTCTCATAGAAAGACGATACTTTCTTTGCCTTAAGAACTTTTCAATGGTGTAACAACAACTCCTTAGTTCTCACAATCCTAAGGCCCTATAATAATAATAGCGAGAAAATTAAAGTTTAAAACTAGATAAAATAGTATATTATTTTGATGTTCTGATATCAATAGTGGCTAAAGAACTTAATATTAGATTGACTGTTTCAAAGAAAATGTGTAAGGAGCTTTGTATTTATATAGGAGGTATTGTCGCAAAATGATTTTCAATCCACATTTATGTGTGGGATGATAAAAAAAAATGGTTTTATGCAATTGAATCAAACTTTGTGCACAAGAAGCTAAAGGACACAATGTAAAACTCTATAGATAAATGATGTACTCAAATACTATGCCTTGTTGAAATTGTAAATTAAATTTGTAAATGACATATATTTGTTATTAATGTCGTTTAAAATTTATGCCCATAATTACTTTGAAATTTTAATATAGGCATTCCATTTGACAGTTATGATGAAGATGCCAAGATAATGAGTCCGCAAAGAAGTATTTATTATCTTTATTGACATATTCAGTTCACATGGTAGAGATCCTACTAGGTCCATGAAAATTGGAATTACCAAGATGATAACAATGACATTTATTTATGATCAATTCCTTGTAATAAAGTGTACATCAATTTAAATAATTTTAATGTAAATTTATTGATGATAGTGGAATGTGTTTATATGACTCTTTTATTATAATTGGATAGAATGTCATGGTAGTGGAATATATTTATAGGAGCCTTAAAGTGACGTGGATGAATGATGTATGTTATGGTTGTTGCAATTATAAATTAATTGTGAATGACATATATATGTGATCATTTTTTTATATATTAAATTGTATGTCTATTTCTTTCTTTCTTTCAAGATTTCTTGCAGTTATAGTGTTGCATCTAATAATTATGATGAAGATTTAGGAGGAAAGGTAAAGAAAAGAGATATAGAGTTTGGATGAACAAATATGTATGAATACAATTCATATGCTAATGAAATGTTTTGGAATGTAAATCTTAAGTAGTGAATGAATACTTTAACAACTTTGTTTTACTAGGAGGAAACGATACAAAGGATAATAGTTAGAACGATTCTTTGATGTCCATTGTAAGGAAAAAATGTGTATTTTTTGTTGAATTTTGTCCTTATTATCTATCTTGACATCTTTATTTCTTATGGACTTAGCAAAAGGTCTACCATAAGCACACAAACATTAAAAAAAAGAACATGCTAATATAGATAACAAAGGTAAAGTTCAAAAACAAATTACACATTGTGCCCTTACATTGGGTACCAAAGAATCTTTATTATTATTATTATCATCCTCTATATCACCTTTTTAAGTATAACAGAGTTGTTAGAGCATTCAATGCCTAAGCTTTGCATTCCAATAACTTTCGTCATTATATGAATTGCATTCTTATAAAAACTTTCATTTGAGCTCTCTATCTCTTTTTTTCACTTAGTAGGATATAAATGATGGGTTTATGTAACACCCCAAAATTCACTACTTTTTTTTTAAAGTAGAAGAATTTAAAATTTGAAACTTGTGAATTCTGGGGATATTACTGCCACACTTAGTACCAGACCAGTTTACTCCAACCATTCCAGTACCAAGTGCTAAGGCTAAAAGATTATTTTCAAACTTAAACCGAGAGTTCATAAAAAGAACAAAAAGGATAATAACACAAAAATCAGAGTACGCGTAAAGAATTGTAATTCATATCCAAAGAGAGAAATAAGCTTACAACCGATAAAATGTTTCTTTAAAATACTTAATACAAGGTAATAAATCATAAAAAGGTAAACACAATATGAAAGAAACACAGAAGGAAATAAATCGCATAAAGGTTTATAATCAATAATAAGATAGAAATCAGAGTACAAAATCAAAATTCATCAGAGGGAATAATCTCTACAAACATTAATATTTAATTTAGGAAAATCCAATATAGGAAAGAAATATCAGAAGGAAATAAAATATCATGGAGAGAAAATTCGGCCACGTCACTCCCGATCATTGAGCCAAACACAAACTCAACACTCAGCTTCGCCTGATGTCTTGCCCACTTGCACAAATTTAGAAGGGCCAACTACTCGTGGGAATGAGCAGCACCCATAAAAAGAGTGATCAGTATGCTACATATTGAGTAAGGTAACCGTGCACTAAGGCCAACACAAAAATCACATAAACCATGCAGAAAAAATAACAAAAGCATAAAGACCATCATGATAACATACTATCATACAATCATTCGGGTACATACATAAAGGCCCATTTATAGTCTGGATTAATTATTTAATTAATTCTCTAATCAGAAATTGATTTACACTATGCCTTTTATCAAACCCATGCAAGTACAGGAACCTCCCGCTATTTTAGTTGGTGGGTCGGTCACTTGTAGGGAAAACATGTCCACACCACTATTATTCGCCGGTGGATCGGTCACTTGAGGGACAACATGTCCACACCACTATTCCTAACCGGTGGATCGGTTCGGTTTCTACTCACATAGTGTTCCACTGTAAGTAATTAGTATCTTTTAAGTGCCTTAGCAAACTCTGGTTTGTACTTATTGAGCTCGGGATCCCCCACTATTCTTGTCAGTGGGCCGGTCACTTGCGGGACATCAGGTCCACACCACTATTATTCGCCGGTGGATTGGTCATTTGTGGGACAACATGTCTACACCACTATTCCTAACCGATGGATCGGCTAGACCCGACTCAATAATCTTTCACTTTAAGTGATTAATGTCTTAAGCATCTTATTCAAAAGCTTTCACCTTAGACATGCATAAATCACACCGCCTACACTTATCCTTTAACTAACTCGTATCATATCATGAGAACCCTGCACCTTCTAACTTTCCAAAAACCATAATTTAGGCCTAAGTGGTCCATCCTACTCCACCTCACACAACCCAAATCATTTTAACGCCCCATTTTTCACAACCATTGATCCCATATTCATCATCATACTTTATTCCCCAAGTACACATATGTTACCACCGAACCCTAGTTAGCCATATCAAAACCCTAGTTAACCACACCAAACCCCAGTTAACCACTCCAAACCCTAATTAACCACAACAAACTATAATTAACCATTCCAAACCCTAGTTAATCACAACAACCCACAATTAGCCACTCCAACCCTAGTTAATCACAACAACCCATAGTTAATCACTACAAACCCTAATCTAGTCTCTTCCATACCCTTATAATATCCTACGTACTATTTTTAACCTTAAACTTCCAAACACCCAAATAACTCTTCTATTACCTTCCTTACATCCCAAGTTAACTTTTCATACGTAAACTTTACTCCCATGCAGACGCTAACCTCTCCGCAAACCTTCAAACTTTTTCACACAAACCCTAAAACTCCCATGTGAAACCCTAGATTCAACCATGCAAACCCTAGATCCATCCATGCAAAACTCTAGGTTCCACCATACAAAACCCTAGATTAGGGATGTAAATGGGGCGGGTATACCCATACCCATATTTGTACTCGATAAGAAAATACGTACCCGAATCCGTACCTGTACCCGAATCCATATCTGTATCCGTTACCAGACGGATTATCCGTTCATTCGTTAATAGATATTATCCGGCGGATAAATCCATTACCCGATGGATAAACCCATTTAGAGTTAAGTCAAATGACAATTTTAAATTTAAGGGTAAAAATGTAATTATATATCGGGTAAACAGGTAGGGATATGGATACAGGTATGGTTACAGGTATGGATATCCCATACTCATATCCGTACCCAAACCCGACGGGTATTTTTTCCACCATCCATATCCTTTTAAATATCCATTGGATAAAATCCACCACGTTTACATCCCTACCCTAGATTCAATCCATACAAAACCCTAGATGAGGTTCTCCTATACAAAACCATAAATTAGATTCTACCATATAAAACCATAAATTAGATTCTCCCATGTAACACCATAGATTAGATTCTCCCTCACGAAACCATAAATCCCCTATTTTACTCTTCCACTCATGGATCATTAAAATACTTAGGTTAACTCACATCCCTTAGTACTCTTCCAACTGGATCATTAAAATACTTAGTTAACTCACATCCCTTAGTCAACTTCTTTCTATTCTCTTTTTTCATCATTTCCCCCACACAAACCATATTAACATCCTCACATGCATGTCTAAAGGGTCACAAACCATTCATTATATATACATAATACACATACCATGTAAATACACAAAAAACATACTTCAACTCCACGTCATACCACATATGAAATAATTAATAATGATAAACATAGAATACATAGCATACGAAACACATAATGCCCATAAACACACATAAGGCCTTAGTAATATCCTTACCTAAAATGACACCAGTCTTGGAGCACGCTCCTACGCCTCGTTAGGGCTTTGATTGGTCTCACCTATATGAGGGAAAAGATAAAATTAGATTCATTCCTACCAAAAATACTATTAATACTAACTTATTCTAAGACTAGGCTTTTGATAAAATAATAACATATTAATAAAAATAACATTAACTAATTACTATCTTGCTAAAGATATAAGAAATAATAGTAATATTATAAAAGTTGATAATATAAGGTTGAAGACTGTACCCTAATAATAATAATAATAATAATAATAAAATAATAATAGCAAAGATACTAAAAATAATATCAATTTTAATATTAACAAGAATAATAATAATAGTAATAATAATAATAAAAAGGGCATTACTCAAAAACATAGTGAAATAAGGCTTCGGCCCCTTTACAAAATAATACTAATAATAATAAAATAAAAAATAATTAATAAAAAGTAAAATAATAATAATAAAAAATAATAAAATAAAAAAAAAAAAAAAAAAAAAAAAAAAATATTGCAAAAATGATAATAATAATAATAACGTAAAATAGTATAAGAAAATAATCAATAATGTGTATTCAAACATATAATAATAATAATTAAATAATAATAATAATAACAATAATAATAAATGCTAATAAAAATAAATATAATAAATAAATAATACTGATAAATAATAATATATATTACAATAATAGCACACAGATTCAAAAAAATAATAAATAATATAATAATAATAATAAAAAAATATATAATAAATAATAATAATAATAATATATAATATTTATAATAAAATAATAAATAAAATAAATAAATAAGATAATAATATAATAAATAATATAAAATAAATAAAAAAATATAAAATGAAAAATCAAATAAAAATATAAAAATTCGAATAATAAAAATAATAATAATAATAATAAAATTAATAATAAAATAAATAAAAAAATAAAAATAAATAAAATAAATAAAGTGAAAAAGGGTTGTTGAGGTTTAGGGTCAGCCTTAGGCCGGTGGTGACAGGCGACACCGGTGATGGTGCACAACGGCAGTGGCGGTGGCCAGAAAAAGAAAAGGAAAGGGGAAAAGTTGGATGTTGGGAAAAGGAGAGGAAGAATGGAGGTGGGAGTTGAGGTGATTATGGTTTCCTAAAAGGAGAGGAACGGAATGGAGGTGGTGGCGCAGCCAAGGTGGAGGCGCACGGCGGCGATGGCGGTGACCGAATGGGGAAGAAGAAGAGAAAGGGAGGAGGATAGGGACGAAGAGGAAAAGAAAGGTAGGGAAAGGTAGAGGAGGGTCTGTAGAATAATTTGGGAGGTGAAAGGAGGGGTGGCAGCGGTGAAAGTGGTGGCTAAGGGCGGTTCAAAGGGTGGCGGAGGTGGAAGAATGGGTTGATTGAGGAGCAAATTTTGCACAGCCGGGGTGGCTTGTGTAGGGAAAATCGAGGGATGAGGGAGGTTCAGGTAGTTAGAGGGCGGTGTAGGGAGTACTCGGGTGGCCAGAACGGATGGCGGTGTTGGCCAAAGGCGGTGGAAATGACGTCTGAAGGGGCGGTGGTGGAAAGGTTGAGAAATTCTAGGTTGTGGGAAAAAGCCCCGAGATCGAGCTAATGAGGGTATTTATAGATCTTAGATGAGAGGGTAGGGTTCTGTGGGTCGGCGTGGGAATAGGGCAGGTAGGGTTAGGGTCACTAGCGGCGATGGTTGGCCGGTGGCAGTTAAACTTGTGGCATGGGATGCGCAGGAAAAGGAGGAATTGCGCGAGAAGAGGGAGAAAATTGTTTGGGTCAGCGTGACCGGTGGAAAGATGGGGAAAAGAAGGGAGAAACGACTGGTCAAATGGGCGAGATCAGCGGCGTTAGTCATGGAGGTACAGGTCGACGAAAATGGTAGGAGGTCGACGGGAGGAAGGGGAAGAAGAAAGAAGGAAGAAAAGGTGGGCAGACTGGCGGTTCGGGGAAGAAAAGAAAGAAAGAAAAAAAGAGGGAGACCGGTCGGGCGACGATCATTAAAACGGGGGGCAAAGCATAGCATTTAAATAGCAAAAGAAAGAAACTGCCACGCAAGAGGGGAAGGGAAGGGGGTCGGCTGTGCGGGCTGGGCAGCGCCGAAGGAAAGGAAGGAGGGGAAAGGAGGATTGGGCCGCGGGTTGGCCCAGGTCGGGCAGGAGAGGGAGAAAAGAAAAGAAAAGAAAGAAAAATAAAGGAAAATAAAGGAAAAAGGAAGAAAGAAAAGGAAAAAAAAGGAAGGGAAAAAGAAAAATAGTGGGTTGGGTTAATTAAATTAATTAGTATATTTAAGATATTTAAATAAAATAATATTTAAATCCCTTTTTACGCTAATTTAGGATTTTTAAAAGATTTTTCATAAATTTGATTTTAATTAGCAAATCACTCTAATTTTCTCCAATTAAATTATTTATAAAATTAGTATTAATTTGGAACTATTTTATCCCCCTTATTTTAAATAAAATAATTTATTTAATTAATTTTTAAAATAAAATCCTTAATTAGCTAAAATACCCAAATTTATCCTAATTAAAATACTTATAAATTTCTTCTTGATTTGCCCTAATTAATTTTTTTTTATTTTAATAAAAAAAAATTTAATTAATTAATTTTTCTAATAAATCTTATTTAACTATAATTTTTATAATTAGAATTTTCAGGGCATTTCAATTTAAGTCAAAACCACCGTTTGAAATACAAAAAAAATGATAAAATAATAAAATTAGATGATTATTGTGGGATAAAACCATCATCTATAATGAAAAATATACAATGATTGTAGTCTAAAAATACCATCCAAACTTTTTTGACAGAATTAGGGAAATGTTAGATGGCACTTTTGGGTTATGACTATGATCTATAATTTAAAATAGACATTTGTTGTCATCCCCAAATGTCATCCAATTCTTCCCATAATTTTTTAGAAGTTATTTTTTTCTATTTTATTATAAACGATTGTATTTTGAACTGTCATTTATGGTATAGATAGATGTATCCTATATAGCTGTTGTTTACAACTGTCTAAGGCTATTTCTATACTAGCGTAAATAACAATGGTGAAAATAAGAAAAAATAATGGTGAAAAATATTATTAAAATTATCGGTAAAATAGTATTTTAGTCGGTGATAGATATAGTAATATTTTACATATATATAATATATATATTATATATATATATATATAATATATATATATATAATAATTATAATATTAGAAGTATAAAAAAATATGTTTATATATGTAGAGAAAAATCTTAGAAATATTATGATATAATTTTTTAAGAGTCCAAATTAAAGATAATTCAACTAATAAAATAGAAACAAAAAATAATCATATTTAGTAAAATGCCGCTTAGATACACAACACCAATTGTCCATAATAAATACTATTGTCAAGAGTTTTAGCCTAATAACATGATATCTTATTTACTCTTACTATAAGGTAGATAAAATACCAATGATGATGTCATGATTTATATTTATAAATATTTTTTATGTAGAGAATGGTTTTTTACTACTTAAAAAATAACTTTTTTTTTCTATCATATCCTTCTCCTTTTTCTTACTCATTTTTCTTCCTCACTTTCTAACCCTCTCTTTCTCTCACTCTCTCACTAAACTCACTCAACCTCTCTTCTCTTAGCTCTCACCTCCCTCATGATAAGGTAAATATTTGTTTTTACAAATTTTTTTCAACAGAATGATAGATGTGTGGTATTTTTTTTGTTGTGGGGTAAGATTCGGCTATATTTGCCGATGGGGAGGGTTTAATAGCAAATTTTGTTTGTGGGATGGGGTTTAAGGTTTTTTTTTAGCTATAGATCTGGCTTTTGGAATTTTTTTTCCAGCTACCGACCGAATAGAAGTTGAAAATTTTAAAAAAATGTAGATCCAAAAAAAACAAGGAAAGAAATTGTAGGACAGGTGATGGAAAACCGGTTAGGGTTTCCAAAGGATCGAAGATTTAATCGAGCGCAACGTTCGATTTTTCCGCCGGTACAGCCTAAGGAAAACTTTCCAAAGGAAGAACCACAACTTCAGAAGCACAATTGATTCAATGGCAACTGAATTTAGAAGGTGAATGATCAAGATCGATTGAGAAGAGAACGAGACAGAAGCAGAAGGAAGCGAATGAGAGAATCGCCAAGAGAGAGAAAGAGTCGAGAGAGATCGAGAGAAAAATAACACCGAGCTTTATTTCTGCCAAAAAGTGTGTATTACATCGTATGTATCATCTATATATATGTGTACAGCAGCCGTATTTGATACAAAAAAAATACGTACGACATTACAACCTGTTATGGACGCAACACAATTCGTTTGGGCCAAAAGAACATAAAGTGTCGAACAGTGTCGAACAGCCCAAACCAAGCAACAACATCATAGGGTGTCGACCAGCCAGCCATCACAAAGAAAATGACCCAAATACAAAATTAAGCTTAAGGCTTAATTTCCCATCATCTAAAACAACTATAGCTAATCATGGTCATTAAGGATTGATTAATCCACAATCCAGCTAGTCCAATTTTTATGGATCGGGTGGCGGATTATACAACCGTCCTAATTCCCATTAGCCCATTCCGACCGGCGAATGCATCATATGGAATTACAAAAATGTTTAATAAAATTTACATAATCTGAACATTCCAAGCATAGTCTGAACTGCCCAACACTTATGTCCCAGTTCACAGATTCCTATAAGCTGCGATATTATCCTATTAATTCAACAAATAAGATAAACAATTGTAAGTAATTAATTCACAACAAATTTCAAAATTACTTAAATATAAATTTACAAGATTCACATCATTCCCTCTTCTTGGAAAGGTTTCGCCTCTGAAACCTGAACAAGTCCCAGAAAATGGACTAAGGTCTGCCACATTGAAAGAATTACTCACATTTCCAAACTTAACAGGTAAATCAATTTTATAGGCATTGTCATTAATTTTCTCTAATACAGTAAACGGTCCATCCCCTCTAGGATCCAATTTTGACTTTCTAAAATTTGGAAACCTTTCTTTCCTTAAATGAACCCAAACTAAATCTCCAGGTTTAAAATCATTTTCCTCCTTCTTTTATTAGCATGTTCAGCCATTTGTTGTACCTTCTTATTAATTTGTTGGCTTACATTCTCATGTAATTTTTTTATACTTTCAGCTCTAGATTCAGCATCAAAATTTTGCAAGTCAGTATGAGGTAAATGACTCAAATCTAATGGAGTTAATGGATTAAAACCATACACAATCTCAAATGGAGTTTTATAGTTGTAGAATGTAAAGTCCTATTATAAGCAAATTCCACTTGAGGTAAAACATACTCCCATTGTTTAAGACTTTCCAAGGACAACCCTCAACATATTTCCCAGAGTTCTATTAACCACCTCAGTTTGACCATCAGTTTGTGGGTGACAAGTTGTAGAAAATAATAATTTAGTCCCTAATTTACCCCACAAAACTTTCCAAAAATCGCTTAAAAACTTAACATCCCTATCTGAAACTATAGTCTTAGGAATTCCATGTAACTTAACCACATTAGAAAAAAATAATTCAGCCACTGCTACAAGCATCATTTGTTTTATTACAGGGTAAAAATGAGCCATTTTACTGAACCTATCTACCACAACCATTATGGAATCCTTAGCTCTATTAGTCCTAGGTAATCCTAACACAAAATCCAAAGACACATCAACCCAGGATGATTAGATACAGGCAAGGGGTATATAATCCAAAAGGTTTTGAAGTAGTTTTTGCCTGTCTACACTTAATACAATTAACACAATGTTTCAAAACATCCTTTTCATGTGTGGCCAATAAAAATGTTCAATTAAAACATCTAAAGTTTTCTGAGTTCCTAGATGTGCCATTAATCCACCACTATGTGCCTCTTGAATTAATAATCCTCTATAAGAGCATGCAGGAATACATAATCTATGTTCCCTAAACAAGTATCCTTTATTAATAAAATATTTTCCTTGAGAAGAAACTTCACACCTTTTATATATTTCTTTAAAATCATTATCTTCTAAGTATAATAGCTTAATACTGGAAAATCCTAATAAAGTAGTGTCAGCAGTATTCAATAAAGCATATCTTCTAGATAAAGCATCTGCAACTATGTTATCACTACCTTTCTTATATTTAATTATGTAAGGAAAACTTTCAATGAATTCTATCCATCTACCTTGTCTCCTATTTAACTTTGATTGACTCTTTAAATACTTAATAGCCTCCTGATCTGTGTTAACTACAAATTCCCTATGCCACAGATAATGTTGCCATACCTCCAAAGCCCTCACTAAAGCATACAATTCCTTTTCATAGGTAGAATAATTCAAAGTACTACAATTTAATTTTTCACTAAAATAAGCCACTGGTTTTCCTTCTTGAGAAAGTACAGCCCCTATTCCTAACCCTGATGCATCACAATCTAATTCAAACATTTTTTCAAAGTCAGGAAGACTCAACACAGGTGCTTGGGTAACTTATTCTTAAGTGTCTCAAAGATTGCTGTTGTTCTAATCCCCAAATAAACCCATTATCCTTTTTTGTTATGGGAGTTAAAGGAGCAGCTATAGTGCTAAAGTTCCTCACAAATCTCCTATAAAAAGAACACAATCCATGAAAACTTCTTACTTCAGTTACACTTTTTGGTACAGGCCACTCTTGAATAGCTTTAATCTTTTCTTCATCTACAGACACACCTTCTTTTCCTACCACAAATCCCAAGAAAACCATACTGTCCAAACAAAATCTAGACTTAGCTAAATTAGCATAAAGTTGTTCTTCTTTAAACACATTCAAAATAATCCTTAAATGTCCCAAGTGTTCCTCTAAGGATTTACTATATATAAGTATATCATCAAAATAAACAACCACAAATTTCCCAATAAATTCCCTTAATACATGGTTCATAAGTCTCATAAAAGTACTAGGAGCATTTGACAACCCAAAAGGCATTACTAACCATTCATACATTCCAAAGTTTGTCTTAAAAGTTGTTTTCCACTCATCCCCTGGTTTCATCTTAATTTGATGATAACCACTCTTTAAATCTATCTTAGAAAATATAACAGCACCACACAAGTGATCCAGCATCTCATCTAGCCTAGGAATTGGATATCTATACTTAATAGTTATCTTATTTACTCCCCTGCTATCCACACACATTCTCCAACTACCATCCTTTTTAGGTACTAGCAATATAGGTACTGCACAAGGACTCATACTCTCCTTAATGTATCCTTTACTTAACAATTCTGTTACTTGTCTTTTTAGTTCCTTAACCTCTTCAGGATTTGCTCTATAAGCAGGTCTGTTTGGTATAACAGCTCCTGGAATAAAGTCTATTTGATATTCTATTCCCCTTAATGGAGGTAACCCACTAGGTATATCCTCAGGAAATAAGTCACTATATTCTTCCAATAACATTTTCACTGTATTAGGTACTTCTTCAATTGTTCCTTTCTGACTCTCATAGCAGCCCTTAAAAACCATCAAATATACATTAGCATTTCTTTTTATTGCCTTTCCTACATCCTTACCCTTAGCATAAAATCCAAAAGTGCCTTTCATGTCCTTTGTACTATGATCATTTCCCAAATCAGACTTAGTTAATTCCTTATAGTCAGATTTAATTTTGGTTTGATCCTCAAATATTTCCTTTGGAGTCATAGGTGCTAAAACAATCTTCCTATCATCCTTATGTACTGTATATCTATTTTTATAACCATCATGTACTACCCTTCTATCATATTGCCAAGGCTTACCCAACAACAAATGAGCAGCATGCATAGGAACTATATCACATAAAACAGAATCCTCATATTTCCCTAATTTTAAATTTACTAGAACCTGTTGACTAACCTTAACATCTCCCAACTCATTAAGCTATTGCAATCTATATGGTTTTGGATGTTTAGTAGTGTTTAAACCTAATTTAGATACCAAAAGGGTACTAGCAGCATTAATACAACTGCCACTATCTATAGCCATGTTAAAACACTTATCATCAATTAAGCATCGAGTATGGAAAATATTTTCTCTTTGTAAAGCATTGGAATCAGGTAACTTATTACTATTTAAAGCTCTTCTAACCACAAAAAGATCCCTACTCACTGGTAATTCTATTTCATCTTCTAGGTCACTATCTCCCTTTCCTACTACATTAGCCCCTTCTTCCTCTTCTTCAGATTCAGATTTAGATTCTACTTCCCCAGATTCTCTAATCAAAATATTCCTCTTGTTAGGGCATTCAGAAGCTATATGACCTAAACCTCCACATCTAAAACATTTAATATCCTAGTCCTGTTTGACCCATTTACAGGATTTGCCATCACATTCCTGCCCTTTTCAGGTTTCTGTCCTATCTTAACTTCATTGTTTCTCCCCCTAAACTCTACCTTACTATTGTTCTTCCAGTTTTCAGAGGTATTTCCCCCAAAATTTCTCCTCATAGTAGTCTTAAACCCAACCCCAGGGGGTTTATATTACCTAGATTTCCTCAATTGAATCTCTATCTTAGTAGCTATATTCACCATTTCAGTTAATGTTCCACAAGGATACAGCTCTACCTTATCAGCTATCTCTGAATTTAATCCACTTAGAAACCTAGCCATAGTAGCATCATCATCCTCAATAACTCCTGTCTTAATAATTAAAACTTCTAACTCTTTATAATAGTCATCTACTGATCTCACTCCCTGACTAATAGTTTGCAACCTTTTATGCAACTCTCTATAATAGTAACTTGGTACGAACCTCTTTCTCATTAAAGTTTTAAACTCTGTCCAAGTCTGTATAGCAGGTTCCCCCACACTACGTCTAGTTAACACCAAATTATGATACCAAGAAGACGCATACTCCGTAAACTCTACTACAGCCACTTTAATTTTCTTTTCCTCAGAGTAATTATGACACTCAAATACCAATTCTATTTTTCTTTCCCACTCAAAATAGTAATCAGGGTCATTTCTCCCATTGAACCCTGGTATGCTCAGCTTAAGATTATTTAAATTCCTATCTATGAAATCTAATTCCCTATCCTGCCTATTGTTCTGTCTAGGCATCCTATCACTATTGTGGGATATTTGATCTTCTAACTCCTCTAGATTAGCTATAGGTGGAATCCTAGTCCTAGGATCCATTGGAGCCCTTCCTAAAACTCCTGCTTGATTAGTTTCAATTCTGTTATTTTGTAATTCATTAAGTCTTACTTCCTGTTCTCCTAATCTTTGTTCTAGGTTAGCAGATAAGACAGCAAATTGTGCAGTCATTTGTTCTTGAAAAGTCCTAAGGGTTTCTAGAAGGTCATTACTAGACACAGATTGATTCACTGATTGACCATTATTAGACATGATGAATTTTCACAGTAATTAACAATCAAACACAGGTAATTATTTTAATCAGAAGCAACTGATCCAAGAATCACAGACAAAAGACACCATATGCCACAAAATATGGCTTCACAAATGTTAACAGTAATAGCAACAGTAAAATTTTTACTCAGAATAACTCACTACTTATGATAATTTGACAAAATTATTTCAATAATAAGAAATAAGTAGGAGGGGGAACGATATTTACCGCGTCTGCTTAAGCAATTAGTTCAAATATTTAGGGTGTCCCTCTTCTTGGAGGACTATCCCCTTTCTTGAAACCAAGATAGTTCGCCGGTTGTAATTTTCAACCTATATACTTAACAATAAACAGATAATTTGTCGAAGATTGGAAATTAAGTATAGCAGATAGTAGTATTAACAAAGGAAATTACAAATCGAAGTTACCAACAACAGTAGGTCGCGCTGTCAGTCAAGATTCAGATTCTTGACCAAACCCTAGGTCGATTAGGGTTTTCTTTTCAGACTTTCAAAAATAGTGGGTCGAATTGCTTTAATCGCCGGTTTGAAAGCGACAAGAATCGATACAGAGTTCGTCGCTGTAAAACCCTAAAATTCACACCTCAAACTAGGGTTAGCGAAATACAGAAATCGAGTTAACAAAAATGAAGAAAACTTAATCAATGATACAGAAACTACGAGCACTCTAGAAAACCGAGGCTCTGATACCAAATGATGGAAAACCGGTTAGGGTTTCCAAAGGATCGAAGATTTAATCGAGCGCAACGTTCGATTTTTCCACCGGTACAGCCTAAGGAAAACTTTCCAAAGGAAGAACCACAACTTCAGAAGCACAATTGATTCAATGGCAACTGAATTTAGAAGGTGAATGATCAAGATCGATCGAGAAGAGAACGAGACAGAAGCAGAAGGAAGCGAATGAGAGAATCGCCAAGAGAGAGAAAGAGTCGAGAGAGATCGAGAGAAAAATAACACCGAGCTTTATTTCTGCCAAAAAGTGTGTATTACATCGTATGTATCATCTATATATATGTGTACAGCAACCGTATTTGATACAAAAAAAAATACGTACGACATTACAACCTGTTATGGACGCAACACAATTCGTTTGGGCCAAAAGAACATAAAGTGTCGAACAGTGTCGAACAGCCCAAACCAAGCAACAACATCATAGGGTGTCGACCAGCCAGCCATCACAAAGAAAATGACCCAAATACAAAATTAAGCTTAAGGCTTAATTTCCCATCAGCTAAAACAACTATAGCTAATCATGGTCATTAAGAATTGATTAATCCACAATCCAGCTAGTCCAATTTTTATGGATCGGGTGGCGGATTATACAACCGTCCTAATTCCTATTAGCCCATTCCGACCGGCGAATGCATCATATGGGATTACAAAAATGTTTAATAAAATTTACATAATCTGAACATTCCAAGCATAGTCTGAACTGCCCAACACTTATGTCCCAGTTCACAGATTCCCATAAGCTGCGATATTATCCTATTAATTCAACAAATAAGATAAACAATTGTAAGTAATTAATTCACAACAAATTTCAAAATTACTTAAATATAAATTTACAAGATTCACATCAACAGGGGGAAAGGGGATCGTCAAAATTTGCCGATGTTGTGGGGGTAAGATTCAACCATATTTGCCGATGCGGGGAGCATTCAATGACAATTCTTGCCAATGGAATAAGGATAATTTTTTTCCTTTTTTTTATGGTGGGGTAGGAGAACGGTGAAAGTTACCAGTTAATAGGGGAAGAAACGATAAAAATTGCCGGTGGATAAAGGAAGTGAAAAGCACCAATGACCGATGGGTAGGGGATATATCTGTGAAATTTTTTTCTATCGACTAATTTTTTTTTCAAATAACAAAACCAAATATATATTGCTCTATTATTATTATTATTAGTTAAAAGAAGAAGAAACCTGATATCTTCTTTAGGGGAAAAATTAATCTTACTAATAGCTTGTTTGGTATGGGGATAATAGGGGTAGAAAAAATTTCACCCTATTTTTTATTTTTTATATTAAGTATTTAATAATAATAAATATATTTTTAATAAAACACCCATTTTAGATTAAATTAAGATATAAATTGGTATTTATTAGAATAAGAATATTTAATTTTAAATAAATTATATAAGATATATAAAGTATGAGGGTAATTTTTTCACTTCTATTACTCTCATACCAAACAATCACTAAGAATTTTACGAGAATGTATGAATAAAAACGATGAACTAAGATTCAAGTAATTCGGAAGATTGAATATATGATGAACTAAACTTGCTTATAAACTTAAAGATTAACTTTTATAGTAGTTTTCTAAATTAATGAACATATTTGATTTTTTTTTGTAATCATTTATGCAATGCTAGTAATACATTGTGCATTTTCTTTTCTCTTATACATTGAATTTTGTGGAAAAACAATATCAAACAAAAAGAACCCGTAAGGGTGAGTTTAGTTTTAAAACATATAATTGTTTTTTGAAAAACATTTTTTTTAATTTTTTAGACACTTAAAAAATATGTTTATAATTTCTAATTTCTATTTTTTAGATTGAAAAACTAAAAAATAAAGTTTTCCAACTTCGTGAAGAAAATTGAAAAATAACTTATGCTATGTTTTCTAAATTTTTCATATAAATGTATGCTTTTATTTTTTGCATAAATTTTAATTTCAAATTAATAATAATATTAATATTATTTTCACTATTATTAATAATAGCATTAATATGCTTATTAATTTTAATCATATTATTATTATTATTATTTATCAATACTAATATAATAAAATAATACTAATGTTTTTATTATTATTGATAACATAGTTACTAATAGTTTTTATATGATTATTATTAACTTTAATATTAATATTGTTATTCATTTCAATATTAATAATATTATTCATTTATATTGATATTAGTTTTAATAAAATAATAATATGTTAATTATTAATATTAACATTAATAATAACATTATTATTAATATTTATTAGTAATTTGTAATAATATTACTAATAAATTGATATTATTATTATTAATAGTTTATATTTATTGATATTTATAATAATAATAATAATAATTTAATTATATTATTTTAAAGAAAATTATATTATTATTATTAAAAGTATTATTATTATTATTATTATACTTTGCATTAGTAAAGTAATAATAATAATATTAGTATTATTAACAATATTAATGTTATTATTAATTACATAAATAATAATAATATTATTTCTATATATAAAAAATAATATTATAATAATATTCCATAAGAATAATATTAATTAATAATAATAATAATTGCATTCATATAATTATTATTTTAATTTATATTATTATAACTATTTTAATTAATTTTATCATTATCAGAAATATTCTCAAGATTAACATATTAATAATTATTTTTTATCATTTTTAATGGTGATGATGATACTGATACTAATACTAATAATAATAATAATATGATTATTATTATTATCATCATTATTATTATTATTATACTAATATTATTTTTATCATGATTATTATAATCATTATTATTATTATTATTATTATTATTATTATTATTATTTTCATTGTTAATATGAATAATAAAGGTGCCATTATAATTAAAATTATTAATAATATTATTTTGAATAATTTTGGTAATAATAATTGACATTATTATCATTATATTTGTCATCATTTAGTTTAGAAAAAAATGAAAATATTTTTAATTTTTTTAAATTAAAAAAAATGACAATATAATAAATAAACATATTTGTAAATTTTTTATAACAAATATTTTTTATTTTTCATTAAAAATTAAAATTAGATAACAGAAAATATTTTTTTTTTAAACAAAACATAACCTAATTGTTTAAGATGACATAAAGAAAGCAAAATCAAATCTTTTGAAAATAGGGGTCCACTGAATTTTCATAATCTGACGAAAGGAAAATCAAATCTTTCGAAATATGGGTCCACTGAATTTTCATAATCTGATTGATGAACTTGCATGGCATTAGTCCACTATCTCCAGTCGGGCCCCACACATGCGTCTCATCTTCAAGTTGCAAAGGACATTGACTCGATCGCGTCAGATTTATAAATTATTAAGTAAAAATATATATCTAATTTTAGATACATCAATTATATATTTAGTATAATTATAATATATTTTAATATTTTTATAAATATAAATATTAAAATATATTAAAAATAAATTATAATTATATTAAATATATATATATAGTACATTTAAAATTAAACACACCTATATACAAATGACACTAGATGAAGAGCCATAGGAGCCCACAATGTGGCCATGTGGTGCTTCTGCTGCTTCCGTGGTTTAATATTTCTATTTGCCAGGACATGATAGTGGTACATGGAACGCAATGTCGAATTTATTTATTTCTGAAATTTTAAATTTAGTTAAACTATCAATTTAATTAATAAAATTTAATATTTATCTTGTTAAAATTGATTTAATTAATTTTGTTTGTGATTCTTGAGAGTATTGATTTTAATTTTGTATTTTATATTTTTTAAACAATTCTTTCATCAAAACTTTAAATTTATTATACTTATCTTTAATTCTACGCATTTACAATTTATTTCTTTATCGACGGTTTTGATACCATATTGATATTTTTAATTATTTATTTTTATTGGTAAATTTATATAAATTTGTTCATAACTATAATTTTTATTAACTTTACATGATTCCACTACCCTTCAAATATTTATATTTTAGTTTTCAATTATGTGCCCAATTGAATATATTTCACACCTTAATGAATTTAGATTTTGATTTTACAAGCACTTTCAGCCTTTTAAATATTTTATATATTTACCATTAAAAATTAATTTAAGTTTTTCTATTGATAGATTTTTCATTTAATATTTTAAGCTTTATTTCTTAGTATGACATTATTGGAAATTACAACTTACTTGGGAGTCATATCTTAATAAGAAAAATGTGTTTGTTTAAATTGTAAAATCCTCCTATAATTATAGGGCTTTATTAGTAATTTCTTTCCGTAACGATTTAAATTTTTGTTTCAAAATTTATAAAAGGTTTTTTGTTTGAATTTTCAATTTCTCATAAAATTTTATAGATACCCTCCATTTTTCAACTGAACTAGTTGAAATTTAGAAAATAATATTTAATACCTCTATATATTTTATTAGAAAATTGTATTATTATTTTTTTGCGGTTTTGCAACCCTTGAAAAAATTTTTTGGAGTGTTTTACAACTAATATTGATTTTCTATCAGAAAATACTTGTGAAATTTTTAAGTGTTTCATTAAGATATAGAAAATTAATTTCTAATCATTTTTAGGGATTCATCATATCCGTTTAATATTGAGACAAAATTAGGATTTATATAAAAGTTTTCAAAAATTATTACCTCTGATTTTTGCTCTTAAACATTTATAATAATCTCATTTGAAAAAATATTTAAATTATTTATGAATGCTTATAATTTGATCTAAATATTATTCTAGACACTTTTAGATATTATTTTAATGTCATATTATTTATTTTCATAGATAATACAAATTATGCATATCACTAGCATTTATCCAAAAGCTTTTTTTAGAATACTTTAAATGTGTTCTATATCAATTTTATATCTATGGATCCTTACGAAATGGTTTACATTTAATCAATTTCTGATAAAGATCACTCTTTAATATTATTTAGATATCTTATAACCTCTTATGTGTATTAGTGTTAAAAAAATATAAAGAGAAATTAAAATTTAGGCTTATAACTATGTATTCACTGGTTATATTTTTTCCTAAATTCTATCTTACACTTCTCCTCCCTCTTTCTCCTATGCGTCTACTCACCCTCAACACCCCTGATCCCTACTTCCCTTTAATCTCCATGACCACACCACCACAATTCCACCACGTCGGTGACCTTCAACCGAAGATGACAACATTAGGTCGTTGCCTTGCAAAGACATAGAGCGGCGACAACAATGGCATAAAATAGTAGTTGTGGTACACCACCATCCGACCACCTCTAATTTTATACAACCATGGCAAAAAACACCCAACCTTTGATGAAGCTTTACTGATCCACACGAAATTTGACTTTATAGATTTTGTTTGGGAGTTTTTATTACGCTCCAAGCTAGGACCGTTCGTGCTCTTTTCTTCTTTGAGATTAGATAATATGTAAACTCACCAAAATTCCTAGATGATAGAAATTATGTTTTAGCATATTTGTTTCAAATTTTATGTGATAAGAGCATGTGTATGAATAGTATATAGCCTTAGTGGTATCTGGTTATATGAATGATTGTCGTTTTTCAATTGATATGTGTATATTTAGATGTTTTATACCATGTATTATTGTGATGTCTTGTATGTGTTCTATGCTAGACTTTCATTTTGGTTTAGTATAAAGGGTTACTTAGTATCGTTGTATTGAAGGGTTTCTTTCATGACCCTTGCCTATTCAATAGGAAGCAGCCTTTGTAGGTCATCTTCAGAGTTCAATCAAAAGTTGGTCGTTTTGTTTGAGAACCTAGGATTATCTGGTGTCTTTAGTTATATTTGGGACTCTTGTGTCACCCTATCTTTCTCTCTTTTGAGTTTTACAATTATTGATGTTGCTTTTAATTAGTACAATACTTATTTGTTGTCTCCTCTATAATATTTTTTATAAGCATGTTATTAATTTAAGTAGAGTAATAATTTTAGCCTTAATACTTGATATGAAAATGATAAAGGAAACCAAATTTATATCAAGTGTGGCGGTAACATCCTTCATTTTTATTGTTTTAGCTCCCGCAATTAACTCTTTTAAACAAAAATTTTAAGTCATAAAAACCTAGGTGTTACAGCAATTGATACTTTTTGGTAATTAATAAAGTTTTATTACCAAAGGAAAGAAGTACAAACGGTTCACAAAAACAAGAGCAAGAGGGGCATACCCCTAAGCACTCAAATAATCCATCTATCTCAAGTGATACTTATATAAAGCTATAACTATGCTAAAAAGGGAGGAATTCTAAAAAAAAACAACTCGAGCAAAAGAAGGACAAGAACAAAAAGGAAGCATAGGGTGTAAGAGTCCCATAGAAGAACCACATGGTGTAACTATCCAATAGTTTTCACTCTAAGTCCTTCCCCAAAGTCATCGCTCCACTATGTACACATCATTAATGATGTTGTCACTATCATCAATCACCTATAGCATAATGTAACACTCTCAAAATTTACTCCTGAAAAATTTTGTTTAATAGAATAATACTGAAGTTAAAATAGAAAATAGGGAATGTTATAGCCATACCTAACATAAGATAAATGACCATCATCTATTTTATGCTAGATATAAGGCTAAAAATTATCCAACTAAAATTCAAACAATATCTATATCGTGAGGATAAACTCCCACAAAGAGATATCCAATGGCAGATGGCAAGTGAATGATTTCATTAAACAAAATCATCGCTGATCAAATATGCGGAAAACCTATTAAATAACCATGAATTTTAAAATTGGGAAATTAAAATTCAATTACAACACCATTAAAATTTTAATAAAACACCTGAAAATTTTCTAAAAGTAAATACATGTAAATAAAGACAAGTCCCCAAATAATAAAACTCTAGGTTGCCTACTCTCTCAAAGCCCAATCTTCAATCCATCAATAACATTCGATCTCAAGCTTGCACAAGAGGTCTGTTCCCCACTATCAGTGAGTCATCGTAGGACCCATTCAACCAAGGTAGTATTAGTATGAGTCTAGTACTGACTAAATCACAACTACCTAACTCATGGGAGGAACACATGATACATATAAGATATGGTAATCTTTAGCTTGCAATTCTCATGCTCAATTATACATGTAATACATATGATAAAACATGTGGTCATGAATTCAAGCTTATAAATACATGACTAGAGCGTACAAGGAACCATAAACGTATGCTAAGTAATACAACTACCCTAGAAGATAGCATTCTACACATAAGATCTACATGCGGATTAAATAATAAATCATGTGATAACTGGGTATAAACATGTGTCATATGGTAGGACTATTCTAAGGATGATAACCAAGAGACATGTATAGGATAATAAAATATAAAGCCTATTAAATGGTAGAGCGCAATCAATTATTGTAGTCCATTATTGTGATAGCATCCATTTGATTATTATTTTTTTATATTGAGGATAGAGACTCAAAGAAAATGTAACAACTGATGTAGTGCTCGAATGGTACTAGCCCTAGCTGGCCCACCCAGAAACATAACTAGACCACCAATAAATAGGATACCTAATTACTTAAGTATGCATATCCCCTATAGGGCCAAAATATATCGAAACACCTATAGAGTAGAAGAGGATCTCTTTAGACCTCGTAAGGAACTAGGAATCATTGAAGAGAAAAATACCGAAATGGTATCAAGTGAATACCAAACCTAACTCGGATAGCTACCCTAAGTGGTACAAGTCCTGACTCAAGATCTTTCACTTTAAGTAATTAATGTTTTATTTAAAGATTTAATCAAGCATAAATCAAGCCCATATAACAATGCTTAAATCAATTCCATCAATACAATGAATTTCCATTATCATATCCATTCCAAATGGCATTAAAGCCAATCAATTTCGAGTGGCATTAAAGTCGATCCAATCCAAGTGGCATTAAAGTCAAACTAGTTTAGGTGGCATTAAACCCATCAATTTCAAGCGGCATTAAAGCTGATCAATCTAGGTGTCATTAAAGCTAATAAATTTTAAGTGGAATTAAACTTGAATGATTCCTTGGCGTAAAAATCTAGCATAAGGTATCATAAAATTTCAATCCATACTTAAGCATTTATATGATTTTCTAAACCGGTTATAATTTATACACATTAGAACATACTCTAAAATCACCAAACATTGCATAATTAGATGAACATGTTAACCACATAATCATGTTCAATCCTTTACATACTCAAACACATATAATAATCAAGAGGCATACTAACATGTGTTTGCATTTAAGTTATAAACTCATACATACATAGAATTGCCACACAAAAACATAGTATGAGCTTGACATATTTAAAGAAATAAAAAAAAAAGCATACTTATCACCTTCTACTTCAAGAAGACATACATTTCATGATTCTGCCATAAGAAAAGGTAAGTAATAACTTACCTAAATTTGAAGCTAGTTAAGCAAATTAAGAAATATAGAGAGAGATATATATAGAGCTTGACAATCCACGAGAATGTCTTCCCAAATTGCTAATAGAAATCGTAAGACTATATTAGAAACTACCTTATCGATCAATAATTCAAGTATTAAAATTTAATTAACAAAAAGATACACAGACAGTCTTTCTTGGAAAATATATCCAAAGCCTAAGACTTACGAGCATAACTCTATTAAGATTTAAAATTAAATATTAACCAAATCGGGTTCAACACATATCACTTAGGTTATTTCAAATTGATTTATAAAATGAAAGAAAGAACGATAGAGTATAAACTAATTTTATCAAAAATGACTTACTAAATAGGTTTTACGACCCAAAAGACAAACCAACCTAATGTGGAAGATTATGTCCAAACAATCTAACTTTTGGTTTTAGATTACAAGTTGCAAATCTTCACAAACTTTTGACTTGAACTTTGATTACACTCGATGGCTTCGGTAGATTGGTGTTGATCTAATCCAAGATCAATTACTTTCTAATGAGAAATCCTATATTTATCAATAGAACACTCTTCAACTCTCTGATGAACTTACTTGAAGAAGGAGAAGAGAAGGAAAAAAATACACGCTCACTACTGTTAATTCTCTCTTTCAAATATTTTCATTTGCATAATGCCTACCAAGATCAAGTCTAAACGGAGGTATATCTGCACATGTACATATGCAAGCCTTTCATTAATAAGCCCATATATCTTGGCCTTATTAATAAAAGTGAACCATAAGCACGGCACAAGCATTTACATAGTAATTCCAAGGACATTTTACAAGAATTACAAAGTATACAATAAAATAATAAAGCTACATAAACTCTAAATATGTGATATATAGATTTTACATATGTAATCCAACTTTGTGTCTTATAGGCTTGTTCTTCCATGCACTTTGTAACTCTTGTAATGACGTTGTCTTGTACATCAAAGATCTTTAATAGCTTGAACTACTTGCAAACATGTACAATACTTGCAATAATTACTTGACAAAACATTAGAAGCATAAGAATTTTCAAGCACAATAGGTTCCATTTCCAAGTATGCTAATTCTTTTTACTCTTCATCATTTGAAGAATAAGATTGAAAGTGATCTAGAGATACTCCTATATCACAACCATTTTTAAAGAACCAATTCAACCCAATTACATAAAAAATACAATTTAAATGACTTTAAATCAAAGTTAATAATCTACTAGATGAAAGAAGCATAAGCAAATCATTTTTATCAAACTATCACCGAAAATGAGGGTTTCTAAGCACGAACTGCAAATCAACTAATTAAATTCTATTACCTCAAATTGATAGCTTAAAAATACAATTAAACTAATTTTATATAATTCTAGATAATTAATTTCAATAAAATAAGCTTACAAGTAGTCAATTTAAGATAATCATTTCCTAAAAATTAGTGTTTTAAAGCCCACAATACAAACTCAAACAAGTCAAATCAATTAATGACCAGTGAAGGTGTTAGAATGTAATAAGGGTCATTTCAACTATTTCTATAAATTTAATTTTAGAAAAATAACTATACAAATGACCACTTTCATAATTTCATTTGAAATCTAGGGTTTTAAGCCCCAAAAATATAATTCAATTAAAATTTATTAATTTATCTAAATAAAATGTTTAGAAATGCAATCAGACATATTTGATAATATATTATATAATTAACTGAATAAAATAACTCGATTGCATACTCCAATTTAGACTCGTACGAATTTTGACCTAAAAATTCAATTTTGATTAATTTCACATAATTTTTCCAAATTGACACTTCCAACATAAAATTAAATACATTTTAAAGCATATTGTGAAATAAATTGAATGAACAACTCAATTATGCTATTCAATTTCATTGCGCACGGATTTTGACCTAGAAATCAAATTTCAATTCATTCTGCATAAATTTATCAAATTGATAATTCTAATATGAAATTAGATACATTTTACAGCATATTGTATAATCAATTTATCAGAGTTAGCTTGAATTCAAAAAAATCAAAAATTTCCAGGCCAAAATTTAAATTTTCACAAATCAACCATATGCACTACAATTAACCCATCTAAATCAAGCATATAACACATGCATGCATGATAAAGCAACAAATTTCGCCCAATTAAACCCAATTAATACAAAATTAATTGAATTTAGAAGTTAGGGTTCTGATTATTTATACCAAACAGAACACTACGAATTGGAGCCGGTGAAGATCGAGGAAGCTCCATTGGAGGTTGACTGTCATTTGCCGACAATCAGTTAGGCTTGCAGTGGCCAGGCATTAACCACCTACTACTTATTGCTCTACCCATGTTGTTGCTTCTTGTCTGTCGTTGTTGTTACAACCATACTAGCATGGCTTCGACATTGCCTGTTGTGGTGATGGAGAAAGGAAAACAAAGAGAGGTAGTGATGAAGTTGTGGCCATATGTGGTGGAGTTATAGCCATAGGATAGCTAACCTTAGAGAGCAATCATGGGTGGACTAAAACCACAAGCTTACACACGAAGGTAATCAACATAGTATACCATACATAATCTTTTGCTTTAAGTTATGATATTTTATTAGACAATAATAATTTCCACCACCACACAATACCATGCTTAAACACTATTTACAAGAATCCATCGTTACACAAATTGTCACAAAGGGTAAAAATTATGCACTATGCCAAAATACCCCTTGAAGCACCATTTACTACTCATTTTATTTTTCACTAAGGTCAAGGTCAAAATTAAAAATTAGTTAAAATTGAAAAAATGCCATAAAAAAATTCTAGATTAACCAGTGGACTAGTTCTCAAACCAGTGAATAGATATGGTATAATGAAAAAGAAGTAAGCTAGTATAATAAGGAAATTAGTCAACTAATATGTGAAAACAAGTTGGTTGGTTAAGATTTTAGCCATTTGATTGGTGAAAGGTTGAATTTTTTTTTTTCAAAAATCAACTAACCAATGAACTAAAGCAAAACCGGCTAATTAGTTTATGTTATGACCAATCACTTGGTTATGTTGGGTTGAACACACACATTATTTGAATCAAACACATACTTTCTAATTCATTGTAACACCTTTCCACACACATTCTTACCCAATCAAAATTTATAAATATTACTCCCATAACAACATTGCACCGTATATGCTTTAAAACACAAATAAATTTCAACACATGCTCAAATTAAACACATCCATCTCAAGGTATAACAAACATAATTTGCATCATACACCTCATATTCCTCATGCATAAATCATCATCCACAACCTAGCATGCTTCAAAATAAACCACGGGCAAGCACTTATCACACACATGATTTTTTAGGGACTTAAAAACCCTTAGGCCAAGTATTAAAGAACATCATACGCATCCATTCTCATGCTTATCATAACTTTCATGCTTTAATACCTTTAACATCAAATTTTATGCCTTAAAACACAAATGAAATATAACCTATAGTATAACACAAAATAATAAATCATGTTAGCACATTAGGACCTATTTTCTAAGTGTATAATGATTTTATCAACCAAAAAGAGAAGCATTCAAGTTACTCTAAGGTCACCTCTTTAGAACCTTGATTATCTTTACAAAAATCAATGAAAAGCTTTAGTAGAACTATTTAAAACCAAAATAAGATGCAAAATAGAAAGGACATAGTAGAGGAAAAAATAAATTAAAACCTTTCTCTTGGAGTGGGTAGCTTAATAAAAGAACCACCAATGATTTCCTTAACTTTTATTCTAATCCACTTTTACTTAGGAAAAAAATAGAAGAGGGCTGGAAGTGATGACTTAGAAGATAGAACAGAGATGAAACTGTTGGTATAAAATTCACTTGAGTGCATAAGTAAGATGAGACATAGTAGGGAGACTAAAAGGGATGGAGATGATGTTTTAGTATCAAGGATCTTATAATAAGAGAGATAAAAGAGAAAATTAAGGGAAAAGAGCATATCAAACTATTGTTTAAGGAAGATATGGAGAAGAGGATAGAGGAATGTCAAATAAACAATTAGGAAAAGTGAAAAAAGTAAAACAAAAGTGAAAATATAATTTTACGAGAAATATAAAACCTTGGTAAAATATGATAAACACTTGTAATGATGATCATCAACGGTCTAAAAATGATTTATAATTCAAGTATCACATATCGAAAAGATTATGCAAACATTTGAAAATGATTCAAATTAAAACATTGCTGAAATCAATTATTCTAATAGAACCACTTAACTAGTTTTTACTTATCACTTGATTGATTCCTTGGAACTAAAAAAGAAAAACACATGTGAACTAGTTGATTGGTTTGCATATATATATATATATATATATATATATATATATATATATATATATATATGAATACAATAATGTTCTTTAGTTTTTTTTTCTACAAATAGAAATTCATACATAGATACCTTGATTTAAAAAATATTTTGCGTATATATTTCACTAGTTTAGCTTTTACCATAGATAAATTAATCTTTCATTATAACTAAGATAATATTTTACCATAAAATATAGTCATTGCTTCACCATGCATAAACTTATCTTTTACCATATCTGAATCCATATCATCATATAATATAGTTAATGATTCACAATACCATAAATGAATTAATCATTTACCAACATTGTACTTATCCTTCACTGTTATTGTGCATATCTTTCATCATTATTTTACTAAAATTTATGGTAAAAGCATAGGATAATTTTAGTAAATTTTCGCCATTATTGTATATATCTTTCACTATTAATATATTTATCTTTCGCAATTGTTATATTTATCTTTTGCCATTTTTTTACAAATCTTTTGTCATTATTCTATTAAAATCATATGATTATTTGTGTTCAAAATTTATTTTATGATCTTTTAACATGATTATACCAATATTTTTCTATATTTTTTTGAGTAAGAATTATATCAATATAGATATCTATTTATAGAGAAAAATCTTACTATTATTATTACATTTTAAAAATAAGGTAATCCTAATAAAAGATATTTTAATCTTAGTTTCTTTTAAAAAAAACTGATGTCATGCTGATGTTGACAAATTGAATGGTGTTGCATGCTATATATACTATAACTTTATATAGTTTTTTAAAAGTGCATATGAGAGTACACATAAAATATTAATAGCTTCAAGAAAATATTTCATTATAACTTATTCCTTAGAAAAATTGACCTACTAAGAAAAATAGTTTTACATAAATTAGCATTAAATACTAATATAGGAAACAAACTATTAGATGTGCTACTTTTTTCTTTTCATGGTTCTTACAAGGGCTTAAATTTCAAGAACGTTAAAAAATAGTCAAATTAGCATTAACATATTATTAATTTTTATAATTGCTTTTATTATATATCTTTGTGAGTAATGAGTTTTTTATGCCATAGATGTATATAAAAAAATTCTTAATTAATAAGGTTATAAAAAAGGTAAAAAAAATACTATCATATAAACATAATTTACAATTTTTTTTGAAATAATTAAAAAAAATATGCAAATAAAGTGACACCAAAGAATATGAAATTAGGATAATAATTGAATCAAAGTGGTTGGCTACTTCATCCAATTTAAAATATATACCATAATGTATTTTGAATAAAATATTTGACCAATAATATTTATCAAATTATAATATATTATAATATAAAAATATAATAATTAGATTTATATTAAAAACAAATTTATAATATTTTTTAATATATATTAATTGATATTAATAATTAAAATTTATCTTTAAAATTTATGGTGATATGTATTTTGAATGAAATGAAAGAAAAAATATATATACCAAAGCAACCTTTCACCACAACTTGTAAACAAAAATAATATTTGATTTCAGACCGACCATGTTATGGGTGATCGAAGCTCCATCCTCGCTGGCCTTTAAATTTTTTTTACCGTAACTTAGTAATTCATCATGTCCATTTCCGGGAGGCGGGTAATCCCGCAAGAAGGGACTGCTTGCTAGTCTTTCTAAATTAGCGGGGCAAGTCCCATCTTTCTGTACAAATTTGCTGAGATAATGACGTACCCCCGGCATAGTAAACTTAGAGCTGAAGCCCTTACATTTCTATTTTGATTGCAAATACAAGCCGTGAAAAATGGCGACCCCACGTTGAATTGCAATTCAAAGCCGGAAGAAGGGACTGCTAGTCTTTCTAAATTAGCGGGGCAAGTCCCATATTTCTGTACGAATTGGCTGAGATAATGACGTACCCCCGGCATAGTAAACTTAGAGCTGAAGCCCTTACATTTCTATTTTCATTGCCAATACAAGCCGTAAAAAATGGCGACCCCACGTTGAATTGCTTCACTCTTACAGTCAGTCGTTATTCTTTACTACCCGAAAAAAACCCACTAGAAACGGCTCCAGAGAAGAAATCGAATTCTCTATCCGGAAATTTCTCTCTCAGAAGTCATAAGCTCTCGACACTGACTTCCAACTCTCGCTTTCTCCCTATCCACTCCATGACCGAATTGATCCCATTAATTTCAATTGCATTTCATCCCAAAAGCAAAACTCCCTAAGTATGTTTTCTTCTTCCTTTTACCTCCATTCAGTTCGTACTTCTTCTTTCTCTCTCCATTTCTGCATCTGGGTTTGGATCAATGGGGCCGATCTCCGCTGCATTAGGCGGTGATACCGCTTTCGTATGTGCCATAGACGCCAGTGGCAAGCAGGATGTCATCTGTTGGGGTAAGAATGGAACTGCATCAACTGGGAACTTCACCAATATACCTCCGATGGCTGCACTCTCAGGTGGTGAAGGTTTTATGTGCGGTATTTTAGCGAATACATCACAGGCTTACTGTTGGGATTCAACTGGTTCAGGTACTGATCTTGTGCCTTCGATCTTTAGACCCAATTCTTACTCTCATATTGCTGCCGGTAAGAATCATGTTTGTGCAATCAGAGGGTCTTATTACTTGGGTGATGATTCCGGTTCTATTGATTGTTGGGAAATCCATCGCCATCAGTATGATGATAGATTGGTCTCTGAGCAGAGTACTCTGTTTTACGACCAGAATGTTAATGGTTTAGTATTTAAGCAGGTCGTTTCAGGTGAAGGATTTACATGTGGTGGGATTAAAGATGGTGGGTTTTTATGCTGGGGTCCCAATTCATCTGTCTTGGGAGTATCTAAGATTCAGGAAAGTTTTGTGTCGTTAACTTCTGGTAGTAACAGTCTCTGTGGTGTCATAGAAGGTTCGGAAAAACTGAAATGTTGGGGGGATAACTCCACGTTCAAAAATCTTCCAAAGGATGTTCAATTTGTGTCCTTGACGGGCGGAGAGCATCATTTCTGTGGAATCAGACAAAATACTCACGGGATTGAATGTTGGGGCGATTTCAATGCCTCTGCTGTTCCAAAGACTTCTGGGTTTTATGCCATTGCTGCATCTAATCATATTACCTGTGGTATAAGGGAAGAGGATCTGATCCTTGATTGTTGGTTCGTCGAGAAATCCGATGATTATCCCGATTACGATCCGCCTCTTCAGTTGGCTAGTCCAGGATTGTGCAGACCTGGGTCCTGTGGTGCAGGAACGTTTGCTTTCAATGGAACTGCTCTAAACGAGCCTGGTTTAACCAGCCTATGCGCTAGGAAAGAGTTAAGTATTTGTTCTCCTTGCGCATCAAATTGTTCCGAAGGCTTCTTTCTCTCGAGTCCTTGCACCGAGAGTGCTGATAGAGTATGCACTGCCTGCTCGCTTTGCCAAAACAGTACTTGCTCAGGAGTGTGTGGCCTTCTACCCTCACAGATGAAGCAGAATCATCAACGTCACATGAGAATGTTGGTCCTCATCCTCGGACCATCTATAGCGGGCTTCATACTTATAATAATTGGTTGGTGTCTTTTTCCTTACTTGTTCTTCTTCAAAAGCAAACAAGGACCAAAGAAACAATTCAGATCGTGTATTGGGAAAAAAGACACGGAATCCGATCCCAATACAGATCCAATCCCATCCGTGTCTGTTGCTCCTTGTCCTGGTGAAGCTCAGATCTTCAGACTATCAGAACTCAAAGATGCCACAAATGGTTTCAAGGAATTCAACGAGCTTGGTCGGGGAAGCTATGGGTTTGTCTACAAAGCTGTGCTGCCGGACGGTAGGCAAGTAGCGGTGAAAAGAGCAAATGCAGCTACTATTATACATACTAACATAAGGGATTTTGAGATGGAGTTAGAGATCCTTTGTAAGCTGAGGCATAGTAATATCGTGAACTTGTTAGGTTATTGTACAGAGATGGGGGAAAGGCTACTTGTTTATGAATACATGCCTCATGGCACGTTGCATGACCATCTTCACGGGGGCCTTTCTCCTCTTAATTGGAGCCAGAGATTGAAGATCGCAATACAAGCTGCAAAGGGGCTCGAGTACCTTCACAAGGACGACACGTTCCCTCCCATCATCCACCGCGATGTCAAGACATCAAACATTCTCTTGGATTCAGACTGGGGAGCTCGGATCTCAGACTTTGGGATTTCGAACGTAAACGAAAAGGATATCGTCGAAATTATGAGAAATGATGTTTACAATTTCGGGATTGTGTTGTTGGAAATCCTCAGTGGAAGGAAAGCTTACGATATAGATTACACACCACCCAGGATAACAGAGTGGGCTGTACCCCTGATTAGAAAGGGTAAAGCAGCAGCCATAATTGATAGGTACGTAGCTTTACCTAGAAATGTTGAACCATTGCTTAAACTAGCTGAATTTGCAGAGGCTGCTGTAAGAGAAGATTCAAACGAACGTCCTACGATGTCTGCATTGGCTCAATCATTAGAGCAGATACTGAAGGAAGGATTGATATTGTAGTCATATGCCGGGATTGAGATTTTTATGTACATTCCAACATGATTTTTAAGTTAAAAACGAGATGGAAGAAGCATGAAACGGAAGATATCCAGCGAGTATAACTAGATCGTCTGTACCTTTAAATTTCTTTCTCACGAGCCTTTTGTACATTTGTTGCTTAAGGAAGCCTTTCCTAGTAACCTACAATTTTTTTCCCTGCCTGTATTTTTCCTTAAAACTTCACGAAGTGAAGTTGAGGATTTGATATTGTGCCAAACTGTAATGTTATTTCACACAAATACAATAAATATTGCCCCCATGTAGACTTGGGGCACCTCCCCCTTTTATTGTACTTCGTGAGGGAGCCAGCCAGCCAGCCTTCACCGTGCGGTTTTTCCTATTTTATTTTTAAGGAGAGCTGTTTACAAAGTTGTCTTTCTGAAGGAAATGATGGTTGGTTTGGGAATGCTAATAATAATGGTGTATCTTATTTTCTTTTAGGATTGTATGGTATATAGCGTATTCACGGGTCCAGTCATTTTCATTCCTTTCAGGAGGATAATATGTTGGAAGTGCGATTCTGTGGCCAGGACTTCTTGGCCGGAGATGGCAAAGCTTTTTACAAACTCCTGAGTCTGACAGCATGATCTTTTTTGGTAAACCTAAGGTCATGAAATTGTCGATGCTGCGTCCATTTGGTTATTATTTGGATATTCCAATTCCCGTGTCAGCTAGAAATGAATAAAAAGCGTGATAAATTGTTTATTTTTTTCATTGTGCACACTGAAATTTCTGCTCAGCTGTCATCTTTTTAATCGAGCGAAACACTACTACCTTGCTCGAATTTAATTACGGTCCTCTCAACACTAAATAAAAGCTGTCTAATAGAAGCTTTGCTGCAGATTAAAACGCGAAGTTAAGCTAGCTATCTAGCCAGCCATAATTAGCAGACAGCCGATGGAAATAACCTTTAGGAAAACTAACAAGGGTAATTGCTAAAGTCATGAAGACAACTCATGAAACCAATTGGGTATCTCTCTTCGGTTTATAATTCTTGCAGCGTAGCTTAACTTATCCTAGCATGATGAAACATTCATCCCACTTTAAAAGAAGACGACGCTGAATATGAGAATGAAAGAACTCTGAGCAAAAAATAAAGTGTCTGCACGATGATCTTTGTACTTATTCATCCCTGCACATGCTCTTTTGTTCTAATGGGAATCCAACTCACCTTAGCACTTGAAGACAAATCAGTTGCAGAAAAGGGAAGATGATGATGATGATGGTCCTGGAAAGCCTTTCTCCTCGTCCTCCCCTGTTTGAGAGGTGCGTTGTTTTGGCAGCTACATACGCCAGGTCGCCCTTCTGTCTATCCTGTCTTTAGCTCCAAATCAGACTGAGAATCTCAGTTCAGATTTCAGGATTTATTTATTTATTTATTTATTTTTCATTTCAAGCAGGAAAAATGGAATTATGATGTATTAGGGACATGACCAAAAAGATGTGGCTTCCAATCCATCCATCCATTTGTATATGCCTCTGCTTTTAAACAAATTTGCCAACTCAAAAAGGAGTTTGCTTTTGTTGGCTTCTGAAAGTGCTGTTCGGAAAGAGGGAAATTTTTTCAAAATAAAAAGGAAAGACAGCAGTGCTAGCTCTTATTAGACCTTTTGCTACTTTTGTTTAGTACCATAACCAAGTTACCTTCTCTGCAAAGACTTCCCTTTTCTTTCTTCTCGACCTAATAGACACACAAATTACCTAATTCAAACAGTTTCCCCGTTGAAGTCTGAACAAGGATCGATCGTTGTGGTTTCGGTTTTCGTCGTTTTGGGTTTCTGATCGCATTGTATATGTATGTGGCTAAGTAGAATGGCATGCCTGGCTCCCTGTATGCCACCAGCGAGGTTCTCTTAAGCACAGGATGGCTTTTGCTTATGGCATACGTGGAGCCAAGCATGCTGCGTTTTCATTATTTGTGTGCATTGTGCTTCTAGTAATCGCTGTTTGCCTCCTCTTCTTCTACCCTTTTTTTTTAATTTTTTTTTAACAGCAGCAGGAACATGAAGAAACGAAGAACCACTTAACGCAAGGGAAGGACTGAGCTTATGTTTTTCGCTGGTTCTCTGCAGATGAATGATGTAAAGATATGTGGAGCTGGCAGCAACTGGATTGGGGTTGTACTGGCTTTAGCATCGGAACGGCAATGTGATTGATTGATTGAAAGTGTGAATATTTTCTTCCTTACAAACGTATCAATGAATCTGTGACTTCATAAATATAAATTATTTTCTTGTCTCAAATAGTCACAATCTCTGTTCTTATGCGCAAACCATAAACAGTGCTGGTACGATTCCGCTGAAATAGAAATGTCATAACGGGTTCTAGTTTGCAATGATAAGAAATAATTCCTGGGAACAAAGATCTGAATCTGTATCTTGTCGTTTGGTACGGGGTCAAGGAGGGGTTGGGGGAGGGGGTAATATACCCTTGAAACTTGCGGTACGGGGTCTAGGAGGTGTTGGGGGAGGGGGGGAAATACCCTTGAAACTTGCGTGCCTTGTGTAGTTTATTTAGAATGAGAGATATTATTTTCAAAAGAATATCCATTTTAGGTGTCCCTTTGAACTAACATCTTTACTATTTTTAAATACATCAAGTAAAATGAGAGGATATTTAAAATCTATAACTCAAAAAATCTTGGTTGAACAAAAGAGATAATAATATATATATTATATATATATATATATATATATATATAATGATAATATATTTTAATAATAAAAAAATTAAAAAAATAATTTATTATTATTATTCTATAAAAATACTACATAATTAAATGTCTGGGTCGCTAGTTGCCATTTACCAAACTAGCCTTCATGTATTAGTCTCTTTATATCGGAATGGTGGTGCAAAGCTTCGGTAGAATCATAATGGCTCCCTCTACTCTGTTGGTGAAGTTTCTAATATGGTCTTACGTAAAAGCCAGTTACTAATCATCCCAATCTGAAAAGCATAACCTTTTTTTTTCCTTTGGTCTCCGCCGGGTATCCTTAAATGGAACAAGCCCGGATTGGTCCCTTATCATGGCAATGAAAGATGTATGATTGGTGGTGTTTTACGAGATCTGTTTGGCCATTTTCGTCGCATTTTTCTATTCCTCTTGAAGGTATCGAAACCAACGAACCCGACATTTCCAATTTCCTTCAACAGAAATAGATGTCTGACATTTTATTTGGAGATTGAATCTGACTCTCCGAATCGTTGGAGCTTGTAAATTTCATGGACGATCCTCCAAACTTTCGATCATTCTTAATTTTTTCTTAGAGATTCTTATAATAATAAGAGTAATTAAGGGCTTTAATAGTGATATATTATCGAACTTGCTGGCTAAGCATGGTCTTAGTAGATGAGTCGGTTCGATTGTTCTTGTCCAATTTCCCAGGGCATGCTCCAAGTGTGGTTTTGTGACCTTTCTCAGTTACTGTTCCTGCTATATGAAAGAGGGGGAGGGGATGTTACCAAGGTTATTAGAATAAAAAATTCTAGTTAGTATTAATTTAGAGGCTCAAGATCGGCTTATAGAATTGTAAGATCCTACAAAAAAAATATATAAAAATATGAAACTTATATACTTATATAATATAAAATAATGTAGTTTAAGTTTAAAGTATAGAAGATTGTACTCTTAATCTCTCGTACAGTCACTAATTGAGTTCTAACAACTTACAACTAACATAAATTATTGAATTTGTTTTACAAATTAGAAAACATATCAAGTCAACAACATCTTATATAAGTAATGTTGTCAAATGAAATGTGAAATATAATGATATTATGGGTAGAGGAAATACATTAACTTATTTTGTTCAAAATATATAATATTATTAGCCTTAAGAAAAATATATATAAAAAGAATGAATAAAGCGGATGATAATAAATACAACAGTGACAAAATACTGTTTTCTATCATTTAAGAAAATATGATCCCAAAAGGCTTTATGTTGGCTTTTAAAATTTGATAAATCAAGATAAAAAGAGGAGAACAAAAGTTTTAGCTATAAACACACGCGTTAACTTCCTATATGAATTATGTGTACACCGTAAACTAAACCTTGTTTCCATTAATAAACTAATATCACCATAAAAAAAATACTAATTTTGAATTGGATAGAATTTAATAATTAATAATGTCATAAAATTTAATATATTTATTTTGATTTTTATATGAATATTACATTTTGTATCTACATTTTATATCAACAATCAACTTTTTTATTATTATTTTAAGCGTAACTAAGTCATATATATATTACATTAACTCATTTTTAAAACTTGTTGTAAAATACTATAGGGTCAAAATTTAGAAAAATAAAAAAGAAATAAAGTTGGAATAATATAAAAAACCTATTTGAAAATAAATTAATAAATTTTTTAATTATTATGTAGAATTATAAGATGATGAAATTCTGCCGTAAGATTTTATTACTATTTTAAAATTTTAACTGATCATGAATCATGTTATAATTTTTAAATTATAAAATTATAGGATCAAATTAAAATTTTAATAACTATGCTGATTAACTTTATATAAGAAACATTGTAGCGAAAGAATTCTGCCAGGCCAAAACTCTTGGACTCTTGGTAATAAAATATTGCCACAGGCGCACTTTGTCCAGGCATAGTATGCCCGATGAGGGATTCTCTTGTGGAAAGGCACCTTTGAATTAATGCAGTTGTCGTCCCTAGCCTTTCACCTTCGCTTTTGATTATGGTCAGGTCACTCTAACAAACAACTAAAAAGTCACCTTGTAATTAATTATTGATGCGTATAGTAGACAATAAAAATAATCACGGGAATAAGAGTGGCGGACCTTTTTGTTTTTGATTTATCCTAGTTGCAATATACTACTAATAGACTTGGCATATCTGCCTTTTCGTTTGTTTATACTAGTTGTCTATCTTAAGGGATGGTAATGGGGCGGGTCGGGGACGGGAATCCCATCCTCATTTTTGAATCCGATAAGAAAAATAATTTTCAAATTGATCCGATCCTCGATATTTTTTTATCGGGGATTCCCCGACCCGATCTCCGATCCCCAATCCTCAAATTATTTTTTTATATTATATTTTTAATTTATATTTTATAAAAAAATTATATTATATATATAATTATATAAAAATGTATATATAAAAAATTTTGGGACGGGTTCGGGGATGGGGACCCCAAACCCGTCCCTAAAAAAATTCCCGTTAAGAATCCCCGAACCTGAACCCGATCCTCAAATTTTCTTCCTGAATCCGAACCTGAACAGAAAATCTCCGACGGGGCCCCGAACCCACGAGAAAAATTGCCATCCCTATCTATCTTGCATATGCAGGTGGAGAAATAAAAGGAGATATCAGTTAAACGTAACTCATGAACAAAAATAGTAACATGAGAATTAAGCCCTAAGATATCCAATATCCACACTCTATTCTTACCTACAAGATTGAGATGTTATAGGCGGAGTTGGGAGCCAACCCATTCTGCCGAAAACTCATATGATAAACACCAAAAAAATTTAACCAGTCTAACTCGACCCAAATCAAATCTATTATTGACATGATCCGATATTAACCTAACATTGATTAATCTATTTTGAATTTAATCAAAGTCAAACCTAACCCACAATTTAAGTAAAACTAAAACTAACATGGCCTAATATCAACTTAACATGTCATCAATCCAGTCGAATGTAATCGCAACTCGATATTTGTTATATCAATTTTATGAGTGTCTTTAACATTTATAGTGTTATAATTATACTTTGTATGATAATGTTATTTTGGCCACCTTTATTTTTAAGTAGTTAAGTAATTAAATTATTATGCTATTTATTTTATTTAAAAAATGCTCTTCCTTCAGATGAACACTGACATTAAGTATGTTTTTAAAAAGGTAGTGTAAATCCGTAGATCAAAATGTATATCAAATAATACAAATGTTAAATCAATACATAACAACTTATCAATGATATATGTCATTCTTAGCATATCAATTGTAGAAATAGTTGAGAAAGAATCACTCGGGCCGAGTTAGAGATTTGGACCATGTTAAATTCAACTTACCTAGAAGTATAGACTAATACGAGTCAAATGAAATGACCATTGAACCATTAACATGATTTTAAATATTTTGAACTGCCACAAACTAATCTAGGTTGACATGAAACCCAAGCAAATTATAAACCAAAACTAACTCAATCCAAAGTTAACCTAAATTGATAAATTGACCATAGATAATAGTAAATCCATAATGACATAATTGGACATGAGTCAATAAAAAACCTTAACCTAAAGTACCCTAACACGAGCTAATAAACTCACTTAACTTCAAAATAACCCAAACTTAAAGTAATATAAGTCCAAAGTGAGCCAAGTCAAACTGATAAATTGCTCTAATATTGAAATGACCATATTTGAACTCAACTAAAGTTGATAAATTGACCCAAAAAGACTCGTATCTGAATTAACCCAACCTAAATCCAATATGCATCAATAAATTTACTTGAAGATGAAGTGACACAAACTTGAACTATCTCGACTTGAACTACCTTGCCCGACAAATGGACATGACTTGACCAGAATTTCAAAGTGACCTAAACTTGAATTGATCATGGCATGTATACTAAAACAACCTGAATTGATCATGGCATGTATACTAAAACAACTTGATATAAATACCCCTCCTCTCCACCCCTTACTCCATTTTACAACTTCCACAACTTCCCTTAACCTCTCTCTTCCTTCCCTTAACCCCTCTGCATTTCATTCTTCATTCATCTGACCTTTTTGTCTCTCAAACCTCTGTATAACTTACCACACCTCACACAACTCTACCCTTTGTTGCGTTAAAACCCCCACTCAAATCCCACCTAAGATATGTCAAGAACCCATGTAATAACCTGTTAACTACATCGTTCATTCATGCAGCCTTACACCAATAGCTAACTTTCTTCTCTAAAAACTTCAACATCAAGCATCAAACCCCTACCAACATCATTCCCTTATGCTACACCACTCACCCACACCATCATCTCATGCCAAGCCACCACAAGCTGCATCACACCCTTATGCCAAACACCTCCTAGTCGCATTACTTTTTGACGCAACAACCCCCTAGATGCTTCAAGATTTCATGGTGCCTCCCCTTATGTTGCATCAAATTTTAATGCAACTAGTTTGAGCCTTTACCAACTTGGTTTACTTCGATTTTTCCCCATTTCCACCCATCCTTTACCTTGGTTTTTTCTTAATTGTTTTATTAAGTTCTAATGATGTGTTATTATTGATTATTAGGTATTTTTTGGTAGTCTCCTAGGAGGAGTCTTAGGTTATACATACTTACATACTGGATATATTTTTTTTAGGATACACATCATAACTAGAGTTTGTGTGTAATGTGTATAATTGTATAAAATATCATATTTGGTATTATTATATAGATAATGTCATTATGATAATGTTATTGTATGATATATTGTGGTATGATGGTGTGGTATCGAATCTATGAAAAGTGAGAATATGTAAAGAGTATAAGCTTATATCTTGTTGTTGTAAATCTAGTTTTCTAACTCTAAGTGTGTAGTATGACCTATGGTATTTTAATGTAGTTTGAATAAGAATGGAAAGTTGTTAACGAATGTGGTCAAGTAGTGTCATGATGATATATATATTAGAAGTTGGAAATTATTCATATTGAGACTTGTAGGGTTTTGTGAAAATATGAGTATTTTAAGCTATTTTAAGGGCAAATTAGTTAATATGGGTAAAAAAATACTTGGTATTTTAATGTGTTTTTTGGTTTAAAATATGCTAAATATATTATGTGGAATAATAAAAGTAATTAAGAATGACCTAATTCCAATAAAATTAGAAAATGGCTTAAATTGAAAGTGGTTACCCTAAAGGGGAGGTCATTATCGTATATACAAAACATTGGAGTTAGATCTTGTTTTTTTGATATATTGTCAATGTTGGCATTTTAGAAAATTTTAAGAAATTTGGCGGTCATATAAGTCTTAGGAAGAAAGCTATTTCTAACTTGTAAAGTTAGGACTTTGTAGGGATTGGTGAATAGTAACCCTAGAAACAGGCTATTATCATATGTAAAAGACATTACATTTATAACCTAATTTTTGAATATGTTGGAAATAATAATATTTTAGAGATGTGTACTAAATTTGGTGCTAAATTGAGTATTATAGGATAAGTTATGCTTAACTTGTAACATTAGGGTTGCTTAGGGGAAATATAACATTTTTCTTTGAAGGATGCCTCAATATGCATGCGTTTTTGTTTTACATATTTTGAATAATTATGTTAAGTTGGATAATTTTCCCTTCATATCTACATGTGTGTCTGCATGATGATCTTAAGATAAATAACCATAAACAAAATATTAATCACTTAAAGTGAATGTAATACCCCGTATTTTTCAAACCTAATTTTATTAAGCTTAATGATTTTATTAGCGTAATATGATGTAAAAATAATAATAATTATTTTAATTTTGATTTGTTTTATGGATTTATCGACGATTTTGAATTCATATTTTAATTTAAGTAATTGTTGTCGTTGTGAACCATTTTAGACAAATTCGTTCACGACCATGATTTTATTATATTCTTTTAATTTCGATTTTCGGTTAAAAATATGTATTCCCATTCTTTCTCTTATTTTGATTTTTAATATTTTAGATTTATTTTCGATTATAACTTCGTCGTGTGATTAAGACCTTATTTTTGGAGTTATATTTCGTTAACTAAATATATTATTTAAATTATAGAATTTCTGTTTAAATAGTTAAATTTATTTTAATGATTTTATCTGTAGAAAATATTTCCGACTTTAAATTTATTCGTTTTCGGAAATCCTTAATATTTGGGAAGTTTTAAATCAAAAAAAAGATTTTCGGAGTTTATTTATGAAATTCTTTCTAGAATTAATTCTCTTTCGTTTTATGCTTTTTGGTTTACGAAAAATCGATTTCGGAAATTATTTAAATTAGCTTTGGTTTATCCGAATTTGACTTAAATATTTTAGTATATGTTTTAAATAATTTTTCGGGGTCTTATAATGTATTTCCGTAAATAATATAAGTTTTTTTCGTTCGTTGGTAAATTCTTCCGAAAATGTTTCCGAAATTCTTTATATAGCTTTTTATTAATTTTAAGCCTTTGGATTCGTTCGAAATAAATTTTCGTTAAATAAATTTTATATAAAATCTTCCAATAATATTTTTATATTTTTAGTATTTTATTTTATGTGTTTATGTAAAAAAAAACCCACACCCAGCCCCGACCGGCGCCCCTCCCTTCTTTTTCTTTCCCTCTTCCCTTTCCCCGACCCCCTGTCCCGCAACCCTAACCCTAGCCGACCTCCCTCGCCCCTCTCCATCTCCCCAGCTCCTCCTCTCTGCCCCTCCGTCGTCGATCATCGACCTCCAACCGCCGGCCACCACCGTCGGCCGCTGTAGCAGCAACAACCACTAGCAGCAACGCGTGGACGGCAGCAGCGGTGGCAGAGCGCAGCAGCAATGAGCCGCACAGCTCGTGCTACCGCCCGGTCACCGGCGAGCTCGGGCGATCACCGGCGAGCAGTCCTTGGCCCCCGACGAAGCTTTCCTGGCCTCCCCTTGCCCCGATTCGTTGATTTTCGTTTGGAAAGCTTTCTAGTGGATCCACGAGCTAGGGATCTCTCTCCCTCTTATCTCGCTTAGCTAGCTTCGGATCCAGGTAAGTCTCTACTTACCTCTACTTATGGGTGTTTAGTAAGGACGAAGCTAATGGCCTTGTGCTATGTGTGACGTGGATGTGTTGAATGTTGTGTATGCCATGCTATGCCATGTATTATATGATTTGTGCATAACTTGTCATATGTGTAGCGCAGCTTGGAGATTGAGGTATGTTGTATGTGCTCCCATGATATGAGCATGACATGTATATGTATGATGTTTATGATGTATTATGTTATGGCCCTCTAGGACCTGCATATTAGGATAAACGGTAATATGAGTTGGAAACCATCATGGGAGTCTTGAAGTTTGTATGATGGTATTAATGTTCCATGGCGGTCCTAATGTTGTATGGTGGTATTAGCGATTTTATGGAGGTATTAATATTGTATGGTGGTATTAGTGATTTTATGGAGGTATTAATATTGTATGGTGGTATTAGGGTTGTATGGTGGTATTAGTGATTTTATGGAGGTATTAATTGTTTATGGTGGTATTAGGGTTTGTATGGTGGTATTAGTGATTTTATGGAGGTATTAATAATTATGGTGGTATTAGGGTTGTATGGTGGTATTAGTGATTTTATGGAGGTATTAAAATTGTATGGTGGTATTAGAGTTTGTATGGTGGTATTGTGATTTTATGGAGGTATTAATGTTGTATGGTGGTATTAGGGTTTGTATGGTGGTATTAGTGATTTTATGGAGGTATTAATATTGTATGGTGGTATTAGGGTTTGTATGGTGGTATTTGTGATTTTATGGAGGTATTAATATTGTATGGTGGTATTAGGGTTTGTATGGTGGTATTAGTGATTGCATAGTGGTATTAATGGCTTATGGTGGTATTAGGGTTTGCATGGTGGTGTTATGGTTTGCATGGTGGTATTAATGTTGGTATGGTGGCATTAGGGTTTGCATGGTGGAGTTAGGGTTTTGCATGGGAGTTAATGATTGTACGGTATTAGGGTTTGGAGTAATTAACTCTGGGACGTTGTGATTAAGTAGGGTTGGAGTAACTAATCGTGATTGTTGAGGATAATTAAGGTTTGGGATGGCTAAGTATGGGGGTTATGGTGAAATGGGGATAAGAGTGGCTAACCACGGTTGGTGTGGACAACTAGGGTTGGTTATGGCTGCTTAGAGTTGTTCGGTGTTATCATGTGTTTTTATTGATTAAAGTGTGGTTATGAATGTGGGTTTTTATTAGTTGTGATGAGTATAGTATAAAAGAGAATGATTTATGCATGTCAAGGGTGTGATGTGATTCGATAAGACACGAATAAGACATTAATTACGTAAAGCGAAAGACTGATGATCCCGACCCAGTCCGGTCCACCGGTTAGAATAGTGGCCAGAGGCGTTTTGCCTTGGGTGTTTATTTCCGGTCCACCGGCTATAATAGTGGTCAGAGATGTTCTGCCCTGAGTGTTTATTCCGGTCCACCGGCTATAATAGTGGGGGATTCGGGCTCGATAAACCCAAACGAATAAGTTAATCCATAGGAAAGATACTAAGTACTTACAGCGAAACACCATGTGAGTCGGGGCCATGATCCGGTCCACCGGCTATAATAGTGGATCAGAGGCGTTTTGCCCTGTGCGTTTATTTTCCGGTCCACCGGCTATAATAGTGGATCAGAGGCGTTCTGCCCTGTGCGTATATCTTCCGGTCCACCGGCTATAATAGTGGGGCTCCCACGCTCACATGGATTAATGAAGAATGCTTTGAATGAAAATGAATGAAGTAATCCATGGGAAAATACTAAGTACTTACAGTGAAACACCATGTGAGTCGAGGCCATGATCCGGTCCATCGGCTATAATAGTGGATCAGAGGCATTTTTCCCTGTGCGTTTATTTTCCGGTCCACCGGCTATAATAGTGGATCAGAGGCGTTCTGCCCTGTGCGTATATCTTCCGGTCCACCGGCTATAATAGTGGGGCTCCCGCGCTCACATGGGTTATTGAAGAATATGTGTGGAATGAACATATTATTAATGAGAATAAATAATAAGTCTAATTGGATCATGACCAGCTTTTATTATCTGTATTGCTACCTGCTGCTTACGTGAGTATGCCACATATTGAGTTTTAATAATATGGATTATTCCTACCTAAGGCGTATGAGCCACTTTGTATTTCGGTTATACCACGCTTATATGTTAGATGAGATGTTACGTATGTTTTATATGTTACTCTAGGTGTATGGTAAGATTTATGCTGTGGGTTGTGAATATGCATGATATTGTATTAACGTGTTGTACCCGGATTTAATATGCACTTGATGATATCTCTCCTATAAGGTAGGGTAGCGGGACTTACTCAGTATTGGACCCGTACTGATACTACACTGGTTGAATGGGTCCTGTGATGATCCACTGATGGTGGGGAGCAGACATTTTGTGCAGGTTTAAGATCGGATACTGTTTTGGGGTGGAAGCCTTGACTTGAGTGAGTAGGCAATCTGGATATTGATCCTTCGGGATTTATTTTTGTTTAGCTATATTTTGTATTACGTTCTTGTTTCGAGAAACATATTCTGAGGTTGTAATCCCAAATCGTATTCTAACTTCTGTTTGACTTACCTCTTATTAAGGATTTATGTTAAATGTCGTCTTGCGTTTTTTTTGATACTTCGTACTAAATGTTGATCGGATTTAGCCTTAGCACTTAGTACTGGAACGGTAGGAGTGAACCGGTCTGGTACTAAGTGTGGTGGTAATACCCCCTAGTTTACGGTTTTATCCTTTGCTTCCGCTAAGCCTTTTGATTTTAAACGAAATTTTTCAGTAGTAAATTTGGGGGTGTTATAGTAAAAGATTAAGTTAGTTAGGACTGAGGTATTGAGTTCATTCCACTAACTTAATAATAGTAGTTAGATGCATTTTACCTTAGGAAGTGTTTTATATCATTCCGCTAATTAAGATTAGTGGGCTCCTAAGCTCAACATAAATAAGAAATGGATTGTGGTTACACCTAATGATGGAATTCTAATTCAGTTTCTTTTTTCATCATGTCATATTTAATCATTATACATGTTTATCTCTCTTTATGACTTTATGTACTCTATGCAATTCTAGTTGTCTATTGTTACCTTACTTAGTATATTATTTATTGATCACCCTTTTATTTTAGGTGTTGTTCATCACATGAATAGATGGCCCAATTGAGTTTATACTAGTCAATTAAGACCTATTGGATGACTTTGTTTCTTCTAATGCTGTACCTGGGGAGGAATGACTATGCTACCTTCAGGGCTTGGGGTGTAAAGTCGTGTTAACTGATTCGCAATTTTGGTTATTTTACTCAAATTTGAACTCCAAACTTTTGATTAAGTTTATGAATATCTCTCATTCTTAGTTTATCTTGTTTTAAGTTTTTAACTATTTTACCTTGTATTTGGTTCAAGGATGGTATAATAAGTCAGACTTATGTCGAGTATAGTGGTAACACCTAATTATGTTGTTATTGCGCTACTACTTAAAAATAAATATTTTAGTAGTAAATTTAGGGTGTTATATATGTATGTATGTATGTATGTATGCATGCATGTTTGTATGTATATGTATATGTATACTAAAGTTGAAGGTTCATGAATCACCACTCAACAATATTTTGCTACAAGATTATTTGAAATGAGCTCACTCATGTTTACATGTAGGGCATACTCCCTCTCTTACTAAGAACACACTTAATCTCACTCATAACGATACTTTTATTTCTCTAAAAAACATATACAAACATTATTATACTCTTAATAACACACTTTCTTACTCATTGAAATATATTAACTATATTATAATCTCAATAATTTTAGCAAATGTGAAGGTAAAATTAGACCATCCAGCTCAATTACAATTGCCAACCAATACACCCCCTATCAAATAAACATCGAGAACACACCATTCAATCAACTAGCTAGGTGTTATTCTCTTTTCCTCAAAGAGTGGTCATTGTAACTTCATCTTTTTCTCCTTCTATAGCCATCAACATGAGAGAAGGTAACTTCAATAGCCTTCAAGTGGTGACCATTTTATGCAACATGTGTTATCTTACCCTAACTTCTTCTATAAATAGATGCCTAAAGGACTAGGAGAAGAACATGTTACTCACACCCATGATATGTGTTATGTCTTCCCTTCTAGATATGGTGTAGAAGAAGAATATAATTTAACATAAGCTAAAACTTTTGGATATTTTTGGTGGTTTCAATCTATGTCACCACAGTGCTATTGATATTGATAGTTTTAAAGTGTCTACATTGGTGGTGGAAGGTCCTAAGATTGGAAGATATTATCCCTAGTATTACATTGGTGAGATATCACAGTGATATGCTCCATTGGTGGATAATTAGAATCTTTGATTGTGAATAATGAGATTTTGAATAAGCATGTGATTAATATTAAGAATAGACATCTAACAATAATTCTAAGAGAGTGGGAAAGTTTGGCTAAGGCTAATAATGACTTAAATCCTAAACCAACTTTACAATAAATCTCATATAGATGTCACGGGCTTATAGGGTCTTTTATGACATCTCCACCCCATTTGTCACTTTTCACTCTATTGCCTTTTTCATCACTGCTTTGCTTATCTTTAGTCAACACCTTTTTCTTCCTCATACCTAATTTCTTAATGTTTCCCTAGATCTATTTAAAAATGCAATTGAAATAACTTGAGACTTTAGATTTGAGTAGAAGTTGGGTGGTTATAGTCCATTAGTTCTCTCTAATGCCAACACCGCAAATTTTGGCACTACATCTCTCAATCATGTTCCTATTTTGTATGTCCTAGAGCTTCATGTCTCTATTTCAAGACTCGTTATACAGGAAGGAAGTGATAACTTACACTCCGATCGTAGATTTTTTTATTCTTAGGCATTAACAACTCCATTCTCATAAGACCTTTTCAATTCTACGGAGAGGTATCAATACTTTTTTACTCCATAAACTCAAAAAGAATTGGTCTTTCATATTCACCTTTATTAGATTCTCCAAGGAATACTAAGTTGTTAAAGGCATAAGGGTGGAGGATGGGAGAAAGCTAGGTCATAGTGATTTCAATTCAGATAGCTAAGTTTGATATGCCTAACCATATTAGTAGTATTGAAGAGAGAGGTAAATATTATCTTTTTCATAATTGAAGATCTCCCAACCTTGTCATTAGAGATGATAAAACTAACAAAAATGATAAGGATGTATTTAGCCCACATCAACACCAAAAATATGAAAAGGTTGGGACCTCTCATGTCCAACCCAAGAGACTAGTGAAGGATATTCACACATTGACAAGTAATGGCAATATGGAGAGACTTACATCTAGTTTAGTGGGACTGTGAAGTCACTAGACTCCACAAGAATGATTAAAGTGGAGATTACCTCACAGAGTTTTATAAGGATTAATGTGAGTGATACGGGGGGACCTTGTACCTTATCACTTTCTCTTACTTATAGGACAAATTTGCTATGATAAGAGGCATGAAGTCTTGGATTCAATAATTATATACCAATGTAAAAAATTGGGCACTTAAGTTGAGGAAAAACTAGAGATAAACTTGAGTGTCCAATATTGGGGTTTTTATGCATGTGTCGACGTATGGACCCTTAAAAATATTATAGGTTTATGGGGTAAAGTTATTTTAGTGGATACTGATTCATTGTAAGAAGTTGGTGTTGATTGTTACAAGGTTCAAATCTACACTACATGTATGAAGAATATGGAGGAAGAGGTGAAGTGCTTTTTTGATGATGTAGAGTTATCGATTCATATTTTAGACGGGAGAAAACTTGCTAGCTTCAAGCTATTCTATGATGGCCTAGCTGAGCTCAGTCTGCCAAAAGATGAAAAGTCACTAAAAAAGTTAGATGAAGTTGTGGTGGAGGTTAGGATGAATGTAACCACCATATTTGATGATTAGGATCACATTATGATGGAAGAGGGCTATGTAGTGCCTCCTAGGAAACATTAGGATGAGGCAATGTTAAGGTGGATCTCATTTTTTAATGATATTTATTTTTGTGGTTGATTTAATCACCAATAAAAGAATCAACGATATTAAAGATGATTATCTCCCAAATGTAAATGCTCATGGTATTACATTAGGGATTTATGGAGCCTCACACATTTTTAGTTTCAATGTTCAATAGGAAAAATGTATATGGATAAGGTGGATATATAAGGGGATGTGATGCCCAAAGTGAAAGAGAGTTTCCCATCTTTATTAGAGCTTTTATTAGTAGCGAAGGTATTTTGTACACTTCCATCTTAGGGCCCTCACTTCCTCTTAGTTGTAAAGACCATACCCTCTTCATGTCAAGACTTCTCATGCTATGATAAAGATTTTTAGGGCAAAGATGAAAAATAAAAATGTAAGGAAGGCTATCAATAACTATGGAAATGGAAAAGGTGAGAAGTTGTATACAAAATCTCAAGAGGAATACCAATTGGCTGATAGGGTGTGAGAAGTGGCAATGCAGCTAGTTTTGTCCTCTAACATCTCAGAACTTGGAATGTGAGGTTAGTTAGTGAGGATTCTTTATAAGGAGAAGAATGAGCGGGAGGTTAAACTTGATGCTTCAGCCTTTTATAGATGCATGTACTTTTTTCTACTTTCTCATGAAGGTGCTATATTAAAATGGTAGAGGAGTTTGCTCTAGAAATAAGTAGGGTAGGGTCTTGTAGGGAGTTTATTTAGTAGTATGCCAACTCATGTATGTTAGGTATTATTAGGAGCTATCTACACTTTATCATTGTTGTGTAAGTGAGATGTTGTTTGTGTGTGGTAGAAGGTATATATAGGGATTCTTTTAGCCTCACTCTTAGTGTGAGGGGGTGATTGGGTTGGGTGTGGTGTCCTGTGATGTGTGCTTATGCTAATAGTTGTGTATTGTAGGGTTTTTCTCATTTTTCCACTAAAGAGTGTTTGATGAGAACTCTAAGGGTGTAATGAGATCTTAGGAGGTTTCATAATTTGATTAGGTTATTCCTATGATGTTTAAATGATGTTTTTGTCTATTTTCTCATGAAGTTGTTATCTTAAGATGGTATAGAAGTTTGCTCTAAATGTAAAGAAGGTCTTGTAGGGAGTTTATTTAGTAGTAGGGTAACTCTTGTCTATCAGGTACTATCAAGATCTTTATGCCCTTCATGACTTGCAATGTAAGTGAGATGTTGTTTGTGTATTGTGGAATGTATACACAAGGATTCTTTTGACCTCACTCATGGTGTAAGGTGGCTAATCTAGTTGGGTGTGGTGTCTTTGATGTGTGGTTGTGTTGGTAACTATATATTGCAATGTTTATGTTATGTTCCCTAATAAAGAGTGTTTGATGTGGACTTTGACAATGTCGTGGGTCTTAGGAGGTTTTATTGTTTGGTTAGTGCGTTCTTGTGATAAAGATATGTTATTATTGTGCTAGGTGCTTTTTTCAATGTTTTGCATAGATTATTTTCAACTTTTGTGGTGGTAGAGCATGCATAGCTTGCTCCTTGTTACCCAGGTGGTGCTTCAATTGTGAGAGGGTAAACTTGGTGGGAATTATGCTATTGAGAGTGTTTTGTGCTTGCTTGTTCTTCTACATGACAAGAATGTACTATTTTTTTGTGCTAAGATGATATCCTTTCATGTTGAGTTTTGGTATGATGCTAATGGGGTCCTCTTGTTCGTATAGGGAGTTTTTAGGTTCTTTTGGTTTAGCTTATGATTGTAACCATTTTGGCAATTTCCTCTTCCTCTTTTTTTTGTTGTGATATTGTAAAAGGTGTTTTTTTAGTAGGCCACATGTGTCAGTTTTTATCACTTTAGGGTAGTAGGATATTTTTATTGTTAGTATTTGTGGGTAAGATTTTAGCTTGACACTTTTTTTGATGTGCCTTAATTTTTCTTAGGAAGTTTTCTAGTGGAAAAATATTTCTTTTAGCTCTATATAAATTTCTGCTAAACAAAAAGAAGAAGAAGAAGAAGAAGAAGAAGAAGAAGAAGAAGAAGAAGAAGAAGAAGAAGAAGAAGAAGAAGAAGAAGAAGAAGAAGAAGAAGAAGAAGAAGAAGAAGAAGAAGAAGAAGAAGAAGAAGAAGAAGAAGAAGAAGAATTGATATATATATATAAGGGTTATATAATGTACATGTGACTCTTAAAAGTTGTGGAGGAAAAATTTATGATCATGAAGGTTTTTCTAAAGATATTTCTTAAAGGAATAAATTTGGAATGATTTGAGTGCCCAAATGATGTGCACAATTGGAGTATGTTATACATATGTTGTGTTTACTTAAAGATGGCGTTGAAAAAGAAAGCTATGATGGGAAGATATCCTTTATTGGTTATGTTTTTGGTAAATCTATTTCTTGTTATCAAATGTTAAGATTTGTTGAGTCTCATTAGTACTATTTGAATTCATAATGTTTTATTTAAAATGCTTCCAAATCTCATTCATATTATCAATTGATATTACACTACACCTTGTAGTACTATAACAAACACTTAATTTGTAATGATGTCATAGGAAAATTTGCTTAGAGAGGATGATTCATAGTTTGTTTCCTTATCTATTAAATTTTATAATCCATTACTAGAGTATTGATCTATTGATTCATTGAGTCATATTGAATGTTGTGTTAACATGTTGATTTATACAAACATTATAACAATGCTAAAAATAGGGTTTGTTATCATAGGTATAACACCTAACATTTTACTACAAAAAAAAATTATTTTATAGCAAAAGCGTATAACCAAAATATCGGGTGTTACCACCATAATCGATATAATTTTAAATTATCATACCATCCTTATATCAATCATAAGAAAAAAAAATATTAGAAGTAAAACAGATTAAATAGAAATGAGAGAATCTTTGTAAACATAAATATGAGTTTGGAGCTAACAATCTAAAAATGTATTTGGTTAAAACTATCATCTGGCTAACATGACTCCACACCTAAAGCCCTAATACATAACACCACTCTACCCTATATAGAGCATCGTAGCACAGCAAAATTGTCCTATGAGTCCTCATCGACTTACACAGAGTCATCAGGGTCATCTGCTCATAGGAATGAACATCACTCATAAAAATAATGGTTAATACACTACTAAGAAAGTAACAATACTATTGTATCAAGGACATAAATAAATACATGCATTCATAGAATAGAATAAGAACACATGTGAGAAGAAATAAATACCACATCATAGTTACCAAATCAGGCCTCATTATTAGATATGACCATTTTCATTCTTTTATTTATATTAAGTTCAAGGATCCCACTATTCTTAAATCAATGAAATGACCTGAAGCACTTCTTAAGAACAACACACTTGAGCCATTTTTATCGTCTGGTGGAGCGGACCAAAAACCTATCAGGAAAAAACACACTTGAGCCACTATTCTTAAATGATGGAAAGGTTTGAAGAACCTCTTAGGGACAACATACCTAAGCCATTATAACCATCCAGTGGAACAGACTCAACACCTTGGTCCTGACTCACGTAATCTTCTACTTTAAATAATCAATGTTTTGTCCATTATTTAATCATCTCAAATAATATTCTCATTCACATTGAGTTTAGAGCCCCACTATTCTTAATCTAGTAGAATGGGTTGATGCACCTTTCAAGAAAAAACATATCTGAGCCACTCTTATCATTCGGTGGATTGGACCTATAAAATACCTCAACTTAACTCACATGATCTTTCACTTTAAATGATTAATTTCTTATACATGATTTATTTTAAAATAAAAAAACACATTTAAATCAAGTAAGCACATCATAAATTTTTTAAGGTCGTTCCCTAGGGTTAAGACCCTTATATTCCCCAAAAACTCTAATTTTACATTTTAGTCACAATTCCTCTTTTATTACATCTTTTATCCACCAAAATTAGCACCCATTCCTAAAGTATTATTATTATTATTATTATTATTATTATTATTATTATTATTATTATCATCAATATACCCTAAATTCAAGGCCTACTATGAGGTTTTACACATGTGATAATAATTCTATCTCAAGAGTCACTATTCCTAAGGCTTATAAACCCTAATTTCATAGGTATATCATAACATTTCCCGTATATATCATACAATTACATATTTAATATACATTCCCAAAATACCAATATTAACATTATATTCGAATTTCGTGGCCTAACTTTACCGTTTTACACATGTAATAATAACCTTCCCATTTTAAGGTTACTATCCCAAATCAATCCATTTTTATACTTTATTAAACTTAGGCCATTCAATAATACTACTAAGAACTTACTATAAATTCTTTATAGTATTTTAGATAATATAACATCTTAAAATACCATGATTTCCATATTAACCAAAATGCCCTCACTGATAACAAAAACCCTTATTTCATGTAGATCTTATATGTTTTGGTAACATTATTTTCAAATCATCCATTTATCACCATATACCTTATTATACTCATTTTCACATTTATCATACCTTATTAACCCATTTTACAACCACAGTCACAATAAGGGTTTCCACATGGAATATTATTGTAATGATATCATGTAATTCTTAACTTACTTATTTTTCCATCATATAATATCAAATGTCATATCATCGCATTAACAATCATACATTTAATTACATAATATCAATAACATGGTATCAAACACACTCATACATAACACTTAGCAACAAATATCTTAGACTATGATAATATCCTTATAGAATACAACTCCGGTCTCTATGCACATAAATCCTATTATGTCTCCTCTAGAACTCTTGGAAAATCACCTAAGTAAGAAATAATAAAACACCATTAGGATTTAGTAGAATAATTAGGGAAATGATATGGTAATGAAAGGTGAAAGAACAGAGGAAAAACCTAACCAACTAAGGTAAGTGCCTCGGAAAACTTGCATAATAAATTGAGGAGAAAAGACAACAAGTGTCGAAGCCAAGGAGGCAGTAACGTCACAAGTTGATGTTGCTAAGTGTTGAGAAATGGTCAAAGGGACCAAAGGATAGAGGGTAGAAATGGTGGGAGGTCGAATGGAAAGGAGGAAATCAATGACAATATGTGTCATTGCAGAGGGGGTGCTTCGGTATGGTTGGCTAAAGTCAAGGGATGGGTTGTGGTGAGGATGGGTGTGGGTAGGGGTAGAGTTTAGTTGGAAGAGGAGGCATCAAGGGGAAGGGATCAACAGTATTGGCCGAAGGTGGTGGATTTGGGATGCAATTCTCTTGACCGAATGGTGGGTATGAATTGTAGTTGTTGTTGTTGCAGCTAAGGGAAAAAAGGAAAGGGGGGAGGGGATATGTGGTGATAATGGCCAAAAGGAGGGGGTGATGTGTGCTTGGTTGGTCTATGCTTGGGGTATGTTGTGGTGAGTTTGGCCGGTGCTATAGGTGAGGGAATGAAAAAGGTTACCAAAGGTGGTAGAGGTGCTTCAATAGGGCTCACTAATGGTAGGTTTTTTGTGGTTTTTTTGGAGACGGGAAGGAGGAGGGAAGGATGGGAAGGAGAGATAAATTGGTGGTGGTGTTTCAATAGAAAAATAGAGGTAGAAGGAGGGTAATTGAGGACATTAAATTTAAAGTGTGGAGATATATATATATATATATATATGTATATATATGTTGCTACGTACATGCAAAGAGGGAGAAGGAAAGGTGAGGTGATCAGGTAGGATTTTTATGCAACATATCACTAGAAAAAAGGATTTGATGGTGAGGGTGGTGTGCAAGTCATGGAATGGAAGCATGGCCAAAGTTTTGATCGGGATAGGGAAGGTATCACACGCAAGAAGAAAAGAAAGTAGGATAAGGAAAAAGAAACTGGGCGGGGAAAGAAAGAGAATGAAAAAAAAAAGAATAAGGAAAATAAGGAAGAGAAAAAAAAATAAGTTTAGGTTTAATTTAATGATTAGGTTAAAATAGTATAAGGTTAGGGTATGGGTATAATTTATTTAACAACTTTTTGGGGTTAGGAATCGATTAAAGTATTAAAAATCTAGAATAGAGATTAGAATAAGGTAAAAGACAAACTTTTTGAGATTATAATTAGGTTATAATATTAATTACTTAAGATTAAGGTTAGCTAAAATATAGGGTATTACAATAAGGTATTGGTGTAGGTGGATACTAAAAAATATTTTTGTGAAAGAGTTGCAATCGTAGACTCTAAAGAATAGAATTGTACAAAAAAAATTGAGATCCAAAAATCCAATCCAATATGTGAAAAGTATAATCTAACATTTAGGATATCCGCTCCAATTTTATCCAATATCTGATACTGAAAAACTATGACACCTTGATTTTTATGAATAATTTTTTCTAATTCTAGAAGTTAACATAAATACATCGGCATTATCACTATACTAAGTATAAGTTTGGCTTCCTTGCCATTCTTATACAACATGTAAGGCTAAAACAATAAACTTAAAACAATAGAGAGAAACTAGAATAAAATAAATGGGAAAGGTATCTATATGAGGAAATATATAGGGATGGAATATACACTACTGAAAAGGAGATGAAACTCCTAGATTCAAATTAACAAAAATAGGGAGAAGGAGAAAGGTGTAAAAAATTAAGTAAAGAATATCCACATTCAAATACAAAAGAAACACCACACGATGTGCCTGAAACCCATATTCTAAACCCACCCTACTCAATTAGTGTGATGTTCATGTCATTTGCAAGGACATCCTCCTTTAATACCTACACACCAATATCTAAAAAGAAAGTATAGTATTACTACAATAGATAAGACTGTTGACAAGTTCGGCTTGTTAAGGACTCGACTTAACTCGTTTGTCTAGAAAAAGAAATCAAATCCAAGCCTTATTTTTAGGCTCGTTTATTAAACAAGCCGAGCTTAAGATAAGGGAGGTTTGCCTTGTTTGTTATGAGCCAGCTCGAATTCAGCTTGAGTTTGGTTCGACTCGTTTATAAGCTTGACTCATTCGTTAATAGACTAGACTTGTATAGAATTTGCATAATAAATGAGCCAAATAGTTAAATAATCATTTAAACAAGCCAAATAATTAAACGAGTTGATTTGGTTTTTTAATTTCCAAATGAATCAAATAGCTAAACGATCCGAGTTATGAATTGAATCATGATAAATGAGCCAGTTTGGTTCATTATTTTTTTGAGCTAAACTATCTGAGCCAAGACAGTTTGCCAACCTTATCAAGAAGATCTTTATCTAGGCTTGTTTGACTCATTTCAAACTCAAGCAGAATTCGAGCCTAACAAAAAATAAACAAGTCAAACTAGAGCCAGGTGGGCTCATTTGGCTCATTTCAAATTTGGATTGATTAATATCGTTAAAATACCAAATAATAGACTTACAAGGTAAAAATAGCCTAGGAAAGTGGTGGCATGATCACATGTAATACATATAGTAGCATTTTGAACATGGTAAAAACAACATGAAGTAAATCAGACTAGCACATAAATCCTATCTAAGCAACATAGTGTAGATAATGCCATGTAGTCACAAATTCTAACATGATATCACATATAACCAAGACATAATCACATGTGAGGTCTATGTCTTATCCAATTCATTGTTATCATTATTACAAAAGCATTTATTTATTTATCTAAGAGGAAAAGTACCAAAGTTAAAGCATGATTAAATAAGAAATTGTCCGAAGCACTATTAGCTAAGGAAACCTTATCCAAAATTGGTCACTCTGACCCTAGCTATTGATATTCTTTATAAAGCTCATAGATCTTCTATAGAGTAAAAAGAGGTCTTGTTAACACTCCACCAACAAAACATATACTATAAATAGGAAAAAAACATACACTACATGAACTTTCCTTAGAGATCATCTCAAGGCTACTTGTTTAAACCTAAATTCTGTCTTACATTTAAATTATTAATAAATTTTAAATATATTAATCATCAGCAATTAAGAACAAGCTTATGCTCCAATTTCTAAAATTTAACTATCTATAAGAAATGCTATTCACATCGATGAAAATCGTCGAATTATACTAAGAAATATTATGGATAAAGCCAAAAATTTGTATTATTGAAAATTTATTATTTATATTTGATTACTATTTACATCAATAAACTAGTGATGCTCAATTATTATTATAGATGCCAAATTCAAAGGTAATGGTCAAAGGTCAACCGATAAACCTTAATATATTAATTTTGAATTAATAATTTAGGTAAATTAATCATGCTAACCCTAATATAATTTAAATTTAGGTAACTAACTATTCATTACTATCCCACTATTTATCTACTAATGCTAAACACTAAGAAAAATAACTAATAATTACCCAATAATTGCCAAAAAAATTGAACATTAAATCTAAGCATTCTTAACATTATTAAAACACATTAGAACTTAGGAATCAATTAAAAATATATTTAGAATATGTAAAATAACATTTCCCCCCTAAAGGATCCTAAATTAATAATTAGCCATAAAACCTAACATACATGGAATTAAATTAACAAAATTTGCAAGATCAACATCTTGATCATGAAAAACAGAATGGAACAAAAATGGAACACACAAAACCAGAAAAAATGTTGTAGAAAGTACTTTTATCATCTTACCTCTAAACATGCTTAAACTTTAACTAAATCATACATATGACTAACATGCTCAACCCTAAACATGTTATGTATCAAGATTGACCTAAATCACTCAATAAAGCAATTATAAAAATATGCAAGGGTTTGTAGAACCAAAAACACCCCAAATAGCCTAAAACCAAAAATTAAGAAAATAAAAAATCAACCAAAATCAATCACATCAACCAAAATTCTACCTACTTTAGCCTATCCATATTTACTTAATATAATGCCTCAATAGATCCTCCTTCCAATCTTGTTATCTCATCTTGAAGACCTTTAAAAAAAATCAAACATTCATATCATTAAAATCACAAAAACACCAAGGGAACAAAAAAAAAAAGAGGAAAGGGAATAAATTCATACTCTTCCTTTAATAATGGATGAAATGAAATCAAGGAAGAGAGAGAATAGGATTCCTTCAATTCCTCAAACTTTAACCCCATTTTCCTAATAAAAAAAAGAAGCTAAAATCCAAGGTTAAAGAGGTATAACCCAAGAAAACTTGAGGGGATTCAATGGAGGGAGGGTGTTGGTTTTATAGAGAGCAAAATGAAAGAGAAGAAGAAGAATACTAAAGAGGAAAAGAAGACATGACGATAGTTGGATATTAGTTTTAGATATTTAGGTATATAAGGTAAAATAATGGAAAAACTAAAAAAAAAGGAGGGTGATAACAGACCTAAAGAGTAAGGGGAAGGAGGGAAGTATGTTTAACTTTAATAAAGTGAATTAGAAGGATAAGGTTAGAGTAGAGAGAATTAAGTTTTACTAGTTAATTATGCCTAAAATTAAAGAAATTTATTTGAAAATATCAACCATATTTGCAGACAATTCTAATTGTTTTGAGCTCAAATACTATAAAATATAAGTATTCTTGAATTTTTATAAATTTTAGGCAACTAAAAGGCTTATGTTGGTGCTTAAATGCAAAAAATGCCGAATAGAATGATAAATGTTTTTTCATCAAAATTTCTATTTATTATTTATTATTTTGAAAATGACTAGGAGTCTCATGAAAACTCAAGGAATTTAAATATAAACAAATTATAAAGGCCTAACAAAGTTTTGATAGCCAAAAGTGGCTAAGATATCTCTTATAACTTGAAACCGTAAGAAATGCTAATAAATTTAGAACGAAATAATTTAAAAATGTAAATAGGATTTAAAGGATGTAATAAATTGGTTTTAAACTATTTTTTATAATTATAATATTAAATAAGTTTTATAAAAGTGGGGTATTATAAAAATATCTGGTTTTTTATTGATTATTTCAAAAATATATTATAATATTATGTTTGTGTAATGTTAAGATTTTAGAATTTATTTATTTTTTATGATTCCAACTTTGAAAATAATATTTCAATACTTTTTGTAGATACAATAAGGCACTCATATAAATATAAATATGAATATTATCTGATATATAATTTTTATTTTCAAAAATCTTATCATAAATGTTAATAAAATTGATAAATATTACTTTCATATGAATATTAGAAATATAAGATAGTTGATGAATATTCAATATAATTTTTCAGATGTCAAAATATTCGAGTATCTAACCTAAGAAAAGCAGAGATAGTGTGATGCCTTGATGTGTAAAGTATGGTTAGAAGTCCCAATTATCACATTCATAATATCTCTAGGCATGCTAATACTACCTGTCATAGATACTAAATAAAGATGGTTATGTCTAGGGACAAAGAGGGGGGGTACCCTAAGAAGAAATAATGGAAGGGCATGGTACTTAATGTTGTTAATTCTAACAAACTTCATTCTCTTGTAAAATTGTAAGTTGGGGAGACTAATACAGTTAATTTACCTTTTATTCTTTTGAAAAGTTAAAATTCTCACATAAATGGAGAGAAAATCTACACTTGATTGAAAATATCTTAGATCTAACCCACACAGGAAACCCATGTTCTCATACTTATTTATTTAGTAGTTTGACTTTCTTTGTAGGCATTTGAAGAGACAAAAAACATTTACAAGTTTATGAGTTCAAGGATTATCCAAAGCATAAGTGTCTTAGAACTATGAACTTGAATTTTGGTGATGATAAGAATGTGTTCTACAAAGGCGACTTATAATTAGTTAGTCTATCCATGGATAAGTTTAACTAAATTTCCATCCACTAAGGATATATTAATATAACTCATAATTACTTTTTTTTTTAAATTCATGAGCTATCTTTTAGTTTTAATTTACAGTTCTATATTTTTATAAAATAAAATAAAATATAAAAATATATTTAAATATATGTATAGTATAGTCAAAATATATTAATTTATCTCACCTTTAAATTCAATAATAATTTGATAAACACGGCAACAAATTAGATAGAGCCGACCACAATAATAATAATAATATCGTATCAAAATTGTTAGGCTAGGAAGGACCATGGAGCGTGAGAATGAGCATTAGGAGTCAGGACATTACTTAATTAAATGCAAGTACAGTCTAGTCAAAATAAATGTTATCTTGGACAGTGGTTCCTCATGCACTAAAATTGACAAAAAGCAAGGCTGCAAATTGACCCCTATCTTTTTCGATCCATCTCTGTCTTTCCCTACATCAAATTTCACCGCTTTGTAGTACTAGTGCGGGCTGGGAAGCTTTCGCAATCTCCATTGCCCAACTCTCTTTTCCTCCCCAGACCACCCAAAGATTCCGTCGTCCCTACTACCTCCACATCTACACCCACCGTCTCCCTTTTCATGTTCTTCTCTTCTGCTTTTCTTTTTCCTCCTCGGACCTCAACATCATTCTTTCCGTCTCGATTTCCCCTTCTTTCAAGCTCACCCTTGCCAAGTTTTTTTCTATTGCCGAATTTTTTCCTGGATAGTTAACTGGCTGCAGTAATTAAGAATTCAAAAGTTATTCTCACCCTCTCTTTTGATTGGTGTCAAAAAAGAATCAGGGGAACACTTCTGACCCTTATTGATGATGGTGTTTAATTCATAGATATTTCATCAAGATGGCGTTGGTTATGCTCAGTTAGGGTTTTCTCTTGATCTGGGTCGATCGCTTTACAAATTATAAAAATATGGGTAACATCTGGAGCAGAGGAAGAAATGGCCGTAGGAGACAACGGGGTAGACGAGACCACCCTGCTGCACCTCCTCCTCAACCACCTCAACCAGAAATAACGGCCAACCGGTATGTATTCGCCGCAGTTAATCCTTACCCGGCGCATTACCCAGGCCCTAACCCATCCCAGTATCCGAATCCTAACCCAGCTCCTCCCGGATACTACCAGTATCCTCCTGGATATGGATACTACTCAGCAACTCCACCGTCCATGCCGCCAATGCCTTTGCCGGCGCCATATGATCATCACCACCAGCTTCCGCATATGAATCCTGCGCTGACGCGTCCTAATTGGGTTGCTCCTGGGAGGCACCCTTGTGGTCCAGTTATGCCGTCGCCTGCACCTTATGTTGAGCATCAAAAGGCTGTGACGATTCGTAATGATGTTAATTTAAAGAAAGAAACGTTGAAAATTGAGCCTGACGGAGAGAATCCTGGGAAATTTCTTGTTTCCTTCATGTTTGATGCAGCTGTTGGTGGAAGGTATGTGTATTTTGAGCTCTCACTTTTGTTTGGATACTAATTGATTGTGTATATAAGTTGTTTTTGCCAAATTTGGGAGTCTATAATTAGTAATTGTGTTAAAATTGGATAACTATTATTCTTTTTTGTCGGAAGATGCAAGCGATTGATAAGTCTCATAGTGTTGATTTGTTTATTGTCTCCCTGAATTAGTATCGTTGTAATCTTGCAGCTGAATTGACATTACAAATATGCGTATATTTTGTTTTGTGTAACTGAGTTGAGCTTGCAATGTCCGAGCTTGAGAAATAGGACTCTTCAAGTTTTTCCTGGACTGGCAAGTGCAAGTAGCTTGTAGTTTCGGGGTGGGCTAGTTACTACCTTCAAAATCGTAGTTCTTATGAGATCAAGGAACTAGTGCAGATTCTATCGTTTGTTAGCATTTTTTCAATATAGTCTCAGTTCCCTAGTTGCTGGATTCAATCGAGCATTCCCCAGGCTTGAATGGATTCAGCATTACTTTTAGCTCATCTGCTTGCCCATTATTGTAAGCAAAGGAAAATTTGTGTTTGATGCACTTTTTTTAAAAAATAAAAAATTTATAACCTTTGTTTTGTTGCTTTGACATTATCTATAACATGTACGACATTGATACTGTTGATGTGTGCCCTTCGATTATGAAAAATAGATCGGACTGGGCGAACTTAGTGTCAGGCAATAAAACAGAAGCTGTGTCATTGTGATCTCGGGGGTATCATGGTATGTCAAGGCGTGAATTTTCTTTATTTTTTCACAACAAATATCGGTCAGTATCAGTTAGGATTGGTAAATATCAGCAATATATGTGTGATTTTCTTTCCCCTCTTTCGTGTATCGATGAGGTATCATATCTGCGAGGTTAAAATCCGAGACGTCTTGGGTGATATGATATGTCTCGACTAATATTTTGTCGTATGCTTAGATGAGCTTGTTATAGTAACATGTCGGAAACAAATGTTATTAGTTCCCACAAGCCTATCTCAGATTGTTTTACTAACTTACTCCCTTCCCATCTTCCAAAAAATGTTCCTTGGTTTCGTGCCTTTTTTCTTAGGACATTGTACTCATATCACGAACTGGGAACATCCAAAATTGTCGCTAACATAGCGAGTTAGTGACCTCTCCACTGTCAAGTAGGCAGTCATAAATTTTGTTGCTAAAATTTTTTTAGTTATAAATTTGTTGTTGTGAATGGCATGTGTCTTGTATCATCGGTTATGCATGCATGCATAGGTTTCTCTTTTATGATATTTTGAGTATCCAACTGTCCATGTAGCCCTTTACAAGCTTATTGTGAAAAAATGTTTAGCAACAGGAGCGTTAATGTCTGCTTGGGGAAACCTAGTGATTACATTGGACTTCTTTGATGTGCAATAGATTTTCGTTTACTCCCAAATCCAAGATATAGATCGTTTTAGCAAAAAGGAAAATAATCCAAATATAGTTCATTTTAGATTTGCAATGCATTATTTTCATTGCTTTTTTCTTATTTACCCCTATCTTCTCTATGCAGTTAACGTTTTATTGCTAATCTTTATATTCTCCCAATAATAACTATCTTCTTTTAATAAGGACAAGTAAATGGATGGAACTTTTTAATGCACACATCATTCTAAATGACTTATACTAATTTGGATTGGTACTGGTATCACAAAGCTTACGTCATAATTATGGTGATGATATGCAACATTGGTCTGGTGAATATTGGAAGGTGAAGGCCAAGTTCACAACAAAATATATCTCATGCTGGTCCTTAGATGCTTTTCCGAATCAGTGGGAAATGTTGTTTATAGTGGAGGGGTTTGCGGTAGAATTTAACATGATAAGTATCTGAAGAAAGTGTCAAGGTTGGTACGTTAGCTTCTTAGCTTTGGATTGCCATTTGTTATTTCTGATTCACCTTTTCTCGTTTTCTTTATGTTGAAGAGGACATTTTTGTTCACCTTCATGGCCGGTAGGAGACAGAAAATCCTGAATAATTGTTTTGTTCTTATGCTGTGCTGCTAATCAATCCTTTTGTGCCTTCAAACAGCATCACCGTCATTTTCTTTGCAAAAGAAGGCGAGAAGTGTGATTTTGTGCAAACAAATGAAAGTGTACTTCAACCTGTAACCGTGCAGTTCCAACAAGGCCTGGGCCAAAAGTTTAATCAACCCTCAGGCACAGGCATCGACTTCTCAATGTTTGAGGAGTCGGAATTGGTGAAAGAAAGCAATATGGACATCATCCCTTTGGCTATTAAGGCAGAGGCATGCCCTGCTGACCTGACAGGTTCAGACGGGAACACCATTCCAGGAGCCTTAAATTCTCAGATAACTCTGGCGGTGTTTGAGAAGGACAAAGGTGAATATGTGGGAAAAGTGGTGAAGCAAATCTTATGGGTAAACGGGATGAGGTATGAACTGCTAGAGATATATGGAATAGGTAATTCGGTCCAGGCTGAAGCTGAGGGCGATGATCCAGGGAAAGAATGCGTTATATGCTTGTCGGAGCCGAGGGACACGACAGTCCTTCCTTGCAGACACATGGTAAGTACACTCCTTATTGATGCTCGGATTGAGAGGGAAGAGAACGCCATTTCCTTCCCCGTGTGTTAATCAGGGCGCTAATAGTAAATAATAATATGCTTTGACTGGTTCTTGTGCAGTGTATGTGCAGTGGGTGTGCGAAGATGTTGAGGTTTCAGACGAACCGTTGTCCCATATGCAGGCAACCTGTTGAGAGGCTGTTGAGGATCTTAGTTGAGATCTTCATGATCTTTTGACTCTTCTGACAGTAGATTGTGGATGAAGGGAGTTGATTGGCATCTGCTGTCTATTTTGAAACCTGCTTTATTTATTTTATTTTAAATATTTTTCTTCCAACCTGATTGGCATAGCTTGATCTCTCAATAATTTGTGGGTAACGTTCTCCAAGATGCAAAGAGGTGTGCCTCCGTTATTCTGTTGTGCTGTGATACTTTTGGGGGGGGGGGGCTTATCGAGTGCTTAAATTCGCCCGTTTCTTTTGTGATAGAAAATTTCGCGCACTGCCTGTATAACATATAGCAGAAGATTTGTTTCTAACGGATGGATCTGTACTCTTATAACATGGGCCAAATACGCTAAGTTGGGAATGTTGTTATCACATATCAAAAGCAGAAGCTGTGAAGAAAGAAAGATGCATTATTCCTTTTTGATCTAAAATAAATATGAACCAAAATTGAATGCAGTGCTTATTTTAGCACATAGATAGAACATACTTGGCCTTTCACCTCGAGAAAGATAAAGCTCAGCGCTAACATTAGCGAAGTATCTGCTCTCTCTGCGGAATCTTTAGCCAACCCCCCTCTTTCCCTTTTTCTTTTATTGGTTATGAAAAACGAATTGGGTTGCAGCTGATAATAAGTTAAATACTCCATCTGTTTAAAAAAAAAATCTTTTAGTAATTTATTTATCATTTTAAAGGATAATAAATTTATTTATAATATTATAATTATATCCTCTATTAAAAAACAACATAATATTTCCTCTGGTTTTAAGTAAGTGTTGTTTTACTTATTTAACTTTTGTTAGAAATAATTATTGTTTATATGATAAATTTTAAATATTTTTTTCCCACTTTTTCCTTCAATATTTATTACTTCATAATCTTGTATGTATCTATCTATATTTTTCTCTAACAATAATTATCATTTCCAATAGTATTTCAATAGGGATAATATAGTTATTTTGATTATTTTCTTAATTATCGTGCCAAAAGATAAAATGGAACTTATATAAAATTAGAGGTCCTATTAAATGCATAAAAGAACAAAGAGAAAAAAATAATTGTAAAAATAAAAAATGAAGCATCGAATTTTTTTAAAATGTTTTATTTTTGAAACAAAAAATTCTACCTAAAAGAACTTCTTTGTAGAAACAGATGGAGTATTTAAAAGATAAAAGTATTTTTGATATGAAATCAATTGAAATTGGAAATAGAATCATAAATCTATTTCTATTCAAATTTTATAAATTTAGAATTTTATTTATGAATGACAATTCTCTCTATGAGTTTGGGGCTTTATCTGGGATTTTTTGGGAATGAATTTAGGTTTTTCATTTTTGAACTCGCTCCATGTATATATATATAGTCTCGATTAAAAGTATGTTGTAGAAAAAATGGTATTAGGGGTGGGGTTGGGTTTAAGGTGGAGGAATAAATTGGGAATAAGGAATGGATTGGTAATTTGGTTGGACATGGGAATTTAATTTTCTTAGAGATAACATAGGAGATTTCTTGTTTGGAGATTATGTTGCTTATAGAGTTCGAGTACTAGGATGGGTTCCGTCGTCATCCCCAATTCCACTTCTATGGCTTTCAATTTAGTGGAAAAGATGTAGAATTTCAATGAAAATCTTATTTGCTTTCATATACCAAACAAGCAAGGTTATTTCGATCAGAATTCTATCTAGAATAGCAATAGATCATCAAAATTGGATTGTAAGATCCTAAAAATACCACAAATATATAATATGGACATTGTATGCTATAAAATCATGTAAGTTCAAAAACATTAAAAATCTCATTCTTAAGTTCTTTTGGTCACTAATTAAGTTATAGCAACAAAAAAAATACAAATTATCTAATATATACATATAGAAAAATTGGTATATGAACTATGTATGCAAAAATAATAATAATAATAACAACACTAAAAAAATAAAATAAAAATCATAATTATGAAATAAATATAAATTAAAAACAAATAACACCACTAAATTTAATACGTTTGTTTTACTCTATAAAGAGTTTGGACTCTTCTATTAATATTTTCTTTTGAAAAATTAGCTTCGTTGTCATATTAATACCTTACTCATGGTTCTTTCATATTAAGTGGTGCTCAATATATAATATGTAAAAGATAACAGACATTGAGGTTTAGAGTTAGAGAAGATATATAATAGAAATAAGGAAACATAGATTTTAAAGCAAATAAAAAATATAGTTAGTGTATAAAATTGTAATATTCTATTTAGGATTATAAGATTATATTGATCCCACATAGAATTATAAGATCATATTATGAGTTTACTACTTAAATATTCAATGTAGGATTAAAATTCATTTAGGGCTTGTTTGTTATGGGGGTAATAGGGGTGGAAAAATTTTCCCTCTATTTTGTATCTTTTATATTAAGTATTTAATAATAATAAATATATTTTTAATAAAATACTCATTTTAGATCAAATTAAGATTTAAAATGGATATTCATTAGAATAAAAATATTTAATTTTAAATAGATTATATAAGATATATAAAATATAGGGGTAATTTTTCCACCCCTTTTACCCCATACCAAACAAGCACTTAATAATTATTGGATCGTAGAGTTGTAGAATTGTTTAGAAAGATATTCCTTAAATTTTCAATGAGACTCGTAGTATACTCATCCTCAGACCCTTGCTCGGTAACAGGTAAATCATCATATTAAAGGAATTATACACATACACTGGGCATACTCAGGCCAAGAGAGGAGAAAAATGCACTACCAACAATACAGGGTGGTAGCAACTCTACACAGAGTGCACAAAATACTACCGTAATGAAGCTTCAAAGTACAAGGACCTATACACAAAAATTTTAATTTGAAGCCCTAGGCCATGTACATCAAACGGCTTAGATTCATAAATAGCAGCATTACGAACGCGCCAGATAAAATAGATAGTAGCCGCTAAGGCACTACGACACACTTTAGCGGCGAAATAACGATCTCTGCGCATTCTTCTCAGGAATCTAGCACAACTAGCCAGAGTGCGGCAGCCTCTTGTAAGTCCCAGCCATGAGCAGATAGATGACCAAAGTTGATGAACCAGGGGACATCGAAAAAAGAGGTGGTCGTGGGATTCATTATCCATATCACAAAGGGGGCACACCAGAGGTCCATTGAGGAACAAGAGACGATCCCGAGTGTTGAGCTTGTTCTGAATACGATATCTTTCATCCTCGGACCCTTGCTGACATGCTATGTTTCGGTGACATACGATATCTTTCACTTGGCAAAACGTAAGATGAAAGGGAAATATAGTGACTAGTTATATTGCCCCCGAGCTCCATATATGCAAAGCTTATAATACTATGGAATGGAGATTTCCAGAGCATTTATTTTAATGTAATTTAGCTAGCAAGCACGATGGGTGGAGTTAATTAAGACTTGTGTCACACATATATCTGTCTTTTCTGTTCTCATAAACATCTCATTTGAACTAGCACGGTGGCTAGAGGCGCCCCTCGCTGCCAAACCGAGGCTGTTGGGGTGCATCTGGCTGCTTGAGTCAGAGCGGTTGGAGTTTTTTTGACACCTTAGCTTGGGATCGTCCGACTTTAAGCGAATGAGGTCTTCCAACCTTTTTCTTAGTTTTAAATTTACTTAAAAGACTTTTATTGGAAAAGTTGCAAACGGATATGAACGGTCTCAAAGACTGTTTAAAATTCGCCTGACAACTTTTTTTTATTTAAAGGTTGGGGGTGTGCAAATTAAATATTTCTATCCGTTTGAATTTTTTTTAATTTGCTCCATAAATTTTAGACCGAATATTTAAAAAATACATACTAGATATCAATTGAATTCGAAAATATTTAATATTTATATTAAAAAAATATTTTTTTTATTAATTTTAATAACTTTTGAAAGACAATTTTTGAAAATAAATTTTGTTTATCTGTTAATATTTATATTCATATTCATTTAAGTGTCTTATTTTATCAAAAAAAGTATTGAAAAATATTATAAGAGTTTAAAATATAAAAATAAATAAATTTGTAAAACTTAAAAATATAAAAATATAATATTATGATGTATTGTTGAAGTAATCAATCTTCCGAGTTGAATAATTATGCAAAAAATTAAATACCCTTAATATTAATATTAGATATTCTTTTGACTAAAATTAAATCGGATATCTTAAATATCAGATTTAATTTTTCAGATCCCAATTTTCTTACAGAGACCGAGTAAATATATAATCTACTAAGCAAAATAAAAGGTAGGTTTATCGATGTCATCGCCACAATCTCCGCCCATCTTCTAAGAAGGGTAAAACAAACTTACCGGCTTATAACTCAGTTGGTATCTAAGCATATCGACTTGTTGACAATTGGAGTGACTCCTAAGGCTATAGGTTTGAAATTCGTTTACTCCCGATCGTACTATATATAATATGATCCCCCATGTTGCTAAGATATATGATGTGATTTAGCTTCTTCACGACGTCCTACGGATGGAATGTTAGAGGATCCAGCAGGGAGGGATTTATCTTTTGGAAGGATAAGTGAAGTGACGTTAATCAGTAGCCTCGGTGTACATGCAAAAAACCATGAATACAAGCTACACAAAAATCATACTCAGGCTACGAAAGCCTCCCTCACGCCGTAGCCTTTCTTGGCTAAACCATTTGCCACCGTATTGGACTCTCTTTCTCTAAACAAATATGGAGACCGGCTCCAAACGTTTCGCACAAAATTTAGAAAAAGAGAGCCTTCCGGCGAACCCCCTGCATCCATATTTACACCATTCGACCGCATTCTTTGAGTCAGGCTTAATCATACAATTAATCCGAGTCCCTGCTATAAAATAATCTTAAGAGCATAAAAATTAATAAAAACGTCCGCACAGTTGATATCATGTAAGTTTATCAGAACAGAAAAAATGCCCCAAAAATGGCCGTTCCAATCCTGCAGCACGCTACTGGCGCCACACACGTTCGCCTCCACTGACAAGCCCGCACCCGTATTCAACTGAAATCACTGGTTGAACCCACCCCTCTGCCGACCTGTGTTTGGCGTTCTCTTCCAAACCGACACCTGCGCCTATGAAGCCGAAGACAGGGAATGAATGGATAGAAATTATTGCATCCCTGTACCCACCAACGTAATCTTAATAAGCACAAGTCAATAATATCCTTCTCACTCCCACCTCTGTTTCCGAAAGTCATTTCTCACCTTTCGTTTAGTCCAAACAGGGGCAAAGAAAATGACCGTCCGCCATTTTTCCGAATGACCGAACGAGTCTGCCTTCCCTCCACTAGGAGAGCAACGGTGTACGCCGATTCGGTGAGTGCCAATCAATCCTCTATTCCCCCATCAACCCAGTACCAGACGTCGGTCGGACGCAATCCGACGTCTAACATACAAGTGGACGATGAGTCATTGAACCCCAGGCCTCAGGGTCGTCGACCCTCATGATGTGGCAGCATTTCAGACGTAAATTTAATTGAACCACGAATCAATATTCTAAGCTATATTAATTACCCAAATAACAAGATGATCCAAGAGGTGCTATTGCTTCGTACAATGCACTATCTTTATGATGATTATCATTTTGAGTGCGGTGCATCGTGCGCTCCACCGATTGTTTGGTAAGTCATTATGGTTGATTTAGAAGAAAATATAATAGAACAAAATATAGAACAGCCAATTATATGATAAGTAATTGGGTCTTGCCTAAATTTACATACTTTGATCATTTATATATCTATACACGTACACATTATATGTTTATATACGTCTTTTATTTAGATATCTATAAAACATTTAGTAAATGTTTGTTAATATAAAAATTGCTAAAAATAAAATAATATTTTATTATATCTAAATTTGTATCCTTTATTTATTTAAAAATTTATGGAAATATCGATAACATATAACTTAAATATTTAATTTTATAGAAAAATTCATATATTTGTATTGGTCAAACGTTGAAAACTTGTATTTATGCCTTGTTTTCTTTAGCCTTTTTTTTTTTCCTTGTTAATATGATAATATATGATATGATCTTATTATTATTATTGTGAGTAACATTAATCATAATTATATATAAGTACATATTATCGATAATATTTTCTTTATAAATATTTTTTAATATTGTTAAATTAATAATAATATCATTTATTGTTATTATGAATTATTATTATTATTACAAAAAATTAATTAATAATAATACTGATAGCAATACTTTTCTTAATTACTTTTACTCTTTTTATCAGAATAATTATTTATTCTATTAAATTAATTATTTATATCAATTATTAATTTTAATATTAATTAGGGGAAAAAATACATGATATAAACCTGAGTATATGCAAAATATATAATATAGTATAATCTCAAATTTTTTAAAATACATGATATAATTCGAAGTCTTAAGAGTTACGCACTAAATAATCCTTCATCTGTAGTCGCCGACTAATTGGCATAAAATTTATTTATTTATTTTTTTAAAAAAAAGAAAATTGAGCTCCCAAAAGGATGATTTTACTCACCTATAGGGATGACAATCAGACGGGTTTTATCCAAAATCTGACGGATTTTATCGGTCGGATTTATAAACGGATATGGATAAAAGGATATGGATACGGGTATAGAGGAAGGGGAGAAATATCTGTCGGGTTTGGGTATGGATATGGGTAAGGGATCCTCAAATCCGTACCCGTACCCAATATAAAATTACATTTTTACCTTCATTTATGTAACCTTAAGTATATTTTCTAATGCTAAAAGTGAAGATATGATTAATTTTAACAATCTAAGTATATAATTCTAACATTAAATAGTTTTTACCCGAAATCCGATGGGTTTTACTCGATGGATATTTAAACGGATATGGATAAACAGATATAGATATGGATATAGGTGAGGGAAAAAAATACCCGCCGAATTTAGATACGGATATAGATATATGTTTTTTTATTGGGTTTAGATAATGGATAGGGGTACCCGATCCGTGTCCGTCCCTACTCACCTATTTTACTCATCGTTTCCTCCATTTTTTTTTACCATTTCCCTATTTTTTAATCAATTAGTTATTATTAACTTTAATATTATAGTTTTTTCTTTTTATACTTTCATTTAATTTATCTATTTCTTGAACAAAAATGCAAAATAAAATATTTTAATTTTAAAAAAAAATCATTTAAAAGTTAATATTGTAGATAAGAATAGAAATAAGTTTAAATATAAAAGCAAAGCTACAAATTAAAGAACATAAACTAAATATGCTTGAAAAAAAGTATTTGGCAATGTAGGATTTTTTGCCTAAATTATTTTCCTCTCATCTATGATCTATTCTCCTATCCTCCCTTATCGTCTTCCATTCCCTTCTCCTCCTTAATTTCATGCGAAGTCCTCTCCAATTGTGCTTCCGCCGGAGGCGGTCTTGAACCCACCCTTCTCCGATTCAAGGCAAAATTGTTATCATTTCTTAACGAGACAATCAAAGCTACGAAGTACGAACATCACGGTCGGAGCTTTGAGCACAACAATCAAAGCAAAAATTGTTACTAATTGTCCACGTCATTAAATTGAATTACAAATTTCAAATATACTTGCATATTTGAAATCAAAGTCACTTGTTCAGTCATATTCTTAAATTGAATCAAAATTGACCCCATTCTTCAAATCTTAGTTTGATTTTAGATCTGTAAGTCGATTTCATAATAGAAACAAAATCAACCCAATTTGAAGGCAACTAACTTCACTGATAGTATCTTCGGTCGGGGCTTTGTTTTTTAGTGGAGAAAACTATCAGTCGGGTGGGTGGTGGTGGCAACTAACTGGCGATGGAAGGGATAAAAGTGAGCAATGGCAGCATTGAATTGGGTTTAGGGCCTGGTCTCATTGGTCGCTCCCCTACTGTCTCTACAATTTTAAGAAGGAAACACGAAGAACAACATACATGGGGAAGAAGAAGGAGAAGGACCGGAGAGGGAAAAGTGGGGATGGAAGAAAAATTGAGTGATTAAACTTATTTTAAAAATCATGTACCAAACAATTCTGAATTTACAAAAAATATATAAAATAATCCTAAATTTTTAAAATATTACCAATCGACCTAATTCATTGGCACACAAAGTCATCAACTAAGGATTGCTTGATGCATAATTCTCAATTTTAAATCTTTATATTTTTAAGTTTACTTTTTTTTTTATTTTAGGAAAAAATTAAATGAAAATAAAATAAATAAAAGTACAAAAAAGAAAAAAAACTATAATATTAAAGTATCAATAGCTAAATGGTTAAAAACGAAAAAAGAAGAAGAGGGAAATGGGTAGGAAAAATGGAGGAATTGATGAGCAAAATAGGTGAGGTTAAAATTATCTTTTTGCAAGCTAAAATTTTGTTTTTTTCCCCTCATAATTTTGACAATTATAGATAGAGTGTTATGTTGTGCGTAACCCTAAAAACTCAAAAGTTATATTATACGTTTTTTAAAACTTAAAGTTATATTGTATATTTCACATAAAGTCGTAATTATATTGTGTATTCTCTTTATTAGCTATTATGAGTTGTTGTTGTTGTTGTTGGTATTATTATTATTATAAATAATTATTTTTATTATTAAATATTAATATTACTATTAACTATTATGAAATATTAACACCATTATTTTAATTAAAGTAAATATTATAAGATTTTTTTACGTATTTAGTTAAAAGTGGTGAAATTTACTTATAAAGTAAGAATAGGTTGAGAATAGTTGTAGATAAAAATATTATAAGGACATGAAAATAATTTGTTAAGACGAATGATCTAAAGTATATATTATTTTTTTAAGTAAAATTATATATTATTAATAATGGAAAAATATTAATATATATATATATATATATATATATATATATATATAAAAGAAATTATGTATGAAACAACCCTAAGTTCATGATTTTGTGCAACCGATGACTCTTCATACACTTTAAGATGCATTTTTTCCTTTTCTCATCCACCTTTTTTTCCCTCTCTCTCTCTCCCTTCCTCCCTCCTGTGTGGACTTCTTCATGTTTCCATTTTAAAATGGTAGAGACAATAGGGGAGTTGTTGGGGGAAAATGACAGGTTGATAGCGGAAGACTTTTTCCTTCCTTGTGTGTTTAAAAATGGGCAAAACAAAAATAGAAAAAATAAAAAATAAAAGACACTAAATATTTACGTGGAAAATCCTTCAAGGTGAAGGGAAAAACCACAAACCTTCCACTATGATGATAGTAGGATTACAAGTAATTCTTCTCTAGTATGAACTAGAGGCTCACTCAAATTCTTTGCCCAAAAGAGGATGTATTACAATGGATGAACTCTCTCACCAATTAAGTGGTGGAACACTCAAACTTCGCTTGAGAAAATATGAGAAATTTTTTCAAGCACCTCACTTTTGTAGTGGCTCTCACTTTCTCTCTCTATGTAGAGCATTGCTTACTTTGCTTGTGATGAACTAAGCCTTCCCAAAGACCCCTATTATAGGAGTAGAAAGGGGGTAATCCATAAGCCATAGGATGACTCTAGAATGCTCTCCCATTAATTTGAGCCAATGAACCTTGGTTACTTGTACATGGTGAAATGCACTTGTCTTATCCAAATTTCCAATAGGTCAAAAGTATTAACTATCTTTGGAACTCTATTATGCATGCATCATCCTTTTTTTTATTGCTTTGGGAATCCCCTAATTAAGGAGGAACCCCAACAGGAGCAACTAACGAGAGCAACCCAACCCAATTCAATGCCACCATTGTTCACTTTTATCCCTTCCATCGCTAGTTTGTTCCCACCACCACCCACCTATATAACAATTTTCTCCACTAAAGAACTAAAGTTCAGACCGACGACATTATTGCCTTCAAATTTTGTTGATTTTTTTTTTCTGTTATGAAATACATTTTATATCGACTTACAGATCTAAAAGTAAACAAAGGTTCAATTTGAGAATGTGACTGAACATGTGGGTTTGATTCCAAATATGCAAGTAGATTTGACATTTGTAATGCAATTTCAGATCTGCTAACCTAGTTTAATGCCGTGAACAATCAATAATAATTTTCTTTTAATTTTCGCGTTGATTGTTGTGTTCAAAGCTTCGACCGTGTCATCCTTAGATTTGATTTTGTCATTAAGATACAATAACAAATTTGCCTTGAATTGGAGAGGGTGGGTTCATGGTCGCTGGCGGTGGAAGCGCATTCATGGAGAGGATCTGCAATGGATGCTTCCTAGGTAGTATGGAATTAAGGAGGAGAAGGAAATGGAAGATGATAAGGGAGGGTAGGAGAACAGAGGAGAGGAAAATAATTTAGGGAAAAAAACCTAAATTGCCAAATATTTTTTTCTTAGCATATTTATCTTAGTTTCTTTAATTTGTAGTTTTGGCTTTATATTCAAATTTATTTCTATTCTTAGTTAGAATACTGACTTTGATATTATTAATTTTTTTAAAACTGAGCCTTTTTTTATTTTGCATTTTTGTTCAACGAATAGATAAATTAAATGAATAACAGAGAAAAAACCTATAATATTCAAGTTGACAATAGCCGGTTGTGAAGAAAATAAATGAATGAAGAAATGATCTAGATAGACTACTAATATAATAGTAAATATCTACTAAGACAACAACAATTAGCTAATAACAAAATAATAATTAATGAATACGATAATCCTAAAAATACCGATTAAGAGTAACAAATAAGTATGACAGTGATGCGTTGGGCTGGCACCATTACCACAGCCTGAAAAAACAATCTTGTCCTCAAGGTTAAGGTTGAACCGGTGAACGTTTCGGTTCTAAATGAAACACTTCCCGTGTCGGAGTCATTAAGCTATCTTATGCCTTGTCCAACCCGCGGGAATTAAGTAGACGACCCAACCCATGAGCCGAGTCCAGCCTGAAAACTCGTCAATTTGTGCACCCACAAAATTGTATTGCCTCGCCCGGGGGCATGCACTGACACAGGCTTGGTCTCATAGACCCATCCTCATCAAATTTAGATGTTAGTTGGAGTTACTTATAAAAATTAATTATTTGAAATAATTAAATTGTTTTAATTATCATCACTCGTTGGCGAGAACAGAAGCTAGCGCGCAGCCGATGGGCTTTCTGCTTATTACTCATCAAAAGAGAAGTTTCCACGATGAGCTATCAGAAGCCTCGTGGAAATCTGGTCTGAAAAATACCCCAAAACCTCTCGTACTCCTTATATATTATATATATATAATATATATATATATATATAGGGTGAAGGTCCCATACACACTATTTTTAAAATACATTTGTAGGAATCAATCATAACCATTAGATTAGTATTTGATCAATGGTCAAGATTTAGTAAATAACTAACTTGAATTTATTTTAATCTTGACCCTTCAATCTTCTAGATCTAATGATAATTAAAGGTTCCTACATTTGTATTTTAAGTAATAGTTTGTACAAGAGCCTAAATTTATATATATATATATATATTCCCCACTATATCTCACTTTTTAACTTTCAACCGTTCACCATGCATGCCCCAGCTCTCACGAAAAACTAGAGCTGCTCGATTCTATGCCAAACTCACTCCCAACGAATGCAGCAGCCCGATTAACGCATAAGTAACACGATTAGATCATAACACCACCAACACCAGTCAAAATCATAAATACTAATCTTTAACCCCCCCTCCCCACCATTTGTGTCGGCCTAACAAAATCGAAGCATAAACCAGCTTTGGGAATAGTAGATTAGGGAAAGAGAAAGAGAAGATCCAGTCCAAACAAAATAGGAGCATGTGTAGAACTTCATACCAAATTGCAAATCTAAAAAACATTTTTATCAAATACTAAAATTAGAGACTTGGTATAGTCAAACTTCTAACATATTTTAAAAGCTTTTCAAATGACTCTTTATTAAATAGGGTCTTAGTTAAATTTAACTAAAAGAAGATTCTAATGGGAAAAGAATGTTGAGAACGATGGAAGACGGGGGAACAAAATTACAAAAAGAGAGAGAGAGAATTATTTACTTAATTATCCTGAAATATGAACTTCTCGCTCCAAAATGTCAAGGAAAATGGACGATATCATCGATGGTGGTATATACTTGAGGTTAATCCCTTCCTTCACATTTTCATCCACATGGCACTTTTATTCTATTCATTGAAAAAAATTATATTATTAAAGTAATAAGAAAATATAAGCTACCTTTAGACCACTTTGCAGGGATGTGTGGGTTAATTATACTTTGAGGACCTAAACTTTTGTCTTTTGAAGGGTTTTAGGACTACAAATTTTTTTTTTAAGATATAAAGACCTCTAACAATTTTTAGGTTCTTTTATTTAGTATATGTTTGAATGAAGAGTAAGGTGGTGAGTGGGCTTGGCCCACACACTTAAGAGTTGGGCTCACGGTGTGAGAAGGTGGATTAAGGGAAGGACGTCGGGGCGAGTTAGGAGGCGCAGAAGTCTCAAGATATGGGACAGGTCCTCCTGGGAGGATAAGTATGGATATAGTTAGCCATGCACGTCAAGGCTGAAGCACTTTCGAATAAGCTATGAATAAGACACTAATCACTTAAAGATGAAGATTGTTGAGCCGGACCTAGACAGGTCCACAGGCGAATAATAGTGGCCAGGTGCGTTTTGCCCTACATGACCGTTCCGCCGGCTATAATAGTAGGGGATTCCGTGCTTAACAAACTAAATATAAAAACGATAAGACACGGGGAAGGCACTGATTACTTACCGTGGAACACCTTATGAGTCGGGGCCAGACCGGTCCACTAGCGAATAATAGTGGCCAGGAGTATTTTACCCTGCATGACCGGTCCACCGGCGAATAATAGTGGCCAGGAGCATTTTGCCCTACGTGATCGTTCCACCGGCTATAATAGTGGGGTTCCCGCACTCACATAGACATTTATAATCCGAGATGATTGATTAATGATGGACTAATGGCCTTAAGACCCTAAAAGTATCAATTGTTCATGATGGCCTATTAACATTTGGTTGACTTGTTAAGTATGTGAATGCGTGAAAGTGAATATTACCTATGCACCAGTAATATCTGATTGAATTGTCAAGTATGTGAATATACGGATCTGAATATTATGTTTACACCTTCATTATGTATGGATATAGCAACAAATCATATGTTACATTACGGGCCTACTTTTAAGTGTGTTTTAAAGGGTTACTCAATATCGTAGTATTAAAGGGTTCCATTCGTGGGCCCCCTACCTATTCAATGAGCAGTGTCCCTTGCAGGTCTTTACAGGTACTATTTAAGTGGGCAACGGGAAAGAGCATAAGGATTATTCAGACTTTTAGGGTTCTCCCTTTTGCCTGTACTTTCTAGTTTAAATGCATTCCTTGTTCTTGTAACCATCATTAGAGGAATCTATTCTTATAAAATGTTTACTTGTGCTACTCTGATTTAAAAATGGTTTGAATTTCTAGCAATTGATATTTTGTTCTTTAGCTTTAGCACTTGGTACTGGAACAGTATGAGTGAACCAGTATGGTACTAAGTGTGGCGGTAATATCCCCAAAATTTACCGTTTTATATTTTTCTTCTGCTATTTCTTTTAATAAAATAAAAATTTTCAGTAGTGAATTTTGGGAGTGTTACATAATCCATGGTAGGTTATATACTAAGATGGGTTAGTCCATAAGTTGACACATGTTAGTGAATATTATATCTAATATATTAAAATGATCACCAACACAACTCCATTTTAATCAAACCTTAGACGGATTGTTTTTATTTAGGGCTCCCCAGATCCAACAAAATCCCCCCAACATTGCTCGATCCTATCCTATCATAGAGGGACTTCACTTGACCCCACCCTGGTCAAGCTTAATCTAACTCCAATCCACCTTAACCTAATTTCACCCCACTAAGACTCAATATCGTTTATGTCTAATATTACTTGATCATATTCTGTCTAATTCTAAAATCAATTTTGAATGTGAGTTAACTCAGTCTAAACCTGACCCAACCTAATAAGTTAACCTAAAATAATTCAAAACTGATAAAACACAACTAATAAACCTAATAAGATCAGGATCTGCAATGACTCAAAACTAATCCAACTAATAAAATAACTCAAAATGACCTTAATCTGAAATAACCCAGCTCGACACAACCCTCAACAGACCTCGTAATGAAAAATGATATAAAAATAATCTAACTTGATCATCCAATTAGCTACAACCCAACTTAACCTAAACCACCCAACTCGATTACAACTTTTAGTTTGAGGTGGTAATAAGTTTTTTTATTTATTAACCTATGATAATCCGTTAAATACATATATTATGGTGGGTTGGATTAAAAATTATCAATTATTTACCATAGCCTATCATGGAATAGACCATATATCGTATGAGTTACGTAGATTAAAATAAGTTAAATCAAATTATGACAATCCATATAAATACGCTTCTTATATCCAATGTGTATTATTGTACAAAATGCAATGGAATGGTCTAAAAATCCAAAGAGAATATGAGATATGTTCTTCCCCTTAAGAGGTTTGTATTAAGCTTAACTTCAACGCATAATCTAACACTTTTGTCGTAATCTCAATTTGCATTGTGGACACCAATTCCAAGTACTTGCCCGATGAAATTACCAATTAAATGAACTATCTGAATGTAGCAATGGCCATAGATGCATCGGGGTTAAATCTATAGGATTCTATAGTCATAAAAAGATTTACTTTTGAGAGTACCGATCATAATTGTATTCTTCTTCATTTAAGAGTGATAGCTTTAGACCATTAGGTCCTTATCATCCATTTTACTACATATATTTTTCTCCAACAAATTAAATAATATCATTTACTATTTATTTTATCACTTAATTATATTTTACCTTGACATTATTATCCTCTAATATAATAATAAAATATACAACTATATTATTTTATAACCTATTAATTCATCTAGTATAATAATTTTATAATATCTATTATTCAATTAACATTTATTTTTGTTTTTTTTAAATAACATTTAATTTGCTTTATTTTTGTTGATAGAGAATATTAGTACTTTTTTTTGTCAAAATTTAATATATTAGTTTTAAAATAATATTATTATCAGTATTTTTTATTTTAAAGATTAAATTTATTACTAGTGTAAACGGCTTAGACCTCCACCCATCCCAATTTCCCTTCCCTTCGCTAGTCCCCCTTTCCCCTTCTTTTTTCTATCATATGCCTTTTTCCTTTTTTCCTTTTCCTATTTGCTCTACGGAGGTCTGTATCAATTTCTTTTACTCCTCGCCGCCTTTGTTCCTAAGGATCGTTGCATTTAATTATGAGCGGCAAAATTATACTTGCCCTCATTGTCCATTGCGATGGAGGTGGTCTTACAAGAGAGAAGACTAGAATTAAATAAAAATAACAAAATATATTGGGCTGAGCTTAGGCATAGATAATGGACTGTTGTTTTCTTAAGTATCAGATAATTTAAAGGAATTATGTATGAAAGGATTCGTTTATCTAAGTCGACAAGTTTTTGTTTTTTTAGCTAGATTCTTTGATGGATCCTATTAAGTTTGTACACAAAATGGCTAAACCGTTAACCTAATTGTAAATCACAGTTTGGTTAGCAGGTAAAAAATATAATTTGGTTATTTTTTTTTTATAAAAATGATTTGGTTAATGGTAAGGAGATCAAACATTCGATTAATTAACCACTAACTATTTAATATTATTACATATATATATATATATATATATATATATATATATATATTAAAAGTATGAGCACGCAGACACAAAATATTAACTTGTCCAAATTGAGTATTAAATTATTATAGATCTTTTGGTCTTATGTATGGTTTAAAATTACATGGTTAGTAACTTGTAATTGAACATATTTAATATTTTCTCTAGGGATGACAATGGATCGGGTACCCCCTATCCATTACCCAAACCCGATAAGTAAACCTATACCCATATTCGTATCCAAACCCGACTGGTATTTTTTTCTTCATCCATATCCGTTTAAATATCTATCGAATTTCGAGTAAAACCCATTAAGTATAAAGTAAAAATTATTTGATGTTGGAACTATATACTTAGATTATTAAAATTTAATCATATCTTCACTTTTAGCATTAGAAAATATACTTAAGGTTACATAAATAAAGGTAAAAATATAATTTTATATTGAGTAAACAGATGCAGGTATGGGTACGGATTTAAGGATTCCTTACCCATATCTATACCCAAACCCGACGGATATTTCTTCCCTTCCTCCATACACAGATCCATATCCGTTTATCCATATCCATTTATACATCCAACGGACAAAACCCGTCTGATTTTGGGTAAAATCCGTCCGATTGTCATTCCTAATTTTCTCCCTTTCTATTGAATGATATGATCTTACTATATAAGTAGGCTTTAAACTTTTTATTTTTCTTTTTAATGTTTTAGTTACCTATTAATAACACCAAATCAAACTATAAAATTATAGTTTGGTTTCGTCTAGGGCATATTTAAAATATAATTTGATTTAGCTAAAGAAAAAAAAATAACTACAAACTATATTTTTGTTTGGCTAAGGACGTTAACCCTCATTAATTAAACAATATACACTCCTTGGCCCTACTAAATAACTATAAAATCTTGTGGATATCCCACAATTTTCACCGACTAGATATTGTCTTAAAAATTGGCATGGCTAATGAGTGAGGAACTTATTAGTGGACTTTATTTCTTAATTACAGCGATAATTTTTAATTAAAAACCAACTCCAAACATAGAGCAGAATTTTATGTTACTTTTTATTAACACAAAGCCCTAAAAGACAAAAATAGAGTATTACAATTATTAGTAAAAGTATTATACAATCGAGAGAAAAAAAAAGGATATTTGAACCTTGAACCTTTAAGGCTTAAAAATTGGACTTTAACCACTAGATCAACTTCACCTATCTAGCCATGAATTTAGTAATACATACATAGACACATGAGTAATGTTGAGGTAATTATAATAAAATCATTTATGGGATTTTTACAACCATTTAATAATGTATATATTGGTCTTACATACAAGCAGGACTTAGACATTATTAGATGGTAGTCGTATGGTTTGGTTGTGAAGTTAATATTTTTGTATATACTAGCACAAAATTAAACATTGGATAACTTTTGTCATGTTAGGATTTTTTATTCTATCTATATATTATTTATAAAGTTTGAGTATAAAATCATAAATTATTGTATGGTCATTCTAATAAATTATAATATAATTTCTACACAAATTTGATTTGAATATATTGATAATCAATATAGTATGTATTTCTAATAATTTTAATAAGTGCTACAAATATTTTGATTTATTTTATTTTAGTACTACATGTTTAAGGTTTCAAATGAATTTATTAAAGTATTAACAAATTAATAGGACGAGGCAAAACAATAGTAAATTAAAAGAATTTGGATATATCTACAAGCTTATTGGAAAATCTCAAAATACATAATTTTTAGTTTTAACAATTCTTGGAAGTAAAATACTAATAATAATAATAATAATAATAATAATAATTATAATTAATTTTGACAATGAAGTTAAATCCAAAATTAAGGAAGAGCATAGATAGAAACATTAGACTTAGGATTTATACTCTTAGATTTATTTTTATATCAAATCAGTAAAAAATATGATCATATTTCCAAATAATAATAATAATAATAATAATAATATATTGATTTTTAATCTGTTCATATAAGTAAAAATCAAATGAAGATAAATGACCCTTGATATGGGTCTCATAAGTGCTCATCGGCTAGCTTTGGCTTTTTCAATAACATCTTTCTTTTGAATAATAATAATAATAATTTGTTTGATAAGTAAGTTTTCACCAATATTAATTAGTGTTTGAGAAGTTAAAAAAGGTAACTTGGAATCTATTATCTTCGTCTAATTTATAATCTCGTGTTTTAAATGGGATATTATTTAATTACTAAAATTCTGTTTGAAATTATTTATTAAAAATTGGTATCTATGATAATTATGTATTTAAAAAAATTATCTAATTTTTTAAATAATTAATTATGATAATAAATAAATATTTTTAATAATTAAATCCAAATAATTGTTAGTAATCTTTCTGTGTTGCCGAAAAGATGGATATGCCTCACTGCCTTTTGATGCCAAAAAAAAATATAGTCGGTCCATCGAAGTCGTTTCTCACTAGCAATAGGAGTCGTTTATTGGCCGTGATTAATCAATGACCAGGACCAACAGTATACACACTCAACTTGCGACATTCTATGTCGCTTTTGCTGGAAAACAATTGACACCGTCGGTTTCTCTTTTAATCGTGGAGGTGTAAAAGTGGTAGATGGATAAGGCTTAGTTGCTGCCTGTGAAGGTGGGAGATGGAGTATGGATACGGTGTCATGTAGGGACGGCAACTGAACCTCTTGTCGACGGAACTCATCTTTATATCTGCATTTGATAAGAAAAATATTTTTTGAATTTAATTTGATTTATATATTTTTATCAAAAATTATCCGATCTGATTTTCATATAGATTGAATTTGTATATCTTACTTGATTTATGATATATTTCTCATTTATAATTTATTTCCTAACCTTATAATCTAATTTTATACTCGATCTCCGATTTTTAATTTTTTTTTATATTATACTTTTAATTTATATTTTAAAAAATAATATATATATATATATATATATATATATTATTTAATTATATAAAAAATATAAAAAAAAATTAGAGATCCTAAATCTATTTCCATCCCATCCCTAAAATAATTTTTATTAAAAATCTCCGATTTTTTACTCCGAACCTAAGTCCAAGATACAAAGAATATTAAAATATCAACAATATATAATATAATATTATCATTATCCTAATGTCTAATTTTATTATAATAATATGTATATATTTTATACCTAATTTAAATCATAAAGTCATAATTATCTAAATAATATATATATTATATTATATATATATATATATATGATATTTACTATCCTGATCAAGCAGAATTGAGATTTATGTTTGTATATATATATAATTTAGTATTTATGATACATATTAACATATTAATTATTAATAAAGTTACGACCAATAAGTTGTTTATATTTTATTATTGATATGTATATAATATATTAAAAATATAATTATATGATTGATAAGATTAATTTCTAGATGGAGTATATATAATAAGTATATAGATATATTGGTATTATAGAATTATAGTAGATTGAAATAAGTATGGTTAAAATATAATTATATTTTGATAATTGTTTGTATGTATTAATGATTGAAATAGATTATCTTACGAGAAATGAATGAATTATCTGTATCTGTGATAACATATTGGAAGATTGCATCTTGTAAAACATGTACGAGAGTCAAAAATTATATATTCTATATATTATGGATTTACTGGACATATTGGATTAATGTTTTATGACTTGTCCTCGTCTGAAATATGCTTGACTCGCTCCAAAAGGTGCATTGTAACTAAAGCAGTGTAAAAATCAAAATATTTCTACCTCTATGTTTGGATGGAAATTCTGTAAAATATACTAGGACGTCTTGCCATCTTAAATCTTGCTTGTTACGTTTCCCTACCTGCCTGTCAAGACTCGAAGCCTGCCCGCGGAAGCAGAAGCCTTCCTCTCTGGATCTTGAAATAGGCGACATCGTCTCCGTCCAAAATTTGATGGACGTATTCTGTTGGCTTGATGGCTGAATGATCTTGTATTCCCGTCGGCATGTTGCTGTACCGTACTGGTATCACAGTTCCGCCTACAGATTCCTTGATCCTTCATCGCCGCCTCTACCGCTGCAATACCTGCCGCCACGAGGCCCACGACCCAAATCATCTTCCTACGAAACCGGTTTTCCTCTCCGACTTTTTACAGAAACAGGATTTATTTCTTGAATTTCCCCGGAGGATCAAAATGTGTTCAGAGAGCGGTTTTAAATTTCCAATTTCTGGGTGATGGATTTGTGGGCTGAGAGTAAACCGGTGCCTGTTTTCCTTTTCAGGTTCTCCCCCCTACGCATATCACCATAAGATGGACACGCAGGTGTGGACATGATAGTAAGGCGAGTACCACTGCCGTTCACCGACGATGGCGTCGGGAGTACCTGTGTTAAGATGTCGGCAAAAGCAGAGCACAGACCATGTTAACCAGTCTTTCGTTCTTGCTTCCATTTCAAATCTTTGTTCTTTAAGCAAATCGAGGTTGCACGCTTTTCTTTGCCTCCGGCAGCTCGACTCTCTGCCGATGCATGTATACTGTTAATATTTCATTATTTATCTTCCTTTCCCATAAACAGGTTCGACTAGTACTAAATCTGCATTCCGGTTGTTACCGTAAACATTTTCCAGGAAAATAGCATCGCTATTAGTATTAATTCACTTATTTTATAATAGATTACATTTTAAACTTTTATGTATATATTAATGAACATTAAATTTTAGAAAAAAAAATTCCTATGTTTTTACTAATATATTCACTAATTAAATTTAATAATTTTTTGCTCATTAGATTGAAAAAAAAATGACAATGTACTTGATTGTTGATGTATATATATTTAAAAATGACTAACATAGAGAAAATTTAATATTTAATTTATCTTACATTAGAAATAGAGAAAGTATTATTGTTATATATATTTTTATTAAAGCTTTAGTGTGTCAATTCTTAGTAAACACTTTATTTGATGAAAGTGAATTGTCTCATGAATTGATATTTTTCTAATAAAATATTTTTTTAGAAACATTTTATAACATATATAATAAACAACAAAATAGTTTTGATTTATAACATCAAGCATGACGGTCTTTTTTTCCGTCAATTTTGACATAAGGTCGCGATAATCGGTCTTCTCAAGATACATCCATAAGGATAGCAGTAACAAGTAACAAGGCTTCGAATTTTGATTTATGAAAATTAAATTAAAAAATATAATATATTAAATTTTGATTTATGTGATAAATAATTATTTATATTTTATATCTAATAAAAATATTACTAATTTTTCATGTTAATGAAGTAAAAGAAATTATTATTCTAACATAAGTTATTCCTCCCAAATCAAATATAAAGAAAATATTTTCTAGAATAATTTACTTTTATATGCTAAACAAAAAAAGTAAATAAATTTTTCTCCTTTAAATATTACCCCTTTAATTATTTTTTTTTAATTTATTTCTCTCGTCCCAAGCATAGCCTGATATATGATCTTTCAGTATATGCCCCGTAAGATTTCCCCCGCTTAAAATGTAATAAAGATTAGGAAAATCATTACTCTTCCAACAAGCTAGAAATGTGATTGGCAGCCTGTCACCTTAGTTCAACCACGATACTGACTTCTTCGAATTGCAATTCTACGTTTAAATAGTGAGAGTCTGAAACCATACCCATTAAATTGGATGGATCATGCAAAGAGGCTAAAAGAAAAACACAGACAGACACACACACACACATTCCAATACAGAAATGTCTAATCCTTCAAACATCTCTCAGGGGTTAGAAAATCCGGCGGCCTTGTTCTTGTCCCATCCTTTCACTGCACTCGTGCATAGGGGTATTGACAAACCAAGCCGGCTCGCAAGCTTTTTGGGCTCGGGCTCGTTAACGGCTCAGTTCGACTCGACTCGCTTATTAAATAAGCTTAAAAATTAGGCTCGAGTTCGGCTCGATTATTAAACAAATCAAGCTTGAGCCTACTAAATTTAGGCTTGAGCTCGTTTAGAGTACAAAAGCTCGTGAGCTCGGCTCGTTTACCACCAAAGCTCGAGAGTCGGCTCGTTAAAAGTTCGGCTCGACTCGTTAAAAGTTCGGTTCGTTTATAAACAAACCAAGCTGAAGCTTTATTTTTAGGTTCGTTTAGTAAACGAGCCAAGCCCAAACCTATTCCGGCTCGGTTCGATTCGGTTCGTTAACGGCCCTACTCGTGCACCCTTCACTCGTCGTATCAATATTCCTCTACAAATGGCGTCGCCAAATCCCCGATCCCACCACAGAGAAAACCCTGCCGCCTCCTTCACCACCGAAGCTACCCATCTTAGGGGAACCTCCACCAACTAGCTGCAGCACCCCTCCCTCATCGTACCCTTTATTCCTTATCCCAGAAATACGGCAAAATCACGCTCCTTCACCTGGGAAGTAAGCCGACACTGGTGACCTCATCAGCAGATTTAGCCCGCGAGATCATGAAAACGCATGATCTTATATTCTCGAACAGGCCTCCATCACTAATTCGCGAGAGCCTCCTTTATGATCGCAAGGATGTGGCAGTCGCTCCTTACGGTGAACATTGGAGGCAGAGAAAAAACATATCCGTGCTCCAACTTTTGAGTAATAAGAGAGTCCGTTCTCTTCGTCGGATTAGAGAAGAAGAAACGAGTTCGATGGTCGAATCGATTCGAAGAACGGGATCGTCATCGCCCGTCAATCTGACTGAATTGATTATGAAAGTGATTAATGGTGTGATGTGCAGGGCTGTTTTGGGGAAAAAGATGGATAGCGGAAAGGGAGAAGAAGATGGTGCCGATATGATGGAGATCTTGAAGGAGTTTTCTTACTTGGTGGGTGTCTTTGATGTTAGGGATTTTATACCTTGGCTTGGTTGGATTGTAAGCAGAGTGAGTGGATTGGTCGGTAGGGTTGACAGAGTTGCTAGAGGATTTGATCAGTTTCTTGAATGAGTAATTCAAGAACATTTGGGTCGCCGAGTTGATCAAGAAGAAGGCGGACAGAAAGTCGATGAATTCGTCAACGTTTTGCATAAAATTCAGAGGTATGACACAGCTAGTTATCCTATCGACAGATATGAGATCAAAGCGCTCTTACTAGTAAACGTGTATATATATATATATAACTCTAGTCTTGACCACGTACATTACTAAGCTTATATTTGGCTCATGAAAGATTGAATTTGATTAACAATAACAAATAAACTAAGCAAAGAAATCAACAAAAATAATATTGAAACCTCAACCTTTTCATAGTAAGTCAAAGTTTATTTGGACATAGGTCTGATCTAAAATAGTAAGGTTTTAAAAGTTTAGACCTATATTTATTGAATCTAATAATATATATTTTTTTAAAAATAATGTATCTAAATACTAATACAATTTTCCTTTTATGTAACTTCATATATATAATGTTTTGTTCAAATTCTTTAAATGAGGATGATATTTTTTTTATATAAAACTTACTTCATCTTTCCAAATGATATTTAAATCAATCAAGACTTTAAACATAAAAATAATGCCTTGCATATTGGTTATATATATATAAGGTAAACTGATAGGACTAAAATTGAAAAAATGAACTATAAACCCAATAAAAATCACGATATATATAAATACACACACAAATGGGTTTGTAACTCATGTTGGGGTGTGAAGTTGATGAACAATAAACACAATAAAGATCATGGCACACACACACACACACGAGAGTTTGTGAGACAGTTCAAGGTTTGAAGTTGATGGACAAAAATTTGTTTAAATATATATATAGACTCATATATAATTGGTAGACTTTTCATATTCAAAATTCTCATACTCAAACATGCTATAAAAATGGTGGATTTGGCGATTCTAGGTCAGGACCAGAATCTATTGTCATCTCCACCTTTGAAGTATCAAGACAAACTAATTTCTTTTATCTAGCTACTATGAAGGAAGGGATTGAGATGGTCACAACAACTCATTTGCTAAGGCTTAGTCATTGCTTGGTACACTCATTATTATCTATATTATTATTATTTCATACAAACTTTAAATCATATGTTTTGCATAATATTTTTAAAATCTTATTATCCATAAGACCTACGACATAATATTACTTCATAAATAGGTCATCCTACTTTTTACTAAATACCTAAGATATCCTACACTGTTATAACCATACCCCACATTAATTACCTGCCCATTACTCTCCTCAGTAAATATTCATGCTTATAAATAAACAATGAATTAAAATATTAAATAAAATAAAAATAAATAAATGAAAATATTGTTAATTATATTGTAAATAAATAATTAATGAGAAAAATATTTAATTATCATTATAAATTAATAATTAAAAAACTAATTTAAAATAATGATCAATAGAATAATTTTAACTTAAAGTAATAAAAATATTACAAGTCTTACATCTAATTAAATAATAAATAAAAATAATATTTATTTTACTTATGAATAAGTGGTTTATAAGAATAATATATATTATAGTAGTAGTAGTAGTAAAAGTAGTAGTCGTAATAGTCATAATTATTAAAATATAATTAGTAATAAATATAATCAAATCATAAATAAAAAATATTAATTAAAAATAACATTATTAATTGTAACGATATATTAATAATGATAATAAAAATTGATATTGATTTCTATCATAAATAAATTAAATAAACAAATAAATAATATAAAAGATATTAGTTATAGGTGTAACAACAAAGCAATATAAATAAAATTAATTATAAATATAAATAAATAAATGAATAATAACTATTATTAATCATAATAATGAAAGATTAATCAACACAACTAGTATTAATGATAAACTAATGGCTCATAAGAATAATAATAATCATAGTCGTTAAGAATACTATTAATTATAAAAATAAATAATTAATAAAAATAAAATAAATTATAGTTATAAAATATAAATGATAAAATTATTTTATTCTTAATAATAATAATAATTAAAAAATCAACACAAAAAATAATTATTATAATTCAAATAATTAATTAATAATAATAATATTAGTTGTAATGACAAATTATAAAATATTCAAAATAATATTAATAATTTCTAAAAATAATTAATTGTTACAAATAATATTTCTCAAAATTAAAAATAAATTTTTATAAGATTAATATAAATCATTACTATAATTATCAAATTAATGTCAAGTATAATTATAAAAATAATTCACAATAATATTTTTAGTTATAATATTTAATTATAATTTATTGAATATTATTAATCTTATTTATAATGAAAAAATTAATACAAAAATTATTTATCATACTTAATAAATAATTAGTATTAATTACGATGATAAATTAATCTATGAGAAAATCTATTTTAATCATAGTTATAATATTTAATCAATGCATAAACATTAATTATAATTATAAAATTAAAATTAAAAAGGGTAATATTAATTGTAACTATAACTTAATATTTATTGAAAATATTATGACTCATAATTATAAATAATTACTCATTATGTTTATAAAAGAAAGATATTGTTGATTTCAATTATAAAATTTGACCATTAGTATTTCTGAATAAATATTTAAAATTAATTTTATGAATTTAATTTTTAATAAAATATAATAATTCTATTTTAATATCATATAATAATTATATGCATGTATCCATCCATTCAATTTTGCTCGATGTACACGACATGTTTGCTGCAGGAACGGGTACGAGCTCCACTTTACTAGACTGGGCAATGACAGAGCTGCTAAGGCATCCCCAAGTCATGAAACGCCTTCAAGAGGAGTTATGGAGAATACCACATAGAGACACTTCAGAAATAATATACGAGCATGAGTTAGAGAAAAGCAAATGATGATGATAAATTTTTCTTATAATTTTCTTTATTGGAAACCAAACACAATAAATATTATTCAAGAAATTTTTTTTTTCTACAAAACTTTCCTAACAACCTAACATAGAAAAAAGTTAATTTCTTTCATTTTTTTTTCTTTATTTATATTTTTTTTACACTATTTTTCACAAACCAAAGGAAGCTTATAAACTTCATGGAACTTTTCTAGGACTAATATAATATTATATATATATATATATATATATATATATATATATATATATATATATATATATATATATATATAAAAGAATATTGAGATAATAATACTAATAATAATCAACTTTTATCATAACTTTCTTGTCAGAAAATTAAACACCAAAAATACTTTCTAAAAATTATAATTTCTATAAAAAATTTCCAACAACCAAACATAAAAAATAAAATTAATTTCTTTTATTTTTTTCATTCATTTATCTTTCCTTTCCTTTTCTACAAACCAAACACATAATAATTTATCTCAATTTTAATATTACTCGTACCCAAATTCAAATAATCAATTACTATATATATAATGTACAAAATAATAATATTAAATGTTTATATCTTACTTTATTACCATTTTTCAATTCTTCATGTACATAATAATAATAATAATAATAATAATAATAATAATAATAATAATAATAATAATAATAATAATAATAATAATATTGTTATTCCTCATGTAGCATTTTGATATTCCTACATTTTTCTTGACTAGTAAATCAACATTTTTAATGAAAAAATTGTTCATCTTATATTTTGTAATTAAATTTTTTTTGGTTAGTACATCGATTGTATATATTCACATATCTTCCACATTCCTAATTATGGTATCCTAATCAATAATTATAAGTGAAATGTAACTTTGGAAATTCTTTTGGAATCCTCATCTTGATATGCTGATTAATTTCCCATTCCAAAATTAAAATAGTCGAATACTATGTATATAATGTTAATTAGTAAACCAACCTTAAATAAATTCAAACTATTAACCTTCCTAATTGCTAAATGATAAATAGTAATTTTCATATTAAACTATATATTATTGTTACAGATACGATAAATGTAGGTTAAAGTAAGTAAAATGTAACTTTAGGAATTCTTTTGGAATCCTCGTCTTGATATGCTAGTTAATTTCAATTTCAAAATTTTCCATTCCAAAATTGAAATAGTCAAATACTATGCATATAATGTTAATTAGTAAACCAACCTTAAATAAATTCAAACTAGTAACCTTAAATAAATTTAAACTATTAACCTTCCTAATTGCTAAATGATAAATAGTAATTTTCATATTAGAATATATATTATAGTTACGGAGACCATAAATGTAGATTAAAGTAAGTAAAATGTAACTTTAGGAATTCTTTTGGAATCCTCGTCTTGATATGCTAGTTAATTTCAATTTCAAAATTTTCCATTCCAAAATTGAAATAGTCAAATACTATGCATATAATGTTAATTAGTAAACCAACCTTAAATAAATTCAAACTAGTAACCTTAAATAAATTTAAACTATTAACCTTCCTAATTGCTAAATGATAAATAGTAATTTTCATATTAGACTATATATTATAGTTACGGAGACCATAAATGTGGATTAAAGTAAGTAAAATGTAACTTTGGGAATTCTCTTAGAATCCTCATCTTGATATGCTAATTAATTTCAATTTCAAAATTTTCCATTCCAAAATTGAAATAGTCAAATACTATGCATATAATGTTAATTAGTAAACCAACCTTAAATAAATTCAAACCAATAACCTTAAATAAATTTAAACTATTAACCTTCCTAATTGCTAAATGATAAATAGTAATTTTCATATTAGACTATATATTATAGTTACTGAGACCATAAATGTGGATTAAAGTAAGTAAAATGTAACTTTGGGAATTCTTTTAGAATCCTCATCTTGATATGCTAATTAATTTCAATTTCAAAATTTCCCATTCCAAAATTGAAAAAGTCAAATATTATGTATAAAATGTTAATTAGTAAACCAACCTTAAATAAATTCAAACTAGTAACCTTTAAAAAAATTCAAACTAGTAACCTTCTTAATTGTTAAATGATAAATGGTAATTTTCATATTAGACTATATATTACTGTTAAATATGGGTTAAAGTTCTATTAATGCTATGGGTTGGTCAAAATTTGAGCATCTCGGTCTCATTTTTTCTTCTAGGACAACATTCACTGTTTCTCTCTCCAAACCCCCGAACTTATCCGCTTTCTCCAGAATCATTACTAATGTGGACCGGTAATTTCTCCAAACATTCTCTCCAAAATTTTAGCTGTTCGAAACTTGAGAACTAGAAAATCGCCCTCATCATATATATATGCGCTCACGTTTGCTTACATGCACATTCATCAGTCTCCAACTTTCGCATGCCCATCTCCCTCCTTGAGCTACAAAAAAGTCCATTTTTAGCAACGACAGTTTTTGTTGCAAAAGATAGAAAGTCATTGCAAAAAATATATATCGCAACGATATTTCTTATTGTAGGGTCATTACGCGTCATAGCGTTACAATTGTTCATTCAGTCCCAACTCCCAACTTTCGCAAGCTTCCAATCAATCAACAATGGCTAAGATGAAAACGACCGGCCGTAAAGATAATCCTACTACTAAATCAACCGACCACCAGAATCCACAAGACGCATCAAAGAAGCTGGTGATTTTGAAGTCACTCAACGCTATGCTCCTAAAAGCACTACAAGAAAACTCTTTTATAGCAACAAAACTTTTGCAACGACAACACTTTGTTGTTCCGAAAAATGCCCTTTGGCAACGACAATTTTATGACGTTACAAAAAGTTGTTGCCAAAAATAATTTATTTATATGATGATAATTAGGAAATGTTTTGCAATGACATTTGTCGTTGCAATATATATAATAGTTTATTTGCAACGACATTTATATGTTGCAATATACAAACTATTTTTGCAATGACTTTTTTTTGTTGCAAAATATTGATTGAATGTATCGCAACGATATTTATATGTTGCAATATACAAAATATTTTTACGACGACTTTTTTTTGTTGCAAAATATTGATTGAATTTATCACAATGACTATGCTTATTGCAAATATTTAGATTATTTTAATGCAATAACATTTATATATTTTGCAATGACATTTGTCGTTGCAATATATGTGACAGTTTATTTGCAACAATATCTATATGTTGCAATATACAAAATATTTTTGTAACGACCTTTTTTGTTGCAAAATGTTGATTGAATTTATCGCAATGACTACACTTGTTGTGAATATTTAGATTATTTTAACGTAGTGATATTTATATGTTTCGCAACGACATTTTTCGTTGCAATATATGTGATAGTTTATTTGTAATGATATTTAAATGTTGCAATATATAAAATATTTTTGCAACAACTTTTTTTTGTTGCAAAGTTTTGATTAAATTTATTGCAACAATTATAATTGTTGCACATACTTAGATTATTTTAACGCAATGACATTTATGTATTTTGCCATGATATTTTTTGTTGCAATATAGGCAATGACTTATTTGCAATGACATTTATATGTTGTAATATACAAAATATTTTTACAACAACTTTTTTTTATTACAAAATATTAATTAAATTTATTGCAACGACTATACTTGTTGCAAATATTTATATTATTTTAACACAATGACATTTATATGTTTTGCAACGACATTTGTTGTTGCAATATACGTAATAGTTATTTGCAATGACATTTATATGTTGCAATATATCAAATGCTTTTGCAACGACTTTTTTTTGTTGCAAAATTTTGATTGGATTTATTACAACGACATTTGTCGTTACAATATATGCGATAGTTTATTTGCAACGACATTCATTTGTTGCAATATATATAATATTTTTACAACGACCTTATTTATGTTGTAAAATATTGATTGAATTTATTGTAACGACTATACTTGTTGTAAATATTTATATTATTTTAACGCAACAAAAATTTATTAAAAAAGAAATTGTCGACAATTTTTTGCAATGAATTTATTATTGCAATTATGTATTTTTTGCAATGATAAAGTGTAGTGCCCCCAAATTAAGTGTAATGTTATAATGATTGATATGCTTATTTATATCAATATAGTATACAATCACTTTGGTGATTCTGTCCGAAGAACTCAACAGTTAAGCGTGCTTGCCTTGGAGTAATTTTCAGAATGGGTGACCCTTCTAGGAGGTTTCGAAAATGACTCGTGTTGATCTGTGGGGCTAGTCGATCAATCCAAAAGCGCTCCAGGATAGCTCTCACAGTTTTTGCGGGTCTAGGTGGCTACCAAGTGGCCATGTATGGTCATTTCGACTCGGGATGTTAGAAATTTATGAGTCTCGGGTGCTATAAGGTGGCGTTTATGTGTTCGTATTGACTCGAGGTATTTTATAATTTTTTTGTTTCTAAAGTTTATTCAATTTTTGCAACAACATAAGTCGTTGCAATTAATGTGTTTTTGTAACGACAAATATTGTTGCTATAATATGCTATTTTTTTGCAACAACTTTTATTGTTGCAAATAACAAGCTTTCAGAACAACATAATTTGTTGCCAAACTAAAACCATTTTTTGTCAACGACAAAAGTCGTTGCTAATTACAGGCTTTTGCAACAACATAAATTGTTGCTAAAGTAAGATCAATATTTTGCAATGCCAAAAGTCGTTGCAATATATAAACACATGTAGTTAGATGAAGTGATGTATTGCAACGACATTTATTTGGCAACAACAATTTATGTTGCATTTAATTACTTTTTAGCAATGACCATTGTCGTTGCTTTATTTTTTTGCAACGCCATGACATGCAACGACACTGCAATAAAAAATGTCATTGCGATATATATTTTTTGCAATGACTTTCTATCTTTTAAGAGACCGTCGAGAGGCACCAAGAGGTGAAATGCCTTCTTGAATCAAAGAAAGGCATGGAGACGGAGTTAGCTAGACTTTCCTCCGATGTCGAGGGTATCAAGTCTCAGTTCACACAGTTCATGGACGAAAATATAGGGCTTTATCTTGAAAATGATCTACTTTATGCTTTTATTGAGTCTCAAGTTCAGAGTATCGCAGATGAGCTTGATGGATTAAAGGTGGAGATAGGTGACATTAATGCAAAGAAAGGAGTGGTAATGGAAAGGAATGAGGGTCTGGTGCGTGGGAAAGCGGAGATTAAGAAGGAGTTAGAAGCTATGGAGAGAGAAATGATGGAGGTTGTTCGGGAGAAAAATGAGATGGAGATGGCTAAATCTGAAGGGAATTTGGAAATCGGGTTCCTGAAGAGATCTGTTAGTCAGCTCGAAGGTGAGATAAAGAAGGAGAAAGAAATCGTGGATTGGCTTACGTGTGAAAGAAATGGGTTTAAACGGGATTTAGATGCTCTAATGGAGGAAACTGAAAGGCTCAACAATAAGCTGAAAGAAATAAAAAGCAGAGAAATGAAGAGAGAGGGGGAGATAAAAGATGCCACTGGAGTGATCGAGCTGTTGAAAAAACAAATTAAGGAAAGGGAGAGGGAGAAGGCCTTGTTAAACAAGGAAAAGTATCAATAGCTCACCAGAATCTGTGAGCTAGAGAAGGAAATTGGAGCTGTGAAGGCTGCAGGCACAACCAAGAAAAACTTGAATCAATGACTACAATAGTTGCTGCAGTAATAGTGTCTTTTGCTTGTGCTAATAACAGCTGAAAAGGTTGTTGACTGATCTTCCTTGTTCGGGCTAACATTATACTGTAATTTTTCTTTGGGTATAACCCACAAAATTTATTGTAAATTTGATAGCTTCAATTTGACTAAATTAAGTCTATTTTTAATATAAATATGGGTTGTTAAAAAATGAATATTGGATGAATTATTTTCTTTGCGCATATTTAGTAAGTCAAGAACCTGTAATTACATCAATCCATCAGGAACTTGCAGTACTCTCAGCAAATTAATTCTATTCGATGTGATGGGATGGGATTGGAGGACTGAGTTGGCCAAAGGGACGTAATTTGGTTGATTGGTTGTATTGAATATGTATGTATCGAGATAGTTGATTGGTTGTATACATTGGCTATACGCATGCGCGCACATATTCAATGCACAGATTCAGCGCAATTTCATCTGTAATTTAATTTCAACCGACTATTTTAATGGTAAAAATAAATTATTTATCTAATTATATTTAATTACTAGTTTTTACATATACAATTCTCGAAATTTTACTTTATAAGTTATAATTCATATTTTTACTACATAATTAAATAATTATTTATTAAAGAAAAATACTGATATATCAAAACAGAAAATAAAAAATAAATAGTTATACATTGGATAGTGAAAATAACGAATAAACACTTATATATAATTTAAAATTTTCTTGAATATATTCAATGATGATTATAAAATATTTAACTACACTTTAAATTATAAATTACTTAAAACTTTCTTGAATATATTCTAGGTTGATTTACTTTAATTGTTGTTCATTTAAACTATTGAGTGAAAATAATTTACATCTAAGGAAGTTTTCAAATCTCATGATTAAACACATCATATTCTAACCATATAGTAGCAATTCCCACAAAAATAATCTTGGCCTTCCAATCTATACTGGTGCCATTTTTTTAATCTAGTAGTTTGAACCAAAAAAATTGATTCAAAAATTTTACTTAATATATGACCGAACGAGTAAATGAATACAGAGATTCATATTTATATTAGAACTTGATCACTAACATATGTAACAGTTCGTAACTAATCTATTTACTTGTATGCTTGCTACTATATTACTAATTGTTAAAATAAATACTTATATGTGTAGAAAAAAATGGTTATACATTGGACAATAAAAATAACAAATAAGCACTTCTAAATTATAAATTATTTAAAACTTTCTAGAATATATTGAACGTTGATTATAAATTAGTGAAATAAACTTTATATTATAAATTATTTAAAAATTTCTTGAATATATACATTCTTGATTTACTTTAATTGTTGTTCATTTAAACTATTGAGCAAAAATAATTTATAACTATTAAAGTTTTCAAATCACATAATTAAACCCATCATATTATAAGCATAGTATCAATTCCAACAAAAATAATCTTGGCCCGCCAATCTACATTGGTGTCATTTTTCAACCTAATAATTTGAACCAAAAAATTTTATTCAAAATTTTCACTTAATAGACGTCATGAATTGTCAAGATCATATCAATCAATTAGCCATGGAAGTTGAAGAGAGAGGGGGTGGGGAACTCTATAATTCTGTATTTATGACCAAATGAGTAATTGAGTACAAAGATTTTGACTATATTATGGACCGTTGTATTGCATATTACTCCATTGATGTTAATTTACACATTACACACATACATTTGCATAATACCATGTTTACATTCACATATATTCAATATGCCTACCCCTAACCCCATATTACACTAACCCCCCAACATAGCTACATATCTCTATTCTTAGTCATTATTTTGGATTGATCTGGTAATTTAAGCATTGTATTTCATTTTGGTGGGTAGTTTTAGTAGATGTTTCACTTTAAGAAAAAAAATTATGATTTTTTTTTTGTCAAATTGAAACTCACCTTTTCATCCACACAGCGCTTTTATTCTACTCATTGAAGGACATCATGTTATTAAAGTAATACAAAAAATATAAGCTACCATTAAACCACATTACGAAGGGCATGTAGGGATGTATAGGTTAATACTACTACGAAAACAGGAAATAATAACGGGACATTAATAACAGTGGTTCGAAAGCTGTCGTCAAATGCGTGAAAATTAATGCGCGGGATAGTTTTAATAACGGTTATGGGTAATAACCGTTATTAAAAGTGGAAATTAAAAATTTGCACGATCATTTTAATAACGGTTCATGTAAAACCGTTATTAAAACAAGCTTTAATAACGGTTCAAACAAGAACCGTTGTCAAAAGTTTCAATGTTTTAATAACGATTCCTGTAAGAACTGTTATTAAAGTTTGTTTTAATAACGGTTCTTACAAGAACCGTTATTGAAACGTCTTTTGATAACGGTTCCTATAAGCACCGTTATTAAAAACCCCCCTTTTATTTTGTTCAGTTTTTTTTCGTGCCAAAAATTTCAGACTCTGTCTCTTCCCTCTCGTACTCTCTTTCTCTTGCAAACCCTTGCACCACCGCTCCGGCTCCTTTGAATTAAGGTAAACCCTCGCACCGCCATCTCTCCACCCCCTCTGCCATTATTGGCTTTCCATGTGCGTGGTTTCATTCTTGCGAACATAGCCAGCACTTGTACCTTCATCGTCCGCCATGTCATTGCTGCTCTCAACTTGCTCACTACCGGTTTCTTGCACGCCATCGCTCCCTTTACGTATGTGTTTATTCTTCCCTCGTTGCTATGTCTCTATTAATATATATATATATATATATATATATATATATATATATATAATGCATGCATGTTGCTACAGGGTTGTGTTTGTTTGTTATTGCAAAATTATGGTTTATTGTTCGAAAATCTGTTGTTGAATGTGTTGGTGAAAAATTTTGCTGTCCTTTTTTTATTGTGGCCGAGACCTTTACATATATATGTGTGTGTGTGTTTATAATCTATTTTATAAAAATATGTATTATTATTTTAAGAGAATCCACAAGCCTAAAATATATATTATTATCATAAGATATGTACGTTATAAGTATAAAAGGTGTATATATATTCTTTTTAGCACTCACTTTATTATGCAGATGTGTATTTATATGCTATTTTTAATATATATTTTGTAAGACGTGTATTTATATTCCGTAAAATGTATGTTTATATGTGTTCTATTATATGTATATTTATAATATATTTATATATAAGATGTGTATTTATAATCTAAAATAATTGTGGTTAGGGTTAGGGTTAGGGGGAGGGGGAGGGGGAGGGGGAGGGTTAGCTAGGTTTAGGGTCATTATCTTATGAGGTTTAGTGTTAGTTTTTATCATAATTTATTAGGGTTAATTATTGTTAAGGTTAGGGTTAGGGTTAGGGTTTATCGTTTAGTATACTAAATATAAAAGTGAAAAATTAAATAGAGATGAATAATTGTGTATAATAATAATAATAATAATAATAATAATCATATAGGATTTATTAGGTTGTACTATATATATATATATATATATATATATTATCTTATTAATATCTACTTGATTTTACTATGCGTAGCTTGAATGATTTGATGATAGTTTGATGTTTAACCAGTTTGTTAAATATATAACTAAATATTATGTCCTTATTTTAAATAGTTTGATGTTGTTAGGTTTACATAGTTGGTTAAGATCTGGTAGAATATATTTATGATTTGTCTAGCTAGTTGAAGATCAGTTTACATATTCTGTAATTAAGATCCTTTCGAGAACAACCTTGATGATAAGATTTAGTGGTTCTCATTTGTAGGTAGTGAGATGACATACCCTCCACCGTATTTTCATATGGCACCACATACAAATGTACGGAATCATGTGATATGGTTATATGACGAGCTATTTCATTTGTACGCGAGTGGCTCATCCTATCACCCCTTCCATTTCAGATCTTATCACCTTCTGTTGACCCTACCTCAGATAGAGCCATGGGTGTCGGCTACCTTTACTTTTTTGCAGTGGTTTGTCTACCACACTGATGCACCACGCCCGAGATTTATTGAGGGTGAGTTTTTTGGTAGAGAGTATGATAGGATATTAAGAGAACTAATGGTCATAGATGATGAGTGGAGGTATCGTCATAGCTTGCCTCGGAGTATCCACCCCGGTTACCCTAGAGTATTCGTGAGTAGACTCTCTTACGATGATGTCAGGGATCAGATGATATATCGTGATGAGTGGACTTTCAGAGTTATAGTTTTTAGTCGGGCTCGACGAGGCTATCGGGGGATTTAGTTTTAGGGATATGAGTTTTTTTTTTTTAGGTATTTGGGTTGTAGCAACATTTTGATGTATATAGTGTTGTTATTGCTTATATCCTGTAGTATGTATATCTTTTGTAATTTGAACTATTGTACAATGTTTTGCTACGTATGTATGTATGTATGTATGTATGTATGTGTGTGTGTATATATATATGTATATATATATATATACACAGAATAGCATGATACATTTGAGATTAATTCTTTCTAAGCATGAGCCATTTGAGAATTATTAAACTTGTAATTCAATTGATTTTTAATAATTACTTTCATGTGGGATATATCTAGATTAAAAACTATGGATCGGAAATGGTTGTCTGCAAATCGCCTGTCTAGAGAATATAACGAACGAGTGGAGTTTTTCATCAAATTTGGAGTTGAACATGCTCGGGACTCTAGTAGAATAGTCTGTCCTTATTTGAAGTGTGCTTATATTCAGCGTGTCAACACTAATGATTTGAGAGATCATTTGTTTGTGTATGGAATTGATACAAGTTACACTTGTTGGATATGGCATGGGGAAACAGAGTCTAAATATGATAATGATGATGTTAGGAGGGATAGTAGTGGATCATCATTTGATAACTATGAGGGACATTCATTAGAGGAGATGACTCAAAAGGTTGAGGAAAGTGTTCTAAATTGTCCAAAAATGTTTGAGAAGTTATTGAATGACTCGGAGAAACCTTTGTACGGTGATTGTAAGACGTTTACGCGATTATCCGCTACTTTAAGGTTGTACAACTTAAAAGCATGTAATGGATGGAGTGATAAGAGTTTCACAGAATTATTATCACTTGTGAAGGATATGATTTCTAATGACAACGTTTTACCCGATCGTACCTATGAAGCGAAGAAGATTCTATCCTCTATGGGCATGAGTTATGAGAAGATACATGCATTCCCTAATGATTGTATTTTATATCGCAATGACAATGCATCTTTGGATAGTTATCCTAATCCTGAATGCAAAGCACCACGATACAAGAAGAACAAGGTGCCCACTAAGGTGTTATGGTATTTTCTTATAATACCAAGATTAAGGTGGATGTTTAATGATATTGAAGAGGCCAAGAACCTAAGATGGCATGCTGATGACAAGATAGATGATGGGCTTCTTAGACATGCATTTGACTATCTACAATGGATGACGATTAATGGGTTGTTTCCTAAATTTGGTAAAGAAGCAAGAAATGTGTGCCTTGCACTTTCTACAAATGGAATGAATTAGCACAATCAAGGCACCTACAGTTTATGGCCGGTGATTTTGGTTTTATACAATTTACCTCCATGGCTCTATATGAAACGCAAGTATATGATGTTGTTTTTACTCATTTCCGGGCCAAACCAACCTGGGAATGATATTGATGTTTATTTGGCAACTTTGATTGATGATTTGAAGTTCTTATGGGACATAGGTGTTGAAATATTTGATGCATATAGTGAAGAAAATTTCACTTTGAGAGCAATGTTATTCTGTACTATAAATGATTTTCCGGTGTATGGTAACTTGTCAGGTTATAGTGTGAAAGTCATTGGCATGTCCGATATGTGAGGAGAATACTTCATTTGTAGTCCGATATGTGAGGAGAATACTTCATTTGTTCATCTAACACATAGTCGAAATAATGTGTTCCTTGGGCATCGTAGGTTTTTATCGAAGAATCATCATTATCGTAGGCCAAGAAAAGCGTTCAATGGATTCCGAGAAGAAGGACAGGCACCAATCCGGTTGATGGGTCGACAAGTGTGGCTGAAGATGATACATTTGGGTGTCAACTTTGGGTAGAAGAACAAAGATAAGCCTCCATCAGTTGGGTGGAAGAAGATGTCGATATTCTTCCACCTTCCTTATTGGAAATCTTTCTACGTGAGACACGCCCTTGATGTGATGCATATTGAGAAAAATATATGTGACAGTCTTGTTGGTACATTACTTAATGTTCCACGCAAGACTAAAGATGGCATAAATGCTCAAATGGATATGGAAGAAATGGGTATTAGACGGGAACTGACACCGCGAGACAACGGAAGAAGAACATATTTACCACCGACGTGTCATACTCTTTCCAAAAAAGAGAAAATTTCATTTTGTGAATTCTTTCACAGTGTCAAGGTTCCGAAAGGGTATTCTTCAAATTTCAGAAGGCTAATGTCGATGAAAAAGTTGAAATTAATTGACATGAAGTCTCATGATTGTCATATCTTGATGTAGCACTTGTTGCCGGTTAATTGACATGAAGTCTCATGATTGTCATATCTTGATGTAGCACTTGTTGCTGATAGCTATACGTGGAATTTTGCCAAAACGTATTCAAATTACTATCACGAGGCTTTGTTGGTTTTTTAAAGCCGTCTACTCTAAAGTTATACATCCTGATAGTTTGGACACCTTGAAAAAATGGATTGTGATTACTTTGTGCCAACTTAAAATGTATTTTCCACCGTTATTCTTTGACATTATGGTACATCTAACTGTTTATTTAGTTTATGAGATAAAGATGTTAGGACCTGTTCATGGGCATTGGATGTACCCCTTTTAACGGTTTATAAAGTTGATAAAAGGTTATGTGAAGAATCGATATCGGCCAGAAGGATGTATTGTTGAGAGTTACCGTGTGGAAGAGGCAATTGAGTTTTGTACAAAGTACTTGTTAAATGCTGAAGCTCTTGGTATTCCTAAGTCTCGACATGTAGGCAAATTTGAAGGACAAGGTATTAGAGGCAAATAGTTTGGGTGTGTAGACCCTAACATGTTCCGTGCAGCACGTCTATATGTATTACACAATAGTGATGATGTTCAGCCGTACATTGAAGAGCATATGACTTTTTTATGGATTGAAAATCCATCAAAGACTGAGAAATGGATTATCAATAAACATAATCTTTCCTTTATTGATTGGATAAGAGATCGCATCATTCCACTCATCGGACATTCCCCAACTTTAATTTCTGAAACCGTGCATTGGTTTTCTTAGAAACCTCGTTATGAAGTTTTTCAATATATCAGTTATGTGATCAACGGTTGTACTTTTTATACAAAAGAACATGATGAGAAGAGTACAATGCAGAATAGTGGGGTGACTTTAGTGACTGAGGCAATGCATGTTGCTAGTGCGAAAGACAAGAATCCAACTTATACAAATAGAAATTATTATGGTGTGATTGAACATATATGGGAGTTAGATTACACTGTATTTAAAATCCTTGTATTAGGCTGCAGATGGGTTGATAATGGTTGTGGGGTTAGATATGAAGATGGATTCACATTAGTAGATCTTAATAGGGCAGGGCATAAACAATACCCATTCATCTTAGCATCACAAGCGACACAAGTATTCTATGTCACTGACCCTGCTGATAACAAATGGTCTGTGGTACTATCTACGAAAAAAAGAAATGCCAATGAATGTGATGATGAAAATGATGCCAATTGGAATAAAGAGTGTGTCTCAACTGTGCAAGCAACTCAATTATTGAACGATGATAACAATAAAATTAATTAGGAGAAAATATATGTCAGGGATGATCACCGTGAAGTAATATATGTATCAGATCCTGAATCTAATTCGAAAACAAGGGGAAAAAAAGAAGGAAAAGAAGGCAATGAGGGTAATAATATTGTAACATATAATATCTATGTTGGTTTTTTTAAATGCATTTTTCAACCTTCATGATAAGATATTTATTGTATCAATAATATAATGGTACATTATGCTCAATACATAACATTCTAACATAATTTATTTATTGATTTTTTTTAGAGATATGGCCAACAAAAATATTGTTAGGGACAGCAGTGATGAAGAATGGAAAAGAGGACCTACAATTATGAGAATCATCACAGATATGAGGAATAAAGGAGAACTGGTCGAGTTGGGATGGAATACTTACAATCTTCCCATTGGCCCTTATGTAGACATGTTCTTGACTTACATTTTACTTGTGCTACGTAACCGTGTTCCTATCTCCTATAATAATTGGAAGCAGATTCCAAAGGGTCATAAGGAGCATATTTGGCAGGAAATCACGGTAAATATACTATTTTATGTAATCATTTTTGTATGTCAAATGTTATTAATTTTAATACATTAACATCGGTATATATTTATATATCTTATTTTGTAGAGAGTGTTTAATGTGCCAGAAAGTAGGAAGAAATGGCTTCTTAGACATTTTGGGGAGCGTCTAAGAACATTTAGGTCATATTTAGCTCGTAGGAAAATGTACATAAAGAGGGATGGTTCTCTACGACATAATCTACCCAAACAATACGGTTTCATCGATCAAGAAAGTTGGAACCAATTTATTGCATATCGTCTTACGGGTGATTTTAAGGTATTTGTTAGATAACAATTAAACTTTTTATATTGATCCTAGTATTTTGCATAATATTGGAATAACCATGTCACTATGTTTTGGCTTGTCACATAGGGAAAAAATGCCAAAAATAAAGAGATTGCATAGCAGAATAAATACCGGCATAATATGGCTTGCAAAGGATATGCAAGCCTTGAAAAAGAGTTGATATGCATTTTGTGATTTATCTATTTATAGCATATTGATGAATTTTATAATATTGGTACATTATAAGAATATTTTTTGATTTATAGCTCATAGCCCAAGACTTAGACCCATGTACCTCGTCTATTAATATTGGTACATTATGGAAGAAGGCTAGAGCAACAAGATATGGATATATTAATGAAGATGTAGATGTTGCAGCCATAAAAATTGTAAGTTTGTAGATATTTAGAACCCTTCTTAGTTTTCTTTTAGAAAACTATTATATTATGATTATTCATATAAGCTAAATTTAAATATATTATATACATTACAGGACGAACTTCAAGCGTCTGGTGAGGAGGGGGTAGACCAATATAACATTGTGTCCCAGGCTACAGGAATTGTATAACACCCTGGAAGACACAGGGATCTTGGATTAGGTGTTACGAGAATGAGTGTACGTGGTAGATCTCGTGGTTCTCGTAGCACTAATGAGCAAGTCACCATCCTCACCCAAAAATTGAACGTGGCATTTGAACGGATGGCAACAATGGAGCAAGGGTTGTCATTTATTAAATCTCAAAGGTATAAGCCATTTGATTCAGTCGACCATGATCAGCTTCACATACCTAATGTAAATAGTGTCAGAAATAGTTGTGAAGTTGATGCACATCTTTCTTCTCTTTCCAAGGTAAGCATTACATAACTATGAATTGTTATTAAATGTGTTCGGTGTCATAAATAATTAATAATATGTAATATTTTCGTTTAGGGTTTGCATAAATGTGACTTGTTAGCGAATGACCTTTCAACTCTTTTGGCGAAAGGAAGGGTCCGCATCAGTCACAGTACCCAAATGCAAACTGTCCACGGGTACAACTTAGCCCTAAATATAAGGCTGGTGAGTATTGACACTCCAATCATTGGTAGTGCGCCCTTACCTTGTTATAAAGAGGGCGATGAGGCAGCCACAGTGCTAGAAGCTCATGGAAGCTTTGTGCCTTGGCCTGCGGATCAGATACGTCTCACTACTGAATAGGTATTGACATTCGATATCTTCATTAGACCTTGTTTATTAGTTACACTGTTTATACCTTTTTCATATATATATTCTCAATACATTTATTATTATTATTATTATTATCAATTAAGGAATCAAAGAAGAAGACTGCTTCTGCTAATAAAACCAAGAAAGGTACTAGTAGAACGAGCAATACAAAAGAGGGCGCTGCTAAAGGAAAGAGAGCTAAATCTGAAAAATCAGTTGCCCCACAAAATATTCCTTCTTCGGAAATACGCCAACCTCCACCAGCATTAGCTTTATTGTATTTCTATGCCCAAAACTACCTCGGGAATAATTATATTTCCATTGATTGTCATCCTGAGTATGTTGGGAGGGATGATGCTACTTACATGGTATCAACAGTTGACATAAGCGACATTTATAATCAAGAATGGATGTCAACCACGAGTGTCACCGTTTATGTCACATAAGCATTATTTCATATTTTAGATTTTAGTACTCTTGGAGAAATGGAATTTTTATGACCTCTTATATGAGTTATTAGTTATTAACAAATATGCATTGTTATTGTCGTCCATAGGTTGGTAGCTAGTCGCGCTGCGATGGAGGGAATGTTGTCCTCTATTGTGTTTATGTGCCCATACTACATAGCTGGCGGTAGGCACATAAACTATTTAGCGGATCGCATTTTGATTGAGGGACACAACAAGCTCTATCTCATTCCTCACCTCGCAACTGAACATTGGGTTTTGTACACCATCTGACCTGATCTTAATAAAGTCTATGTGTTTGATTCCCTTCTAACCTATGACGTGTCTTTTGAGGTCGCTCGTCGTGGTGGGAAGGAATTTATCGACATGTTAGTATACTTTTTACTTCTTACTTCATTAGCTTATTTATACATATATATATATATATATATATATATATATATATATATATATATATATATATATTCTACTTTCATTATTTGAGGTATATATACTTATAATATTATGTATCCAATTCTATTTATTAGGGCACTACAGACGACATATCAAAGGAGAGGTGGGAATGGTGTCCCAAACCCAAAGAATATTCAATATGAGCCTGTCATGGTAAGTAGGAAGACAACTATTTTGTATTTTGTTTTAATTCAAATTAATATCTAATAGTTAGAGAGCTAACTGAATTCATTTGACAGTGTCCACAACAGCAAAACGGCGATGATTATGGATACTATGTATGTAGAGAAATGGATCTTATAGTCAAGAATAGATCGGTTAACATAGATCCAAGCCATGTATGTTTGCTTTTCCATATTTTTCTATTAATGAATCATGACATATATATTTTTGACCTAATGGCTAACTGTATATTAATTGAAACATGGGCATTGTAGTTTTTCACCGATGACTATGCACGAGGCCAGCAATACAATATTGATGAAATTGATGAAGTTAGAGACCAATGGGCCAAGCACGTGCACTCATTCATTCGGTATTAGGTAGCGATCTATATATTCTACATACATTTTCATGTTTGCATTTCGTCTACATCTTTTGGTCTTCTAGCCTAGATCTCTGAACTCTTTACTTTAGGATGTAGAGCTACCAAGTTGTGATATGCCTACTAATTTTTATTCCTAAGTGTGGTCGGTGTATTGAGACATGCATACCAATTATAGATTGATTGAAATTATGGTGTGATTGCAGATTTGGTATGAATTGATGTTGTTTTACATTGCAGATTTGGTAATTATTTGAACATACAACTGTGTATATGGGTAGGAACAAAACAGAAAAATCATTAAAAAAACCTATAGTTTTAATCTCAAATTTATGCTCAATTAATACGTATTAGGGTTTAATAAATGCATGATCAGTCCTTGAAACCCTAATTGGAATATAGACTTTTAATAATGGTTCTTAAACAAAACCGTTAATAAAACGTATGCTTTAATAACAGTTCGGATGAAAACCATTATTAAAACAAATGTTTTAATAACAGTTTTGCATAGAACCGTTATTAAAACATACGTTTTATTAACGGTTTTGTTTAAGAACCGTTATTAAAACTGTCCGTTTAATCTCATATTTATGCTCATTTAATACGTATTAGAGGGTTTAATAAATGCATAATCAATAACTGAAACTATAATTTGATGATATTTTAACAACGATTTTTGTATTAACTTTTATTAATACCTGGTTTTCCACAACGGTTTTTTCCTTATAAACCGTTATTGAAACCTTATTTTTAACAACGGTTTACTGAAAAACCGTTATTAAAACCTTTTTTTAACAACGGTTTTTACTTTAAAACTGTTATTAAATATGAAGTTTATACATATATTCGCGGGTTTTTGTATATTTTTTATGACGGTTAGGAATGGTTATTAAAAATTTAATAACGGGCGGTTCAATAATGGTTGAAAACTGTTATTAAAACTATAAAATAATCGTTATTAAAACCCCTTTCTGGGGTAGTGTAAGTATGCTTTGAGGACCTAAACTTTTATCTTTTGAAGGGTTTTAGGACAACAAATTTTTTTTTAAGGTTTAAAGACCTCTAACAATTTTTAGCTACTTTTCTTTAGTATATGTTTGAATGATGAATAGAAAATTTAAATAACATATTTATGCTAAACCCTTGTTACGTAGCCCCACGACATAGCTTCATATCTCCATTCTTAGTCTCTACTTTGATCAGATAATTTAAATTATTTTTGTATAATTATTTAGTATTTTGTTTTACTTTGAGAAATATTTATATATGAATATAGATTATAGAATATATCATATACAATTAGGATCATATACAAACTCTAAACTAAAATACAAACGTAGGAACTAATTATATCTATTAGATTACTTATATTAATGATCTATATCTACTTTTTTCTTTTTTATTTTAAATAATCTAATGGATATAATTAGTTCCTACGTTTGTATTTTAGATTAGAATTTGTACATGATCCTAATCTTATATATATATAAATTTTGTAAAGGAAAAAAATTACAATTTTTTTAATCAAATTGAAACTCACCTTTTCATCCACATGGCACTTTTATTCTATTCATTGAAGGAAATCACTTTATTAAAGTAATAAGAAAATATAAGCTACCCTTAGACCATGTTATGAAGACTATGTAGGAATGTGTGGGTTAAGTATATTTTGGGGGCCTAAAATTTTATCTTTTGAAAGGTTCTAGGACCACAATTTTTTTTTTGAGGTTTAAAGTCCTCTAACAATTTTTGGCTACTTTTCTTTAGTATATGTTTGAATGATGTATAGAAATTATAAATAACATATTTATGCATGTATAAATATAAAAATTAAAACCAAACTCAATTAGAAGGAACTAAACTTTTAAACTTTAAAAGATTGAGATATCAAAATTTGTTTTTCTTAATTTCATACCTCAAATGATTAATAAAATAATAAGCCTCATTCTTTATTTGAAGACTTAATTTCTATTTTTTAGCATGTTTTTTTCTAATAATTTATGGATCAATATAGCTTCATTTTTTGTGGATGAATGTGGAGAAAATAGAAGTCATTGTGTGTGCGTATGCTTGTGTGTGTGTGTGTGAGAGAGAGAGATGCTCAAATTACAAAAGAAAAATAACATGCTTAAATTATTAAAAGAAAGGAGATATACATAAATTATTTAAAAAGCTAATTAGCAAGTTATCAAAAAAAAAATGATGCCCTAAAATTATGAAAAAGAAATTTCAATTTTCTAAACCTTTAAATTGTGAAATTTTAGTGCCTTCTAATTATCTCCACTTTTAATTATTTATATTTACACAAGTAGAAGTAGCACGATTAATGCATGCCCCAGCTCTCACAAAAAACTAGAGCTGCTCGATTCTATGCCAAACTCACTCCCAACGAAGGCAGCAGCCCGATTAATGCATAAGTAACACGATTAGATCATAACACCACCAAACACCAGTCAAAATCACAAATACTAATCTTTAACCCCCCCCCCCGGTCCACACACCATTTGTGTAGGCCTAACAAAATCGAAGCATAAACCAGCTTTGGGAATATTAGATCAGGGAAAGAGAAAGAGACGATCGAGTCCAAACAAAAGGAAATAGGGGCATGTGTAGAGCTTCATCCCGAATCGCTAATCTAAAAACCTTCCTTATCAAATACTAAAATTAAATATTTGATATAGTCAAACTTTTAACGTATTTTAAAAGCTTTTCAAACGGTTCTTTATTAAATAGGGTCTTAGTTAAATTTAACTAAAAGAAGATTCTAATGGGAAAAGATTGTTGAGAACGATGGAAGACGGAAGAACAAAATTAAGAAAAGAGAGAGAGAAAATTATTTACTTGATAATCCTGAAATATGAACTTCTCGCTCCAAAACGTCAAGGAAAATGGACGATATCATCGATGGTGGTATATACTTGAGGTTAATCCCTTCCTTCACATTAACTTACACTGTTTGGATGGAGATTAATAAAGGTTAACTCAGGTAACTCAGGTTAATAACAATTAAATTTTATATTAACCTCATTTGACAACCTGTTTTTAAATCTAACCTAGGTTAGATTAGGTCAAATATTAACCTTATTTAATTTTAATTTATCTTAAAATTATTAACCTCTAAATTAGAGGTTAATAAAAGGCGAAGGTTAAATTTTAAAAGATATTTTGTTCCATCATATCATATTTTCTTAAGTTAACTTTAACTCAAATAAGATTAGATATAAGTTAACCTAATAATTATCCGAATAAAATTTTATAATATTCACTTCGATTCATCATCTAACCTAAATTAATTTATATCATTTAACTTTTATTAATCTAACCTTATTTAACTTCCGTCCAAACATGCAGGTCTTTTTGTTGATACGGGGATAATACACGTCAGGCCGAGACGAGCGCGTACCAGGCCCAGTAGCTAGCCTCAATGTCTATTATATCAGTACCTGACGAAGGAAGGCCAACAACCCAAAATCAGCAATTTTTTTCCTGTTCTCTGATCCGCCAGTAGACGGTTCCCGTTCCCTTGTTGTCGTTAGCAGCTGCTTGCTTTGGCTACCATATTCCTCGAATATTGACAGACTTTCTTGTTCTTCATTAATATTTAAAATAACCTACACTATTATCATTAATCCCTCATTAATTACCCAACCGACACTAACAATTCACCTCTTTTGTCTTTTCCCACCAAACTATAATTATTAATTGTAATTAATAAAAAATAAAGTATTAATCATAGTTATAACTAAATATTCAATATAAATAACATTATTTATAATTAAAAATAATTAATTGATATAAAAAATATTTATTTTGAAGATAAACTAATCAATAATAATAATGATATTATTCATAATCATAAATAATTAATAAATACAAAGAACAAATTTATCAAAAAGATATTATTTTCAATTATAATTAAATAAAAAAATACGAGTATTCATGATAATAAATAACTAATGAATACAAATAATATTTAATTTATTGATAAATAAATAGTTTATAAGATTAATATTAATCATATTTATTACTAATAATGTTAATTATAGTTATAAATAAATAATTAATCAGAATAATAATAACTATCATTATTAATTATATTACATATATATATTCATTCTTAATTATAATTAAACAATCAACAAACATAATATTAATTATAGTCATAAATAAATAAATAAATATGTTAATAATTATTATAATCAATGTTACTAATAAGTATAAACAATTAATCAATATGGTAAAGACTAATTGTAGTTTTAAAAAAATGATTTATATTATTGTTTATTATCAATAAAAGTTAATAATTCATAAAATTATTATCAATTGTACTCCCAATTAATTTATCAATATAAATAATTTTAATTTTAATGATAAATAAATACTTTAGAAGAATAAGATTTATCATAATCTTTACAAATAATATGAACTATAGTTATAGATAAATAATTAATAATTAATAATAATAATAATAGTATATTGGGAACAATTATTAATTGTAGTTAATAAGATTATTATTATAATTAATTGAAATTAAATTAGACAATACAAAAATATTTACTATAAATATATATAATTAATTAATTAATTAATAATTAAATTATGAAAATAAATAAAACTCGAAATTATAAAAATACAATATTATAATATAATATTTAAATAATCAAAAAGGTGAGCATAACTTTCCATTTTATTGTTCTTATGCTACTCATCCTTATCTCAAATATTCTAAGTATCCTACTTAACATATTTAAAGTCTATTTTTCTCTTAAGATCAATAAAATTTCATATTCAACTCATATGGACTGAAATATCCTTCTCTTACTAAAAGCCTCAAAATCTCATATTAGGTAACTTATGTCTTACTTAACCATCATTTGGTAACATTACTTATGAAATAATTTATAACACCCTCAAATCTCATCATGCCATGACTATCTTCCATGTTATCATCTAATGACTATAGTAACCTTACAAAAGCCAAAATACTTATTTTTTTACAAAGGCCTTACGAGTCACAATATTAATGAATTTTAACCTCCAATATTTATATCATCAATATATACATAACCCAAATTATTATATATAGATACCATAAATCTAGATTCATGTCAACCAACAATATTCATGAATGCATACTTTAATATGCTTCTCACTTACAAGAATCATATAATAGCATTTTCATACAAACATCATCCATATATGTAATACCCCAAAATCTTATTAAATATTAATCTCAATTAATTTATATTTTAACATAATATAAACTCTAAATTCTAGGTTATTATTAATTTTCTTCTTTTTAGCCAAACTCTAACCTTAGATAACTGATAGATAAATTTTGAATTAATTCCAAAAAATTTAAACCTAAACTTAAACCTAATTCTAAACCCAAAAATATTCCTTTCCCTTTACCTTTTTTTTCTTTCACTACTAGAAATAAGGTTTTTAACGACCAACAAATTTCGTCGTTAATGGCCAAATTTTGGTAGTTAAAGCTAATAACGACCAAAAAAATTTTTGGTCGTCAGGGGTCGTTATTGCTCCCTCGTTAAAGGCTTTAACAACCAACTGAAATTTTTTGATCGCTAAAGCAATAACGACTAAATATTATGTTGGTCGCTAATGCAATAGCAACGGCGTATAATTTTGGTCGCTAAAGGTAATAACGACGACACAAAGTGTTGGTCGCTAAAAGTAATAACGACAACTTATGACGTTGGTTGCTAAAAGTAATAGCGACAGCGTATGATGTTGGTCGCTAAAAGTAATAACGACGAATAAAATACACTGTCGTAAATAATATTAACGACCAATTTTTTTATCGTAATTAAAAAAGTATCACACCAATAACGACTAATTTTTCCGTCAATACTAAAATTCATTCATTATTTGCAACATAATTTATTGGTCGCAAATGGCATAATTATATATTCAATAATATATATAATCAACATTTCAATAATCATCTATAACCCTGCACCTATATAGATATACATATATCCATTTCAATCTTCTAAAAACCTGTACCTGTATGCATGTATATATATCCATTTTAATCTTCTCAAATCCTGTACCTGCATACATATATATTCATTCTAACATATAGATATAATTTTCTAAATATCTGTTTATAATTAAACATTCAACTAAATATTCATACAAATAATTTGTAACAAATGTCCGGTACAATTTTCGGCTATGATCAAATATAAATATATTACAAAAGAGCTATAATATGTCGTTGCATTACAAAAATATCATGATTAGCAGCCGCTTAAGAATTAATCATTCTATCCATCGGATACAATAGACTTGGTAAGTTTATCAAAATAAACCGGATCTGCAACAATAGAAATATAAAAATAATAATTAATATAAGTATCAAATAAACAATGAGTAATTTCCTTAACATGCAATTCATGAAATCAGATATATAAAATAAAATCTCCAAATACAAGGAAAATAATGAAAATGGAAATAAATATGATTCAATAACATCCGAACTTATTAAATGTGCTCTACTACGATAACCTAGATCATGCATCATCATTACTTATGGAAATTACATAAAATATTACTATTCTAACTTATGGTAGAAATTTAACAAGATAAAAAACAGCCCAATAAAGTGGTCGAATGAAGACTCGTTGATTGGGGAAAAAAAGTATTGTTTTATTCATACAAGGGTATATTGCTAAACAAATAAATTACCTTTTGTCTGAAAGTTAATGCATCTTATTTTTCATATAAAAATCATGTCTTAAATCATAAAAATACACGCGTAATAGCCTTGTATCATAAAACATGAGTACTAGTACTTCGGCTCTTTGATCAATTCATATAATGTTCCCTCCGCCCTTGGGCAATGAATCTTTAGAGAAATTAGAATCATTTATCATGATATTATTCTATACTTAAAATGTGACGCACAATCTACTTCCAGGTGGAGTTAGAGGAGTCTGATCTGAAGGAAGGTGCAGAAATTCCTCTAACTCTGAAATTCTCATGTTTTCTTAGGTTGTACTTGCACGTAGCAGCAGAATATGTACCACATCTGATATTGACCCTGTCTCATGGTTAGCATGTTTGCTGGTACTGATTATTTTAGATTCATGATTTGTACACTTCTTCATTATTTATATTTCCAAAAGCCTAAATGTTTCAATGCTTGTTACAGGTGGAGAGGGAAAATTCATATCAATTCTGTCTTCAGCCACCTGGCGCACCAACAATCATTAGAAACTCTGTATGTGCCATTATTTCTGCCACTGTTGTGTTTTTATTCTGTATCTTTTAAAGTATTTGTTGCTGGTTTTTGGCAACTACGATTGGTTTCATATTTAGCTTTATTGAATTGTTGATGTGATGATTATTCATATATCCTTTGATTGATCATTGGCTAGGCTTATCCACATACTGTTATTACTCATACTAATCTATTACATCACTTATTTCATATACATGGCCATCTAGATGTTAACCAATACAATATGTACCATTTGGTCAAATGTGATTATATGCACAAGACATGTAAATAGATAGACACCTTTAAATCATTCAATCTTCAAATTGAATTGTACATAAACTTTCACCACTTCTTAATCATTCAGTGTAATGGATTGAATTCTACACAAATTAGAGGACATTCTCACAAACACTTACATTGTTTTGATCTAATTGTATATAAGGTATTATGAGTGGTTATATCAATCTACCAGATCAAAAAATTAATCTTATAAACTTTATAATGAGAATCAATCAAAGGTTTTCTGGGCCAAGATAATCATTTATAAAACTTAAAGTTTTCACTCCTAAGTGTCTAATTATCTATCTTGGACACTTATTCTCATTGGGCAAAAACAATAATGAGATATGAAAATTAAACTTCAAGACAAAGGACCTTAAATTTAATCATTTGAATTGAAAATTTAAAAAAAAAATCTTTGAACACATTCATATATATATTTGACCTTCTTAATCAAATTGTACCTAAGGTTTACAGGTATCTATTTTTTATAAGCAACTGTTGTGCCTTATCTGGACAGTTGGTTCAAGGTGATCAAGTCAGAACCGATAAATACAATTATAATCAAAATAAGGATCTCTGTGTGTGGAAATGTAAACTGGATACAACAATAAATCCTGTCTACACCTTTTACAAGCATTTGGAAGTTTCATAAACCAGATATAGCCAACCCTTAGCAGTGTTAGTGCACTTAGGAAGCTCTGGTTATGCTAAACATTTTTTTGTATTATATTAAAGTAGTTTGACACACATAATCACTAATGCCACAATGAAAGGATCAGCTCTACATCATTTAGCCGCTCTCATATAAGTTATAACATAGACAACCCCATTATGGAAAAGCATAATTGATACGCAACCAATAACGGCATTCATAATTTGATGTTGAAGTCAATAGTATCAAGCAGAGATACAATTGCTCTGGAATATGAATGGGCATCGGGAATAAATTAAGCTGATGTCAACAAACATAACTCAAGCTAAGCATTATCAGAACATATTGAGTTAAACCTGGAAAAAAAATATGGGCAACAATATTACATAGAATAAAAAAACGATGGTACATCTGTTTGAAAGTCATGGACAGAGAGATAAGATTATTTGAAAAGATTGAACAAGTCAGTTTTATTAGGTCAAGCTCCTTCACTATGAAATAGGATAGAGATCTACCTCCTTTCATTGGCTAACCCAACAACATGAAACAGCTTATGCAGGCAAAATATGAATATAGAGAAAGCAGGAGAAAACCAACCTATACAAAATGTCTAGAGAGCTGCAATATAATCCGTTGAAGCACATCCACATCATCTGTAGCAACAGTAACCTAGAGCAAAATCATCAACCAGCATAAATAAAGTGAAGTTGAAAACTAGGCGAGCACTTATGTGAGCCAACTTATACCACTAGTATTAGCTTATTACTTATAATCTCTCAAAGTCAGATGTAGTTGTCTTAGGAGGGTCCCTATGCTTGTTAATTTTAAAAATTCATCCTAGGAACCATATGTAGTTTATTTGAATTTATTTAGATCTAAACTAGTTACTTAAGCTTATTAAACAACTAGTTAGAATTATACTCATAATAATTAACACATTTAACAATTTTAACTAACCTCATGTTCAAGGGCACCCAGTATCCTCTGATGAAGATGGAGAAGCAAGCATAATCCAATTTAAATTCGCAAGAATTTTGACCTAAGAATCCAATTCCGATTAATTTCGCACAAAAAGTTCAAATTGATAGTTCTAACATGAAATTAGATACATTTTAAAGGATATTGTAAATTCAATTTATCTAGAATAGCTAAATCGGATAAAACCGACAAATCCAGATATAGTTGGGTCACAAATCCAATTTTCACAAATCAACCATAACCAATACAATTAACCATTCTAAATCATTCATACAACACACATATATATACAATTAAACAACTAAATTATCTTATCATAAGCTAATTCATTTAAAATTAATCAAAACATAAGTTAGGGTTTGAGTATTTATACCAATTATATCATATTTTATTTCTTGTTAAAAAAAATGTCAATGTTGATCATCATCATATTCTTTATCTAATTTTATCAACTTGAATGATTATAGAATTCTTAAATGAATTAACATAGAAAATAATCTAAGGACATAACAAAGAGATTATATAACAATATAAAGTAATGAAGAAAAACTTCAGCACCACCATCCATCAAAACCCGTCCTAATATTTTACTTTCAAGAGAGCATCTATCATATACTCAATTGATTAAAACAATAAACGAAACATCCAATTTTAACATAATTAGGGTTTTTTAGCTTGGACTGTAAATCTGATCAAATCTTGCTGAGATATTTAAATTGACATGTCGAAAATGAAATTAAACATAATCTAATGCAAATTATATAATCAATTGAATAAAATAACTCGATTACACAATCCAATTTAAATTCGCAAGAATTTTGACCTAAGAATCCAATTTCGATTAATTTCGCACAAAAATTTCAAATTGATAGTTTTAACATGAAATAAGATACATTTTAAAGGATATTGTAAATTTAATTTATCTAGAATAGCTAAATCGGAAAAAACCGACAAATCCGGATATAGCCGGGTCACAAATCCAATTTTCACAAATCAACCATAACCAATACAATTAACCATTCTAAATCATTCATACAACACATATATATACAATTAAACAACTAAATTATCTTATCATAAGCTAATTCATCTAAAATTAATCAAAACATAAGTTAGGGTTTGAGTATTTATACCAAACGTATTGCAGCGAAATTGGAGGGAGTGAGGGGTGCTGGACCTTTGGCGGTGATCAAGGACCACTCACCAGTGACGAGTAGCACTGGAGGAGGATGGGAGGTGGCGCGCCGCGGCTGTCCTCGTGCGTTGCTGGTGGCTGCTGCTGCTGCTCCGCTGCTGCTATATTGGACGACGACGACGAGGTGTAGTAGCAGTTGTGGGCTGTCTACTCGACCGGTGGTGGATTGCGTGGTGGTGCAGTCTGGGAAGAAGCCTTCGAGAAGGAGACGACCAGGGCAGAGATGCGGACGTCGAGCAAGGTTCAGGGAGGGAGGGGCGACCAGACCCCAAAATTTTGTATAAATGGGTACAGGCGCGCGGCGCGGGAGGTGAAATGTTGTAATTTTTTTTTGCCCGAAACATACAATTGGTATAGGGCGCGCGAGAGGTTTTTTTATTTTTTTATTTTTTAAGGAGTTGAGGCAATTAAGTGTTTTTTTTTTGGATTTTAGAGATTTGAAAAAAAATTATTATAAAACCTATATGTATAACTTAAAATTTTTTTAACGACCAATAAATTAATGATTAACGACCAAAAATTATATTAGTCGCAATAGATATACCATGAATGATGACTTTTGACAATGGTCGTTAATAATATATCAATAACGACAAAAAAAAATTTGGTCGCTAAATTGGTCGTTAATGGCCCAGTTTGTTGTAGTGTTTTCATTCCTTTCTTTTCCCTTTTTGTTACTTTATTTTTTTATCTCTCTCTCTCTCTCTCTTTCTTTTTCCCCAGCCTACTAACCTAACCCACCTTTTCCTCTTTTTTTCTCAGCTTCTCCCAACCTGTGCCTCCAGTCCACACCATACCCTTTGTCCTTTCTTTTATTTTTCTCTTTCCTTCCTAAGATGACATCGACTTGCCTCCCTTTTCCTTTCCATTTCCCCATTTTCCCCTTTCATCTAAACAGGCCCTTACACACCCCTGCCCCATCACCTTCCTTCCTTCCATTCTCGGTCATGTAGCACTTACCCTTCACTGATTACCTTTACTTGCTACCCTAACCCCCTGCAACCTCTATGTTCCCAACCCTATGTCATCCTTCCCCTACAGCAAACCAACCACTCCCTAACCTAACCCCTTATATGCCAAATACAACTTCCCTTTCCCCATCAATTTTCCTTCCCTTTTCCCAGCCATGCACGTATATACATACACAAATGAACCCCCTCCTATCGTCCCTACCTTATCCCCCTTCCTGTCCTTTTCTAATCAAGTAACTCAACCAATCCATTACCAACCCCTCCTATCTATTTTTATTGCTCAACCACCTTTATCGTTGCCCTCTCACCACTAGTAGAGCCCTTTCCCTTTCCTTCTTCCCTTTCCTGCTCATCATTGTTCATCCCAACATCACCAATGCTATTGTGGCCTTTTTATTCTCCTCCCTCATGCCTTGCAACCCCAACCAACCCCTACCTCATCACCACCTATTGCCACAAATTCCACCACCACTGTCACCTCCATCCTGCCATTCCTCTCCTTCCTCTTCTTCTCCTCTTACCTTGCCCTTACCGTCAACCACAACCCCAATCCCCACATTCCTTTGTCCTTTTTTCTCCCTCTACCTCTGGCCACACCACCCCCTTCTACCGACCACCACCATCATCACCACCAACCCCTCCCTACCACAACACCCACTGCTTCTAGTACCACAACCATCATCATTACCCTTAACCATCGCCACATTTCCAACCTTACTGTCTCATCGTTGTCATGCCCTCCACCATGCACCACCCATCCAAAGCCTTCTACTTTTGATTACCTCTATTTTTCATTCCTCTCCCTTGCCTTAGTTTCCCCTAGATTAATTTTTCCCTAAGTCTAATATTGTGCATTATTGACTTCTAGTTTATATAGTGGTAGTGGAGGAGGTTGCATAGGTCCTATATGCTTAGAGATCGGAGCTGCTTAGGTAAGGATACATGTTATAGTTAGGGATTTTATGTACAAAAAATATATATTTATTTGTGTTATCATGCTTGGAATTATTGTATGGAAAATATTATCATGAATATTGGTACTATATGATATGAAGTGTTGTATGTTAGAGAAAAGGTTAGAAATTTATGAAAGTATTAGTTGTGTATACTACCGATTGAGATGAATTGTGGTGAGTATTACCTATATATATAATCATGGATATGTATTTTTAAGATTATATAATGTAATGGACATTGAAAAATCATTCATATTGGTGGGATTCGTAAGATTTTTATGGAAATAGTTATTTTAGTTATCTAAGGGGCATTTTAGTCAATATGGATTAAAAATAGAATGTTGGATATTTTAATGTGATAATTGGTTAACAATAGGCTAAGTATATCATGTGAAAAGTTTGGAGTGAATATTAATGGTCTAAGTCCAATAAATGAGAAAAGTGGCTTTAAATGGTAATAGTAACCCTAGGGGCGGAATCATTACCATATGTGTGAAATATTGGAATTTAGCCTTAAATTATGCATATGTTGTTAATATTGACATTTTAGGGTTTCACATTTAATTTGGTAGTTATATAAGTCTCATGGAAAAATTTATAATTAATTTGTAAAATTAGGGTTTTGTGGGCTAGGTGAATAGCAACCATAAGGGTAGAATATTATTGCATGTGTAAGACTTGGAAGTTAGAAAAAAAAATTCATATATGATTTCAGTAATAATATTTTGAGAATGTATTCTACAGTAGGTGGTTATATGGGTTGTATGGGAAAAGTTATAGTCAAATTATGAAATTAAGATTTTATAAGAAATGTAAATGGTAACCCTAAAGGTAGGCTGTTATTGTATGTATAAAATATTTGAGTTAAACCTTGATTTTTGGGCATGTCATCAATAATAATATTTTAAGGATGTGTATTTAATTTGGTAATGAAATGAGTATAAAGGAATAAGTTATGCTAGACTTGTAAAATTAGGGTTTCTTAGGAGAATATGACTTATCCTTGGGAGGGTATTAGGACATGTGCCTTACATTTCTATGTGTGTATTTCCATGATTACCTTGAAATAAATATCCAATAATAAGATACTAATCATTTACAGCGAAAAATCATATGAGTTAGGACCAGTTATACCTATTTATTTTATCATACGAGAATAGTGGACAATAGCTTTATGCCTTGTGTTTATATTTATTTATATCGTTTCACTAGTTGAAAATAATGGGGTCCCTAAAGTCAAATTAAATAAATAATCTGAATGATCATTATAATTGATAGTATATTAATCGCTTAAAGTAAAATACCATGTGAGTTAAGATCAGTTGGTCCTGTCCGTTCCATCGAACGAAAAAAATATTCAGGAGCTTTATGCCCTAGGGTTGTATATTTATGATATCGTTCCACCAGTTGAGAATAGTGGCTAGGAGCTTTATGCCTTGGTGCTATGTATTTATGATACCGTTCCATCAATTGAGAATAGTAGGTTTCCTATACTCAATGTGAATAAGATTATGGATATTGATCATTCCATTATTATTGCAAGGCTTGGAAATTAGTAAATGAGTTGGTACCTATACGTTATTCTATATGCACATTTATCTCTTGTTGTGACTTTATGACCTCATGTGACCTTTCTTTGACTATATTGTTACCTTAATCAGTAATTAGCATACTGATCATACTTTTTATGGGTGTTGTTCATTCACTACTACAAACACGAGATATAATAACGGGACATTAATAACAGTAGTTCGAAAACCGTTGTCAAACGCGTTAAAATTAATCGGCGGAAAGTTTTGATAACAGTTCTAGTTAAAAACCGTTATTAAAAGGGCAACGTTAAAATTTGGACGGATGTTTTAATAACGGTTTTATATAAACCGTTATTAAAAGAGGATTTAATAACGGTTCATATTAGAACCGTTGTCAAAAGTCAGAAGCTTTTAATGACGGTTCCTGGAAGAACCGTTATTAAAAGATGTTTTAATAACGGTTCTCTCAGGAACCGTTATTAAAACCCCAAAATCAAACTTTTATTTCGCTCGGTTCTGTTTCGTGCCAAAGTTTTCAGACTCTTTGCACTTTCGTTCTCTTGCTCTCCTTCCTTCTCCTTGCAAACCCTCGCACCGCCACACCATGCACCACCAACTCGCACCACCAGGCTCCTCTCAAGTAAAGGAAACCCTCGCACCGCCAACTCTCCACCACGCCTCTACCATTGTTCCGAAGCTAGCTGGCACTTGCACCTTCATCCTCCGTCGTGTTTGAAGCCCTTGCCTCTCTCAACATTCTCACCGTCGTGTTTGTAGCTAGCTCACTTTATGTATGTGTTTGTTCTTCCTTTTGTTTGTTTGTTATTGAAAGATTGTGGTTTGTCGTTCGAAAATGTGTTGGCTGAAAATTTTGCTGTTTGTTGTTGAATTTGTTGCGTTATTGTTATATATTAACAAATGCATGTGTTGGCTGAGAGATTTACATATTATTGTTGTATTTTTTTGTATGGAGAATATAGATTCAACATTATTTAGAGCTACAATCATAATAAACAAAAGAGAAGACATTATTGAGGTTATTTAGAGCTAGATTCAACTGTAAACTTTGGAGGGTCATAACTTTTTCATGGGACCTCGGATTTAGGTGATCTAGGAGGCTATTTTGGGTATTTTTTTTGAGATCTACGACATGGCAAAGCGGCAGAGCCGGTTTGGGCAATATAGGAGCCCAAAAAGGGCCATTTTGGCCTCTAAATTGAGGTTTTTTTTGTTACATACAAGTGATACAACCTTTTTAGGGATTTTTTTACAAATTGAACCTTTAGTTTAGACTATCCTGAAAACCTTTTTCACATTCTAGGGTATGAGGGTGTTATATAACCTCTTGATTAAAGTGGTATTACATGTTGCCTACCTTTGTATTATTTTGTATGTAGGGTAATACATGTTTTCAGTTATTGTTTATCTCTTTATCCTCTATTGTAATTATGGATGAGATAAGAGCTTTAGGTACCTCCAAAATTGAAGATCTTCGAGACAAAGGAACTTAGATAATGATGATGAAATTGAAGTTTTTAAGGGTTCAAGTGAAGAAGACGAGCAATGGATCTTATAGTCTAGAATAGATTGGTCAACATAGATCCAAGCCATGTATGTTTGCTTTTCCATATTTTTCTATTAATGAATCATGACATACCTAATGGCTAACTGTATATTAATTGAAACATGGGTGTTGTAGTTTTTCACCGATGACTATGCACGAGGCCAGCAATATAATGTTGATGAAATTGATGAAGTTGGAGATCAATGGGCCAAGCACATGCACTCATTCATTCGGTATTAGGTAGCAATCTATATATTCTACATGCATTTTTAGGTTTGTATTTCGTCTACCAGCCTAGATCTGTGAACTCTTTACTTTGGGGTGTACAGCTACCAAGTTGTGGCATGCCCCCTAATTATAGTTGTGCTAAGTATAGTTGGTGTATTGAGACATGAATACCAATTATAGATTGATTGAAATTATGGTGTGATTGCAGATTTGATATGAATTGATGTTGTTTTACATTGCAGATTTGGTAATTGTTTTAACATACAACTTTGTATGTGGGCAGGAACAAAACTGTAAAAAAAAAAGAAAAAAGTGGAGTTTTAATAACGGTTTTTAAGTAAAAACCGTTATTAAATATGAAGTGTACGCATATATTCGCGGGTTTTTGTGTATTTTTCATGACGGTTATGAACCGTTATTAAAGATTTAATAACGGGCGATTCAATAACGGTTGAAAACCGTTATTAAAACCCCTTTCCGTGGTAGTGATTCCCATGAGTAGATGACCTATGTTTGTGCAGGTCTATGATAATCCCTTGGATGACTTGTAATACCCCCAAAATTTACTCTTAAAGAAATTTTTTTATAAGATAAAATATGGAAGCCAAAGTAGAAAATGAGGGATGTTACCACCACACCTAATATAAGATAAATATCAATTATTTATCTCATGTTAAATGCAAGGCTAAAACCTATCCCACCAAAACTTAAACATCATCTATACCATGAGAATAAAATCTCACAAGGAGATTCCCAACGATAGATGGGAAGTGAAAAGTTTCACCGAAAAAAATCATCCCTAATAAAATCAACGGAAAACCTGTAAATAACCTTAGATTTTAAAATCTTAACAAGGAAAAAGAAAATTAAAATTCAGTTACAACACCATTAAAATGTTAATATAACGCTTGAAAATTTTCAAAAATAGGTACTACCAAATAATATAAATCCCCAAAGGATAAAAAAAAACCTAGATGGCCTACTCTCAAAGTTCAAGTCTTCAACCCAACAATATTAATCGATCTAAAGCTTGTACAAGAGGTATGTTGTAACACCCTGAGTCGATACGACCATGTGGGGGCTACCTTAGAGTGCTTTGGGATTGATCGGCTGGCTCCACAGATCAACACGAGTCCTTTTAGCGCAGTTTGTCCTCACTCATGCACTTCTCGAGAAATTTTTAGAAAATTTCTGAAACTTCCCAGGAGGGTCACTCATCCTAAAATTGCTCCACAACCAGCACGCTTAACTATAGAGTTCTTAGGATGGAATCACCAAAAGTATGGTATACCATGTTGATATAAGTATCCAGATCAATCCTTATAACACTCCACTCAATTTGGGGTATTACATATGCTCCCCGCCATTAGTGGATTGTCTTAGGATCCATTCAATCAACGTAGTATCAGTACAGATCCAGAATTGAGTAAATCAAAGCTACCTAACTCATGGGAGGAAAAATGATACGCATAAGGTCATGGTAATCTTTAACATATAATACCTATGCTCAAGTATACATGTGATACACACATTATTCCACTCACACAATTTCATAAGGCATATAGCATAACATAAATGATTCTCTCAATAGGTATCAAGGGAGGTCATACATGAAATGAATATATGAAGATACACATGTGATAACTAGAGTAAGGCATGCTAACATGGAATATCATAGTTATAATTATTAAAATTATACATGAGTACATGAGATAACATATTGTAGAGCATGAAATCATATAATCATGCTTATAAACACGTGCATGGACATAACACATAGGTATGAATGAATAACGAAACAATAATTCATTATAAATGACACAAACTATCCTCTAATATAGCATTCTGCACATAAAACCTATATACGATTAAAATAATACGTCATGCGATAACAAGGTAAGGATAGGTGTCACATGGTAGCACAATTATAAAGAATAAAACTAAGCAACATGCTTAGGATAATGAAATGTAAAGTCTATGAATGAATGAGAATAATCAATTATTATATTCCATTATGATAATCACAACCATTTGACTATACTAACTTGAGGACGGAGACTCAAACAAATTATAACAATGAATCTAGTACTCGAACAACACTAGCTCTAGTTAGCCTGCCTAGAAACATAACTAGGCCACCAATAAATAAAATACCTGATCATTTAAGTATACATACCCCCTATAGGGCCAAAATATATTCAGATATCTATAGAGAAGAAGAGGGCCTCTCCATATCTCGTAAGGCTCCCGTGACCAAATAATAGAAATCATCGGAATGGTACCAAGTGAATACCAAGCCTAACTTGAATAGCTACCCTATATGGTACAAGTCCTGACTCAAGATCTTTCACTTTAAGTGATTAATATTTTATTTAAGAATTTAACCAAGCATAAATCAGGCCCATATAAAAACATTTAAATTACTTCCATCAATAGAATACAATTCCATTATTTATCCATTTTGATTGGCATTACAACCAATCCAATCCAAGTGGCATTGAAACCAAACGATTCAAGTGGCTTTAAATCCTATCATTTTCAAGTAGCATTAAAGCCGAATAATCTAAGTGGCATTAACCTGAATAGTCCCATATGGAATTAAAGCCGATTGATTTCATGGCATAAAAGGCCAACATTAGGCATCATACAATTCAATCTATACTAGACTGGTCATACAATTTTTCAAAACTACTTAAAATTAAAACACCTCAAAATGTGCTAAAATATATTTGTATTGTAAATTATAAAATCATAGATATATAAAAGTATCATACAAGACATGACATGCATTACATACATAAATCATATAGAGCATACCAATCACATTCAATCTCAAGACGACACACATTACATGATTCCACCATTAGTAAGGGTAAGTAGAGAGTTATCTAAATTCGAAGCTAGCTAAGTAACTTGAGAGAGAGAGAGAGAGAGAGAGAGAGAGCTTGACAACCCACAATAATACTTTCTTAGATCATAGATAGAAATCGCAGGACTAGTTAGAAAACTACTTTACCAACCAATTGAAATGCCCCAAAAAATCCTAATTTCTATTATCTATTATTAAATAAGGTTTTTATTTTTGAAGGTTAATCAAATAATTTACTTTTATTAAAATAAGAGGAAGTTAATTAGGGTAAATCAAGAAGAAATTTATAAGTGTTTTAAATGGGAGGAATGGTGGTATTTTAAGCTAATTAAGGATTTTGTTTTGGAAATTAATTAAATAAATTACTTTGTTTAAATTAAGAAGGATAAAATAGTTTCAAATTAATATAAACTTTATAAATAATGTAATTGGAGAAAATTAGAGTGTTTTGTTAATTAAAATGGAATTTAAGAAAATTCCTTCAAAAATTCCTAAATTAACCTAAAAAGAGAATTTAATTATTAACTTAATATTTATATTTTATTAAAAATCCCAAATTACCCAAATCATACTAATTAATCCAACCACTAATTTCCGTCCTTTTTCCTTTTCTCCTTTTTCCCCTCTTTTTCCTTTTCTTTCCCTTCCTTCCCTTCTTTTTTTTTCTAACCTCCCCGACCTGGGCCGGCTTGCTGGCCCAGCACCCCTCTCGCGGCCCAGATCCCCCCGCGCACCCCTTCCTTTCTCCCAGCTGGTTCAACCTTTTTCTTTATTTCCTTTCTTTCCCGCTGAACCACCGGTCCACCCCCTGCACTTCATCTTCAACCTTCGTACGCCTGCCACCAAGACTTTCACGTGAAAACGTAACCTTCAACGCCATGCCATATCACCGGTCATTTCGCCCCTCTTCTCCTCGTTGTTTCCCTTGTGGATGTGACCAAACGATTCAGCCCCTCTCCCGCACGCAAGCCTCTCCCTCCTCAACAGATCATGGTCTGCAATTGCAGACCCTGTGCCGGCCATTCTCGCCGGACAACCCCCATAACCCTAACCCCCTACTCCCCCCTCGCACCTTTGTCGTTTTTTCGTCCCAATTGGCTTATAAATAGCCTCGAAGGCTGCCTGGATCAGATTCAAAAATCTGGAACCCAGAAAAACCCCGTCGCGAGCTGCCCCACCTTCAGCCGCCCTTTCCTCCGTCTTCAGCCACCTCTACCGCCTGCCCTTGCCACCAAAATCCTCCCTGCACCGCCCTCTACACAATGTGTCGCCCCGGTCGTGCGAAGTTGCCTTCCCAAATAGCCCTTTCGACCCCCTTACGCCACCTTCGCGCCGTCGCCGCCGCTCATACCGCCGCCTGCAGCACTGCCACTACCCCCCAAAACAACCAGGGGATCCTGCCCTACCACCCTACACCTCCACTTTCCTCTAGTTTCCCCTCCCCTATCCTCCACATCCACTTTCCCCTTTTCTCCCTTCCTCCTCCGCAGCCGCCGCCGGCGCCACCACCCCAGCCAGGTTGCCCAACTCCCTGAACCCTAGATCCTAAATAATAAAAGTGATTAATGATTTTAATACTATTTATTACTATTATTAATGTTATTATGATTAGTATTAAAATTATTATTATGATTACTAATATTATTATTATTACTATTATTACTACCCCTATTATTATTATTAGGTCCCAACATTACCCCTAAGTACTTCTAATTAATGGTATTAATTAATTATAAGACCTTGTTAAGTTATTACCATTATTACTATTATTACCATTGTTATTATTATTATTATTATTACTATTATCACTTTAACTATGACTAACATCATTATTATCTCTATTATTATTATTATTTTAGCAGTTTTACTATTATTAGTATTATTACTATTATTATTACTATCATTATCGTTATTATTATTAATATGGTCATGGTGGTTGTTGTTGTTGTCATTATCATTACTATTGTTCTTACCCTTAGTATTATTATTATTACTATTGTTATCAACATTGTTATTATCATATTTATTATAATTATTATTATTGTTATTATTGTTATTACTACTACTACTACTACTACTACTACTACTACTACTACTACTACTACTACTACTACTACTATTATTATTATTATTATTATTATTATTATTATCGTTATATTTACCACACTTATTACTTTAACTATTATTGCCATCATTACCATCCTTATTATCATTATTACTTAATACTATTACTTTTAGTACTCTTATTATCATTATCTGCATTACTACTACTACTACTACTACTACTACTACTACTACTACTACTACTACTAGTATTATTATTATTATTATTATTATTATTATTATTATTATTATTATTATTATTATTATTATTATCATTATTGCCATTATCATTATTGTTATTATTATTATTACTATCGTTATCATTATCATCATCGTTTTCACTATCATTGTTATTAGTATTAGTATTATTATGTTATTGTTCTAACTATTATTATCGTTGTATTATCCCTATTATTATTATTTTTAGTATTATTATTGTTATTTGCACTACTACTATTATTATTATCATTACCATTATTATTGTTGTTGTTGTTGTTGTTATTATTATTATTATTATTATTATTATTATTATTATTATTATTATCATCATCAGGATCATGGTTGTTGCTATTATTATTATTTATTATTATTATTATTATTATTATTATTATTATTATTATTATTATTATTATTATTATTATCACTGATACTACTACGATTTTAATTATTATTGTCAACATTATCATCATTGTAACTACTATCATTATTATTAGTAGTATTTTTACTATTATTATTGGTATTAATAATAATATTGTTATTAGTAATATTAAAACCCTTTACTTTAATAACTATGGATTTTACTAAGACTTGCCTTGATTAGTGGTCATTTGTTTAACTACCTCAAGAATAATAATAACCCCACCCTTTTAATTATAAACTACTATTATTAATATTAGCCATAGTATTAGGCCATGATAGGGGTAAGATAGGAAAATTATGATAATTCTGGTAGAGGGAGATTGACCCTTAGTATTTCCCTCTTATAGGTGAACCGGGTCAAAGCCCCCAGGAGGCATAGGAGCGTGCTCCAAGCCCGGCGCCGATTTAGGTAAGGACATAACTAAGGCCGCCTGTGTGTATTACATGTTTTACTTCTCTTGGATGCCTTTTATGGTTTATATGCTGTATTATGCATGTTATCTGTTTTACTGTGTAGTGCAGCGTGGAACCGAGGTATGTTCTCGTGCTCTTGTTTGTATGTACTAATATGGATATGATGCCAATATGATGTGATGTGATGTGACCCTTAGGACATGCATGCTAGGTTAATTGATGAGGTGTTGTGGAATGGGGGGCATGAAAGAGAAAAATGAGAGCTTAAGATAACCAAAGGGAAGTACGTTGGCTAATGTAGGTAAGAATGACCTAGGTAATCTGTGATCCATAAATGGACGAGAAAAGGGGGAATTGAATAAAATGGAAGAGTGGGAGAAACTAAGGTTATATGGGAGAACTAGGGTTTGCATGGAAATCTTAGGGTTTGGCATGGTCGAGTTCGAGGGATTTGCATGGGGAGGTTAAGGTCTGCATGGGGGCGACCTTACGTATGGAAAGTTACTTTGGGACATGGGGAAGGTAATAGAAGGTTTGTTTGGGAGTCTGGAGGCTCGAGGTGAAAAATAGTACGTAGGATAATATAAGGGTACATAGGGACCGACTAGGGTTTGGAGAGGAAACCCTAATTTGATAAGGTGGAAAAAGAAAAAGAAAATAATAAGAATAAATGAGGAGGAGTGAGGTATGAGGGAGAGTTGAGTCTGAGGGTCATGATTAGAGCCGGCAAAAGTTGATCCGACCCGAAAAATCCGACGAATACCGACTCGATCCGCCCGAAATCCGATCCGATTTTATCCGAGTAATTAAAAGCCCGAAATCTATACGACCCGATCCGATACATATCCGATATCCGATATAACCCGAGAAATCATAAGCCCGAAATAAACCCGACCCGACCCGCTATTCACCCGAAACCGATATAACCCGAAAAACTATAAATCCGAAATGACCCGATCCGATCCATTATTTATCCAAAACCTAATATTATCTGAAAAATTATAAATATATAAATATTCAACTGGTACTACCCAAAAATTAACATTAACCCATAACTCGAAATTTTTAAAACATCATAAAACATGAAATAATATAGATGTGCAACTAATCCATACTAGCACTTACATCAAAATCTAGAAACAATATACTTTCATATAATTTATATCACTTATGTATATACAAATACAATATCCATTGATACTAATAGAAATAAAAGTAGAGAAGGAAAAGAAGAATAACACTACTATGTCATTTAAATATTAGTTCACTTCCATTATTCCATCTAGTACCATAAGATAATAGCAGTGCAGCCTTGAACACTATATGTTAGTATCTATACGGCCATACCTTACAATATAGCACCTACAATATCATAGGAAAGTAGAAAAAATCTAGAGTGAGAATGTTAGTTATTTATTATAAAAAATAAATTAATATTTTTTATTACATCAATAGTGTTAAATAGTAAGAAGTCTATATTAGTTGGTCTTTTGTCAATAATAGTCATTATTACTTACTTTATTTAATTTTTATCTTATTTAGCTTGATATGACCTAATCAAAATATATAATAAAAAAACTAATATGTTGTTATTACTATTTTTGCCATAATTGATATTCATTGATTACTATTATTATTGTTATCATTATTTTTGTATTATTATTACTATTACTATTATTATTATTATTATTATATTTATTAAAATTATGTGATATGATGTGATCAATCTCTTTTAAAAATAATATGAGAAGTACAACCTTAGAAGTCTTCATTTGTCATCAATTATCAATGACTATTATAAGTTAATATCATGTAAGGAGCGTATAAGATATAAATATAATATAAACTTAAAATAATACTAGAACTCAATATGACCAAGCTAATAATGTAGTTGATTATAAGTTATACCTTAACATCAAAAGAAAAGTGATACGATTTGAAAACTTTTAAATTTGAAATGTCAGATACATCTCCAAAGATAAAATAATGATAAAAAATTCTAAGGCCCCAAAACAATTAATATAATAATTCACTTTTAATTGAATAAGATAAATTAAAATAAATGATCTCAAAATAATTAGCTTTTAATATATCTTGGAATAAAAAGAAAGAAATAAAATGACACAAGCATGTTCAAATATGAAATGACCTAAATTCAATCTAAATTCGACCCGAAATATAATAATTGAAACTCAACCAAGCCCGATCCGAACCCGAACCGAAATTAGAACAACCCAAATTTACCCGAATCCGAGTCCATCCGATCTCAACCAGACCCGACCCGAGAGCTTAGAATGACCGAGATTATCCGATACTGAGTTGATCCGAATCAAACCCGACTCAGCCCGACCCGACAAAATGATCCGAAATTATCCGAAACCGATATGACCCGATTATTATATTACCCGATCCGATAGTGACCCGACCCGCCCGATTGCCAGCTCTAGTCATGATACGTGGGGCGTTAAAATAGTATGGGTTGTGGGAGACAGAGAAGGAAGGGCCACATAAGCCCAGATTAGGGTTTTTGGTGCAAACCCTAGGGTAAAGTGGTGAGTAGACCTCGGGGTATATGGTGGTGGGCCCTGACCCACACACCTAGAGGTTGGGTTTCCGATGTGAGAAATGTGTTAGGTATGATAATTATAAAGGGTGTTTAGTGGCCTAATATAAGTGCAGAAGATAGCTCGGTAACCTAAACCAAGTAAGGGTGTAGCTAAGGCCAAATGTGTGACATGTATCCTACATGCCTTGGATGTTCTATATAATTTATGTGTCGTGCTTTAAATGCCATTATCTTAACTGTTTCATGTGTGGCATGGCTTGGAATCGAGACATGTACATGTGTCCTCATTAGTATGTGATAGTACGAATATGTCATAAGTTATGATGTGATGTGTTGAAGCCCTTTAGCCATGCATGTCAAAGGTGAAATACCCTCGAATAATATACGTTAAGACACTAATCACTTAAAGAGGAATATGTTGAGCCGGACCCAGACCGGTCCACCGGCTATAATAGTGGCAAGGTATTTTACCCTCGCGACCGTTCCACCAGCTAAAATAGTGGTAGGGCATGTGCCCTCGTGACCGTTCCACCGGCTATAATAGTGGGGGATTCCGTGCTCAACAAACCAAACGCAAAAGTGATATGACATGGAAAAATACTAATATTTATAGTGGAACACCTTGTGAGTCGGGACAGACCGGTCCACCGGCAAATAATAGTGGCAGGATATGTTACCCTCGTGACCAGTCCACCGGCTATAATAGTGGCAGGACATGGCCCTCGTGACCGTTCCACCGGCTATAATAGTGGGGTTCCCGCACTCACATGGATTGATAAGACGATGATGTGAATCGATTATAATTATCAGAGATATAATGAGAAGTTATCTGGTTCATAATCGATATTGTTTATCGGTGTTATTGCATATTATTTATGTAAGTGTGCTATGTCTACTATGTCATGTATCTCTTTGTATGTGGGCCTTAGTGCGTCTGTTACCTTACTTAGTACGTAGCATACTGATCACCTGTTTCATGGGTGCTACTCATTCCCACGAGCAGAAGACCCGTCTGAGTTTTGCAGATAGGGGGCGATGTCCTTGTTACTTACAGGGCTGAGAGTTGAGTCTGGACCTAGCTTGGGGGCCGAGAGTGATGTGGCCGTAGAGCATCCCCTGTCTTGTTTCTCTGTATTATCGTACTTTGTTTTATTCCGTTATTTTGTGTCCTCTTACATTTGGTACTTTTAAATTGTACTTCGGATTGTAACTTTTGACTTTCGCACTCTGATTCCTTCGAACTTATGCTTTACTAATGACTCATTTTTTGTGTTATTCTTATTTAGCCTTAGCACTTAGTATCTGGTCGGTAGGAGTAAATCGATCTGGTACTAAGTGTGGCGGTAACGCCCCCGAATTTACAGTTTTATCTGTTTGTTTCCGCTAAACACTTTTAAATTAAACGAAATTTTTCAGTAATAAATTTGAGGGTGTTACACCAATAATTCAAGTATTATAATTTAATTAACAAGGAAAAACACAAACTAACTTTCTTGAAAAATATGTCTAAAATCGAAGACTCAAGAGTGTAGCTCTATTAATATTCAAAATTAGATATTAACCAAATCAAGTTAAACATATATCACATAGGGCGTTTCAAATTAATTTGGAAAATTGAGAAAAAGATAATAGAGGATAAGTTAATTTTATCGAAATGAATTACTAATTTGGTTTTACAACAAAAAAGACAATCCAACTAATTTCAGATAATTAATATGCACCAATAAGATAAATATACAATTAAAATGATTTTAAATCAAAGATAGTAATCTATTAGGTAAATGAAGCATAAGCAAATCATTTTCATAAAACTATTACCAAAGATTAGGGCTTTTAGGCACGAACTATGGATCAACGAATTCACTTTGTTCACCTCAAGTTGATAGTTTAAAAATATAATTAAACTAATTTTAGATAAATCTAGACAATCAATTTCAATAAAAAAAACATACGAGTAGCCAATTTAAGATAGTCGTTTTTTTACAATTAGGGTATCAAAGCCCCATATACATATTGAGACAATTCAAATCTATCAACTTAAATTGAAGGTGTTAGAATACAATTAAGGACATTTCAAATATTTTTATAAATTCAACTTTAGAAGAAACAACTATACAAATAACTAATTTTAAAATTTCATTTGAAAGCTAGGGTTTTAGGCCTAAAATTGAAATTATGTTGAATTATATTAATTCATTTAAATTGAATGTTTATAAATACAATTAGACATATTTTATGATTAATTAATAAAAAAATAAAGGAAAAATCTAATTAAACAAAATTAGGGTTTTTGAGTAGCAAATGCAAATCCTGTCAAATCTCATTAAAATATTTAAATTAGAGGATTTCAAATGAAATTAAAAATGTTCCAATGCAAATTATATAATCAATTGAATAAAAATATGCATAGATCGATCTAATTTCAATCCACAACAATTTTACCCTAAAAATTCAATTCCGATGGATTTTCCATAATTTTTTCAAATTCATAATTCCAACATAAAATTAAATACATTTCAAATTATATTATTACATTAATTAAATAAAAAAACTCAAGAATGAAATTGAATTTCATTACACAAGTATATTGACCTAGAAATCTAATTTTGATTAATTACGCACAAATTTCTCAAATTGATAGTTCTAACATGAAATGAGATATATTTTAAAGTATATAATAAAATTAATTTATCTAAAATATCTTAATCAAATGAATCTGATAAATTCATACATAACCGAGTCAAAATTCTAATTTTTTTAAATCAACCACATACACTACAATTAACCATTTCAAATCACTCATACAACATATATATACATAATTCAACCACTAATTTAGTGTATCATAAGCTAATTCATTCAAAACCAAAGTTAGGTTTTCAGTAAAATTATACCAAATGGAATTAGGAAATTGAAACGGGAGAAGACTGAGGAAGCTTCGTTAGAGGTTGAAGGGTGTTCATTGGTGGTCGGGAAATCTTGTAGCGGCTAGACGTCATCCAACTGCTCCTCATTGCTTTGCCCGCTCAGTGTTGCTTGTGGTTGTGATGTCGTCGTTTAAGCAAGCAATTGGTGGTGGAGTTGGCGTCGACAATGGTGGAGCAATGTTGTGGTGGTGTAGTGCGACAATGGTGGTTGGTGTGGTGGTGTAGTCAACGAAGGAGAAGAGAGTAAGGGACAAGGTGCATGGGTCAGGTTTATGGGTTACATGTAGGAAAAGAACAGAAAAGGGAAAGAAAGAGAGAGAAGAGAGAAAAGAAAATTGGGGGAGTGACCGTTCAATTTTTTTAAATTAATACACATACATATAAAAGTTATTTAAATGATTTCGGAAAAGTGTTTGGAAGAAAATACCAACGAGCACATGGATTCATATTATTTACGAACATACGTAATACAACCTTGAAAAATGTTTAAAACTATCCGAAAAAATGTTTAATTTTAAGCTCTAAGAAATTGATATTAATTTGAATAATTTCAAAAAAATATCTTTCATAAACTAAAAGGGAAAAAATAGAAGAAAATTAATTTTGAAAAAGAAAATCATAAATAACTTTCTAAACCCTTGTGCTCATTGGTATTTTTCTTCTGAAAGCTTTTCCAAAATCATTTAAATAACTTTATAGAGATCCTAGCAACCTCATAAAGAGAGATAAATTCATAGAAATATTTTCTACAGATAAAAATCATAAAAATCATTTTACTATTTTAAAGGAAAATTTATAATTGAAATAATTTATTTTGTTGATCAAATATAACTCCAAAGTAAATTCATAATCACACGACAGAGTTATAATTCAAAATGAGTTTGAAATATTAAAAATCAGAACCGCAACATAACACACACACGCACATACATAGATATATATCTATATATATATATATATATATATATATATATATATATAAACAAAATTGAAATCATATAAATATAATAAAAGCATGGTCGTAAACAAATTTATTTAGAATCATCCACAATGATAATGATTAACTAAATTCTTTTATTAATTTGATACTGCTGATAAAACCATAAAAAAATTGAAACTAAAATAATTAAATATTATCATCAAATTACATTAACAAAATCATTAAGCTTAATAAAATTAATTATGAAGATACAGGGTATTATAGACTATGTTGATTTTAATGTGCTTGTTTGGGAAGAATGTTCGATCTATCTTTAGGACATGAGTCTTAGTTTCGATTATCTGACTGACACTTTGAACCCAGATACCACTTGGGACTCTTAACTCCTAATGTATCCCTTATGTAATTTGCCTTTTGTACTCAGAGTACTTCTCCAAAATATTTATTTAAGTTTATGAAACTTATCTCTCTCTCTATTTTATTATGTTTGAATTTTCAACTATTTTGCCTTATATTGGACTTAAGGATGGAATGGTAAGTCTGACTTAGGTCAAGTATGGTGGTAACACCCAATTACTTTATTTTACACTTCCATTTAAATGAAATTTTTTAGCCCTAAATTTTGGGGTATTACAATATAACATTACCAACATGATATTACATCCAAAAATACATGTTGCATAAAATCCCTAACTACGATATATATCCTTATTATAAAGGACATTGGTCTCTAAGTACATAAGCCTAATTGACCTCCTCTAAAATCATTATAAAATTACTTAAGAAACAAGAATAATATAAAATTAGAACTTATGAATACAACCTAGGAAAATGTTAAGGTAAAGGAGGGTGAAAATGGGGATAACTAAAACAAATGGAAAAGCTTGAGCTGTGGGGGGGAGTATGGTGGCATGTAAAATTATGCTATGGTGGTGCTAGAGTGGAGCATGGGATGTGCTAGAAGGGAGACTCAGTTGTTCTAAGGGAAACATCAAAGGGGCACAAACAATCATGCAACACATACACGAGGTAAAAGGCCAAGACGTGCACGGGCAAGGGGTAAAGGGTGCACATTGTTGTGCACAAAGTGCACAGGTGAGAAGAAAAGCTGCCATCATTGCCACCCATCACTGGCCATCACCTCCACCTGGCCAACCAATCCTCTGAAACCCCTTCTGTCTTAGCCACTCACACTACATGAGCAACATGAGTTTTCATTTAAAATTTGACACTATTTTAACACAATGGGTATTTTGGTAATTTTCTATTTGATAATTATTTTAATAAAAAATTATTATTTTACTTTTCAAATATTAATATGGTTATTGTGATATAATTTTTAGGTACAAAAGTTTGATTAGTGGTGCCTAATCATTTTTAGCAAGTTACCCAATAAACTGTGTTTTTGCTGGAAATCAAGTAATTCTTATACTCTACTAAAATATGAGGTATTGCATGATAGCACATTATGATTTTAGATGTATAATTGTTATTAAGTATGTTCATTGCATTATAATTATCTTCCTAAAAGTGTTAGTATGAATTTTGGTGAAATGGACCATGGTAACTTGTGTAAATTATCATGTCTACAAAAGTATGTTAAAATGGATTTTATGTCCGGGATAAATTATATATGTCCATTATGATAAGTTATGCATGTCTAGGCATATTTTTAGCATGATTATTACTATTGTATCCTAGGAAAAAATTGGTCATTTTAAACATGTCATGATATTTACCCCGATAAGTATGCTTTAAGGATTGATAAGTATGGAAGTATGTATTTTGAAGTTTTAGAAAAGCATGTTAAGGTTTTACATGCTACACCATGTGTAAGGATACATGCCATGATTGAGTACCTATATAGAATGTATTATAGATTGACAAATCATTCACGTTTGGAACTAGTAAGATTTTGGTGGAAAAATGAGTATTATAGTTGTCTTAGAGGAATTTTAGTCAATATAGGTTAAAATGAAAAATTGGGTATCTTAATGTGATAAGTGATTCGAAATATATTAAGGATACTCTATGAAGCACTTGGAGTAAAAGTGAATGGTTCAAGTCTAATAAATGAGGAAAATTTCTTTAAGTGTGAATAGTAGAACCTAGGAGTGGAATCGTGATCATATGGGAAAAAGGTCAGAATTTGAGTGTAAAATCTAGATATGACTTTAATATTTCCATTTTAGGTATGCAAATAAAACTTGGGAGTCATATGAGTCTCATGGAAAAATTTATGATTGAATTGTGAATTTTGGGTTTTATTGGAAAAGGGAATAGTAACCCTAAGGGTAGACTACTATTGCATCTATAAAATGTGGGATTTGGATCTCGATTTTTGTATATGATGTCAATAATAATATTTTAGGGGTGTATTAAATTTGATGGTTATATGGATCTTCTGGGAAGAGTTATGATTAAATTGTGGAATTAGGGTTCTGTGGTGAAATGTGAATAGTAATTCTAAAGGTAGACTATTATCGCATATGTAAGATATTAGATTTAAACCTTAATTTTTTGGGTATGTTATTAATAATAATTTTTAAGGACGGGTATTGAATTTGGTGATAAAATGAGTACTAGGAGAGAAGTTATGTTAGACTTATAAAATTAGGGTTTCATAAGGGATAATGGTTCGTCCTTAAGAGAATATGTTAGGATATGTGTCTTACATATTTATGTGTATGTTTATATAATGAACATGAAATAAATAACCATGAATAAGATACTAATCATTTACAATGAAAGATTATATGAGTCGGGACAAAGTGTACATGTCTATTCTACTAGACGAGAATAGTGGCCAGGAGTATTTTGCTCTGGGATTGTATTATTTTACTGTTCCATCAGTTAAGAATAGTGGAGTCCCTAAACTCAAATTAAATAAATCATTTCAATGATCCTGACTATTGATAAAATATTAATCATCACTTAAAGTAAAATACCACATGAGTCAGGGTCAGTTATAACTATCCATTCCACTAGACGAGAATAGTAGCCAGGTGCATATTGCCCTAGGGTTGTATATTATTGAAACCATTCCACCGGTTGATAATAGTGGCAATGAGCTTATTTCCCTGGGATTGTATTTATGTTACTGTTTCACAAGTTGAGAATAGTGGCCATGAGCTTATTGCCCTAGAGTTGTATTTATGTTACTGTGCCACTGATTGAGAATAGTGGGATTTCTGAACTCAACGTGAATAAATAACTAGAATGATCGTAATCACTTATTAGTTTGGTTTGCGATTAAGAATAACGTCACGAAATTTATTAGTAATATGCCTTTGAGCCCTACCTATAGTTCGGTATTATGCTTACCTGCATTTCGATAGCAGCCTTCATGGCTACCTGTAATGCAATGAGTTGTTATTGGTCTATATTGATGAGCCTACCTATTGCAAAGAGCATCTCTTGGATGTTCCATTAGTAAGTTTCAGTTAATTCCAGATGTTCGAGCATGAGTAGTATATGGCTTTGGTGGTATGTGGTTATATGAATAACTATCGTATTTCAATTAATATATGTATAATTAAATATTTTATATCATGTATTGTTGTGATGCCTTTTATATGTGTTATGCTGAATTTTTATATTAATTTTGTATAATGGGTTACTCGGTACTATTATACTAAAGGATTCCTTTTTATGGGCCCCTACTTATTTAATAGACTGTGGCTTTTGTAGCTTGGCTTGTAAGATCAGCTAAAGGCTATTATTTGGGTTAAGAATTTAGGATTATTTGGTGTTTTGCCTAGTATATTTTGATCCGAAAGATTATGTATTATTGATGTCTTTATGTATTTCCTTTCACTAAAATTTTGTAACCACTGACAGTTGGTTATATTTAGAATAATGTTGAATTGTTTTAACTCTCTCACTACTTTGATTTTATGATTGCACCGTTAATTTAAGTGAAGTAATGCTTTTAACCTTAGTACTTGATAATAGAACGGTAGATGAAACCAAACTTGGGCAGTAACATTGCACGATTTACTGTTTTAGTTTCTACAATTAAATTTTTAAATGAAATTTTTCTGTTCAATACTTTAGGTGTGTTACAATGACAGTGATTATGAATTTAGAAAGGTAGGTTATAGGGTGGAAGGTAAGTAAGGGGATTTGGTCAAGACAGGGAAGAAAACACACACAAGGCTGCAGAAGGAGAAGGAAAATTGGTCGGAAGAAGAAAAAGAAAAAGGAGAAAGACAACGAAAAAAGGAAAAATAAGTGTAGAATTTTATGGTTAGGATTAAGTTCAAAAATTTTGATTAAGGACTTAAGGTAAGAATAAAATTTTAATCATATTGGAGTAAGATTAGCTTAAAATATAAATTATATAAAATAAATATTAGGTTTTGGTTAAGGTATTAATTATTTGAGATTATGATTAGATAAAATTTAGGGTATTATATAGGACCACATCCATCATCCTACGGGTGAGAAATATTGACGCAACCTTTTGGAACATTCTTCCTCCGGCAATGGAGATGCCGAATAGTCAATCAAGGGACTATCTCCCACCCACTATTCAAGTCGGAATCTAGCGGAGAGCCCTGACTTAATAATCCGTTTAACTCCTCGTGGAATGAGTTTGTTGGTCATAACATTATTCCTAGCCGAATCAACCCTAGGAAAGGGTGATCGACCATATACCCCTCTGCTTGACATACTTCTCTCAAAAAAGCTAAACCCGAAGAATCTGAGAATTTTGGATGACTTCCCAAGCAGGTTTCATAATTAAAGCATCATTCATGACATCAAGTCAGAAGAAACCGGGCCTCCCTTATCTTTGCTAAGGCAAACTTTACTCCAATTAATCAAGTGAAATTTCTTTCGAACAATAGAACTTCCCCAAAGAAACCTCCGGTTCATTTTCTCAATCTCCTAGATCACCCCTGTCAGTAACACCTTGGTTTGCATAATATAGTAGGGGATAATAGGTGTAATAGATGAAATGAGCGTGGCTCTACCTGCCAAAGAAAATACTTGTGGTCTCCATGCAAATCAACATCTGCACACATTTACAATTATATACGAATAGAAAATCTTCGTTCGACGTCTGTTGTGCAGAATACCCCCAGATATTTTCCTAAGGAATGGACATCATTAACACCGAACTCCACTGAAATCTCTCTCTGTACAGAAGTCGAGATATTGGGAGAAAAAAGGACCGATGACTTCATATGGATAACCTTTTGATTTGACGCCTCCTCAAAACCCGAGAGGCAAGATATATACCATGATTCTTGTTTGATTGACCGTAGCTTTACTAAACAAAATGAGATCATCGACGAAGAACAAGTGCGGGAGCTTCATACCTCCCCTGGTGATAGAAATTTGCGTCCATCTTCCCTAGCTCACATAATCCTTAATCAACCAAGAGAGTTGGTCAATGCAAAGGACAATAATATATAAAGATATAGGTTGTTGTTTCTAATTGTACGACGATTTGTCGTGGTGGGAGTTCGGATACGGTTATTGTCCTTCTTTTTAGGAAGCTATTAGACGTTTTCTTTAAGTGCCTTACTAGCTTATGGAGCGGGAATTTATGGGGGGATCATTTTAGGTGTTCTTCTTTCATTGAGATTGCTTTCACCAACTGCTTGTTAGTGTCCAATTTTACTTCGATCTTGCTATTTTATTTTATTTTATTTCCGCTAAGGGATTTATGTATTGGGATCATGTTTATGCAGCAAGGTGTTCATTTTCTATAGTGGTATGGATTGGGAATGCGAGGTGTTTTTCTTTTCTTGAATGTTCTCTCTTTTGTCGTTCTTGGTTGTATTGGGTTGTTATTAGAGATCTAAGTAAACAGGGTCGGAAGGTGAATTTTTTTAGAACCAGCTTATTAAATGTTTAATTTAACTCGTTCATTTAATTAAATAAATCACTCGTAGATAATAATTTTAAGTTTGTTAAATAAACTAACCGAGTCTAAGTACAAAGAACTTGTGCTCAGGTTCGTTTATAGTAGAAAAATTCGTGAGGTCGACTCATTTACTACAAAAACTTACAAGTTGCATCAATTTAACTCATTTACGAAAAAAAAAACCTCACAAATTGGCTTGATTCAACTCATTTACGGCCTTAACTATTGTCATTTGTATTTTGATTCTGTTCCTAAAAGTGATTGGCGACCCTTACAAACTTGTAATAGAAGATTGAGAAGGTGGTATACAATGACATGAAAATATTTAGTATTTTTATAAAATGTTACCTATCAAAATTAAAATCCGTATACCTTTAGAGAACGGAATCGGTACTTGCTTCACCTCGAGGAAATAGATACGGTGCTTGCTTCACCACACATTTTACCTGGTTTGAACTCTCAATATATATGGATAGCTAGAGGCCTAGAGAAAACTAATTATCTGTTGTGCCCTAATCAGAAGCTAGAAACGCCAGTGCATTGCTTCCTCCATTTCCATTCCTACTTGGAAAATGAATGCCTCATTCAGGAAGGTCGATGAGAGCACCGTCACGATGGATTTGGAGTGCCCGGAAGATATCGACGACGTGGATGTCCAATATGAAGGTAAACGACTCAGCGTTACCGTCGGTCTTCAGCCAAAAGAGCCGAGCGATACTCACTCATATCATAAGCTTAAAACTGGTACCAGGAATGAGCAGGCGCACTCTTATGTCCATCCAGGTGGTTAAGTCGACCTCTGTTAGTGAACTGTACAATACATTAAGACAGAAGAAAGGATGGGATGATTTCCTGTTGATCTGGAATTAATGGTGACATGCTGGGGGATGACGTGACGCAGTCTCTTGATAGCTCTGGCATTCAGGATGGCAATACGATCCATGTTCTTTTTAATTTGAAGCATTGCTCAATTCTGTAGATCATGAAGCCTACTCGATAAAAACGAATATATATATATATATATATATATAGTTTAAAGTGTTTCCTATGAGCTTGAAGTATTCCGTCTCTACTTTCGAACTTCATATTAGTCTATTTGTGGTGCCTATAAATGTCAATGAAAATTATGTTGTACTGGGTTGATTTGCAAGTGCAAGTGGACTATCGTTTTTGGATGTTTCGTCTTTAAGTCCAAATGCTTTTTATTATATTCATTTTATATGCCCAAGTAAAGGCAGGTCATTTTAAGTGTAATTGTTTATTTAGTATATTAAAAAGAAAGTGGTCTGGATCAATTTAAGTATAATTTTAATTTTTATCCTATTTTTTTTCTTTTTATTTCCTTCTGATGAAGGGTAGAGTTAAAATATATTGATCAATTTAATTTAACTTTTAAAATAGTGCAAAAATACTAAAATGATTATATGTATATAATATACGTTGCTGATAGCTTTTAGCATTGCGTTTCGTTAACAAAATACATATCCCTTTTAGTTGGGGATGTCAGTTTTTTTCAAATTTCTGGGATACTACCCTCTTGGTTTTTGGGTTTTTTTCCCCCTTTCTTTGCGTCGTTTGTGTTTTTTCATTTGTCCAGTTTCACTTCATGCTTTATTGGGTCTCTAGTTTATGAAATGATGACTGCATATACAAGTGCCAGTAGTTGAGGGTTCCCTTTCCTTTTCTTCTTAGTGTTGGATTTTCTTATACCACGTACATTTGTGTGACGACATGGTGAATCTTAACGTTCGATGAAAATCTACTCTTAAATATTGTTTACATCATATGCCCTCATCCTTAAATCTATTTCAATTCAGATGGTCTTCTTCCTCGAGCCTTAAGATATCATATGATCTCCAACTCGTTTGTGTCTGCAAAGAAAGATTTATCATTGAAGGTTAATAATATTGCAATTATATATATATATATATATATAGTATTATGTGCAAACTTTTATTAATGTACAAATATAAAAATGTTTTTCAACCGTTGGATCTAAAATATCTGACGGTTGAAAAATGAATCCCCTTCCTCACTCCTCTATCTCGAGACTCTCGACCCTATTTCCCAACCTGCCTCCCTTTCGCACCCGTCTTCCTCTTTCCATCGCGTCCCTATCCTCGCATTTCTCCCTACCATCACACCCTCTCTCTGTCTCCCTCTCTCCATCGTCATTTCTCGCGTTGCATCTCTCCATCGCCATTTCTCCCTCTGCATCTCTCCATCGTCTTTCTCTTGTTTCTTTTCCCTATCTCCCATTTCTCCTCTTGTTCGTCATGCCAACAGCCTAACCCGACCTGCTCCTCCTAGCTGCTGAGAGATCTAGCGAAGTACCCGGCCTCCCTCAATTTCCACTCCTCCTCCACTCTGATGAGCTTCGTAGACCAACAAACGGCAGAAAGATCAGCCAGCACGAGCTCAGCCCCTATTCACTTCGACCAAACCTCACCTCCTCCATTCTTCAACCTTTCTCTACCTTATTTTGACTTCAACCGCCACTACACTATTCCACCACACAGGGGACACGGACAAGCACCACTAGTGGGGCAATACAGAGGCAGCGCGACCTGAGCAAGAACTCCAACATTGCTGCAGCTAGAACAACCAACAAAACAATCTAGCGCACAACCTCCATGACCGCCACCTCCACTCCACACCATCGCAACCATCAAAAACGCTGCCAGATGCACCGGCTAACCACTGATCCTCCTCCTTGCCTCAGGCTCAAACGAGCTTGTTGTTGCTCAGTTTCTGTCCGTATAATTATGAACTCTCTCCTCCAATTCGTAAGTTTGCTTGCGTGATTTGACTTTTTTTAAGCTTAATTAGTTGATAGAATTTGTTATGGTCCGATAGGTTTTGATATAATTTGGTTAAACAAATTTAGGTCTGGACATAAATATTTTATTTTTTTTATTTGTTAACCTAACTTTGATAGATTTGGTTCTAAATCTAATTAAACAAGCTTAGGTTTAGGTATGAGTTTTTGGATATGACATATTTGATTCTAAACCTAGTTAATTAAGGTTAGGATTGTGTAGGTTTTTGCTTTAAAAAAAATACGACATATTTAAGTCAGACTCTATTTAAACGAGCTTAGGTCTAGGCATAGATTATTTTTAATATGGCAGATCTTAGTCAAAATCCAGGGTTTTGCTATATTTGAGTGTGAGTATTTTTATTTATTTAGCATGTTCAAATTGTCAAAATCCAAGTTCAATTTAAGGAATTGTCAAATTTTGAATCATGGAGGATTTTTTTTCCTTCTCATATTGTATAATTAAATGAATGTATATTTGATTAGTATGTTTTTTTCTTTTGTTGAAACACGCATGCCTTTGGATGGAAATTAGATGGTTTAGGGTTTAGTGGGTTTGGGGTTTGGGTTTGTATGGTTTGGGGATTAAGGTTTAGGGTTTGGGTTTAGGGTTTATGTTTTAGGGGATGTAGGGTTTAGGGTTTATATGGTTTAGGTTTGGGGTTTGGGGTTTGTAGAGTTTATGGTTTTAGAGGTTTAGAATTGGTTTGGATATAGGTTGGCAGCCAACATAAGGTTATCTTAACCGATTTCTATATCGCCTGCCCTAAAAATTAGTGAATGTCTCATTCAAAAGCGTGAGTGCTCGGACCTTCTCAGAAAAGATTAAATATCCGTGATCTCTCTGTAGTCTCCCAAGTAGTATTTTGAATTTGGAGAATGAATGCCTTATTGAAGAACGTCAGCGAAAGAATGATCATGGTGGATTTTAAGTGCCCAGAGCAGATCAAGGACGTGAGTGCTAAATTCGAAGGCAAAAAAGTCCGTCTTACGGTTGATCTTCAACGGAAACCGCTGGATGATAACAAAATACACTTATAAACATCAACGTGCAGGAAGCATCCGACCGTGTTTTGATTCGGGCAAAAAGGTCTAGCACCGTCGGTAAACTCCACGATCTGCTGAAAGAAAGATAGAACATCTTCGGACTATTGAATATAGGCTTATTTACAAAGGTTCGTTGTTGAGGAACATGACCCATACTCTTGCTTCTTACGACGTCGAGGATGGTGATACTATGGTCATTCAATTGATGTTAAGGGGCTGCTGAGTCGTGGAGATTCTAAAATTAAGGAACGATGGTAATTTTCAATTTTGTCGGTAATTTCTTCTTGCTTGTAGTAATGGTGTTCGGGGTGGTCTACTTTCTGCTAATCGTAGTTCTTAGTAGTGTAGTTTAGATTTCAAGTGCATTGTGTTGACTACGTAACGTTTCAAATCATCTATGATTTGATGGGATTTATGCGTTAATAATCGTATTATGGATTAAGCTTTTTGTTTTTTCCTCATAAATTTTGTTTTGGTTAATTATAATATATATTTGGAACAGCTAGCCGGAAATTCTGTTAAAGCAATTACATTAGAGATCCAAAGATGAATCTATAAACACTTTTTTCGTAGAAAAATTTCACATTTATATTAATGGTTATATAAACATTCAATCTATATCACACACATATTTTATTTTACAAAATATTATATTTTATATAATAATTTTTTACCATTAGAATTATATGAATACATATATTTATTTAAAAAGAAAAATTAGGATTATTTTAATAAAGCTATTTTATTTTTTTATTAACTGAATTAAAGACATCTTAATCTAAATATGTCACTAGTGATGGCATCCTTCCCCATTAATTTCCCATAATTCTTCCCCTACCTAGCCCTCCTCTTTTTTAACCTTATGTACGGTCTCATTTTATGTTCTAAAATCTTTAACTATTTATAGAAGATTTCTATAAATTCAGGGCTTTGTTATTTACAAAATACTTATTTACTACTTAGAAAACCAAAGATAAAAATGACCAACTTACCATCCCACTACCTTTCCCACTCAACCTACCCTACTCATCCCTTTCCGGAGCTCTCACCCTTCCCTTTGCTTCACCTCTTTCATTTTATTGGTTCTTGGTTTCTCTTCCACCAAAAAGCTCTTGGATCTCATTCTCTTATTCGACCCAAAATTAGATTCTAGAAGCTACGAAGAAGAAAGAAAAGAAGAGGTTATTAGCCATGAAGGAGAAGATACATGACGTATGAACTTGAATGAGGTATGTATTCATCATTTTAGCTTGATTAGGTTAAGTATTAAAAATGTGCACAAAATTCATTTTTGGGCACAATAATGCCCATCCAACATCAAACATTTACGCAATAAACCCCTCTTCAGTGTCAAAATTTCACACTCCCTCTACACTCATGCACCCCACCCACCCAACATAATCTCCTAACACACCACACCTTTCCCTAGTGTCAATTCTTCACACCACATACCTACCCCTAGTGTTAAACCTCGCGACACACCTATACCCTAAAACCTAATCCTTAGACTTTGCACACTAAACATAAACTATAGGCCCTAAACCCTAAACCCCTACCTTAAACCATAAACCATGCGCAACTATATTATTTTTCATTTATATATTCTTATTAATATGACCATGATGATGTGATAATTAATTAGGCATACTTGTTTTGCATGATAGAGGTGAAAATAATTTAAAAAATTATATTAAGTCAAATATTCTCTAGTCGTGATCACCTTGTAGTATGGGTGTGTGTTATTCGTAGAAGTCATATGATGGTTTTATTTATAAAAGGTTTGAGAAGAGGAACATATAAGGGAGCCAATATGGTTTCACTTAGATGAAAAAGATGAGGTACATACATGTGTGCTCTATTTATGGATACTGATAGTGCAATAAATTCATCTTAAAAGAAAATTATTATAATTTTAAGATTACTCATGTTGGAAATAGTGATAGAGGATGGGAATTAGTTATTAATTATGGAAGACACAATAATAAATTGGCAAATTACTCTTGAAGGGAACTATTTTGTAGGAAAGTTAAACGAAGAATAGCTAAATTTTGTTGGTGATATGACTAGAAATCATGGCAAGCCACAACGCATCTAGTTGCTTCTTCAGAAAAAAGTTAGTTGAAAATGTCAACATGAAAAATACATATCTATAATGCTAACTAAAATATTAGTTTGGATGAAAGGGATGGTCAAACAACCTTACAGTATTTCATGAGTATATTAATGGATAATAATTATTTTTAGTGGTGTCGTAGTGAGCCAGAGTCAAATCTTTTAAGTGAGGTTCTATTTGCATATCTTATATATGTTAATATTTTATATGTATTTCTTTTTTTTTCTTAAAATATATTGCACGTATAAAACAAATAGATGTGAGATGTCTTCATTTGAGATTGTTGGATTAACTCCAACATAATTAAATTTTTAAAAAAAATTGCTTATATGTCATTCAAAATGGATAAAATTGTCCACAACACCATTACAACTAATCAAGGGTGCACCTCATTTACTCGATGTTTCCGTTGAAGCTATTTTAAGCCAATCCCTTATAATATAAAATCAGTTAGCTTGAGAGATATTTAATATAGTCATTCATCAAATAACACTACTACAAGAGCTTCAAGAATGATAATAGAGGGGTCATCCAAGGTAAAACTCTACTACAGAGGATCCTTTAAGTTGGGAGTATATGGATCAAAGGTATTCATGTCATTCAGGATCAACTGAAGGTTGAGTTAGGCCATCTTCTAGTTAAATCCATGGTCAAGGTCGATGTCATAAGAGAGATTAGGCCAAGGACAACAACCATATTATATGTCTAATATGTTATCAGACCACATATATGTGTCAATTTAATTGACATGTGATACTATATATTCATAGTTGGCATATTGTGGAGGGAGATAGAAATTATAGCTTTAGATCATTAGCCTATTGTATGCTTGCAAATGAGAATGAATGAGTTTGAATCCGTATAGAGTTGAATCAAGAGATTCAAGCAAGGAATCAGATGTATGCAAGTGTGCAACAATATTTAACGGTTGATCATCTCCTTCATAATATCGTTAATTTGAAAGGGCAAGCTCCACAAACTCATTGGATGGAAATATACGTAATATGTTGGTTATGTAATTTTCAATCAATACAATGTGTTATTCATATGTTTGTCTCAAGCTAAAGCTTTATTTCTTCTATTAGTGGTACGACATGACACACAGAGTCCTGAAGGTGAAGCGAGCATCTGTTTACTAATGGAACACGCTCATTTTATATCAGTATGTACATTGTTGCATCTTATTCCAATATTATCATCTCAAGATATAATTTTTTTTTTGTAATGAATAATTATTAGGGTAAAAATGTGAGAAAAATTTGCACTACCACCGATGCATGTGTTTTTGGCATGTATTCCATTATAGTAGTGCTTTAGCATAGACACACTACAAAAAAATATTTCTTTTGCAATATGTTTCATCAACAACCTAAAATTTTCATTGCCAAAAAACTAATTTTTGTAACGACTCTTAAATATCATGGAAAAAACTTACTGCCATAAATGCCCTTTTTTTTTGCAACAATAATATCTTATTGCTATAAAAGATACCTTTTTCCATCAATAAATTATCATTACTAGAAAGTGCGTTATTTTTGTAATGATAATGTTGTTGTAAGAAATATTATTTTGCAACAACCTACTAAGTCATGACTAAAACTATTAAAATACTAGATGACATTTTATATGCCTTATTTATTGTCACAATACATTGTTGCTGGTAAAAAAAAATGGTTTTTTTTTGCCACAACAATTTTGTTGTAAAAGCATATTTTTGCCAAAATAAATCATTGAGGCTAAAAGTTATCAATCTAAAAAACTTTAAAAAATATATAATGCTATTTTTTTAATTTCACAAAATATAATGTAATAAAAATAAAAATAATTTTTAGAAGAATCATAAAATATAGTACACTATTTTTTATTTGATTAAATTTAATAAAGGAAACAAATGAAATTGTTTGAAAAGAGTATAAGAAAATGAACTATCTTATTTAGTAATGGATTTTGTTAACTATTGTAAATAAAATTCACAAATTTAAATATAACTTTAGCATCACATTTTCTTAATAGTGGCTGAAAAAAGCTTTATACATTTTAACATAACTTTAGCAACAGATTCAATTAATTATGGTTGAAAACATCTTCACGAATTTTAATATAACTTTAGCAACGAATCTGATTAATTGTGGTCAAAAATAGTTTCACATATTTTCAATTGTACTAAATTTCACAATGGATTTTATTAATTGTGACAAAAAATAATTTTTTGAATTTCAATTTATTTTCTTCAATGGATGGAATATTTACAAAAAGTATAACTTTTGGCAAAAAAAATATTGGTAATTTTCTATAGTAAGAAACGATAGTAAAACAATAAAATTTCCTAAACCTATTTAACAATGACCCATATATGATGGGTTATTCTCCCTCATTCTCACAACCCAAACCTTCATACATCTCCTATGAATACACGAGCCTTTAGTCTTCGACTACATTCATACACCTCCTTCTCCTTATTATTCCACGGCAACTATGGACAATGATTAGGTGTCCAGTGGTGCTTCTGACAACGTGCTCTAATCTTTGACTACCTGCGACTAACAACATTGCCTTCAAGCACACTGAGAAAGATATAGCATCAGATGGTTTCACCTACTACAAAATCAAGGACAATCGACTAGGTTAATCTGTTACTAAGGTATGGTTCCTTCCTATTTTAAAATTTCTATATAATTTGTAAGTATAATTTCAAAATCAAAAAAATCCTACCATCAATTATTCCCTTATTGAGAAGGTTCTTCCACCATAGTTCGTTGTGCAACTCGTCCAGTAGTGTTTTTTCCTGACTGGTTGTGGTGTTTAGCAACCAATAATAAATGGGATTCTAAAAACAAGGAAGGAGACCTTTTATCAACAGGTTAGTCATCTCCCATCCTTTTTACTGCTATGAGATTTTGTCTAGCATTTGCAAATCTACACATCAGAGAAGTTGTTCACATAAGCATGAGAAGATAATGAATCAATGGGCCTGAATGATGTAGTTCAGTAAATTGGGGTTATCAAAATAATCATTGAACAAAGAGAATTATACTATAAGGTTGTCACATAACTTTTCCTAATAGTTCATCCACTTGTGGAATGCTTGATGTGACATTTTTCATATCAAAAATTGGTCTCTTGTGCGTTTATTTTGTAGGATTCAACAATATTATGTCGTATAACAACACCTTTGGGTTGATTTTTTGAAAACGTATAAATAATTAGTTGTTTAGATTATATCTTTTTAAAGGTTGAATGCCAAGCACAGATAACCTTAGAAACATATCAGTATCTTGAAAGGTTGTGGATATGACATTCTTAGCCTTATCTTATGATGCATAGGTTTCGAAAAGTTTAGTAATCCACTACTTTTCTAGGAAAATAAGGGTCAATGTCATACAATGGCTAGCCACATCAACATGCTTATGTACTATCTTTTACGAAGAAGATATGAGGTTATCTGTAATGTGTACACTGAGGAGTGAGCCTCTTTGATCCAGTGAAATTATGTTCACTTTATTTCTATCCAGATTAAGCAAACATGAAGTTAAATTGTATGTGGGTATTATGGGGTCCATATCTTTGATGAAAGATGATAGTTGTTTATCATAAATCTCCAAAATAAGGAAATTTGAATTATTCTATGCAAACTTCTTTGTTTTTAATATTTATGGTATCTTTTTTTTTTTGATAATTGATGTTGCACAAAACGTCAACATAAGAATACAAGACAAGAAAAAACTCCTATCTTATCAGAGCCTGGACATTGTGAACCACTTCCTCCGACCTATAGGGAAACTCTCTCCTACCATTCTTAATCCAGAACCCAACTCTCATCTTTATTAGCATGAGCATCCATCGGTTACAGACTTCTACATTGTCGAAGACTTTCTTGTTTCTGAGCTCCCAAATAGTGCCCATGATGGCAAAAAAAGCTGCTCGCCAAATCTCACCTCTCAGACCTCTGCTGGAGGCTCCCATCCATGCTACTGCATTATCATCTACAGACTTTGGTGTCACCCAATAATACCCTATCCACTCACATATCCCATACCATGTTTTCCCGGTCACAGGGCAATGTAAGAACAAGTGGTTGACCGTCTCTTGTTCATTGTTGCACAAAGGGCACATAACATCTCCCGTGTCGATGATCCCCAGCCTAGCCAGTCTTTCTTTCGTGTTGAGCTTCTGCTGAACCGCAAACCATGCAATGAGTTTAATTCTCGGAGGTGCTATGCTACTCCTCATAATGTTCACCGCTTCAGATATCCCATCATTTCCAGCAGAGAGCTGGTAGAAGGTCTGACAGTACGACCTTACAGAGAACATCCCATTAGCTTCATACTCCCATCCTATAGAATCGCGCTCTTCCTTTCTCAAGTAATGCTGGTTGATCAGTTCATGCAACTGCTGCACTTGGTTTTCCTCCCATTCGAACAACCGTCTTCTCCAACGTAGGTTCCATACCCATCTCAATCCTTCCCATTTTCCCATCTCTGCGACCTTCTTCTCCTTCTGTACTGAAACCAAGAAAAGTCTAGGGAAAAGGTCGCTTAAAGGGCCTACCCTTATCCATTCATCGTGCCAAAACCTCACTCTCTGTCCATCCCCAATAATGATTTTAATTCCCGATCTCAGTGCAGGACTACCTTTCCCTGCTCCTACAATATCAACCCATGGAGACCACCTTCTTCTTGAGGTTGTGATCTCGAACGTCCCTGAATTTTCCCCCGAGTGGATAGAGGATATAATTCTCTTCCATGATGCTCCTTCCACAGAGTAGAACCTCCACCACCATTTAAAGAGAAGAGCGTTGTTTCTTAATATTAGGTCGCCAACACCCAGTCCTCCTAGTGACTTAGGTCTCTGAATCAGACTCCATTTGACTAATGGTAGTCCCTTCCTGTCCCCTTTACCACTCCAAAAGAAACTCCTCTGAATTCTTATTATTTCCTTGGCGACCCCCACTGGTAACTTAAACAGGCTCATGTAATACATCGGCAGACTATTCAACACACTTTTGATTAGTACTAATCTTCCTGCTCTTGACAAGACCCTCGCTTTCCACCCCGCTAGCTTCTGCTTTATCTTCTCAATCACAGGTTTCCAAGCCTCCAGCTTTCCTGTATTAGCCCCTAGAGGTAGGCCAAGGTAGCTTAGAGGGAGGGATCCCACTTTGCACTCCATGACCTCTGCCGCTTCCTTCTGGAGATTGTCGTCCACTCCCAACCCTATAAGGATTGTTTTGCTGAAGTTGACTTGAAGACCTGATAGAAGATAGAAACAATCTATCAGCCGCTTCCAATTTCTGATGTTTTCAATCGAGGCTCCACAGAAAATCATAGTGTCATCCGCAAACTGAAGGTGAGTCACCTCCACGTTATCCTTTCCCACCCTGATCCCTTTTAGAAGGCCTTGATCCACTCCTCTCTTAATGATCTGGTTGAAAACCTCCACTGCCAAGACAAAAAGAAAAGGTGAAATGGGGTCACCTTGTCTCAAACCCCTACCCATCTGGAACGGAGCTGAAGGGGTCCCATTCACAAGGACCGATACTCTTGCTGTAGAGATACACTCCTTAACCCATCCTCTGAATTTGATACCGAAGCCCATAATCTCCATTGTTTTGTCGATAAAATCCCACTTCACGCTGTCATATGCCTTCTGAAAATCCAGCTTGATCATCATTCCCCTTGACCTTCGCTGCCCCTTTGTCCACTGTACGACTTCGTTGGCGATCAAGGCACCATCTGCTATACTCCTGCCTCTTATGAAAGCTGACTGCGAATCACTGACCAGTCTATCCACCACCTGTTTAAGCCTAAAGGTAAGGATTTTTGCAATTACTTTGTAGATGCAACCCACCAGACTTATAGGCCGAAACTGGCTGACTTCCTCCGCATCGTCCACTTTTGGAATCAAAGTTATCAACGTTGTATTCAGCGCTACTGGAAGAATGCTTGAGTGAAAAAACTCCCTTACTGAAGTAGTGAACTCCTCCCCAATAATCCCCCACATCTTTCTGACAAACCCCATATGGAACCCATCATACCCAGGCGCCTTCGAGGGGTCGCAAGACCACACTGCTCTTCTGACTTCCTCCCTACTAGGCATCTCTTCTATCTCTACTCCTTCCTCCCTGGTTAATCTGTTAAACCCATCCGCAGAGATCCTCACTTCCGGTAGGTCCGCTTCTCTATACATCTCTTTGAAATATCCTGTAATGACCTTCTTAATCTCCGTCAGTTCTAAGATCACCTTATCCTTCTCCACTAACCTGCTAATGGTCGCTTTCTTCTTCCTCACCGCAGAAATCGTGTGGAAGTATCTTGTATTCCTGTCCCCTTCTTTGAACCCTCTAACCCTAGCCACTTGCATCCAATACGCTTCCTTTCGTTTATGCCACTTCCACAGTTGTGACTGTAATGCTGCTTTTCTTGCTAAACTTTCTTCAGTACTCGGTTGACCCGATTCTGACCCGTCGACCTTCTTCACCTCCTCTTCAAGATGACTGATTCTAGACTCCAGATCTCCGAAGACCTCTTTGTTCCACTTTCTAAGTAAGCCCTTCATCTCCTTGAACCTGCTCTGACATGTCTTCCCTTCTAACTTCGACCAGCACTCCATTACGAATCCTCTAAAATGGGGGTGTGTAAGCCACATATCCCATGTACGGAACGGTCTCGGCCCATTCCTTATTGAGTTATCATTCAGCCTAATCGGATTGTGGTCAGAGAGTGATCGGCCCAATCCGGTACATCTTTTTTGCTTATACAGTCAAAATAAAGGTTCCTTCTTATTAGTATTTAGTAAGAATAAAGAAATTTTATATTCTTGGTTCTTTGGTCTTTGGATTCGGCGGTTATTTGTTCTTTTCCTCTGGTCATGCTAGTCAAATAAATTCTTCAACGTCATTCATTACATTAGCATGCTATGAAAATATACATAAGAAATTTAGCTTCTCTACTCCACACAAAGTAATTGATAAGACTAAAAATTTCCATACTTATGGTTTTATGGTTTTTTGTTTCACTCAAAGCTGAGAACTATGTCAATTGATTAATTAAGCTTATTGCACGCATCTACATTATTATGTCATTTTGGTTTTACCTCTATCCCATTAGTTAATCAATTTTTAGTACATTTTTTTAACTCATTTTCAAGTATTACTTTATTATGTGTATGATTCTAAAGATGGAATCCTATAGAGTGATAAATTTAGAAATTATATATATCAGCATTTCTATAATTTCAAACGTGGGTACTCTTTGTATGTTTTCCTTACTATTACTTATGATCTGACATTTTGAGGTATTAGATATAAATATATAATATTGGTAGGTAATTACACTGGTCCCTTTCATTATCATAAGATAGTTATGATGTGTGATATAAATACCCATATTTTTTCAACCGTTTTAATGATTCAGAGTTAACGAATAATTAAAAAAATTCTTAAAGTAAATACCCATGTTTTAATAAGAAGACAATTATTGCAAAAAATATTGTATATTACTCACTACAAAAATACCGTGGCAAAAAATATTATATTATTAGTAATAGAGAAATTGTGAAATATAATTATATTTCAACATTTATTCCTATCATTTATAATAATAATAATGTTTTTAGGCACATATTTATCATTGCAAAATATTGTGTTTTTTGCCAACGACGGAAAGTCACTGCAAAAAGTTTTAGCTATGCTACGATACATTATCATTACCAAAAATTTAATATCATTAGCAAAACAAATTTGGTAATGACATATTTTGTTGCCAAAAATTACTTTTCTTTTAGGTAAAATACTATATCATTTAAGGTTTCAACTATGAAAAAGGTTAAATAATGATGAAACACATCCAATAGAACCACACCCTATATCTTTAGACGATTAGCATTTACGGTGTTGAATTGTTATAGTCTTTGGTTTGATTATTTGTATTTAAACCTTAAAATGTGTTCTTTTGTATTCTATACCATGATCCAGTATGTGATTTGACTATTATCACATATGCTGAAATCGGTTTCCTACAATGTAAGTGTACTAATGCATCAATGGTTGAAAACATGACAAACAATGAGTTTCATACATAATGTGAAATTCTAATACATGAAAATACATATAAAAAATCATATTGGTGACCACGCACACCCCCATGTCCACGCCCAAGCCCTCACTCATAGATAGAAACACGTAAATTTTATGCAAGGCCTCAAAGGTAATCTATTATTGCCCATAGTTTGGAGCTAATTCACCCCTCTAATACATATGACAAATAGCTTTTAATGTAGGATCAAACCCTCCTGCAGCTATTTTTTCTTCCTCCTCATTATGTTTTGCAACCAATAGTTGCTCTATTGTTAGCAATAAATACCTACGAGACACTTGTATATATCAATCTATTTAGTCAAAATATATATTCCATGGGTCCAATACTAGTTATCCGAAAATATGTGGGTTTAGTATATGTTCATGTCTTACACTCAACTAAGAAAGCATGTGTGAGTAGTAAACTTTATATTTTCTTGTATTCCATCTTTTGTGTGGCTTCCTATCAATCTAATAAGCTCGTTGGGATTTCTTATGTATACCCAACCTGATGAGTTAATTGTTGTAGCATATGTAGTTCTACTACATTCATTTAATCTAAGTAACTATGAAATAATGTTATAGGATAGGTACTCATGAAATTACAAACTTTTTACAGATCAAATACAACTTATAATATAAAATTAGTATACCAAATGACAATAGGAATGAGATTTAAATATGTAATCACATTTAATATTCAATTGTAGTATCTCTTTCTTGTGCTCATATCATCAATCAACCTTCTATAATATCTGAGCATATGAATGCTCTTATCTCTTACACCACCATATTCTACAACGTAGTTTGTTGAGATCCTAATCACTTCGAACAAAACCAAACTTGGGAAATTGTTCATATATGCACATATGGTATAATACACATGTGTTTGAATTATTTTCATTAATTAACAATAGAATACCATATAGATGACAGCTAGATAATTACCTGTTATAAAGTTACACATCTGTATATCTGACAAGCTCCAACTCTCAATGCAACACCTATCTACCTATAAAAAAATGCAAGTGTTGTTATTCCTTATGCATAGTATTTTATTATCATGAGATCTTAGAGAAATATAATCCAATATGGCCTAATTTGATCGGATGATTTATCAACAAACAAGGATAAGCTTGGAAACCATAATAAGTACCCAATAGCTTTTATTTGTGGGGTACCACATTTGACATACACAAATATTGAAGGTAACTGAATATCAACTCACCTCCTCTAATCACATTGATTGCATCATCCTTGTCCATACCAAATAAACTAGCCAACACACATACCACTTCCAAACGTATGTCATTTGTATTATCCATATATAGTTAATAACCCTCAACATTCATCCCTAGTATATGTTTGACATCTAAGAAGGTGATTGTCATCTCACCCCATGGCATAGGGAAGATATTTGTGTCATGCTACTATCTGTCAACAAAGGCAGATTTGAGAGGCCAATTTACATTTTTGAATGAGTTAAGAAGCATATTTTTCTATGTAATACCACAAATGAGACTAAAAAAATAATCATCAATGGTATTAATCCATTTACGTATATGATCTTATCTAGTGTGAACTTTCAACACATCACAATCCTACACAATAAAATAATCAAAAATACTGAAAATATGATCTTTAACAAAAATAAAAAGAAATGATAGATCAATAAATTTCAAAACTAACTCTTGTGAACCATATCTTCAAATCGAACTAGGTTTGCTTGAGCCTCCAAGACATAAACCAAGAAAGTACCACTTATACTTCGTGTGTATGCCTCCACTTCCTCACTTGCATTATCATTATCACCGTTATTGAATTTATCATCACTTTCATTATCAAATGCAATATATGGACCATGTAAATGATTTGAAGAGGATGATTAAGCATTAAGGGATGAGGATGATTTAGCCATATGGATTGAAGTTAATGTAACACTAAAGGATGAGTGATCCCCCACACCACTTTCCATATGTTTTCACTTATAACTACCTTCGAATGTCATAGAATTTGTTAATGACAACTGACCTCTATGGTTTGATGAAGATAACATCAATGCATCAGTCGTAAAGGATGGTCAACCTATAGAGTTCGTGAATGTTGGCATCCTAGTTATCTCATGATAATTAGGAATAGCTTGTTGTGGATCTTATTCCTTTTCTAATTGTACCAGATATAATTGTTGTAGAGCTTTTTCATTACCTTCTCAAGCTTGCCACGTACATTTTGTGGTACGTCATAAGCCTCTTATAAGGTTCTGGTAACATTTCCAATACATTGCATTAGATTTTGTTCGTGTGCTTGTTCTCCTTCAATTTTGCATCGTGCATAAGTAATTACTCCATTTCCCTCAGTCCTATTTGATATTTCCCCTTGTATACGACTCATCTGTAATATAATGAATATGTCATGTTAGTACCTAAATATGTGATATTAGTACTTATATGAATAATGTTTTTAAAACACACAGATATAAATAAAAAATTAGGAATGTATTCATAATTTAAAATTTCAAGAATTTGTCATAAGAGCCTAATACTAGATTTAACAATTTGAATGATTTTATCAATGTATTGATTAGGGTTAGACAAAAGATCTTTATAAGTTGTTAAGCATTTAATACATGCATGTGCACATTAAATTTCAAGTATTTGTATCATGGTTTAAAAATACCAAATAAATAATTAGGAAAGATTCTAGAAAAATAAAATACTATAAATTAGGATAAAAGATAATGTAAACTTATCACGACTACTAGGTTGAGGGTACAGGGTTCATGGTTTCGAGTTCAAGATTAAGGGATTATGATTTACGGTTTATAGTTTAGAGTTTAAGGTTTATGGGTCATGGTTCAAGGTTTAGTATTTAGGGTTAAAGGATCATAGTTCATGGTTTATGATTTAGGGTTGATGGCTTAGGGATTAGGGTTTAGAGGGTTTGGGTTTTAGGCTTGGTGTGTCGAATATAAACACATCTACCCATCCTTTTGTGATACTAACCTAGCTCCCAATTTCCTAACCCATCATCAGATCTCAGTATAAAGCCCCAAAAATAATGTCAGATCATGACGTAGGTCTCCCAAGTGCATCATTATATCTCGTCACTACCTACCCAAGTTAGTGTCACTATTTGACGTAACACCCCAATTTTACCAATTGAAATTATTTTTATTTTTATAGAAGCGTTAATTTATAAATTACTAGGTGTTACCACCACACTAAGTATAAGTTTAGATCCTATCCTATCTTACCATAAATATTAAGGCTAAAACAAAACTCAACCAATATTATTCAGTAAAAATAGAAATAATACATAATAGAGTTACGCATAAATGTCATAGTACCAGAGTAAAACAAAAGTACAGTGTAGGAAGAGTCCAAAGAAAAATCAATAGTAACAAAAACCAGCACCCGAAGGTCCATTCTAAAAATGGAACCTCTTCCCAAGACCTCCACTTATCATGACCGCTCTCATAACCTTCATGTCATTCCATGGCCCTCATATAATCATATATAAAAGTAGTATCAGTATGACTTTCTCGTATTGAGTAAATCATAATACCTTGTAAAAGGCAGCATACCCATATATCACATAACCACAGAAATTATAAAGCATACATAAGGACAAGGCATAAACCATACAGACAATACTCATGGAGAAACATAGATCATGGTCCAAGTCTCAACTCAAAACATACCACTCCACTTATCATCATTTGAAGGTGTAAAGATATATTGGATTAGTTAAATACTTTCCAAACATAGTGGTAGGGTATTGAGATAACTACCGAAACAATAATCCAAACCAATACCAAGGTAGGGTACTAAAGAAACTATCAAACCAAAAATCATCAAAATACCAAGGTAGGGCACTAAGGCAATTACCGAACCAACTTCCTTACTCGAGAGGTATACAAATCAATCTAGGGACATAGCGGTACACCTGTTCATATCGGTGCCCGAATGCAACAAAATACCCTTACCTCAAACCCAAGGACATAGTGGTACGCCTGGTCATACCAATTCCTGAAATTAATACAGTATCCTCCCAACCTCGTCACCTAGTCCTTAAGTGTTAATACTCTCTAGAGGGCTCATAAGTCACCTATATAGCAGAGTGGGGCCTTAAAAACTGAGGCACAATAGCACGCCAATGAACCAAAAATGAGGGCTAAAACCTCACCTCTAAGATAGCAACCCCTAAAGAGAAACCATTTCCAACTCGATGTTTATCACTTTAAGTATTAATTTCTTATGAGGTAATCACATAAGTCACATATAACAAAGAAATTTTCATTTTCCATACTTAACCATTTTTCCCTTTATTTTTAATTTTTTAGATAAACCATAATGCCATAGGTACATGTCAAGAAAATTTAAATTTAAGGTTTACCTATCAAAATCTAAGGTCATCCTAGCATTTATTTATTCATAAATGATACATTACGTCAAAATTATCGAAATACCCTATAAAACCCTAATTTCCTCATTTTACTCATTTTTTCGTATCAAACATTATCATCATGAAATATTTGTCATGCGCGGGAAATAAGACATTATTTCACATTATTTTAGCAAGTAGGTAATCTTTGTATTTTGGCGATTAACTTTATTTTCTACTTTTCATACATTTAGTAGATTGCGCCCACCAAAACCCTAATCATGTGACTACCATGTACCATGTCTTTCATGCAACATACACGTGCACATTTAAAGTATGAGACGTCATTTAAATAGGAATATTATCATCTTAGTACAAGTAGGAGCATATCTTTAACCCATGACTATGCAAAATAGAATTTATTGTGAGTTAGCCCTAACCATGCGTATATGTATCCGTGTGCATTATTGTGACCCTACTCCCATACATGAACATTCATGAGGAATATATCATGGGATTTAAATAATAACATGATAATAATGGAGGCTATGACATGCAGATGTAAAACATCTAACATATTTCATGCATACAACTTAATTATTGATAATCATGCATATCATCCTTTCAGCATATTATCATTTTATCATGCATACTAAAATACTTGAAAAGCATAAATCCTTGCATGATTCGAGGCCTAAAAGTTCCTAGCATGCTTGCACATAATTTTTACCATCCCATAGGTAATTAGATTTTCCTAAATCCAAGATTACACAAAAATATAAAAGATAGCCTTCTACAAGATCCTCAAAGATTACCTAAAAAGCTAACACCTAATAACACATGTATTAGCATTTGATATATCATAAAAATAACCTAAAATTAATTAAAATTATTCAAGGATTACTAATGGATGAAAGAAAAGAAGCAAGGAAGTGAAACAAACTCAAGCAACAAAGGAGGAGCAAATAGTGGAAGTTGCCAACAAGAGGGAGGGAGCATTGGAGTAGCCAAAATAAAGGGGTAGCAATAGCCAAAATTGATGGAGCAAAGGGAGGGGCTACGGAGAAACAAGATGCATCAAAGGGGTTGGCTTTGACAACTTTTGACGATGCAAAAGAGAAGGGATCGGCAAAACTAGTCAAAGAGGGGGTGGTGTTGTGGCAATTTTGTGTGTAGCATTAGGGATGGATTCGGGAAATTTTGCTACAACATAGAGGGAGGCTATGGAAGACAGCTTGGGTAGGGGCTTCGGCTGTGGAATTTTTAGCAAAGAGGTGGTGTGTAAAGGGAGTTGTTGGTGCTATAAGAATAGTGGAAAACAATGGTGACGATGGAAATTTTTTTTCCTTGGTTGAGGGAGATTAGGGAAAGAGAGGAAATGTGGGGCTATTTGGGGTTAATTTATGACACAAAAATAAGAGAGAATAGGGATTTAAAAGGGGACAGTGGCGTGTAGGAGAAAGTGGAGCAAAATAGGGGGAGGAAAACAAGCATGGCAGAGGGAGTCGTGTGATTCAAAGGTTGCATGAAGGATGGTTGTGCAGGGGTAGAGGGAGTAAATTATTTAAGGCTACTGGACTAGGTTTATTTGACGAAATGGATACTGGTTATGAACTAAGGTTAAATTTAGTAACCTAAAATCTTTAAATTTTTAACCTTATTAAATTTGTATCTAATATGTCATAATAATACACATATTAAAAATATTTGTAGTACAAAAACCCCAGAATATTTATTATAACTAAATACAAATAATTATTAGTTTATAATTAGGGTTTCTAAAAATGGCATATCACATTACTACCTCCTTAAAATAGACTTCGTCCCCAAAGTATGCAAAAAAAAAAACTAACTTGCTACAACCTCGGGTTTTCCTCAAACATTGGTTTTACGAGCTGGGAGTCACTACCCACTTAAAAGAGACTAAACCCTAAAAAACACCTAGCTAGCTCATAATAATGAAAAACAATCAACAATCAATCACACATAATGAAAAAGCATAAAGATGTGTCGGCAATGATGTCCACAAATCCACGAGCCTAAGCCTCACTACTCATATTCAAACTGTTTCCCATCTTACCTCTTCAGTTACCTCCAATACCCAAATTCTACTCTACAATATTTTGTGAGTTGGGCTAATAAGTATGTCCTTTACCTTTAACACTCACACTCATAATGCTACTAGCAGGCACCTGAGTCACAAGGGAAGGTTGTTGCCGGTAGGTGGGTCTGCCACCTGACTGTATCTATTAACGTTGAGCTCCAGCTCCAAAAGAGTAGCATTTAAAACTGCTATGGCTAATCTTACCACACTTCCAGCGCTCAATCATTCTACCCTGACAATCCTTGATTGGGCGGTTTCCTCTACACACCATGCAATGATAGTGCCTCAAGGGTCGATTATTCCCAAATTGTGCTCTGGAAAACACTGAAGAATGGCCACCACTGGGTTAAATCTACTAAACACTTGATTGAACCCTTTTATCATCTCTATAACACTGAAAATTCTCTTCTGGCCTCGTAATCCCACTAAGGGCCCTCTTAGCTTCCTATATCCTTACTAAGGCCCTATCCTCTGACAATCTTTCAAATTTTAACCTTATTAAACTTATATCTAATATGTCATAATAATACACATATTAAAAAAAATTAGTACAAACACCCTACGATATTTATTATAACTAAATACACATAATTATTGGTATATAATTAAGATTTCTAAAAATGGAGTATTACAGCGTCAACCCAATCCCCGGCTATATTTTTTTATTCAACCTACTAAATCGAGCATCATTGTTCAACACACCCTACCCAACCCTAAAATCACTATTTGATGTAAAAACCCAATCCCACATACCACAAGACCAACATCAAATTGTGACAGAGCTACACCAAGCCATGTGTCGACCTTTGATGCAACACACATTTTATAGCATCATAATTTGATGCAACATTAAAAGAATATGCATAAAATCACATAATTAATTTTAGATCTAAAATCAAATTTTAAAAAATCCATACCTTGTAGATCTAAGATTTGAGGTAGATAAAGATCTGTGGGAGAGAGAGTAGAGTATATGAGATCAATAAAAATGTAGGAGTTCTACTAATATAGCATATGATGCCTAAAAGGCAACTATTAGGAGGGACAAAAATTTATTTATCTGGTTGTGTAAAAACTTGATGTTGTAGTATACCTACAACATCAAAATTTAACCCAAAATGGTATACTACTATGTTAGGTTTTTATGCAACCACATTAAAAAATAAAATAAAATTCACCCCATTCCCAGCTAAATGAAGGATATAACAACATTTTGCATCAAAATTTTCCAAATAGTAATTAGATTTTTTTTCCAAATGGCCCCTTTGTAAATTTATAGGTTCATAAATCTTAATATTTGTTTAATTATTTATATTGGTCCTAATTAAATAAATTAAAATCTCCCATGAAAGTACTCTTAAATGGTCAAAATTAAAAACCTAAGAACCACCTAACTACTTAACTAAAATGAGTTCCTTTTAGCTTAAAGACGTTGTCATTATGATATTGTTGCAACAAATTTGTCATCCAAACAAAGCTAATACCCAGACCATTAACTTATATGTAGTAAAATCTAGCTAATATTTGATATATGAATGGTAATCTTATACATGATACAACAAATATATATTTTTATCATAATTAAACTTGGAAAAATAATTTATTTCCATATTTTTCCCTAAAAAATATGTGTATGTTTTGTTTTCTTAGGGTAAAATAGTGATTTTATACGAGATAAACAGATATAGATATAGATATAGATATGGACCTTATATTTAATTATTATTTGTTATATATAAATATTTGCATTGGCATTAGCATAGCCAAACCTTCTACATGATCTCTCGGGACAATAAGGAGCCTTGGGTAGGGAGCATTAGGTATTATTAACATATCATATATTTGATATATATTATATAAGGAGGACACCATATGAAAAAACATAGATGGTTGGGTGGGCAGTGCCCTAAGTGTCCCATGTCATTTGGGAAAGATCAAGGGTTCAAGTCTTGATTAGTGCATTTTATTTTATTTTTTCATAGGTTTTTCATTTTGAAAACATTACTTTTGGTTCTTGTGTTTGTAACACATTAGTCCCTCTATTTCGCCTATCTTTGTCTCTTTCTTGTTCCCTATTTCAAATTCAGGCATCCTTCTCTTTCACTCCCTTATACATCATCAATTCATCAATTTCTCATTAGCCATCATCTAGCACTTGCATTGCTATTGTTGCCTTGCTTGATGGAATATTGCTTTATCTTCCATTGTTGTTGCCTGCCACGAATCTGCACTGCAACTCCTCAATTTCTCAAGTAAATTTTGATATATTCTTTTACTTAATTTACAAGTGAAAAAGTAATTTACACTTTAATGTTAATTGATAAGTCAAAGATTGATAATTTTGCTTCGATTATGAAACCTTAATTGATAAAATATTGATAATGGTCTATTAATTAACTTTCTTAATTATTATAAAACCTTAATTCACCAATTATATTATTAATTTAGTGAGTTATTTATTTATTAATTAATTGTTAGACTAGTTTTTTTTTAAGATTATATCACCTATTAATTTTTTTAAAATATCTTGGATAATTAATTATATTAATTTACCAATTAGTTTTGTAATTGAATGAATTGTTTAGTTATTTAGTTAATTTTTGAATTAGTTTGTTGTAAAATTATATTACCTATTAAATTTTGTAAAATCTCTTATTTAATTTAATAAACTATATAAATTTTTACTCCAGGATTATGAAACCCTAATTTTACTTTGATTATGAAACCCTAATCAAAGAGCAATGCATTATTATTTTTATATTTCTCAAAATACTATTTTATTTAGAGACACTATGGAGCTCAGATCATAGCTTTGTCACTATGTGCCTATATATATATAAAATAAAATATGTCAATATCAAGTAAACATGTTCATTACCCTCCCTAATTATTCTAATACAAAGAATTCCTCAATCAGTGTTGTTTTTATTTATCATTTAATTGTGTATGTTTTATCATTATACTAGAATATTATTTAACTTGTTAGTAAAGCCATGTTCTATTTTTTATGGCAATTAATGATGAACAGTTACAACATTTAATAGTAACTAACAGAAATAGATCGTGAGACAATCCATAAAACTAATAATAATCATCTTATAATCAATTATGACTCATTGAACTTAAAACTTTTAAATAGGTAAGCATGGAGCCAAGTTTGTGCCAATAGACAAACGCATAATATTGTTTAACTTAGAATTTTAAAAAGTGTGCATGGTTTCATTATGAACATTGAATAATAATCATGTATTTATAAAATATTTATGAACTAAATTAGATTTTAGGAATTTTTCTTATTATTTTATAAATTGTATATATTCCAAATTAATGCTACTAAACAAATAGTATGGGTACATGTTGCACCAATCACCAATGCACCTTAAGATGTAAGCAAACCCCACATTCTAAGAAATTATTTGTTAGGAAATACTTTTTGGAAATATATATTATATTGTTTTTGTTATCATCTAAGTTGCATGGAAACAGGGTTGTCATTATGCATTACCAAACTGATCCGGAAATGAAGATAGTGGAGGAAACCCGATATTCCATTCTTTGTCGCTACCCTAACTACAAGTGAGTTTTCCCCTAAAATGACTCATGTGGGTTATTTTTTTTCTTACTTGTTGCTGCGCGAGGTAGATGCATGATAACCTAAAAATCACTGCTAATTTCTCCTCCAACTGCCCACATTTTCTTCAACCACCCTCTCCATAAAATCAAACAAAAGAGCAAGCAGTGATAGCCATCATATCTAGGCAGCGAAGCCAGAAGCCACTAAATCAAGGTAGTGATGCCAAAAGCCAACAAAGTTTTGTTGTGATGCCACTGTTGTACTACTTACCACCCTATTGGTTGTTGTCACATTACACTCTTATTTGTCATCCCTTTCTAGAATGGTGTCGTCAGTGATGGTGGTTGATGGCGCGGTTAGAAAACAAATGAAGTCATTAGTCATTATGGAGCTATATAAGGGAGTAAGAGGTAGGGATGGCAATAGGTCCTAGACCTAACCCACACCCGCTCGACACACTTCATTTTTAGTGGTTCTGGATCTATGATTTTGGACCCTATGGGTTTAGGTCAAGTGTGGATCCATATGGACCTTAATGGGTACGGGTCTGGGTCTAGTAGTTCCAAATCCAGACCCAACCCACCAGACCCTTTTGTATGTGTGTGTGTGTGCGTGAGTGTGTGTGTGTGCATGTGTGTGTACATATATAAATACATACTAATGTTATATTTGTCATCATTATCATATTCTTATTTGAGCTTCATATTTATTTTTTAATTTTATTTTTGCATATTTACTTTATAAGAAATATGTATAATATTGTTAAAACACCATTTAAAGAGCTAACGTAGCTATTTTTAAATGTTTATTTTTTTGCTCGGAGGATATTTTTTTAACAAAAATGCACATTTAGGATCCGTTTAGGACCCATTTACCCAATGGATCTAAGTAGACCCAACCCATACCCGGCATATTGCCATCCCTAGAAGGAGGAGATTACGTAATATATATTACAACATTTTTCCCTCTGACTTTGATACTAGGAACGACATGGGATATGAGAAAACGTAGTTAATAGCAATAAAGACTGAGGAGAAATAGTAGTAGCGAAATGATAAGAGAGAGATCAATATATTTTGTTGTTACAGAATTAGCATGGATCCAAATCAAATAAAAATTAACAAAATTATACACAATTGAGGACTCAATCACAAAACAAAATAATTGAGGAAAAATTAAACATCTTTATTTGTATTCTTGTGTAATTATAGAATAGTTAAACTAATCAATCAATCAATTACACAAATATACAATTCTCTTTGAATGGATGATTCTATGGAGAAGAACAAGAAGTCGGGACACACAACTTTTGATGGTTAGGGTTTCAATATGTCTCCTTTTACAGAAGAAAAAACCCAATGGAGCAAAATAGCTTTTTCGGAAATAAGGAAAAAACATGATTCGTGTTTAAGAAATACGGACCCTCGTATTAATTTTTTTACTCTCAAATTTTGTCCAGAACATATCAAAATTTCTATCAGAAACACGGACCGTGTTTATTAATGTGGTACCCCCATATTTCTTACGTAAAACTCCATACTACACTAAACTTCTCCAATACCTGCACGAACCAATACAATGTTATGTTGTGATCAAATACCCAATCAAAACTCACAATTCTCCACCTTGAATCATTATTTGTGATACATGATATATAAATACCTATGCAAAAAACTTGGTCCAATAAAGGGCCTTATACCTTATGAAAACCAATCAAGTTCAAGAAACACTCGAACTTACTCACAGTCAATGGCTTTGCTAGTATATTAACTAGATTATCCGAAGTACCCACTTTCTTCCACACAACTTTACCTGTAGCAACTGTACCCTAGAAAAGTGATACATAATGTAAATGTGCTTCATTCAAAAATGGAAAAAATTTTGATTCTTTGGTAAACAGATAGCACTATAGCTATCACCACGAAAAACTGGAGTACCATGACAAAACCCCAATTCTTGTACTAAACCACCAAGCGACACGGCTTTCATAGCCATATACTCTGCCTTAATAATGGACAAGCCCGTCACTTCCTGCAAGGAAGTCCTCCAGCTAATAGATGAAGCACCAAGATAGAAAACATATTCACTGGTGGATTTCCTTCTACCAACGTCTCAACCATAATCAGAGCCCATGAAACCAATCAGTGAATCAATTCATCTCCCATACTCAATATAAGTTGATTTTATTCCCTTCAAGTACCTAAGGATCCACTTCATTGCTTACCAGTGAGCCTTTTTGGATTCGCCATATAGTGACTCATAATACTAATAGCTTGAGCAATATCAGCCTGATTACATACCATAGCGTACATGATACAACCAACAACATTTAAATATGAAATAGTTTCCATGAGCTACTCTTCCTCTTTAGATTTGAGACAATCAAAAGCAATCTGAAGTGAGTAGCCAATGTATCACTCATCATCTTGCCATCTGTCATATGAAATCTCTCTAAAACCTTATTTACATAGGACTCTTGTGACATGTATAAAATCTTCTACTCACAGTTTATAATGATCTCCATACTAAGGATCCTCTTCACAGATCCAAGATCCTTCATTTCAAACTCATTCTTTAACATTGCATTCACCTTATCAACATCAAACATATATTTTGCTGCAACAAGCATGTCGTCAACATATTATAAAAGAAACATAAAAGAGCCATCCTCCATCTCCTTCAAGTACACACATCCATCATACTCACTCCTAAAGAAACATACTCAAGCAAAAAAAATGGTCAAATCGTTTATACCAATATCTAGGAGACTACTTCAAACCATACAGTGACCTCTTCAATAGGAATACATGACCACGCAGCCCCTCAACCACAAACCCATTAGGATATCACATGTAAATCTCCTCATCGATCTCGCCATACAAAAATATAGTTTTAAGATCCAACTGCTCTAACTCAAAATCATGCATAGCTATAAGCGCAAGCAAGATACAAATAGAAGTATGTCTAATGACAGAAGAAAATACCTCGTTATAGCCCAAACCTAGAATATGACTAAATCCACATGCAACTAAATGAACCTTGTACCTTGGTATCTCAACCCATGGAGCTCCATGTTTGAGCTTGTACACCCACTTGCAATCAACAATCTTTTTCTTCCTTGATGCCTTTATAAGTTCCCATGTATGCTTCTTCAATAAGGACTCAATTTCTTCCTCCATAGCAGCACATCACTCAGCATAATCAATAATCTTAATAGCCTCTGAGAATGATGTTGGCACATGCACATCAACAACGGTCTCTACACTAGATAAAGCATAGCCAGTCAATTCTTCATAACCATACCTGACTGGAGGCTTGACAATCCTTTCTCCTCTACTTGGAGCAATACCTCTCTGCATCAGCTGCTACCTAGATCCACCCATTACAGGAACAATGGGTTTATTAGAAGGACCTTTGCTATCCAACTCAACATCAACCTCCACCTGTCTCGAAGCACTATACTACTCTACCTTCTTAATGACACCATCACAAGACTCAGTCTTCTAAAGGAATATGGATTCATTAAAGGTAATATCCCTACTGGTCAAGAACTTAGATGTAGTTGGATCTCATAATCTATACCTCTTGTCTCCAGATGTAAAGCCAAGAAACACATATTTCTTAGCTCTAGAATCAAGTTTAATCAAATAAATGTATATTAGAGTAATCAGCTAGCTTACCAGACCACAAATCCTCAAGTATCTTCAAATTAATGGACCTATTTGGTGACCAATTCACCAAGTATGCTCCCATATGAACTGCCTCAACCTAAAACTCTCTATTTAACCCTCCCTATGATAACATGCATCGACCTTCTCCAATAAGGTTCTGTTCATCTTCTCAAGAACCCCATTCTATTATGGTCTTCCAACACAGGTGTGGTGTCTCGTTATCCCATCATCTTGGTAGAAATCAATGAAACTCTTCTCGACAAACTCAAGACCATTATTTGTCCTGAGACACTTAACCTACTTCTCTGTCTGCTTCTCTATCAAGGTCTTTTAGTGTTTGAAAACAACAAACACATCATTCTTATACTTTAAGAGATAAATTCATACCTTTCTAGATAAGCTATCAATGAATGTGAGCAAGTACCACAAACCACCTTTAAAAACCACCATCACTTGAACCCATAAATATGAATGGATATACTTAAGAGGTCTTCTCATACTATGCTTAGATTTTGAAAAGAAAACCCTCTTCTTCTTACCAAATACATAGTGCCCACAAAAGTTCATATTACCTATATTCTATCCATCCAACAGCCCCCTCTTGGAGAGCTCAGTCAGACCCTTAACACTTATGTGTACCACTCTCATGTGCTTAGTAATATCTAAGTTTGACAACCTCGATGATATCACATGAGTTGTATCCATAATAGCGGAACACACCAACTCATAAAATGTCGCGACCTATTTCCCCTTCATCGCCGCTAAAGTCCCTTTTGTAACTCTCAGATTACCATACTCAATAACACACCGATACCCATTAAAATTTAAGAAACTCAAAGAGATGAGGTTCTTAGTCATTTTCGGGACATGTCTCACGTTGCACAGTGTCTAGACCTCACAATCAAGCATCCTCGCCTTAACTATCCCAATCCCAACAATTTTGCAAGCTATATCGTTCCACATAAAGACATCCCCAGCCTTAGTCACCTTAAGCATCTGAAACCAACTCCGATTAAGACATATATGGTAAGAGCACCTAGAATCCAAGATCCATCTATCACTAGTCTTATTTTGTCTATCAGTGATTGACAACACATCTCAATTACTATCACCATAGATAAATATGGCATAATCCTTTATACTAGATGGCTCACCTAACATAGCACCAAGCTTCCTGTTAGGACAAAACTTCCTAACATGCGTTTTCTTATGACACCCATAGCATGTCACATTCTTCTGTCAACTATTTGACTTAGATTTGGACTTGAATTAGATATGGCCTTCTTACGGTCAACAGATCCCCGCTCCTGTGTCCTCCTCCTGGCTACCAATCCCTCACTATGTGAGTCCCCAAAATTTCCACTTTCAGTCAACTAACTATCAATTAACTCCCATTGTAGCAGGGCGGATTTCACATCCTCAAGGGCTAACTCATCCTTCCCATACAAAACAATCTCATGAAAATGTTTAAAACTAGTAGACAAAGAATATAACAACATAATAGTCAAATCTTCATCATCTAATTTAACATCTATATTATGCAAATCTATAACTATTGAGTTAAATTCATCCAAGTGACTTTTTAATTATTGACCCTCACCTTGTTACACGTCATGAAGCCAACTCTTTAACAATAGTCAATTTGCTACTAATTTTGCCATATACAATGACTCAAGCTTCAACTACAAGACAACCATTGTTGATTCTTTTGCCACTTCCCACAATACCTCGTTCAAAAAATACAATTGTATAGTAGAGAGGGCCTTCAAATCTAACTCTTTAAATCTCTCATATGTCATCTATTATGGCTTCTTTGAATGATCGGATAAAGCTTTTTCAAATCTATTATAAATTACAATCACCCACATCTTCAATTTCCATAATCCAAAATTGGCGGATCGATGAAAATTCTCAAAATCTAATCTTGTACTCATCCCAATAACTGGATATCTTTAACAATGTATCTTTGATACCAAATTATTGTGGAATTAATGTGAATTTAGAGAGATCCAAACGAAATTGAAATTAACAATATTATGCATAATTGATGATTCAATCACAAAATAGAACAATTGAGGAAAAAGTAGATATTTTTATTCATACTCTTGTTTATTAAGAAATTATTAAATTAATCAATCAATCAATTACACAAATCTACAAGTCTCTTTGAATGGAGATTTCTATAGAGAAGAAGAAGAATTTGGGATGCACGACTCTCGACGATTAGGCTTTCAATATGTTTCTTTTATAGAATAAAAAATCCTATAGAGAAAAACAACATGTTTCAAAAATAAGGAAAAATACGATTCGTGTTTAAAAAACAAAGGACCCCATATTTGTTTCTTTAGTCTTGACTTTTTCCCAAAACACATCAAAAAATTCTCTCTAAAACATGAACCATGTTTTTAACACGCTACCCCCATGTATCTTACATAAAAATCCATACTGCACTAAACTTTTCCAACACTTGCACAAACCAACACAATGTTGTGTAATGTTCAAATATCCAATCAAAACTCACATTTATTTATATCATTTTCAATGAGAAAAAAAGGTGGCATACCATGGGTAATCTCATTAATTAAAAGAAAAGAATAATATTTTTGAATTTTATATGATTTAGAAAGCCATTTAGGACTTTTGAGGGCTTTACCCCGGTGCGAATGGTAGAGGATTTTATAAGTTGAATAGGCTAGCTCATTAAGAGTATCCTTATGAGAAAAGTGTTTGAAAGATATCACTTTCTCAGATGATTAGCTTATGAAAAAGCTTCACCACCACAAATAAATCAACCTCAACCTTCCACCAAACTAAATACTAAGGTAAGACAGATTATACAATTTTAGGATGGGTATTTCCAAAAATCTCTTAGCTACCTTCTCTTAGATAGGGTCTCAGCCTCTGTTACCATTGATATAGGAAGAGTATCAAAAATTCTCTCTATTATCAATCTTCCCTATGAACAACATAAATACTCCTTAGATTTACCAAACACATCAATCCAAAAAGTCAACTATCACTTAAGAATTTCCCATTTTGTTTACATCGGACAGAGCCAACCCCGAAATATTGAATCTTCTAAAAAAAAAACATAACCTCCTCATGTCATCTCACAAAATCCCGATCGACCACAAGACATAAATTCTTTTCCTAGTTCTTCTAGTTTCTCTAAAATCACAGAAAACATGATCAATGTGAGTGAAAAGGAGTTATAGACCAATAACAAATTTTTCAAAAATGACTTATATGGTCCTATTAACTTTAAAAAAGAACATAGTTTTTCAAACATTTCCTCAACCAAGATCAAGTATTTTTCTTTGATTGGTTTGAAATCTATGTGAAATAAGAAAACCCTTGTAAGAAAATTAATTCTTCTATCACTCACAACAAATCCAAAACATGGAAAATAGATAAAGGAATAATCAGTTCCAACCATCCCCTCTAAAAAAAATATTAAAATGACCGTAGGTGGTAACTTACTTGAATTAAAAAGCCTTCACATTCATAAAAAATAAATAATAAATAAATAAATAAAGACGATAAAGATAATATTAAAAATATATTTTTCCAAAATAACTACACAAAAATCCACCTTAACACAGTTGGCTCCCAACTTTCACAACATCATAAACAAATTCAAAAAACCATCATTCCAACCTTCCAATTTACTTCCTCATCACAAATCTCAAAAAATAAGAAGCTACTAATATCTAAACCCTTTTAAATGTTAAAATCTAGTCAGAATAATATCCAAACTACCAAAGCTAACTTCCTTAAAAGCTATTAAAACCCAACTTAGCCAATTTCATCCTTTCTCTTCTACCTCAAACCAACCTCAAGTTCTAAATACCCCTAAGCAACACTCTTACATAAATACCTTAGGATTCTCATCCTTAATTCATCATACATAAGATGACCTTGATGAGGAACCAACCCTTTCTTACCTCCATTAGAGAAATAACCAACCTCCTACATCTAGAGCCATTGTTTCTAGAAACACGACCCCTAATCTTAGTCTCAAAACCAAATAAAACAAACTTGTTCAGCCAAACTATAAAGCATCATTCCTTTATAAATGAAATATTAATCCAACATCTAACTATAATATTCTAAATGCCTTCCAACATATAACCATGGCTACCAATGCCTACAAACCTCAAACCGGTAGTCCAATAAAGCCATTCTAGAACTCCTACTTCTTAGTTTCTCCAAGTAACTTAAAGGATGGTGGGATTTTCATCTCACCCCAGATGAATAAAAATATATCCTTAAAGTTGTTCGAATAGATGAAGAAGGTAACATCATCATAAAAAAATAAAGATGTCTTTCTAGATGTTGTGACCTCACTCATTCTTGCTATTTTTCTTCACTTTTTTGTGATCCCTCACACCTCAAAGATAAAAATGATGAACTTGTCTCAAACCTCTACTATAAAAATGAATAAATAACTCAGTGACTTCCCATGGTGCAAAAATACTTTTCTCACTCAAGTTATGATCTATAATGATTCAAACCAACCTTTCTAGAAAGATAAATTTTTTATTAGTCTTCTAACCCTTCTTAGAGAAAGACCTCATAACAAAAATCAAGGAGGCCCATAAAAACCAAATATTATATTCTCGATTCATTTATAGTGAACTCATTAGCCTTACCTAAAAATAAGGTTTCAAAATTTGTCAAGATCTTAAGCTCCAACAACATCTCAAATGGAAAATGAAAAAAAAAAGGTACTTTGGTTCCTTTGGTCAACAATTTGATATCCTTAACACCCCCACCATACCTAAATCATTCAATGGCTCTTACAAACAAAACTATCCATTAAGAAAGTATAATAAGAAATCCTTAAAGAAACCAATACCTCCCTAACAATCATTATAGTACTATGATAAATCTCAGCCTCATAGAAAACAACTCCAATATTCTTCCCAACCTCCTTCCAATAAAAGATATCACTTGTGATAATGTGGTAGAAAAGGCCACATATCCAAATAATGTCATCTAAATAGAAAATTTTGTGAACTTCATTTTAATTAAGAAGGTTTAGGAAAAATTCAAAACATCTTCATTGAATCTTTTGAAAATGAATATCAGGAAGGAGATTCTTCTTAAATTGATGAAATGGAATCACTTTATTCTTCCTCTTCCTATGAATAGGAGGATGATGATAATTCAAAACAAATAAATGTTCTTACCAAAGAACAAAAGCTCATGCTCGAAGTCATCCAACACATTTCTAATTCCCTCAAATAAAAGGAGCACCTTGAGAGACTTTATAAATCTATTGAAAAAGATGAATCTGCTTCTTCCTCATCTACACTTCCAACTAAACCAAAAAATACCTATGACCTAATCTCGATTCTCAAAAGTGGAAACAAAAATGTAAACACTCTATGCCTATGACTTCTTAACTCAAAAAGGAAATCAAGGATGTCAAAAGTGAGTTAAAAAATCCAAATAAAATAAATTACCTCTTGAAAATATATTATACACCTAACCCTCAAGATTTCTACAAACGTCTAACTTAAAACGGTAGATCTATTTGATATAGGTGTTGATCTCAATTGTATCAAAAATTGCATTATGCCAAAACAATTACTTTCCCTTGATAAGTAAAGACTCTCTATTGCAGATAGCTCTAAGCTTCACATCAAGCACAAATGTAAAGCCAGCATAATCTATAATAACTACCAAATCAAGTCAACCTACCTTATAACTTCCGACATTAGCCATAGTATCATTCTACATACAAGGTTCATAAATTTAATCACTTCTTACCAAGTTAATCACACTACGTACAAGGCTCCTTATATTTTCTTAACATCACTAGAAAAAGGAATCTTAACCTTCTCAATGAAAAATTAACCTATCACAACCAACTTAATCTTCTTATCCACATAGCAAACAAACCCATCTCCAATTTCTCAAACAAAGTGCTTCTCTATCAATAATCCAAGCCCAATTAAACTCCAACACTTTCAAATAAAGGATCGTTGATGTCCAAAACCAAATTAAACAAGATACCTATTTAAATCTCCCAAATTCTTTTTGGTGTAGAAAATAACACTTCGTTGACCTACTATATGAGGATTCCTTCATAAAGAAAAATATGCCCACAAAGGATAGGCCAACCCAAATAAATGTTGAGCTTGAAAATCATTGTTCTTCTAAAATCACTGATCTTCAAAACAAATAACTTATTTCCCAATCTCGTTAATTATGGTCCTATGCAGCGTTCTATGTTAACAAACAATCTACAATAGAACAAAAAACTCCTAGGTTTGTCAGACATTACAAACCTTTGAATACATCCCTTAAATGGATATATTATCCTATCCCAAAAGCACGTGATATTCTCCAAAACTTCACCCAACCCTAGTCTTTGCAAAGTTTGATATGAAATTAAAATTTTTGGAAATTCAAATATAACCAAAAGACCGATATAAAACATCCTTTACAATCCCCTTTAGCTAATACCAATAGAATAGCATACCCTTTGAACTCAAGAAAGCTAATAAGAGATCGATTACGCGCATCATCACATAATCGATTGTCTTGGAAGGAATTAGCTAACTAGCCTAGCTGACAACGCATGAATGGGGGGATGCTAACTCGCTTCAGACTCACTTTCCGCATGTCTGACAATCAGGAAAAAGTGATCTACCCTAGGAAAATGGACTTCCTTTTAGGCATAGCCCATGATAGAACTTGTTCCTAAGTTTCGAAGAATAATAAATGTCATTTTTAAACCATATTCAAATTTTTGCATTCTCAATATTGATTATGTTATTCTATTCTTAAACTCTATTGATCAACATTTCAAACACCTCAAGACATTCATTTACATTATCAAGAGGAACGGGTTCGTTGTTTCAAAAATAAGGATTTTTGTGTTCCAAACACATGCGTGATTTCTTGGCCACTATATTTCTCAAGATATTATCACCCCAATCAAAAGATCCTTATCTTTCACATTAAAATTCCCTAATAAAATTGTTGACCAAACTTAGTTACAAAAGTTCTAAGGTAGCCTAAATTATATCATTAATTTCTATCCAAATATTAATCGCCTTTCCAAACCCCTCCATGATTGATTAAAAAAGAAACATGTCCCTTGGATTCAATAACATACAGAAATCATTAAACACATCAAAACCTAAGTGCAGGAAATTCCGTACCTTCACTTAGCTAATCCAAAACTCCTAAAAATCATTCAAACATATGCTTTTGATATAGGATGTGGTAGTATTCTCCAACAGATCAAAAACGGGAAGGAATTGACAATTCAATTCACCTCATCCCACAAGTATAATACCCAAAAGAACTACTCTCCCATCAAAAAAGAAATCCTCTTCATAGTTATTTTCATTTGAAACTTTAAGTCTAACCTTCTAAACCAAAAATTCTTGCTACAACTTGATTGTAAATCTATAAAAAAAAATGTATTAAAAAAAGATGTCCAAAATATTCCCTCAAAGAAAATGTTTGTAAGATGCAAAGCGATCTTATCAATCTTCAACTTTAATATAGAATTTATCAAAAGTGATTCAAATTCTATCCCTAATTTCTTAAGGCGGGAATTTCTTCCAAATAAGGCTTGAGATGCCTCAAAAAAAGAAAGATAAACAACCTGCCTCTCAAAACTTTCCCACACAAACTCCTATCAAATCATGGTACTATGCTATCATTGAAGACAACAAATACTTCATGAGATAAAACAAAATGATAAAGTGGGTTATCACCCACTCAAGGTCCATAGAAACACTCATGGAAATTTAACAAATTATTCAATGTGTGACATCCCCATTGATAAGTGGGGCTAAAAATGTGTCGAGCAGAGCTTATAATGAGCTGAACTAGCTAGCTAGATTTTATGGTAAATGATCTTAACTCACGAGCTTCTGCATTGTAAACGAGATCAAGCCCAAATTTTTCATGTTCAAACTCACCTCATTTATTCAATAAACTTAAGAATAAGGCTCGAGATCAACTCGTTTAGCTAAATAAACAAATCAAGATGAGTCCTTGATGAACTGAGCCCAAAAATATTGTGAGCCTGCTTGGGTCATTTACAGCCCTATTTGCATATAAAGTCTCTTTTCCTATTTTAAAAATAGATGGGGGTTATTCTTCTTGTCAAAAAAGTGCATCTCAAAATTTAATTTATAAATCCTCGTCTTCAAATACATCAATTTTACCAAACCCTTCTTCAAAATAAATTGTTCCAAAACAAAAATCTTTTCAAAAATATTTTGATTATTTATGCAAGACTCATTTTCAAATAATAACAAACATTGAGGATAGTTTTGTTCATCCTCAACCCTTTTCAAACTTTTTTATAAATGGTTTTAGTAACCTTGGGATTCACAAAAATCTCAATCATTGTATATGGTAATTCTTGAAAATACTCGTTCGGTCTCCATCAAAAAAATTTCACTCAAAAATAGCCTTAATGGACCAACATATTCAACCTTCAAAATCCACAAAATCCTCCACCTTTCGGACAGGGTTAAAACCTTTGAAAGTCCCAAATAACTTCCTAAATCATATAAAACCGCAAAAAAAATTCTCCCTTTCATTCAATTATTGGGGTCACCAAACAAACATGGCACAACACCTTCTTTTCTCAAAACAACCCAATGAATCATTCATGGCTTTTCTTCCTCCAAATTTTTTTATTATCTAATCCTCCTATTTGGTTCATCAAATTGTGGAAAGACTTTGGTTTCATACATAAAATCTTACCACCACAAGTTAAAGAAAATCTTATATTCTTTAAAACCCTTTTAGTATCCAACCCCAAAAAATAAACAATTCCAACCTTTGTTCAATGTTTGTTCTAAGTTTTTTTTTTGTCCATGGATTTTCTCTTGGAAAGCAAAACACTAAACTATTGATGGCATTCACACCATCATTAAGTGGCTCAAAGTCAAATTGTGGAACAAATTCCAAGTATTTGACATAATTTCTAAGCTTCGGCAAAAACAAAAACAAAACAAAAACTAATACAACCAAACTCTGAGGTTCCCCTTCAAACTAATTGTTCAAGCTCATTTCCTAACACAAAAATCTCATACGATTGCACATTTGACCATAGCCAAAACACAAATGAATATTTTTCATCCTAAGCAAAATTTTATCTTCATCAATATCATCTTCAAAACCACTTATCGATTATTGCAACGAGAATGAAGATGATGACTACGTCGTTCTTTCCTTTTCAAAAAATTTCAAAATAGATCCTTTGTTGGCACAAAACAACAAAAATAGCTCAATAGGTTCTTTATGGCACACAAATGGTCACTATATAAGTCACAATAACAAAAACTAATCATTGTAGCAAATTTCACAATAGCAATCATTGTACCAACCAAATACAAAATAAAAAAAGTACTAAATATTTTTTAGATTTTTCATACAAAAAAAAAAGTAAGGTACCAAATTATCCTCTACACCACCGACACTACTTTCGGTGGAAAGTTAAATAGCAAACACAACTTTTCGTGAATTGCAAACAAAATATATAATTCCTCCCCAAATTTAAAATAACATAGTAATCATGTCTCAAAAGCTCAAAATCTCCAACTTAGAAATAGAAGAGTTGGAAACCATAATGGACATCATCTATTTTTTTCACAAATATTTCTAACTCTCTTATCTCAATTATTGTAAAGCTCGTGTCAAATTCCAAATCCTTATACTGTATTTACAAATTCTCCTATTCAAAGTGACATAAATATATATATATATATATATATATATATAATTTTCCGATGTTGTTTCCACTATTCTCACTTCCCCATTCTTATTCTCATGCTACCTTAGTTTTCATGCAAGCTTTGTAGAATTAAAATATATATTAACTTTTAATATTGTTTGGTTCAATATTATTTACTGAAAATTAGCACCAATATAACTGATTTCCTTAGTAATTGCTATTAGTTAGTTTAGTAGTCAAAGGAAGTTGCCCTTGATTTTGCCTAATCTTGTGTATAATGTATATACACCATGAATATATACATATACACACACACACTCAATTCCCTCAGAAAGTATTACTATCATATTTGACTCTTCCCTTGGCCGATCGATTCCCTATGCCGGAATCTCGTGTGTATATATTATGCTTCATAAACTCAACAACATTTCTGACTTCTATATATTCAAAACCTGGAAAAAAACAAAACTTATTAATTTGTTTCCGTTGCCGGCTCTACTCGCCTCTCATGTTTGGAGCATTAAAGATTCGGAAAAGCTATATGATGGAAATCCTTTCTATTATTTACTTTAAGACGCCGATCTGTCACACAAAATATCTTAAGGTACATATCAGTCCCATGCAAGATATAGGATTATCAGAGACAGCACACACTTGGACATTCAACCTGCAGTATAATGAGAAATCCTAACTATTTTCTTTCTCAACATTCTGCGGCAACGGCAACATTGTGGTCTTCCCTGCTGTTTCCATAGTTGATCCTTTCAACGAGCTGTACACTTCCTCCATCTGAATTACTGAATTCTTAACAGTGAGAGGAATCCTAGAACCAGGAGCTGTGTGTTCTGGACATGTGGAACTGACTTCTGCGGAAGCTAGAATCGAACCTGAATTGCTAGCAGTATGAGTATCCACAATGCTGGTATCAATCCGACATCTCAGAGCTCTGTCACCTCCTCCCTGCATACTAGTCTCTTGATTAGTTCCTGCCGCATGCAAGTCAGATTTATTCAATATCTCTTCACTGTACACCCTTCGCTGATTCGCTATCACACTAGAATCTACATCTTTCTCATTTACTCCATGATACCCTTCAGCATCCCTGTTTTCGTTTTGCCGATTAGGCCTTTTATCAATATTCTTAAGGCTGCAACTTATGTCCTTTTCATCCGCTTCACAAAATGTGGTGACAATGTTGCTGCAACAGCTGTTGACTAGATTACTGTCAGTAAACTCCTGAGAGTCAATTTTAGCATCACCTAAGTCCATGGTGCCTCCAACAAAATCAGATACCTGCAAAGAGCTCAAGCTGGATTTCAATTCATGACTGGGTTCGTTCATTTTACTTAAGCCAGGATCAGAAACCAGTTTCACTTCCTGAACTGCTTCAATAACAGAATTTCGGGATGATCTACTATCAACTCCTCCGGGAGTCTTTATACAATTTTTTGCAGCACTGATACCGGAAGACTTCTCTGTAAATGTTAAACTTTTCTGAGGATGACTGGCTAACTTTGTCACAGAATATTTCTTTTGCATCCCAAGTTTGGAGTGTGAAGTAGCTGCAATACTTGCTGTTGGTTTAGGAGTGATAGTACCAACCTTAACTATATTTGAGCTTAGACTAGGACTAGCAGTTTGAGCTCCAGACTTAGCCAAGAAGCTAGACAAACTAGAACGAGATTGCACATTACCACTTGGAGTGCGCCCACCAGTTTTTGCCTGCACAAGATTATAATCTAATCAAAACCTGAATGGAACAGTAAACCCTACCCACTCCAAAAGAAAAGAAGAGGAATCCCAATTAAGATTCACTGAATGCACCACTTCCATGGGGCTTGGCAAAACTAACAGGATACGTTTATATGCATCATATTTTATTCCCTGAAGAAATAAACATAATTAAAAAGCAAAATAGAAGGGCATAATAGTTGTGTCAATAAAAACTGACCCCATCAAAGAACCCTATTTTAGGCGAAGGTAGTCTGAGTCCTGATGGTTTTGCAGAAAACGGATGAGGAAGAGAGCCATTTCCAGCAGAAGTTTGCTTTGCAGATTGATTAATTTGCCCAGCAAGAGAATTTTTGTTTGAGGTTGAAGCTTCATCTCCATGATGCACTGACATTGATTGAGCAGAATCACTATCTGAACAAGGTCCACTGGATGTAGAGTTTGTCACCTCTATAGGCTTTTGATTAATAGTAGCAGTAGATGCGGATGATTCTATAGACCATTCACTGATTGAGCTAGCAGGTGATATGCTGGAAGAAAGTTTTGGAGTGGACTGCAAATAAGTCGAAAGCTGTGAACTTCCAGACTGAGGTTTAGCCTTAAGTGAAACTTTAGATGGTGTCTTCAAGTATGATCCAGAAGAAGGTAACTTGGCAGTTCTATCGACCTTTCTTTTAATGACAGTCAATGAAGATGCACGTCTAGTTTGTGATGAACTACTAGAGCTATCACAGGAAGTGCGAGTGTTAGGCTTTACTGTCTTCTTGATGGCTGAAGGCCCTAAAGTTCTGGCAGATGTTGTGGTCCTTGGCATAGTGCTGGCATTAGGAACCTTTGTAATTGAAGAAACTCTTCCTGAGAGATTAAAACAGGATTTATGCAACTATAACCTCACTGCTCAAAGAGAAAAAGGTATTTCAATAAGAACACCAATCATACCTTTCACACCAACTGCAACACCATCTGTTTTGACATGTTTGGCACTGATGGACATTCTTTTGATGGGAGATGCTATCTGTGAACCTACCTTACCAGCAGCCAGAGGTGGCCTACGAAGTGCTGACATTGATTCTCTGCCTTGAACCTCAGCCTAAACAAGAAAGAAGTGTGATATTGTTGTCAGTAGTATTCTTGAGAAATCAATTTTATTACTTAAGAAAATTAATATAGCACTTGCCCATATTGAAGTGAAACATAATCCTAAGGGCATTGTTTACATTTAAGTAATAATAGCACTAAAAATACTTAGAAAGTCCGCATTACATGCCTTGTTCACTTGAGCACCAACAGATCCCAGCCCCATTGTTTTTCCCAGTGCTTGCGTTCCTGGATTTAGCTTTCTTGGGGCAAACTTGGGCTTTGGCTAAAATTTAGAACACAAACTTCAGCACAAACAAAAGAAAAATGAAAAGAGGATAATGGTTGCAGTCATCAAATTTACCGTATTTGCAGAAGGCAGTTCAATAGTCTTTGAAGCTGAAACAACAGTGGTCACAGTTAGTTTGTGGTAGAAATGATGCAGCACTAAGCACCCTTCTATAACTTTTACCAGAAAGAACGAAAATTGCAAAATATAGTATAAATTAACTCTATTTTCCTGAAAAGGAAAAAATTAAAAAGAAAAGGGAAACAGTTCAACAACCCTTGATTGCTTATGGTCTCATTTGGAGTGTTCAAAGAAAAGGCCACTTACATCAAGACTAAATAATAGCGCTCTTGATGACAGAAGGAAAGATGACATAAAACAAAGAGGATCAATGGCTTGAAAGAAAACAGAACTAATTGACTGTTGTTAAAGGAACCCTAGACCATAATACTCCATGATCAGTTCAGGTCAGGAAGGACAATACTAAGTTGGGTTCAAACAAATACTTTCCTCCTCACAGGATGAATGATACACACACTCGGATAGTATTATCAGGTTGGAAAACCCCTAACCCTTTAATGAGGAATGCAGAAATTGTACAAATATATGAAAGCATAAGTAAACAGATTATTAGCTTGGTCAGACAGGAATCCTAGAAGGCATAGATAGCAATGCCTCGCCTACGATGAACACTGTGATAAGAAGAAAAGGAGACAAGGGAACAGTAGAGACTAGAGTCAAATGTGATAATGTATTTACAGTAGCTAGATCTATTCAGAAAGAGTGGCAATGGCTTCACAATTACACACATCATACAACAATCTGTCTCCCTTCTGCAGGATTGTGCTCAAGCAATCACTTGTCGAGTGTAGAATGCCATTACCTCTCTCTCAGCTTTTGTATTACATTCGTTTATGGTTTTAACACTACTAATCACAGACAATACCTCTGGTATTGGCTTCATGTTCATGCTCCAAACAATGAACCTTGGTCATTATTAGGTGATTTCAATGTTATCCTGAAGCTGCATGAGTAACTACAAGGTGAACTCCAAGTGTTTCTGATATAGAAAAATTTACAACTTTCCTCCAAACCCTTTTGACCTATGGATGAGAATTATTATGGTTGTAAGTTCACATGGACAAATAACCAACACGGTGTGGACAGAATATGCTGCAAACGCATATTTGGTAACATTGAATGGCTTAGCAGTTATTCACAAGCTCATGTCCTCTTTGATACCCCCTCAATCTCTGACCACTCTCTTATGCTGGTGTATCTGGGCCAAACTGCCACAGTCGCTAGAAGATCATTTCAGTTCTTCAATATATGATCTAGGGATGATAGCTTCCTGCCTAAGGTTCAAGAGATTTGATAACAACCTATTAAAGGTAATGCTATCCATGACCTCAGCAAAAACTGAAAATGCTGAAACACAAGTTGAAACAATTCAACACACTGGCATATGGCAGTAAAACTGTATAAGTACTCAAGTTATTGAGGATTGAACTCATCCACAATCTGTCCAACAGCTGTTACAGGATGATCTGCTCAATAACTCTTTAATTACAGAAGAACAACAGGCTCTCAAGCACCTCCACTTCTTCTCTAGCTGGGAGGAGAGCTATTACAAACAGAAATTAAGAGTGCATTGGTTGGATCTAGGCGATAGAACTGCTGCATTTTTTCATGCTGCAGTGAAGGGTAGGCAGCAATACAACCAGATTCATAGGTTGCAGGATCGACAGGGTAACATTATCACTGATCCAGAATCGATCTAGCAGATGTTCATTTGAGCTCAATAAGAGTCTTATGGGCTCTTCAATTTGTAAAGATGATCATGCGGTGTGTCTCAACTGTCAGCTATTCTATTTTCTTCAATGGAGCAGATAGCAAGCCTTTCACTACTAAAAAACATTCAAGACTTTCACAAATTTGTTTGTGATAGCCACAGAATACTTTCACAGAATGTTGCAGGGCCTATGGCTGGAAAAAGGTTACCATGGCCACCCAAAATGTGAAAGAACAAAGGGAATTGCACTTTCCTCTGTAGACAATCTTTTGCATTTCTCACATGGTAATCCAGGATCAATTCTGAAGCTCTTGGACACTTTCCGTTCCTTTTATCTTCTAGCTAGCCTGGAACTAAACCGACAAAAAAGCAGTTGCTTCTGCAGAGGAATGAATTCCAAACTTAAATATCAGCTACTGTCTGCCATACAAATCAAAGAGGGTCTGCTGCCACATGCCAGTAACTTGCCTGGGTATCCCCTTGTCTAGCAGTAGACTGACCATCACTCAGTGTTCACAGCTAGTGGATAAGATCACAAAAAGACATACTGTGATCTGTTTGATTACTAAGTTACTCAAGAAGATTAAAGCTAATCAAGTCTGTCTTGTACAGCATTAAGAGCTACTGAAATCGCCTATTTATTCTGCCTAAGAAAGTTATCTATACCATCAAATCTCATTGTAGATCTTTCCTCAGGTCCGGTTCGATTAATGTAACAAGGATTTTGGTTGCTTGGAAAGCAGGTTGCACTCCACAAAAGAACGTGGACTTGGCTTGTATGATATGGGACGTTGGAATCAAGCACTGCTATGGCATCTGCCAATGAAGAACACCCTTTGGGTATAATGATGCCACAAATATTACTTCAAACACATTGATGTTTGGTCTGTGGAAAAGTACCGTGGGCTATGCAGAAGATAATGGGATTGAGAACCAAACTGGATAAATATTTGTATCTAACACCACCCCCAGTGATTGTTAAAGAACACTGCAGTATTGCAAATGCTATGACCGTCTAAGAGCTAAAGGCTGCGAGGAAGATCAGATCAATCTGACACCCGTCTACCATACCAGCACACCAATTTATCATATGGTTGGCAGCATATGAACAACTGGTTTACCAAAGTTTTCCTTCAGCAATTTGGATATCAACTTAATACATTTTTGATCTACGTAACATTGAATGTCTGTTCTTTGACTGCAGTTATGTCAAAGGAATTTGGCAACACATCACTGACAGTTTTAGCCCAGGTGATGATATTTGAACATGGAGACAGGAACATGGACATCTCTCACAACAGAGATGTCCAATAGAGAAAGCTGTGGCCTTGAGAATCCTATTTGCAGCTATGATCTATCATTTCGGGAAGGAAAGAAACAGTTGAATCTTTTTGCAAAAGAACCAACCTGATCAAATTCTACTGAGAGAGATTATCTATGATATTGCTAGTAGAATAGCTAGTTTGTTAAATTGTAAATGCTTTAATAGGCCGGCTATGATAGTTGATTAATAGTGTCAAGGTTTCTTATTTGCCTTGTAATGTGATACAAGACTATGTACTCAACACCCATTGGATCAACAATAATATGTAAGTTAGTTACCAGAAGAGATAAGAAGAAAAAGGGACAAGGGTTAGAATCAAGCTCAAAACCCTCATCCTACAAACGAGAACAGCTGCTCACTCCGTCATAGAGATTTATAGCATAAAGCCCACTGAAGATCTCTCAAAAATAGCCCTTATATATGAACAACTGGATTGAAAAGGTAAAGGAAAAGGGTAAGAGTCAACCAGTAAACCCTCATCCTACAACAAAGAACAGCTGCTCATTCAGTAGTAGGGTTTTATAGCATAGAGCCCACTGAAGGTCTCTGAATGAGCCCTCGTAGAAGAACAATTGGATAACAAGATAGGACAAAAGGACAAGAGTCAAGCATAAAAACCCTCATCCTACAAGGAACAGCTGCCCACTGGTCGTAGGTTTCTGCAGCATAGAGCCCATTTAAGTCTCCAAAAGCAATGTATTTTGCTTGTAATAACACTCAGGCAATCACATGCTATGCTTATGCATCTGGTCTCCACATTGCCTCCAACATAGCATCAATGGAGGTGAGTGGTTGCATTCATCTCTCCGGACTGGTAGAAGGTGGTTAAACACTCAAGAGCACCCTCGTAACAATTGGAAAAATTCCTAATAGATCTTAATGATCATATAACTTGGAGAAACAACACTTCAGAATTCAGGCATAACAGAGCTAGTTTAATCACCTACATATACCAGCTTTTTATCATGGTTTGCGTTAATTGTCTATCTAATAGCATCATGCGGTCAAAACTCTCCACAGTAACAGAAAAAAGACATGCAATGCACGATAAAATGGTCAGAGAAGCATGCAAGTACGCAAGTGTCTGGCATCATAACTCTCAGGCATTCACAGACCCAAAATTTAAAGAAAAATGCAAAGGAGGGTGCCACAGATAGGTACCATGTCCACTTCTAATTTCTACATTTCCAGGTCGTTTGCTATTCGAATTCCCCAAGCTGGAAGCCTTGCTGGATCTTTGGATTGAAGCTCTTATATCACAGAATAGATCAGCCTCCAGACTTTCTAAAGTCAAATTATCACTCTCAAATGTAGAGATCGAATCAGTTGATTTGCTGAGATCCTCTTGTATTCCAGGCAATAAATGTTTTTGTTTTCCCCCTGAGTCAGCTCTCTCAATAATGTCTGATAGCTCATCAGGATCAAGAATACCTAAGGACAAAGAACGTGAAAGAATAATGACAGCACTGGCCCTGAGATATAAAATAGATGTCATTGTAAAATTTGCTTCTTAAATATACCTGCACTAGTGAAAAAGGCACTATCCCAAGCTAAACTTTTCCTTGGGTTAAATTTGCCATTCCTTTTACGCTCTTCTGGTTCAACGGACGCACAAGGCTCATATTCTTGCTCCCCTCCTGCAAAATTATTTACTGCGTTGGCTTCTGCATTGGACAACAAATCAATCAGCACATCTTTAACCACTATGATGCTTAATTATGAAAGCTAGGCAAAACTGATTCCCGTATACACATAATACATCATACAGAGAACTATGGTTCTCGCTCCATTATCCTCTGTACAAAACATTAGCTTGTAGGAAATAGTGGTGATCATAATATCAATACTGAAACGGATTGGTGAAGATAGCTCAGAATAATTTCTACTACCAGTCCACCCATAAAGCAATTTCGCATGAAATCGTCAATGCCCTTTTCATTTTCCCACGTCACCCTACCTTTCACAACGAAGTTTCATTCGAAAGAAGAAAAAACAAGAAATCAACCAAAATTGAATGATAATAATCGAGTTCGAATTCCGAAAATTTTCCACATAACAACAAGAAATAAGCAGCAAAGCCACCACCAATCCATTTCATTTCCACACAAAATCGCTTGCTTAAATGTATTATACCCATCGGTGGCCATCACTGAGAATTGATTAATAAATAAATATACTCACAAATTTACTAAATCTTACATCAAGCGGATCGAAAAAGAAATAAACCTGAGGAAGAAGCCAGGAGGCAATCGTCGGAATCACGGAAATTGATGAGAGAAAAGCCATCAGCTTCTCCGATCTGAGCAGTCTCTGAATCCGCCATATCTCGGATCCAACAGGATTTGAATGCCTGAGGCCGAGACTACAGATTGATTGAAGAAGTTATCAATCAAAAACCTCGGAGAATAATAAGACCGGAGGGAAGCTTCCAAGATAAAAATGAGACGTACAGGAATGGAGGAAAGGGATGAGCAAAGGCCTAGAAAGCGAAATACTGCTATTTTTTGAACTGCAGAGAGGCGGCAGTTTCAAAATTAGGGCAAACGGAAGGGAGAGGCGGCAGCTTGTATAGGTCTTAGTGTCTTACTCAAAATTCGCCCGCTCCGATATTGGTGTGGTAGGTCCAGCGGAGTGGGTGGGACCTATCTCCAGGCCGTTAAAAATGAAGAAAGAAACGTGGTCCCTGACCGTGACTCCCTGGTGTGATAATGGAGGTGCGTGGGTGTATCATGCGATGCGACCGTTGAGTGGTGGATCGCTTTTGATTTAACTCAATTATTAAAAGTTTGAAATTACTTCTTTCGTAACCAAAAATAAATTACTCTTTTACTAAATTTTTGTATTAAAAAATATTTTTAAATTTTTAAAAATTATTATTTATTTTTATTCTTATATTTTTAATTATATATACAATAAATACTTTATTATTTTTTTAATAAAAGATATAAATTTAGTTTTAAAATTATTTTTTTAAATATATATATAAATTAACAAAATAATTTCCTTTTTAATACAAAAAGTACTATTTATAAGAAGCAGGGACAGCTACCCCGCTTTCCCATACCAACTCTGCTAAGAAAAGATTGATAATAAATAAATAAAATCTGTAATGTAAAATTAATGTCTCGTTCAAGAGACTCACTCAAAGAACTATCCCGGTTGGATTTGGATTAGGAGAGTAAAAAAAATTAATATTTAGATTATTTAATTTATTTTTAATCAAAATAATATTGAATATTTAGAATATTTATATTTAAAAATTTTATAATAATATTCGAATACTTTGTTAGATAAAATAATATAGGTATATGAATATTAACTAATATACGGCATATATTTTTAAAAATCTTCAGACAAAAGTTATTAAAATTAATAAAATAGTATTTTTATATAAATATTAGATTTATCTGAATTTAATACATATTTGGTCTATATTTTTGAATACTCGATATTAAGTGTAAAAGTCACAAAGTAAATATCTAGAAAAAAAATATCTGAGCAAATATAGATATTTAATTTTATACATCCTTAATGCCATGACATCATCAACACTCAATCCAAAGGCTAGAGAGTTTGTCTTACAATTATTGACCTTCAACCGAAACTATTAAATAATGATACACTTGATAAACATCATCGTGCAAGAAACATCCAACCATGTTTTGATTCGAACAAAATTATCGTCGATAGGTAATCTTTGTGATTTGATAACTGTAACACCTCAAAATTTACTATTTAAAAAAAATAGAAGCACTTAAATTAAAACCCATGAATTCTGATAGTGTTACCGCCACACTTAACACCAGACCGGTTCACTCCGACCGTTCCAGTACCAAGTGTTAATGCTAAAAAGATTATTTTCAAACTTAATCGAGAGTTCATAAAACGAATTACAAAGATCATAACATAGAAATTAGAGTACACATAAAGAATTGTAATCAATAATAAGATAGAAATCAGAGTGCAAAATCAAATTTCCTCGGAGAAAATAATCATACAATCAATAAAAAGGTTTAATTGAAATACTCGATACAAGATAATAAATCAAAAGGGGTACATACGATACAAAAGAAATACAGAAGGAATAAATTGCATAAAGAGTAAATACGGCCACGATACTCTCGAAATTTGAGTCAACCACAAGCTCAACACTCAGCCACCTGATGTCTCGCCCACCTGCACAAAGTCATAAGGGCCTTCTACTCGTGAGAATGAGCAGCACCCATGAAAATGGTGATCAGTGCGCTATGTACTGAGTAAGGTAACCGGTGCACTAAGGACAACACATAAAATCACATAAACCATGCAAAAAAATAAAAAGAGCATATAGTCAATCATGATAACACAACATCGTACAATCATTCGGGTAAATACATAAAGGCTCATTTACAGTTTGGATTAATTAATTGATTAATCTCTAATCAAAACTCATTTCACACCATGCTCTTTATCAAATCCATGTGAGTACGAAAAACCCACTATTATAGCTGGTGGACCGGATACATACAAGGCACAAAGCTCCTGACCGCTATTATTACCGGTAGACCGAAAACACACAGGGCATAAAGCTCCTAACCACTATTATTGCCGGTGGATCGAAAACATACGGGGCATAAAGCTCCTGACCACTATTATCCGCCGGTGAACTGGTCTGGCTCCGACTCTCGTGATGTTTCACTGTAAGTACTTAGTGTCTTTCTCATGTCTTAGCACAATTATGTTCGATTTGTTGAGTACGGAATCCCCCACTATTATAGCCAGTGGACCGGAAACGCACAGATACAAAGTCTAACCACAATTATTACTGGTGGACCGGTCACATATAGGACATCATGCCCTAACTACTATTATTCGTCGATGGATCGGTCTGGGCCTAGCTCAACAATCTTCCACTTTAAATGATTAATGTATTACGATGTCTTATTCAAAAACATTTACCCTAGACATGCATGAATCACTCCCTCTACACCTATCCTCCAACTAACCCTCATCATATTATGATAACCTTACACCTCCTAACTTGCCCAACAACTTTTCCTCTATACTCAAATTCACACTAGAACTCCATTCCAAATGTATGTGGGTCAAGGCCCACTCCTAAACATCTCTAAGTCTACTTATTCCCTTACTCTAGGGTTTTTCCCCAGAAATCCTAATTTAGGCCTAAGTGGCCCATCTTACTTCACCTCACATATTCCAAATCATTTTAACACTCCACACATCACAACTCATAAATTTCACCCTCATAATTACACTTTAATCATCAAATACACATGATACCACCAAAAACCCTAAGCAACCACACCAAACCCTAATTATCCACACAAATCCTAGCTCGGTCTCCTAAGTACCCTTATATTGCTCCACGTACTATTTTTCATCCAAAGTATTCAAACACCCAAACAACACTTACATTACCTTCCTCACATCCCAAATCAACGTTCCATACGTAAATTTCACTCACATGCAGACTTTACACATCCCATGCAACCTTTCAAACTTTTCATGCAAACCCTAAAACCCCCACGTGAAACCCTAGATTCACCCATGAAAACCCTAGATCCATCCATGCAAACCCTAGATTCCTCCACGCAAAACCCTAGATTCATTCACACCAAACCCTAGATTCAATCCATACAACACCATAATATCTGTCATGCAAAACCCTAAGTCCATCCGTACCAAACCCTAGTTTAGATTCTCCCATACAACACCATAAAATCTGTCATACAAAACCCTAAGTCCATCCGTACCAAATCCTAGTTTAGATTCTCCCATGCAACACCATAGATTAGATTATCCCATACAAAACATAGATTAGATTCTCCCATACGAAACCCTAAATTTCCCATTTTATTCTTTCACTCATAGATCATTAAAATACCTAGGTCAACTCATTTCCCCTTTAGTCAACACATTTCCCATTTTCTATTTTCAACCGTTTTCCCACACAATACCACTTTTATACATCCTCACATGCATGTCTGAAGGGTCACAAACCAATCATCACATACCACAATATTTCATTACATATACATAATACACATGCCATATAACAACACAGAAACATACTTCAACTTCACGCCATACCACACAAGAAATAATTACAATGATAAACATAGGATGCATAACATACAAAGCAGATAATGCACATCAACACACATAAGGCCTTAGTAACACCCTTACCTAAAATGACACTGGTCTTGGAGCACGCTCCTACGCCTCCTTAGGGCTTTGACTGGTCTCACCTATATGAGGGAAAAACTATAACAATGATAATACTCATGCATGCTCAAATAAAAATCATGGAAGAATGATAATACAGATCATATAATAGATTCACATAACATAAACCATATTATAAATCGTCCTTTAATAATCACATACTACCCAATATCTAAGATAATCAGTTTGACTGCACTTGGCTCTCCACCATAAACTAAAGTCATGGCAATATACACGCACAATGTGATACCACATCCACTACACGAGGCTAGGATACATCAAAGGATCCTTTCTTCAAGGATACCACACTCACCGCACATTGAGTGTACTTGATGTGAGAGCTAACAAAGATTGGGATACCACACACACCCACTAACTATCAGTTAGCTACCTCAAAAGTCAAAGAAAAAGTGTAATACCCCAAATTTTAGCTAAAGCTAATCTGGAGTAATTTACTTTATAATCTAATCCTAATCTCAGAAAATTAATATTCCACCTTACCCTGGCTCTCTAACCTAAAATTTTATACTAATTCTGATTGATTGATAATTAAAATATCCTTATATCCTAACCTAAATTATATTAAGATTATTCTAATCCAAGAACCAAACCTATTATCTTCTCTTTTTCTTTTTCCTCTTTTTTTCTTCCTTCTATTGACCTTCTCTCTTTTTCCTCCTTCCTTTCCCCCCTTTTTCTTATGTGAAACATTATCCTTAGACAATGAATGCCATGCCCACGTCACCCCCATCACCTACCAACCACTCCCATATCCTAAGGAGGCAGGATTGGGGTTGAAAAATCTCACCCTAATGCACTCCCTTCTCCCTATCTATGTGTGCATGCATATGAATACATATGCTTGCAATAAATTCCCCCCCCCCCAACCATCTATTTTCCCCCTTTGTTTTCTGTAGACACTCTACTACCAAATCATCATCTTTGGCCTTCTTTTTCTCCTCATCACTGTCTCCAAAACAATCCCTAAAAACCACCATCGGCATCCCTTACTAAAAACCCTCACCTCCTTCTGCCACTTTTGTCATTCCTACCCCCAACTAACGACCATTTCCACCAGTGCACCACCCCACCTTTAAGACCAAATCATAGCATCTCCTTCCATTATTTTCTTTCCTTGGGTGTAGTCACAATAACCAAACACCATCCCCACCATTCAGCCACACCAACCACACCACACCCCTTGCTTCGGTTAAACCAACATGTGCACACCGCCTTAATTCAACATTTCCCATTAGTGCACAACACCTTACTTCAACCATTCCCACTAGTGCACACCACCCTTCTCCGCCCACTTCCATCAGTGCATGATCCCTAGCCATGACACCAACAATCGTTGTTTTATCCTCCCCCTTGTCACAACCCATCATTTCTCCCCATTTGCGCAAGCTTCCTAAACACCACCTTAGTTGGTCAGATTTTCCTCCATTCTTTCACCCTTTCATTTCCTTAATTATGTGGTTTAATCCTAATGGTGTTTTATTATGATTTCTTAGGTGATTTTTCTAAGGCTTTGGAATAATTGGGATAAGATTTGCATGCTTTAGAGACCAGAGTTATTTTTGTAAGGATACTTGTCATAGTCTAGGATTTTTGGTTGATAAGTGTTATGCATGTTTTTGTGTTATACCATGTTATTGTTATAATGTGATATAATGTATGGTTGTTAATGCTATGATATGTAGTTGATATTTTATGATAGAATATAAGTGAAGATTATGTGATATAGTTATTCTATGTGGAAAAACCTTGGTGTGATATATTGTTGTAAAATATGTTTATGAAGTCATGATGAGTGTAAAATGAGTATAATAAGGCATATGGAGATAAGTGGAGAATTTGAAAATAATGTTACCAAACATGTAAGATTTACACGAAATAAGGGTTTTGTTATTAGTAAGGGCATTTAAGTTAAGATGGGTTTAATATGATAATTATGTTATTTTAAGGTGTTATATCATCTAAAATACGTAATTGATTTATAATAAGTGTTTAGATTAGTTGTGAGTGACCTAAGTTTAATAAAGTATGAAAAATACTTGATTTGGGAATATTAACCTAAAAACGAGAAGGTTATCATCACATGTGCGAAACGGTAGAGTTAGACCACAAAATTTTGATATGTTGTTAAAATTAGTGTTTTGGGAATGTATATTAAATATGGTAATTATATTAGCCATATAGAAAAATGTATGATGGAAGTATGAAATTAGGGTTTATAAACATGGGGAATAGTAACTCTTGAGATAGGGTTATTATTGCATGTGAAAGACCTTAGAGTTAGGCTTTAAAATTCGAGTATATTGATAATAATAAAATTTTAGTATGAGGTACTAATTTGTGGGCAAAAGAGTAACATAAGAAGAGTTATGATAAAAGTATAAAATTAGAGTTTTTGGGAAATAGAAGAGTCTTAACCCTAGAGATCGAACTTAGGATCTTTGTGTTGTGCTTTACCTAATTTAAATATATTCTGTAGCTTTTAAATCAATTATGAATAATACATTAATCATTTAATATAAAATATCACGTGAGTCGGGTCGAGGGGTTTTATGGGTTCGCTCCACCAGATAATAATAATGGCTCGAGTGTGATATCCCTATGAGGTGTTTCATACCATTTCATTGGTTTAATAATAGTGGCTCAAGAGCATGTTGCCCTGTGAGGTGTTTTATAGGTCCATTCCACCAAACTATAATAGTGGTTTAGGAGCATTTTGACTTGAGGGGCGCATCAGTTTATTTTATCGGATTAATAATAGTGGCGCCCTAAACTTATCGTGAAAGATAATAAGATTTGTGATAAGAAACCTAATGGATAAGATATTAATGACTTAAATTAGAATATTACATGAATTAGAACTAAGGTGTTGGTTTCATTCCATCAGACGATAATAGTGGTTCAGGTGTGTTGTCCTTGAGAGGTGTTTCAGACCATTCCACCAGTTTAAGAATAGTGGCTTAGGAGAGTTTAACCTTGAGAGGTGTTGGATTCGGTCCATCAAATGATAATAGTAGCTTAGGTGTGTTGTCCCTGAGAGGTGCTTCAAACTATTCTATTAGTTCAAGAATGGTGAGATCCATGAACTCATCATAAATAAAAGAATAAAAATTGTTATATCTAATAAAGAGACTTGTATTAGTACTTACCTTGTGATACTTTGTGTGTTTCAAACTATATACTTATTCTCTACTGTGAATGTCTGTATTTAAATACACCCGTAACTCTATATTATTATCACCTTACTCAGTACGTAGCATACTGACCATCAATTTTATGGGTGCTACTCATTTTCACAAGCAGATGACCCTAATGCTTTTGTATAGGTCTTTGAAGACCGGCTAGATGATTTTTTTGCCTATGATGTTTTGTATGGGGTGGAGTGATTAATCTATACTAGGATTTTGGGCAAAGAGTCATATTATCTAGATGATGGTTTATCCGAATACATTTTAGACTAGTAGATCCATAGTATCCCTTTTATATATATTTATTATTATACTCGGAGCAATCCTCCAAACTCGTATTTGTTTTTATAAAATTTCTATTATTTTATATTTATCTCGGTTTAAATTTTAATGGTTTGATCCTTATTATTGTTGTGAGGTTGATATGGTAAGCCACAATTACTTCAATTACAGTAGTAACACTCGGTATTTTCATTATAAACTTCTATTCTAAAATGAAAATTTTCTATAGGAAAATTTGGGGAGTTACAAAAAGGTTGGAAGGAAATCTCAATCCATTATTAATAATTCCAAGTGATATCACAAAGCAAAATTAATTCCATTAATAATCAATTAGGTGTTTTTTAAGTGATAACACCAAACACAACATAAAGCATATAAGCCACCAATTGGGTGTGTAAAGGTAAGACTAAACTCAACCACATAAGGCACCATAACATTATCAATTTGATTCCTATTAAATTTTAGTTAAACATGGTTGAAATCATGGTTAAAATGTTGTAATTATAATAAAAAGTTAAAATACAAGTCCTAAGGAAAAATCATCAAATAACGAATAAGCATGGAAAACTCAAGTAGACCAGTTAATCGATCACTAGGACCAAGCAACTAATATGGTCACACCATATCTAAGAAAAACAACACACAACAAAACTAGTCAACTAGTGAGTCCAATCGATCAACTGCTCATGGAAACTAGTTAAACGGTTTGGCCAGATTAATCAATGTGTTTAAGCTGAGGCCAAACCACTATGGTACAAAATAGCTAGTCGACGGGTTTGAAAAACCAATCAATTGTTCAGGATAGTCATTCGATTAGTTTACCAGCCTAGTCGACTATGCATGTAATCAATCGATTAATATCCAAATTATATAACTAGTTGATCTGTCTAACAAACCAATTGATTGGTCTTGGTGAAGCAACATACAAACCCTCAGTCAATGCTTAGCATAAATTTACCATACTTTTCCAATTTACATGATTCTATGTCATAAACACCTAAAAATACATACTTCACACATAGAATCACATGTGTGCATGGTAGAATATACACTCAAAAATATCATGCTTACATTTTGCCAAATTCATGTATGATGTCAAAACACTTAAACATACTCTAAAAATTTTTAAATCAAAATAATGCAACATACTTGAACCCAAGAACTCAACATAAGACATACACATCACAAGACATGCCACAAATATGAAACCACAATAAGCAAAAAAAATTCCTTGGCCACATTAGAGATAATGATGCCTTACCTCTAAATAAATATTCTAGCACAAAAATATTCCTAACTTTATGGTATCTACTATGGTATTGATTTCCTAAGAGAATCAATAATCAAAACCATTGAAACTCATTTTCAAAACTTAATAAAACAAAATTAGAAGAAGAATAATAAAAATAGTATAACACAACCTTTCTCTAAAAAAAATATCAAAGAGAAGAAAGATAAGATCTTCAACCTTAATATTTCATTACTTAAGAGAAGAAAGGAATATCTAAGTCTAAGATTAGGAGAAGAAATAAGATATGACAATTAACCAAAGGATGAGAAGGCAATACACAACCTCTGTTTTTTTTCTTCAATAGAGAAGAAAAAGAAAAAAAGTGAAAAATGCCCAACACATAGGATTTTTTTCATAAAGGAAAGGAAGAGGATGAGAAAGTACAGAAGGTAAGGAGTGAAAATGAATCATAAATTGAGTGTAACAAAGAGCCGAATGACATCCACAAGAGGAAGAGAGAGAAAAGGCTGACGAAGTTGAGTGTGGACAACCAAGTGTAAAAGAAATGTATGATGAGGTGAGGGAGATAGAGTTTAGTTATAGGGACATGAAAAAGGGTCATTAAGTTATGGAAGAGGGTGAAAGAAGTTAAACATGTAGCCATAACTACCAGAGGAGAGTAAGAGAAGGTGAAAAATGCATCAAAAGTACTTTTAAATTTTTATAACCAAAAAAATTCATATAATGGTATAAATAATGTAAAAATAACCCCAAAGCATCAAAATATATTTATTAACACAAATAGATTCTTATTAGAAGTTTTTGTAAATATTAGAAAGAGATTCAAAGATAAAATCAGAAAATGATATAAAGTCGTAGGACAACCAGTAGATGGGTTTGGTCAAACCAGATGATTGGTTTATTATAGAATAAAAGTGTTAGTCTCAGATCATACCAACCAATTAGTTAGGGTAATTGGTCGATTGGCACACTTCAAATTCATATTTTAATTATAATTTCAAGTCCTATTCAAAATCAAAACTATTTTATTTTATAACAACATAACTTTAAACACATTTTCAATGATTTTAGGACAAGGTATTACATATAACCTCTTTATTATTCATGGTTTATTCTACCATAATGAGTGACAATAAATCTCAAGAACTATTTACCTCTAGCATTATGCCTCAATCACCTGCATTGCTTAGATCAATGCCATCCCCTCCACCTCCTTCAAGGTTTGATTCCTATGGATATTCTTCCTTCAAGCCATGATAAGCTTCCCAATTGAATCCATAACCACAAAAATTAGTCCCCATGCATTCACATCAAAATTTATGTTGAGTTGTTCATCAATAGATGTTCTCCACCAATCCTGCCATCTATCTTTTGGTTGCTCCATAAACTAATCTCCCCAAATCAAAGAAAGGATTTTCTCAACATAATAACACTCCTCCTTAAATAATCTTCTTTGGTCATTTAAAAATTAGTTGTTGCGATTACACCATAATGCCCGAGCAAAGGTGCATATCCAGGCAGCACTAAAGGTAGCAATCAAGCAAATTGAATTGAATTTGAGTAGGGGGTCATTTTATTGGATTTGTTTTTTCCTAATTACTTTGGAATTGGACAATCTTAGGTCATTCTATCATATTAAATTGGGTCGAATTAAGAATGATTGTATTAAATTCAAATTATTTTACTTCTTGTTTAGGTGTGGACCATGTTTATATAAGTTCATATTGCTCTATTTTATACTATAGATTTTAATTGGATTTGAGTCATTTAATATTTGAATCATGTTTATGCCATTTTTTTTTTACCATTTCAATATGTAATCACTAATTAAATTTAATTATTTCAAGTTTAGTTATTTTGTTTTATCATGATCTTTTATTTTGATCATATAGAACCCTTGCAATTATTTATCATTATTTCATATTTGAAGATGTTTTGAATTTATAATTGACATTTCAAATTTAAAATTTATTTTGATTGAATTATTTAATTTTTTATTTGAAGCTATTATTGATCATTTATGTCTATTATAAGTCGAATTATATCTAGCTTAAGTATTATTTTAAATTTATGTTATATTAATATCTCATGTAATCCTTACATAATATGAATTTATATTTACCATTACTAATAGATCGATCACATTATATCAATAGAATTTTAATAATAATAATAATAATAAATTAATGATAAAAATTAAAATAAAGATAAAAATAATAATAATTGTAATAGGGTAATTAAATGTATGGTAATGGTAATAGTATAATAATAACAACAATAACAACCAAAATAATAATAATAACACTTTTTTTTGTAATCCTAATTACATCATATCAAACTAGATCATATATTATAGAAAAAAATACATTAAGTAATTACCATTAACGAATGATCAACTAATATTAACTTCTTACTCTCAACATATTTGTTATAATAAAAATCATTGATCTTTAGTATTTATAATAAGCAAATAAAATTCTCAGTCTAGATCTTCCTTTCATTCCTATAATATTATAGGTAGAATATTGAAAGGTGTAGACACTAATGTATAGTGTATAAGGTTAAAAAGTTTAATTGATGCGTACTTATAATAGAATTGATAGATCTTTTTCCTTATTTGATTAGATTTTACTTAAGGTACATGATGAAATCTCCATTTTCTTATACATTTACTGGTTTGATCCAAATATTTTAAGTTCTAGAATAAGTATTAAGATCAATAATACTAATTATATTTTGAATAATAGTAATAAATTATGTTTAGGTAATAAAGTTGGAACAATTATCAATTTGTATCATAGTTGATGTTCTTGAGTAGGTTGCAAAAAGTCACAAATTTGCAATTTGGTTGGAGAATTTGATGGACTTGATCTCTCAAAGTGTGATAGATATAAATTATAGCTCACTAGATATGTTCTATAATCATCTGGCCTAATACTGTAATAATTAATTTTCAAGCCAAACATCATATTGTATTATTGGATTTCTTTTAGGATGATGCATTAAGTTTGTCTCATTTATTTGGTTGGGTTATATATTGTAATGTTTTCGATTAGCTAAAATGCTCACTACTAATTGTCATTGTTTAGGATTTAAGTTATGTGTTTTTGTATTTGGTATAGACTAGTATTGGAAAGTCTTACATATATATATATATATATATATATATATATATAGAGAGAGAGAGAGAGAGAGAGAGAGAGAGCTCTTTTTTCTTATGTCAATTAGACTAGACAAAGCTGGATACTCAATTTAATGAATGAAGTTTATATGTTATTTATTTTTCTTCTTTTCTCTCTTCGTATCAATTCCCATGATCTCAAAAATTTCAATGTTCGTAGGTATATCTAGTGAATTGTGTACATTCATAGGATTATAGTTAAATATTTTTCTTTTAAATTGAAGAAGTGAATATTATAAATTAATACTAAAAATATTATTTAATTAAAAATCTCTAGTTTGGTTTTTTTAGGAGTATAGTTTTTAGCTTATGTTGAATTTCATATAAACATCGTGTACGGCCAGGTCTATTTTAGATTTATAATTTCTCTTATCATATTGAGTAAATATCAAATATCAAGTCAAGTGAGCTAGGTTTATATTCATAACTACTTGGGTCATATAGATCAGATATTGGATCAGGTTCGGATCACTTACTCATATCTAGCTTTAAGAGGCTTGACTTTTTATTATTTTATAGCATGGAAAGCTTTGAAAGAAACCAATACAAAATTGATTTGTTCTTCTCTAATGATATATGGCATATAAGACTCTTCATCCTCATAACTGTAGCTCTTGAAGCAATCCTGTAAATGACATTATAAAGAGTAATAGAGTAAAGCTCAATCATCCTCTTTGGGTATTTGGTCTCTAAGATCATGGTGATATATGTGTGATTCATACCACTTGTTATCTCACCCCTTTAAGCACTGCAAGAACTTGTGAGATTACATTGTGCTTGATAATGTGCCAAAGTTTTTGAAAACATAGTGTGCACATACCATTTGAGCAAGGAGATTTTGTGGGGTACATTGAGTTAAGGGTTTGTCATGACTTTTCTATAATAAAGTCTTATCCAAGATGACATTCTCAATTCTACTAATGCAATTTTCCATCCCATCCAACTCCACATCAACACTATTAGAGCTTTTGCTTGAGAATGGACCTCCAAAATAAACCCATATCGCTTTCTCCATGTCTTCTTTTGAATAATACCAACAATAGAGATGTCATTAGGGGTGAGGTGAGAATAGGCACCCCATCCCCAAACTTGATAAGTAAAATGATCCCTGAATCACCCTGATCCCTCATTTTTTCTTAACGAGGAATCACATATTTGATCCCAACACTATTCCTTTACTTGATCTATGATAACCAATCTTATCCCCAAAACCCATAAATAAAGAAAATAAGATTAGAGAGTGGATATGTGAAACATGCTTTCCATTATTATCTTTCTCGTACCTCTCTCCAATTTGAGAATTTATACTAAGCATGCCTCAAGAGTTCTTCACCACACACACAAGTATTTTCTAGGGGTAGAGGTCATTGAACCATTAGTGTGATACCCCATTTATGGAACTCCTAATTATAAACTTTATATGTATGTGTAATTATACATATAAATTATCGTAGGGTCGAATGTATTATTATTATTATTATTATTATTATTATTATGTGTATTAATTATGGCGAAATAAATTATAAATTTAATTAGGTTATAATTTGATATAATTCAAAGGATTAGTTTTATCCCTTGTTATTTTGAAGCATGGAACCCGACCCTACTCAGTTGATTATTTATTCTCCTAGTTTGGTTTGTGTAAACAAGCCCCAACTAAAACCCTAATCATGTTGTAACCAAATTGAATCTTTCACTTTACCCTAATCAAATGCATGTCTCTGTTTTTACACGTTAAATTCCATGCGTTTGCTTTGCTAGACCTACGTGCTTGACTCCGTCACCAACCTAGCTCCCTACCTTACCATTTCACATGCCACCAACACCTATATAAGAATTTTTTTGTTTGATCTAACCCCAAAATGAACCCTAACTTTCCCTTTCTTTTTCCCTATAGTTTGTTGTAGTTTTGCCCGACATTCTTTAAGTTTCTACAGCACCTTTCCTCCACACTTTTTCGCACCTCATGGTTCCCTAGCCTTGTTGTGTGAACCACCACCATTCCTCTATTCCTAGATACATGTGAAGCTAGCGTAAAAACCCCTAGCTACATGAGAAAGTGGTGTAATCTTCTCTTAAGCTTCGTGAAGTATTCATGTAACTCACCCTTGGTTATGTTAGTTATTCACACTATGCAGCCCCTCCAGCATGAACCTTGTATGCTATTAGCCCTTCCATGTCCGAGTTGCTCATATTTCTAGCCTCTTTATACATTGCAGCCTTACATTAATCCTCTTAGCATAGTTGGGTATAGATTCTCCTTTGCTGATTAATCATGTTGATTGTTATTTAGTTATGCTAGGTTCATATATGTTTTGTTTGGTTTTGTGTTTAGGTGAAGATGGGTAATATTTGGAAGATATGCTTTAATAGTAGTTGCTTAAGTTATATATATATATTGGATAAGAGGTAACCATATGGTTTTACTGAGATGTAAAACCATGGGATAGTGTATTGGGTTTGATATGTTTTTGCTTAGAGTATGTTCTATGCTTGTTGATTTTTGAAATACACGTGTACTTTATTGTAATATTATCATAAGTATAATAGTATGTAATGTTATGTGAAGGCATACTGAATTTATGAATATGGATATATGTATGTTTGTATGCTATATTAGGATTTATTATTGTGAATAAATTGTGCATGAGATGATAGTTATGATTATGTTAGATGTGATGCATGATTTGAGTTAGGGTTTGGTTAATGAATTCTACCTTACCAAGCTAATTTATTATCATGATAATTGTTCAATTTTAAATTCTCACATGCCATAATCTATTTCAATATAAAGCCCGATAATATTCAAACATGATTAGGGTTAATTTTGCATTAATCCCTGATCTCATGCCTTAAGTTTAGAAATGCCTTCTTACATGAACCATGATATTAATTACTACCTTGAATGCCAAATTATGCTTTAATCTATTATGCATTTTGAGCATGAAATTGTGATATATTAGAAATGCATGTTAGGGTTTTATGTGTGTAATATGTTAAATTCATGCTTATGGGTAATATAGTCTTTTGTCATGTCGTAGAATTTATCTACATGATAAAGTATCATGATTTATTGTGTTTTATAATTTTTCTTGAGAAACTACTTATTGTAATAAATTTTAGTATCAAAATGGGTTAAATTGAGATAAGTAGAGTTTTAAGGGTATTTTGGTCATTTATGACCTAATGTGCCCAAGTGCAAATAACTAGACATAGGATAACTTTAATGGATTATTAGGGTGACCTTAGAGTTGACTATTGACTTTTAGATTAGCCATTGACCTAAGGGTTATCAATAATAATTAAAATTAAAGGAAAAGTGATTAAGCATGGGAATTGATATCATTTGTGTATTATATGATAGCTATGATCACCAAATAAGATACATATATTTAAAGTAAAGGGCCTTGAGATTTGAGAATTGTTGCTCTTTAGATTTATATATCCTAGAGACAAGGTAGGGGCCATTTATTTAGTTTAATGGTTTCATCGGATGCCTATGCATACCGACTAAGACCCTAACCTACTTTATTTGGTTTACGAGACTTCTTAGGGGATATGCATAGTTAAAGATTATGTGTTCTAGGATAAGAGGTTATTGTGTGGCCATGTGATCTAGTATGACTGGAGTACTTGGTACATCTCTGAGTTATAAGGGTCAAGTGTAACACCCCCAAATTTACTACTGAAAAATTTCGTTTAAAATCAAAAGGTTTAGCGGAAGCAAAGGATAAAACCGTAAACTCGGGGGTATTACCGCCACACTTAGTACCAGACCGGTTCACTCCTACCGTTCTAGTACTAAGTGCTAAGGCTATATCCGATCAACCTTTAGTACAAAGTATCAAAAACGCAAGACAACATTTAAAATAAATCCTTAACAAGAGGTGAGTCAAACAGAAGTTAGAATACGATTTAGGATTACAACCCCAGAATATGTTTCTCAAAACAGGAATGTAATACCAAAATAGAGCTAAACAAAAACGAATCTCGAAGGATCAATATCCGGATTGCCTACTCACTCACGTCAGACCTTCCACCCCAACACAGTATCGACCTGCACAAGAGGTCTGCTCCCCACCATCGGTGGATCATCACAGGACCCATTCAACCAAGGTAGTATCAGTACGGGTCCAATACTGAGTAAGTTCCACTACCCTATTTTATGGGAGAGACGTAACTATACATCAAGTGCGTATTAAATCATAATACAAAACGTTGATACATTATTACGCATACTCAAACCCACATCACAAGTCCTACCATACCCATATAGTAACATATGAAACATGTGTAACATCGTATTGAAACATATAAGGGTGTTATGACCAAAATGTAAAGTAACTCATTATGCACATAAGCAGCATGGGGTAATACAGATAATAAAGCCGGTTATGGTCCGGGTAGGCTCATTCTTTAGATCTCTGGTAAGTATAGTAGATTCACGTCATAATCGTTATGAATCCATGAGAGGGCGGGAACCCCACTATTATAGCCGGTGGATCGGTCACTTATAGGGCAGAACGCACCTAACCACTATTATATGCCGGTGGATCGGTCTCCAGGGCAGAACGCTCCTAGCCACTATTATGCCGGTGGATCGGTTTGGTCCCAACTCTCATGGTGTTTCACTGTGATTATAACGTATCTTTCCATTATTTGTTTATAAGTCATTTCACACCATAATCTTTGTTAATCCATGCGAGTACGGGAACCCCATTATTATAGCCGGTGGATCGGTCACTTATAGGGCAGAACGCACCTAACCACTATTATATGCCGGTGGATCGGTCTCCAGGGCACAACGCTCCTGGCCACTATTATGCCGGTGGATCGGTCTGGCCCCGACTCACATGGTGTTCCACTGTAAGTATATAGTATCTTTCCCATGATTTAATTACAACATACTGTTTGGTTTGTTGAGCTCGGGATCCCCCACTATTATAGCCGGTGGATCGGTCACGTATAGGGCAGAACGCACCTAACTACTATTATATGCCGGTGGATCGGTCTCCAGGGCACCCCGGCGCCTGGCCACTATTATGCCGGTGGATCGGTCTGGGCCCGGCTCAACAATCTTACTCTTTAAGTAATTAGTATCTTATTCGTGTCTTATCAAAAAGCTTTCCACCCTTGACATGCATATCAACTACCCTCTACTTCTTCCTCCCCAGGGGGCCCATCCCATATCTTGAGACTCCTGCACCCCTTATCACACCCCGATGCCTATCCCCTCTTACTCTTATACATAAGGAAATGTAGTGAGGGCACACTCTCCCGAGAATGTGGTCTAACCCTAACACAACGATATAGGTCCCGCGGGTCCTCACCCCTCTAGGGCCCCTCCTCGGAAAACCCTAATTTGGGCCTACATGGCCCAACCCTTCTTACTCATCCTAACTTTACTTTGTTCTTTGCCTCGCATCCCGTCTCTACTAAGAAATTCCCAAAATATATCCCTTTATTCCCCCACTCCACATGTGACCGCCAAACCCTAGTTGGCCACACCAAACCCTAGCACTTTACTTCCTCCTCAAGTAAGCTCCCCTCCTTCACCCCAAAATCTCTTCTCTCATTTAGAAACCCTCACTCACCCCTCTATATAAGTGAGTTCTCACTCTCAACCCCATACTCCATCCCTCCTTGATCATTTTTACCCTTATACCCTCCAAATTGCTTATTTCCTCCCAAAACCCTAATTGGTCCCTTAGATACCCTTACATCGACCCACGTGAAATTTTGCACCCAAGTCTCCAATGGACCCGTAACTTTGACATTATCTTATTTACTTCTTAAATCAACTTTCCTCACGTAAGATTCATTCCCATGCACAATTTAAACACTCCATGCAGCCTCTCCAACACCCACTTACACACAAAACCCTAATAAGGTCTCTTATGCATTAACTTACGTACTATTTTGCATAATAACTCTCCAATCATTCCAAGACTCTCCCAAGCTCTTACTTACAATCCAAATCAAATTTCATATGTAAGGGTCATGCCCATGCAAGGTCTAGTTTCCCCATGCAACTTCCCAAACGTCCACTTCCCCGTTGTTCTTTTATTATCATTTCATGCTACCCCAAACCCTAGCGTGCATGTCCTAGAGGGCCATAACAAGTCACATCATCAACATCAACATCAAACATGGAACATGTCATACACGTATAATATAAGGCACACACAACATACCTTATGATCCACGCTGCGCTACACAAAACAAGTTATTCATAACACGCGCATAATGCACATCAACATGGCATGCTCATCATTCACCCACACATTACATCACACATAGCACAATGCCATAGCTTCGTCCTTAATAAATACCCATAAGTAGAGGTAAGTAGAGACTTACCTGGATCCGAAGCTAGCTAAGCGAGATAAGAGGGAGAGAGATCCCTAGCTCGTGGATCCACGAGAAAGCTTTCCTAGATCCGATAGAAATCGAAAAACTAAATTAGCAACTATCCTATCAATCAATAATTCACATACTCTAATTAAATAAACACAACCAACCAAAATGATCTTTCTTAGAAAATGTGACCAAAACTTAGAACTTAAAAGCATAGCTTTATTAAGATTTAAGGTTAAAACTAAATCAAGACGGATTAATACAATTATCACTTGGGACATTTCAACTTAATTTGGAAAGCCCGAGAAAGAATAATCGATCATAAGTTAATTTATCGAAAATAACTTACTTATTAGGTTTTACAACTAAATAAGTAACCCAACCAATTTACATAGAATCAAATCCAAACCGATTAGGTTAAAACATAATTCAAAGATAGAAATTGATTAGATAAAGTACACGTAGCAAAAATCAATTTTATAAAATCATCCCCAAAGATTAAGGTTTTAAAGCCCACGACATAAACTCAGGTAATTCAATTTAATTAATTCAAATTAAAGGTACTAGAAAGCAATTAATACCATTTCAACTATTTCTACACATTCAATTTTAGAAAAACAACAATACAAGTAATCGATTTCATAATTTCACTTGAAGTTTAGGGTTTTAGGCCCGAAAATACATTTCATTAATATTCTATAAATTTAATCAATTTGAATGTTTAGAAATGCAATTAAACACATTTTATAACATATCAAATAATCAATTGCTCAAAACTAGTAAAAGAAGTACACAATTTAGCACAATTAGGGTTTTTGAGCCCGGAACGCAAACCCGATCAATTCTTGCCAAAACATACCAATTGACGGTTCGAAAATGTAATTAAACATATTATAATGTAATTTATATAGTCAATTGAATAAAATAACCCGATTATCCAACCCAATTTAATCCCGCGGGAGTTTTGACCTAAAAATCCAATTTCGATCAATTACGCACAATTTTCCTAAATCAACACTTCCAATATAAAATTAAATACATTTTAAACGATATTATAAAATCAATTGAGCGGAACGGCTCAATTATACGACCCAATTTCATTACACTCAAAATTTGACCTAGGAATCAAATTTCGATAAAACCTGCATAAATTTATCAAATTGACGGTTCCAAAACGAAATTGGATACATTTTAAAACATATTGTATAATCAATTTATCAAAAATAGCTAAATCGGACGAATCCAAAAAATTCGGGCCTAACCCGGCCAAAATCCAATTTTTCCAAAATTCCAACACAACCACACAATTAACCTATCCAAATCAATCTTACAGCACATATATACATAAACAAACAATCAATTTAGCTTTTTATAAGCTAATTCATACCCAATTAATCAAAATAAGGGTTAGGGTTGTTTGGAAATTATACCAATCAAAAACTGATAAATCGAGGCAAGGGAAGGCTGGGGAGGCTTCGTCGGGGGTCGGGGGTGGCTCGCCGGTGGTCAGCAGGCGTCGACGGTGACCGGCGGCGGTGGCACGACCTGCGCGCTGCTGCTGTGCTGCCGCTACTGGCTCGACCGCTACTGCTACTTCGGTGGGCTGCTGCGCTGCTCGTGGGTCGGTGGCGGTCGGAGCTCGGCAGGCGAAGGAGGGAGGGGCTGGGGAGAAGGAGAGAGGCGAGGGAGGTCGGCTAGGGTTAAGGTTGCGGGACAGGGAGTCGGGGAACAGGGAGTCACGGGAAAAAAATAGAGGAGAAGGGAGAGAAGAGAGAAAATGGAGAGAGGGGGCTCGGGGTCTCCCGACAGTTTTTTTTTTAATACAAGTAAAAATAAAATACTAAATATTTAAAGTTTTTATCGGAAGATTTTATCTAAATTTTATTTAACGAAATTTCATTTCGAAACGATCCGAAGATTTAAAATTAATAAAAAGCTATATAAAGAATTTCGGAAACATTTTCGGAAGAATTTACCATCGAACGTAAAAATTTATTTTATTTACGGAAATACATTATAAGACCCTGAAATAATATTTAAAAACCTATAATAAAATATTTAAGTCAAATTCTAATAAATCAAGACTGATTTTAATAATTTCTGAAATCGGTCTTCCGCAAACTAAAAAGCGTAGAACGAAAGAGAATTAATTTCAAAAAAAAATTCTTAAATAAGTTCCAAAAATATTTTTAATTTAAACTTCCCGAAAATATTACATTCAATTAATTAAAACGTCGATAAAATATTACTTCCCGAAAATGATTAATTACATTCAATTATGAATTCAAAATCGTCGATAAATCCATAAAACGAATCAAAATTAAAATAATTAATTGTTTACATCAAATTACGCTAATAACATCATTAAACTCAATAAATCTGGATTTTAAAAATACGGAGTATTACATCAAGTGTATCGTGTTGCCTTGTGCACCAATATAACTAAAGGCACATGATTATCCTTAGGCTGTGATTGCAAGTTAAGAAGGAAGTTACCTTGCATGGTGGCCTTTGAAATTTTTTGGTTTGGATTGGACTCTTGGTTTGGTTGTTGCCTTTATGCACTACCTTTGGTATTTGGGAATGGTTTTATTGATTGGTAGATGCCTGAGTGCCCTATCTTTTTTAGTTATGGATTATGGTGTGGTTTTTTAGGATGTAATTAGGTTAGATTCATGAAATGGTCATGTTTTGTTGGGAATGATTGTGTGATGAGCATGCGGCTTTGGTAATGCATACGTACATTATAGAATGTTTACCGTATCTTATTATTACATGTGCTCCTTAATGTATTTATGTCATGTTGCCATGTATTAATTATTATATGCTCTATGTGAGCTTTGCCTATTAGTAGTTTACTTTGTACCATTATACCTATGTGTTTATTGTTATTATCCTCTTTCTATTTAGTAGACAGTCTTTACTTTGTGGGAATACTTTGAGGGTACAACTTGATGACTTTTGTTAGGGGTTGAGAGTTAGGATTTTGTTATCTGCTCCATCTTTATTTTATCCAGATATTTGTTAGAATCTAATGTCATCTTTTGTACTTATCTCTCCTATCAATTGTAACTCCCTTGTCTGATTTTTTATTTTTGAAATAGTTTAATATTGTAATGAAATATATATTGGCTTCATATCATCTATTGTTACTAATCTAAGCAGATAAACATTTTTGTATTAATACTTAGGTTAAGAAAGGTAGAGAAACATGACTTATACTAAGTATAGTAGTAACGCCTTGCATTTTTAATATTTTAGCTTCTACACTTAACTCGTTTCAAAGAAATTTTATAGCATTAAAAATGAGAGGGTTACAATTGATATACTTTAAAGCCATCCAACAATTAAAAGCTTGATTGAATTAATTATTAAAAGTAATTATCTGTGATAATTACTTATTTTGAAAACTTTTTAGGCTAGGATTCATAAAATGCAACGACTAACATTAAGGCACATTTGCTTATCTAATATTAATTTCAGACATATGTGAATAAGTTTCATACAACTGATGTCTTGTTTAGTTTTACTTAAGAAAAGTAGTTTTTAATGAAAGTAATTATAAAAAGTAATTTTTAATTAACATTATTGTTTGGAAAAACTTTTATAAAATTAATTCTAAGAAACTACTTATCAAAGTTGCTTTTAAAAGTAGAAATTCAAAAGTAGATAGATACCTACTTCTAATTTCACACAAAAATAATTTTTAATGCGGTATGTGATTTTTTTTTACTAAAAACGTCGATTATAAAATGGTAAATGAAAACCAAGGGGAGGGTTTTAACCTAAAATTACAACCTCCATCGTCTTTATAACAGTGTCGGCCTCCATCACATGTCACCCTGGTGCGACCGTAGCCGGCACACAATTTAAACCCTATTGTTGTCAATTGTAGCACTAGTAAATAAGAGTATCGTTCTAGGCCGGGGATTGAGAGGGCTCACCTCTAATTAACTAGCTTGGAAATAAAACTAAAACTAAAAATAAAAATCCTAAATAACACAGAATAAATAAATAAGAAAAATACTAATGGGGGTTAAAAAATAATAATAATAAAAGGAATAAATAAAATAAACTAATAATGAAAATAATGAAAATAATGAGAAACCGCAGATATGAGAAATATGTTAGGGAAATAAAAAATCCACCACTAGATTAGGTCTAAATATAATATTTATTTCTAAGTCATCCTTTAATCATGAGAAAGAGATCGACCAAGTTGCACACCAAAAGCAGGTCTATACACCTTATATTACTTCCCTTAATTAATTAATACGACAAAGCGCCAATATTAACCCTATTAAATACTAGCAGTATAGCAGCAACAAGCGGCTCCTATATTTAACTAGATTTAATGCATTAAGTGTAAGTGGAAGGCTGTCAATCTAAGTACCCAAACTAGTACAAAAAGCATGTCTAGCTGTATTTCCTTTTCTTGACCCACACGTATCGAAACGTTTTACCACTTCGGTTAGAATCACAAAACGATTAGGTGAATTGTTATCTAACCTAGCTGCAATTTATACATATAAATTCTAGTATATTTGGATGGCCACCTAGCAAGCAATTAATCCTACATACTGTCACTTATGAGGTACCAGAACAAGGCATGCACCAAATAAACTATACTTGACAGAATTATACATATAACCGATAGTAATTAATATAGAGTCAAGAAACAATCTCACTAAAAAAAGAAAATAAAATTATAATTCAAATCATAATCTAGGGTTTCAATTCATTCCCTAACAATAAACAATCAACCAACCATAATTAAAGAATTAATTACACAGAAATGTATATCTAAAATATAAATTAAAAATAAGTGAAATAAATAACCAGAATTAATTTTGAATAAAAGATCAAGAATTTATTGAGATAAAAATTAATTTTATATGAAATAAACTCTACCGGGTATTAAATTCTTCCTCTAATTTTTCTTCCTTCTCGGCCTTGATTTCTGTGCAACAATTTCTTTTTCTTTTTCTTTTCCTTCGGCTGACATTGACGGCTGACGCTCGCTGCCGCGCTGCAGCCTCGTTTCCTCGGTTTCTGTGCGTGAGTGACGCACCCTGTCTGGCCTCTGTTCCCGCACGACTTCCATGCCCAGCCACACACTCACGGCTCCTCTCCTTCCGTGCCTGTCTTCCCTGTTTGACCGAGCCTCTAAAGGCTCTGTCACACTTTTCTCCCGATCCTATAAAGGCTCTCGTACCTCGCGTCCTGCGGCTCTGCCGCCTTTCGACGTCCCTCCTCCTTTTTGCACTCTGTTAGCCCGAACCTTTTTATTCTTGTTCCTGCCACGCCACGTCAGCCCTAACGGCTGACTCTTCTTCATCTATTTTTGTGCGTCGAGGTCTGTGGCTCGTTTGGTTTCGTTTTTGTGGCGTTTGGGCCTTTGGCCTTTGGCCGTTGGTCCAAACGTCGATTTCTTTTTTTTATTATTTAAAAATAATAATACCTGCAAAATAAAATTCAATAATTATTAATAAATAATATTTTATTCTAAATTTACTTAATTTATATCATTTTAGCTCAAATAATAAAATTTATGCAATTTTTACCACTTAAGCATAAAATAATAATTATTCCCCTATATTAGCCAAATGAACTACCAAAAACTAAGATTATAAGGGTATAAAATGTGTCAAAATATGAACTCATCACACCCCAACCTCCATATTCATTCTCAATGATTTGTCCTATCGCCAACCTTCTCCATCTCTGTCAATTTATCTCTCCGAATCCCATGTTTACTTATTGATTTTAAAAAATTTCTTTATATTTTACCTAAGAACCCATATCTAGAATCTGATTTGATTATATCTGGAATTTGAATATAAAATTCTAACTTGGTTTTTAAGTCAACGTTCTCTCTTCTCGATTGTGTGCTCGATCTTGGACTCATGATATAGAGCTGATTGTTGGGCTTTGATTTTCCTTCATCTTTAAATTCTAGGTTTGTTATGTCATCATTATTCATGTTCTGTTACTTATAGTCGCATTTGAATTCCATATTAATTTCCGGTCAATAAGGTTGAAAATATGAGGTAAAATATATCTTCCAGAAATAAGGGATTTCAGATTGTGTCAGAAGTTAATGGATAACTAAGAAATGAAACTCTCCATGGTAACTAGCATAAGAATGTCTGCATCTCATTTGGAAGATTCAAGCAACACAAAGTGTTGGCATCCAAATCCTTCTTCCTCTACCTTCCACCTTTGTGTGTCTGTCTTTCTTTAAGCTGCTCTTAGGCGCCAATTGTTTCTAGTTTTGTAGTGGTTCTCATGCTTCTTGTAGTTGTTGCTAATTTTTCTACGAAATTACAACATGGAAATATTTGATTTTTGGTGCTTTATTATTGTTGTTGTTGTCATTTGGAGTATGATTGGGGTGGTTTTGGGTCTGATTACCATCAACTATGTTTACGATTGTTGATTGTGGTAGTGCAAAGGTAAAGAAATATGCATAGAAATATCCTCTTGTGGTGGCTTCTGCGGTTGCCGACATAATGAATCCTTGGGATCCATGAGCAGCTCCGAGAAATTGATAAAATATTGTAAAAATAATTTCTAATTTTCCATAATAAATATCAATATATATCTTTAAATATTAACAAATATGAATATAATACCCGTAAATATATGTGAATGTATCGACAAAATATATCATATTAACTAACATACATGCTTGCATCAAATATTTTATATTCCAATATGAATTAAAAATATTTTAATATTTTAGAGGAGCCTATTTTATTTGAGTTTGGGATTGATACCATCCATTCTTCTCAATTTATCAAAAATTTACCACCTGCCTGAGCTTTGTTGTTCTTTGCTAGTTATCTTCCCATTTTGACTTTACTAACATGCCTCAACTTGATAACCTTTTCCTTCTTTCTCAGAATAAATTTATATGACTTCCATCAATCATCATGGAAAACTATACTCCGTCAATAAGATTGGGAAAATGGCAGGTTGGTGGAATAACCAACCAATGGAGCTGTGAGAGGGGAGTAAAGGAAGTGCAAGGCGCTTAGTTAGACAAAAATAAATTTGGGAGATAATTAAGCTGCCTCTTCAAAGGCAAAAAGAAATATAGGTGGGAAAGGTAAATAAGTATCATCAATTATGTTAAATGCCTGCATCTCACTTGCATAAGAATATATAGTTATTATCCTATGATAATAATGTACATGGTTGGACTGTTCGTTAGCTAAGAGTTGTTTTTATCTTTATTAATTTTATATCATGGAAGTTCATGATACATGTAAAATTATCTAGCTGGTAGATCATGATGTGCGCTTGATACGTGCTTGATATAGAGATCATGGAAGTTCATGATCTAACACTCGACATCAATATATGGGGAACCTAGTTTATTATAATGATATAATAAAATAAAATAATGTATGATAATCACATTATGCTAAATTAATCTATTTACCAAATATTGGTACTTATGTCTAATATTATATTACGTAGTGGTCAGGATGAGCATAAGTCTTGTGTGTGTGTGTGTGTGTGTGTGTGTGTGTATTTAGGTCCTATGTCATCTTCATCAAATACTTCACTTTGGACTGAATTAAGACATCAAGCATTTGTTCAATTATATATCAAGGAGGTTAAGAAAGGTAATAGGCCTAGTTTAAGTTTCAACAATATTGGATGGTCCAATATTATTAATGGTCTTAATATGCTTGAGAATGTGCGATGCCAAAAGGTTCAAGTGAAAAATTATTTTACTTCAACAAAAAAAGAATATTTAGCATGGGTAAAACTTAAAAGTAAAATTACACTTAGGAGAGACCCAATAATAGGTGCAATCAATTGTGGAGAGGATAGATGGAAGATATTTTATTCAGGTAAATTACAACTATTAATTTTATCACTTATTATTATTATTATGATATATCGTGCGTAATATTATTTTTTTATTCTAGCAAAACCCAAGTTATAAATATTTTCACAACAAGCCAATTGTACATTTAGATGAGCTATGACTAATCTTTAGTGGTACTCGTGCAAACAGAGAACATTTATGGGCTCGGTCTTAAGGGCCTCACCCAATTTTTGATAAGGATGGTGAAGTGCTAAGAAAAATTAGTGCGGGTCCTTCTAAATTCTAGAGATTCATTGAGATTGAGGGTTATGATTCTAGTAATTCAGATGGTGCAACATGCCAAAAGGAAAATTCAACCAACATGCATTCGAAGAGTCAACAATCTAGTTATCGTAAAAGAAATAAGTCAGCTAATGAAACACTAGATAATAAGTTTCTACAATTGTGTGAACCAAAATTTAAAAGTAATAATGATCCTTCTTCGCCAACACCTCAATCCTTAACAACCTCTAGCATAAAATATTTCTTAGTTATTGTAAATGTCACGGTGGATAAAATTTCTATTGAACTATTTGTTCTTGGTACTTATGCTTTTAAGGATCTTGATAACAAAAACATATAGATTTACACGACTCCCCCAAAAAACATTGTTTGGTTGAAAGTTTTAAGAGATCCACTTAAGAATTGATAAGGAATATTGGGTTATTACGGTCTTTGTAAATGACTAATCTTGTTTGAGGCTTTTTTATTTTATCTGTGTAAAACTTTTAAGTATAAATTCTCTTATTTATGTTGAACTTATGCAATTTTATTGAGTCGTGATTCCTAATATTTTAGAATGGATAATATTATATGTCAAATTACTAATTTTCGTTGTTTATTCTTGAAAGAGTAGTAATTATAATGCCATCCTCTTTAGATATATCATCTATTCCATAAATTCTTATTAACTCCATATGTATTGAATGTATGTATAATATAAGTTATGCAATGATTTTGTATAGATGGATGATTGAAAAAAAAGACTACTACTACTATCACTTGTACTACGACATTTGTAAAAAAGAAGAACGATATTTGTTGATAAGTAAGTTTGTTTGAATTCTTTTGAAATAGGTCCCCAATTTGTCTAACGTATATTAAATGGTCATGATAGGCCATGCCATGATTAGAAGGATGATTTTCTTAGGTTGTTAAATTTTTTGAGATAAAGGAGTTTATTAAGTGATACTAATAATGTGATTGTTGAAGAATGATTAATAATTTTTTATTATATAAAATTGGTCACAATAGAAGGAATAGAATTGTGTAAGATCAATTTTAGCACTCTTGAGAGACCATTAGTAGATATTTCAACAATTTTTTAATTACTATATCAAAGATTGTTGGTGAGATTATAAGGCCACATCAAAGCCTTGATGAGGTCCCTCTTGAGATCAAAAATGATTCGAGACTTTAGCCTTATTTTAAAGATTGTGTCGGAGTGATAGATGGGACACATATTGATGCTTTTGTTCCAAAGAATGAACACATACCCTATCATAATCATAAAAGAGTGTGTTATCAAAATATGATGGCAGCTTGTTCTTTTGATATGTTGTTCATATTTGTGGGAGCTGAATGGGTGGGGTTGACTTATGATTCTCGGATATTCTCATACTATATTCGAGATCCCAACAAAAACTTTTCTCATCCTCCTCGAGGTAAATATAACATTAATTTATATATTAAGTATAAAATATTATAGTTGAATAATATAAAATTACATTTTGTGCTGTTAAATATTATGTGGTTGATTTAAGTTATCCCAATACATCAGGTTATCTTGCTCCATTCAAGGATAAAAGGTATCGTCTATTCGATTTCAAAGAGTTAGTAGTTAGCAAGGAAAATAAGAGTTATTCAATCATTTAAACTTTTTTGTGTGAAATGTGATTGAGCGTTTCTTTGGCATTTTTAAGGCTCGTTTTTCTATCTTAAAGCAGATGCCAAATTATAGTTTGGAACAAAAAATGTTCATTGTCATTGCAACAATAACAATCCATAATTTTATTATGCTGAATGGAAGGGATGATATGTTATTTCATAATTTTTGTAGTAGAAAAATATATGAAGAAAATAATAGGAATAGGGATGTTGGACAACATGTAGAGGGTGGATCTGCTTGAGAAATGAAAATGATACGGTGTAGCATTGTAGATGATATTTATAATGTACATCGCCAACCTATTTGTTTTTATGATTTTTTTTTGTGTATAAATGTAAGAATATTCATTGCATAACATAAACCTTGATTATATCACTATTTGAATTTTTGATGTTAGTACATTTTATAAAAAAAATTTAATGCTTGTTTAGAAATTTTTAATAATTTAAAATATATATATATATATATATATATATATATTACAATTTTTAGTACTTTATACTATCTTTATACCTTTTATGTTCTTTTATATATATATATATTTTTTATGTTTCATATGATTTTTAATTTTTAACATTAAAGAATTTATATAATAATTATTACCAAAAGATATAGATATAGGAAGATAAAAATGGAAGATGAAAAATAAAAAGTAAATATGTAGAAAAATAAAAACCAAACATTAATGAGTTATAATAAGTATTTTTTTAGTAGTAATTACTTATATAACAAAAGTAAAAACAAACACATATTTTACTAATTAAAGTACTTCTTGAAAAGTAGTTTTCTAAAAGTAATTTTTATCTAAAAGTAATCATTGAAAGTATGTAATGCCAAATGGGATCTAAATTACCAAACATGAACCCTCGTTTGAAGTTTGAAAATGAAAAAAAGAGAGTAATTAATCAAAGGAAATGAATAAGCCTAAACTAAAAAGATCTCATAATCATATAACACTTGAAGTTGGAGTACTTTCCAACTCCGGTGAAGTTGAAGCTTGATGAAAACTAAGGATAAAAGTAGATTAGATATGAAAGGAAAAGTGAGAAATCATAACAAATCTAGAGACAAGAAAGGGTATAGAGAAACACAGGTGCTTTCGGAATTTGGACCATGTTTTGGACTGGCAGTTAGCAAAAGAATCAAAGCTTTGGAGAAATTGAAGCAAACACACAAAGAATGTGAATGACGGATCATCAGAATGGAGAACCAGCAAAGTGAAGGAAGGTAGTGGACGACCAAAGGAGTGTCGACGCCTGATAGAGTTATCAATAATGCATCATGCATGTTGCCTCGCTGGAGTAGTATTCAATGAAAGGTGGGAGTTCACTAAAGAGTGAGTTGAAGGGGTTAGAGATGGGAGAGAGGATGAGAAGTCAAGAGCACGGGGATGAGGGCTGGAGACGTACACTTAGGAGAAGAAATGATGTGTCAATTCTAACCCTCATGAAAACTCAATTTTTTTTTAACTTTCAAAGGAAGGATGAAAATCTAAGAATATAAGGCTAATATGATCCAATCATGCGGTAGTTAACACCTCCAACCACATAAAAAAAGAGGCGATCCCTAATAAAAGAAGGGGTATTGCCATATAAGTGCAAGACAAAGGGAATACTATGGCTAAGATGTGTCATCCCATCTGCCACCATATTGGTCTCCATATAAGAGTGAACCACCTGACACGAACTAAACTAATACATGAGATATCTACAAATAATAAATTAGAACTTGACTTTTAATAGGTTTGTCTAGGCTTCGACCACTATTGAAACATCTCACAAGCTAAATAATTTTTAAAGTTATTCCAAGTGGTGCTGGTCTCAAGATGCCTAATGAAAAAATCATCGCCAACATCTTGCATTCCGTTATCACATTCTACAACAAATATATCTATTGGATCAGTATTCATATTCATTCTAATAAAGTTTTGTAATGGAGCACATGCATAAATAATCATGCCCACCATCTTCACTAAATACCAAGTAGTACATCTTAAAATCCCCCATCTCATCTTTAACAAACCAAACCACATTTTTATCACATTTCTAGCTTGAGAATGCTTCATGTTGTTGGTTGATGTCCATGTCTCCATTCATTAAGATGATATATTTAACCTCCATATGGAGTTAAGAAGCCTTCACAGTTCATCTATCCCACATCACATAAATAATAACATCCTAGTTAGGATTGTAAACAAACAGAGCTGGCTTGTGAGCTTTTTGGACTCGACTCATTTAGTTAGCTAAACGAGCCTAAAAATAAGGCCTAAGTTAAACTCATTTAATAAATGAGTCGAGATTGAGCATAAATAATTTGGGCTCGAGCTTGTTTATAGTAAAAAACCTCATGATCTCTACTCGTTTACCACAAAAACTCATGAGTCAAGCTCGAGCCTCATTTTTATGCTCATTTATTAAACAAGCTGAGCCCCAACCCATCCCAACTCAGCCCATTTATAACCCTAATCCTATTATACATTAAAATATTGACATTATTACAAAATGAAGTTAAAGTTCATCGACAAAAAGTGTAATACTTGAAGTATAATTGTCACCCTAAGGAACTTTTAACCCATTCTTTCTAAAAAGTGACTCTCGAAGTACTCTATTATCACGAGTTGAACCCTCCCAACCAGATAAAACATATATAAATATCAGGTCTTTTGAACATGTACCTAACGTATTAGTGGATAATTCCCCTTTTTGATATCTACACCTAGCTTTCTCATTTTCTCCAACACGAACTTTAACATGGGTTCCATCTAAAGTACCTAAACAATTCTACACAAAATCAAAATAATTAGAGATTATTTTCATCTTATTTTAAATCTAGATAAAAGTATAAAATTAATGCAACACACCCTAAACCATTTCCATATTTTATCTGAACTGCTTCCGTCAATAGGCTTTGGCTTCTTCCAAAGAAGATTGTGACATTTAAGAATAACACAAAGTACGGTATTATAGTGCCTAGATACTATTTCACCACTTTGCCTAACATATACTTGAGTTCTTCAATTTGTTGTATCTTGAGAGAGCGTATACAAGAATATTGTGACCGTCTCTTATATCAGCCAACTTTAAAACCCAACTAGATACCCGAAGCCCGACCCCATCGCCGATACCTGATTTTTTTATATATAATTTTTTTATAATAAAAAAAATTCATAATAATCCCCAAACCTAAACATGATCCCTGAAATCTCACCTCAAACCCAAACCCAAACGGAGAATAAATACACACACATACACACATATATATAGGGGTCATGTCTAAGTAAGAATTATCTTTTATAGTGAGAACTGAGAATCACTCTAGTTTCCTGAGATATTTGTAGTAGTTTTTACCACCTACTGTGGAGTTTCCACCATCTACTATGGGTAGATTTCTAATTTGAAATATAAATATATTTATAAAAGTGACATCACATTTTTTCTTGACACTAAAATATAGTTTCCTAATAGACTTGTAGTAGTTTTCTCTACCAATTGGAGGTAGTTTCTACCACCTATTATTGGTTTTCCTAATAAAAAATATAGATGCTTAATATTTACAAAAATACCAACGTTTTTCTTTCTAACACTCAAATACTATAGTTTTTTAAAAGATTTATAGTAGTTTCTTCCACCCAATGAGAGTAGCTACCACCACCTATTGTAGGTAATTTTGCAAACCTAAAGCATAAATTCACAATATTTACAAAAATTTTACCACCTTTTTTTATAACACTCAAATAATATAGTATTTGAGCTACTTATAGTAGTTCCTTCTATATATTAAGAGTAATTTTTACTACCTATCGTGGATAATTTTTTCAACTGAGATTGTTAGTTCTCAGTTCTCATCGAGGGAGCTAGTTTTTATTAGATATTCCCTATATATATATATATATTGTAAAATGAAACATATGATGTCAGTTGATGCAGCCACAAGTTGAGCTTAAACGTTAGTAAGTAGTACAGTATAGTCACTACTCCTTCACTATTCATGACTCACTCATCACCACGCTAAAAAAATAACTATTTAATCATATAGTAGGTCATCTAAACAAGATAACAAAAAGTATAAGAAGGTGTCATCGTGAAAAGCCTTCTTTATTATCATTTGGGGATGATGCTGACGATAAATCTTGGTCTATCTATGAATGAAACATTGCCTCCTCCCAAACAAAACTAAATAGACACTCCGCGGAAAAAAAAATCTAATGTTAATGAACAGTAGTATCATTCTTTTGCTAATAAAACACCCTATTTGAATCCTACTAGAAGCTTCAAAAGAGAAGGGCGTAGATAATGTTAAAATCAGTTTAGAGAAGAATTGTGCTCTGGATAGGGATGGCAATTTTTCCCGCGGGTTCGGGGCTCCGTCGGGGATTCCCCGTTCGGGTTCGGGTTCGGGTTCGGGGAGAGAATTCGGGGATCGGGTTCGGGTTCGGGGATTCTTAACGGAGATTTTTTCGGGGACGGGTTGGGGGTCCCCATCCCCGAACCCACCCCGAAATTTTTTATATATATATTTTTATATAATTATATATATAATATATATATATATATAATTTTTTTATAGAATATAAATTAAAAATATAATATAAAAAAATAGTTTGAGGATCGGGGATGAGATCGGAGATCGGGTATAAAGTCGGGTTTCGGGGATCGGGTCGGGTTTTAAAAACGGAGAATAAATCGGGGATGGAAAATAGATCGGGGATCGGGTCGGGTATGGGGATTTGATCCCCGCGGGGATCGAGTCGGGGAATCCCCGATAAAAAAATAACGGGGATCGGATCGGGTTCGGGGATAATTTTCCTTATCGGGTTCGGGGATGGGGATGGGGTCCCCATCCCCGACCCGCCCCGTTGCCATCCCTAGCTCTTGATTACCTGGTAAGTTTGCTACAGCTTTGAAATTAATGGGTTTATCCCTGTACTGTTTTGCTACAACTTTTCTCATTTTTCTGTCTATTCTATTTCCTCAATGAATGACTATGGAGATGGATTTTTTTGAAGTGATGAGTATCGAGATATTGGTGAAGTGGTATAAAGTGGCTAAATTTTTTGCAGAAATTATAGGTAATTGAAGACGATTAGGTAATTTATAACTTATAAAGTATTATTTAATGAAACCCACTTCAATAAATAATTTCTTTATTGGAAGGGTAATTCAGAATTTTAGAAAAAATAATTTTTTTGACTTTTTATAATCCTTAAACCAAATAATAAAGTCAATTTTTTCATTCTACTTTTTTGATACCAAATAATTCAATACTATTAAAAAATATTTTGTTAGCTTTGTATGTTTTATTAATTATTAATGTTGTAACATAAACACTCAAATATTAATTGTTATGTATTGATTAAAATAGATTAAAATTAAATAATATAAAGTTTAAATGATTGACGAAGTTGTTGGTAAAAGTAGTTTAGAGTTGTAACTTTATTATAGTTAATGTAGAGTAGATAAAAGTTTAACAAATGTAAGAGAGATTGAAAGAAAAAAGTTAGACAATAAAAATAGGGGTCGTAATTTTGCGTCGGCAAGAGGGTCCTATAATGAGCTACTATAAAAGCTACGTACTCTACCTGCGAAGTGAATAAAAGTCTCTCAGTTCTAGAGTCTTCTCTTCCGAGTTCTCACGTGAACCTCAGTCCGCCATTATCCCCGATTGTGCCCTGAGTTATTGGCCTTCCATCGATTCTCCGTCGATGGCTGTGTCTGAACCGTGTTTTCGATCATTTCCCCACTTGTTATTCTGGCGTTCCGCTGCACTCTCTTAAGGTTGCCCAGCCGGAGGTTCATCAGATAGCTTCCCCGATTTTCTATACCGACTCTGCTCAGAAACGGTTAAAATCGGTGATCTCTGTTCGCTTTTGTATTTTGAATTTGGAAAATGAATGTCTCATTCAAGAACGTCAATGAAAGAACCATCATGGTGGATTTCGAATTCTCAGAAAAGATCCAGGACTTGAGTGCCAATTTCGATGGCAAAAGAGTCCGTCTCACAGTTGATCTCCAACCACCAACATCGGACGATGATCCAGTCATAAACATAAACGTGCGGCATGTAAACGGGGATGTTGTTCTGATTCAGACAAGAAGGTCGAGCACCGTCGGTAAATTCGTCGATTTGCTGAAACAAAAGCTAGAACATCATCTGGCTAGTAAGGAATATAGGCTAATTTGCAAAGGTCGGATGTTGAGGAGCATGACCTGGACTCTTGCTGATTACGACGTCGAAGATGGTGATACTATGCACGCTCAATAGACTTAAGAGGGGGCTGCTGAATCATGGAGATTCTGTAATCACGGGGCGGCAGGCTGGCAGCAGTAGTTCTTAAATACGTGGGCAATTTCTTATGGTAAGTAATGGTGTTCGGGGCGGTAGGTGTCAAGCGCTTCGTGCTGGCTTAGTTTGTAATGGTTTTGGGGTTGGTTCACGTGCTTTGTAAATGTTAAAATGTACCACGTACCATTGTTCTTAGATCTGTGTTGAACCTATGCGCTTATACCTTTTTCCTTCCTTCTTTCTCTCTCTTTTGGTTGCAGGCAGGCATCCTTTTTTGGGCCGTCTCTAATCATTATTTGGTTCGGAGTATATATTTGGAGTTAGCAAAATTAGTGTATAAATTATTTAAAGTAGTGTTTTTGAAAATTAATTTATAAATTAGTTAACATTTACTTATTGAATTTAATATATATTTTTTATTTTAAAAAAGGTACATTATTGATTTAAAATTAAAATTTATAAAATATAGTTTATTTTTTCAGATACACACTTGGCAGAATTCATGATTTAATTTAATACGCGTATATTATGGATTAAGTTTGTTTTGATGCTTATCTTATCTATGTAACTTACTGAAATGAAAATTACAAGGAAAACCAGATCCATGACATGATTAATGGTTAATTTTTTCCTTCACGGCACAGATCTACCGTTTTCTGCAGTTGCTTACTGTTGTATTTTTCATCTCATGGTTTGATATTGCTGATTTTTCAAACTTCACGGATAATGATTTTATCCTGCATTTTGCCATTAAGTTCTAATATTATTTTTTTATATAAAAAAAAATACTAATTTTAATAAATTTATATACTAAATATAATAAAATAATAAACAACTAACCGTGGTCGTTATTTCAAACCAAAGATTCCTGTAATTTTAGTTAGTTAGAATATTTGTCTTGTGAAGTATGGAAAGGACAATAAGGTATCGTTCTTGTACTAAAAAATTAAAAACGTATTTTTATCATGTTTTATTCTAAATTTTTTTTAATGTCAAAATTGGTATTTGATGGATTTAACTATTTTTTTAAAAAAAATTATTAATATTTTATATTAATTAAAATAGAAAATAATGTTATTTATTTATTTATTTAATTTTTTCTTTTAATTTTAATAGATTTGATTTAATTTTTAAAAAATATATAATGTGTGTGTGTATATATATATATATATATATATATATATATATTGTCGTTTATTATCATCTCTATTTTTAAAATTTTTAAAAAAATAATATTTTTATAATTCCTTCCGTCCCCGTGCAGTCCGTGACGAAAAGTTAGGTGGCCGATCAAAATTAAAAAGCCGAAGCACTCCAAACGGCTTTATCTTTTTCACTTTGATTTGAGATGTTCTTTTATCACTACCCACTGGCCTGTAGCCAGCCACTGGCTTCTCAGTTGTTCTATCTTTATCTTTTTTTTTCTTTCTTTCTTTTTTCCCCTTTTCCCTCTCCATATTTTATCATGTGGAGTATGTTTTATCACTATACTATTCAGTCAATTTTGGTCATCATACTTTTTTCCTTATTTTAAGCTGGTCTCGTATTATTTGTATTTCTAAATTGATCATTAAATTTTAATGTTGCCCTATTTTAGTCTCTAAATAATCTGTTCAACATGTTATCAATATATATATATATATATATGTCTGTCTTCAATTATCCTACTTAACTATTTTTTACAATAATAATAATTATCTTTCTTACTTTCTTTGCCATAAAATTAAATAATAAGGTTGATTTATCTCAAAATACACCTGATTTCTTTACACAATTATCTCGGCTTTTCTTTGTCTTCTTACTTTGTAATCCTTCTGGTATTAAAGTCTTTCCAGATAAGCATAGCAAATTCCCCTCCTGGTATTGGTTACGACCATTTTCAGATGCTAAAGTCTCGACCGGCTTCAATCGGACGCGGTAGATGCAGCTCCTTCGTTAAGATTGCACAAATGGCCTATCGTATCCGATTTTATCGGCAGATTACCCATTCCCGAACGGGGTTTCCCTCTCCTTCCCACATGGTTCGGGATCAAGTGCGTTTTCGGCCCTCGCTTGGCTGAATCCGGCTCCGAACACCGATTCGACAGTTGGGTTGGCCATTTTTGGTGCAGACCTGCCCCAGAAAGACTTGCTGAAAGCAATGTAGTTACTGCATTGAATTTTTTTTTATTATTTTTTATAGAACGCAACTTGTACAGAGGTAGGTGAATAAGCCTAGTATGCCATAGCCATTATACCTCAATAGAATGATTACTATTACTTTATTTTGTGGTAAAATTTTGATCAAGATTAGGAACTAACTTCATGGGAGGCTTGCAATTAAAGAGATAAAGGTTGTCGTCTGCATTACCAAGTTCCTACGGTCGCTTCAATGAAAGGCCCTGCAAAACCCAGGAATCATGAGTGAGCAAAATAAAAACAATTGAGTAATTTTGTGGGCTTAATAATGGAGAGAAGATTATGATGAAATTGAGGAACATATAAGACATCTTGGAGTATGATGTTTGAGAGTAAAGTATTATTCCTATTACCCAGACAAGAACATATTAACCATTAGGCAAGGAAATGGAACACATATGGAGAGAGGAGTGAGGGATAAGAACAGAAGCTCATGTGATCATTGGCCCTTGTGTTAAGGATCTAAGAACCATATAACTTAGCAATTGAACACATGGACAAATAATAAGAGAAGCGGGTCAGAATACATCCAAAGTTGGTCGTGGCAGAATCAGTCGAGTCAGAAGCATATGACTGCTTACAACTATTCAATAAACCGATGAGTTGTGAAATATGGTCTTAGAAAATGTTGAACAATACATTTGTTAGTTGGCGGTGTCTCACACCACTATTATTATACAATAGCAACCATCTTTTTGGGTTTAGTGAACTTGAAATCTTGAGGAAACATAATTCAGTAGAATAAATTCTTCTAGATGCATCGTCAATCAAAATTTTATGGACCGTCTATAGACTTCATTATAAAAGTATTTAATCGTGATGCTGTCTTCATCACAGTGAATGAGTCGAGTAATGTTGGCGAACTCTACTCTACTATGCTCCGAGAGAAAGAATATCTCCAAAATGTGGATTTTATTATATTGCTCATCAATGGTATAGTGATGGGGAACATGACCCACACTCTTCTTGATTACGATGTGAAGTCCTGGTCATGCCGTGTAGTCTAATGATACTACTACTATCGAACTTCATTTAAAGGCTTTTGAATCCTCTTACTAAAACCATCTATTTTTATTTTTTTTATGAAAGTGACTTTGTTTTGACACATTACATAGGTGAGGTGGGGGAAGGGGCACATGTGCGGTGGACAAAAATTGACCCGGTATCATCTGCACTGAAGTGAAGGGCATGAGCTGCTAGTCTACTGGGCTCTTCTCGAAATCCAAATTCCCCCCCCCCCCAATGTTTCTTACCGCCTACTACATTTTCCTCCGTAGCAATCTGCCTAAATGATTCGGGAGCATCCACCGAGGATCAAATCCTCATTCCATTAAAGTTTAAAAAGGCAGATCCCTCGTTAGTAGGGGTTTCATATGCCCAAAAGTTCAAATATCTTCGACTAAATAAACATGAAATAATTTTGTTGAAGATCAAATGTACCGTGCCAGTTAAGGCTATGATGATTCAACTTCCCGAGTTTTAACGCACATCAACCAGTCGTTCCACAGAGTAAAGACACGATAAAGAGCATCATAAATCATAAAGAAACCACACATGCATCAAGTCATTCAATTTTACCCAGAGGTCTTCTGTAGTTGATTGGGTCCTCAATTGTAAAGTACCATCATTGAGCAACAGTTTGTAATCAAATGATAATGATAGAGGGGTTGAAATGATGCCCACTAAAGCGATAGGAAAGTATGCACGCGAAAGCGATGTACGATAAACACATGTAAAGCCCTAGGATGGTGCCCTTAGAGCCAAGTTAACATCGATTACACAACATAGTGGCTTAACTTCACCACATTACACATCACATAAAGCAGCACAGTTACTGGACAGCATAAGTTACACGACACATGATACTATTACAACATAACAGCGACTGAAACAACATTGTTGACAACGAGGACGATGCCTCGACATACTGATAATGCCAAAAAAACAGGCACTTTTATTCAACGAGAACTACGAAATCCAGAACCCTGGTAGTTAAACACATCCCCAGGTCTTAATTCAACTTCCCCCACCACTGGTGAACAAACACACCGCTGCTCCTAAGACCCTGAAAGATTTCCAAACAGCTGTCACCTAAGTTGCCTCTTTCGTCAGAACCGTCCGAATCTGAGCATTGGAGAAATATCTCGTCGACGGAGCATATCAATCCACTCTCAAACAACTCGATCAGAAACTTCGCTTCAGTGTTCCCCAGCTTCATCTTCATAACAACAAAGTCAGAGAACTCCACAGTCTCCTTGAACCATTCAAGGAAATCAAACTCTTCAGCTTCAAAAGGTATGTCCTCGTCTTCAGTAACCACATCATCAGTAGAACTAGCAGCAACCGCCTTTCCAGCCAGGCCAGGATGGTAGATGAACGAAACTCCGGGCCTCTTTACATGAGAAGACAGCACGAGCGCGTCGTGATCGACGATATAGACGCTGAAGGCCTTCGAGTCGATAGGGTAAGATGGAAGGAACCAGTTTCCAACGGTGAACTCTGCGGATGCCCTAGCACCCATGTCGATGTAGACTAACCGCTTCTTAGGTGATACATCGATCAAATTAGGCAAATAAGCGATTCTCGTCGGATTTCCTTTCGGCTTCTCCTTCACAAGAGGTTCGATTCGGTCTAGGAAAGGCTTGTTGGTCCTCACCGATACACAATCTGCTGGCAAGTGATACTGCTCAAAAGGACTCACATTAGCAAACCTCTTCTTGAATGTGACCAAAGTGAAGCCATGCAAGCTAGTTACATGGATCACATTCGAAGTCTTGAGAAAAGACGAAATTGGGGCCGCTGACCTAATCAAGCTACTAGAGCTAGAGTAACCATCGGTCCCTACGAGCATGGCCCCCAGTCCACCCGGCTTAAGAACGCGCTCCACCTCATTCACAAGTAAGGCCGGGACAGAGACCTTATCGAGATCCCTGGTGATAACAAAGTCGAATTGATTATCCCCGTAGTTGAGCTCATAAGCAAATTGTTTCTGTTTAAGTGAGAAGAACGAGCTGTGCTTGTAAGCTCCGTCGACCTCAGCAAATCCCAACTCGTTCAATTTTGATACGGCTGAAGCCGATCGTTTTCCGACATAAAGAGCTTTTACACCATAGTTCAGCAAATGCCTCTCGACAAGCTCTCGAACTACGTCCGTCGTCAAATTCACGTCTCCCTTACATTGAGCATGGCTCAAATGTGGGAATTCCGATGGGGTCACGGGCGACAGAACACGTAGGAAAAACGATGGTGGAACCAAGTAGTTCACATAAGTTGTATCTTCGCATTCATCGGAAGTATAGCCGCTTGGAGAACGGAGATTCATGGGATCAATATCATAGACGAAGTGCACCAACGGCAACAATGAAATCGCGATTCCAAACAATAAAGAACGAACGACAGCACGCCTAATGAAAGTCCCATGCAGGGTTTGCCATCTCTTTGCCTTATAGGCTAACAATTTCCCCGCCCCAATCATGTTTTTCGAGTTCATTTCAGCACAAAACGGGCAATTTCGAGCGAGAAATCAACAGTAATCGGAGCTTAGCTCCAAGCAGATGATGTTTCGGATGAGAGAGATCGATTGATTTTTGCAAATTCAAGAGAGAGGAATGACCAACCAGTGAATAGAAACATAAATTAGCGAGTACAGAACCTGGAGGAGGTGTGATTTCCACCCACGAGGACACCCATTGACTTTTGAAACCCTAACCAGACCCTTCTCGGAATTCTTCTCGACATCGGCTCAAACCAAGTAACACCCATCATTGATGCCTGTAAATTTGAGTCAATTAGCCATGAATTTGGGACGATAGTTACATTACGCTTTTTTGTTAAGGAGGAGTTACAGGGATCTGGGGCTTTGGAAGTGGAATTGAGAAACTGTGACTGATGGGATCTGGGAATGGCGTGCGTCGAGGGTTGGCTGCTGTTTGATTAGCGGCAATGCTACCGTTTATGAGTAGGAACTGTAGGATCGTAGGAACTAAGAAGCTGCGCATTTAATTGTTCCTCATCTACACTGACACGCGTCAATCCATGAGAATAACAAGTCGGTTGAATTTTATAGGATATATATATCCCCTGTATATATCCCCTTCAACGAAGACTACGAAGGGAAGAGGAGAGGAAAATAATAATAATAATAATAATAATAATAGTAAAACAAATGATGGACTCGGAGAAAAATACACCAGAGAACAAGAAAACAACACCGGATTTTCTAGGATATAATTGAAAATTCATATCTAGATAAAGTAATGATATAGAATATTAAGACCCCATTTGATTTATGGAAAATAATAAGGAAAAGAAAACAAATTAGACGAAAAATACTTTTAACCCGTTTGGTTATCTAAAAAATAATAAAGAAGGAAAACAAAGAGATAAAAGACTGAAAAAGTTATACTGCCTCATTTTCCTTCCCAAAACCTACAAAAAAAGAGAGAATAGGGGAAAAATCAATTTGTGAGCTTCTCGAGTCTCCATAGTCAACATTGTCGCTCACATTCCTCCTTGTTCAACACCATCGATCTCGTCTTCCTCACCTCCTACAAATTCCCAATATTCCTCCTCCTTCAATGTTGTCCTACTCATCCTCCTTTCCTCCAAGTCAATCAATCTCTTTCTTTGACTTATTTGCATAATCTTCATTGTCCGTCAAGTTGGAGCTCCAAACTTCGGCTAAAACAGCACAATTTACCACTCAATCGGCTCAATTTGTAAAGATAAGGTTGATTATCTTTTGATTAAAGGTTGTGAATTCGTTGCAGGGAAATTAGGTTTATGTTGTGATGTGGTTATTTGAACAATGTTGTTGGAAAATTTTACATATATGCGGTGAATGTTGTTCGTCGAAAAAAAAATGTCACATATGTTTTGTTTGGTGGTATCCTGTCATCTTTTTGTTTGCCTAGACTTAGATTCGGACGGGTAGAGAAGGTGATTAGGTTTCTTATCTGCCAGACTTGCTTTTCCTTTTATATTGATGGCTTTAGACATTAAGCTTGGTCTTAAAAAAATTCTAGGTGTTATACTTCAATATCCAGGTCTTGAGTAATTAACCGTTTGAAATTATTTCGTATTAGTTTAGATCTTGCCTTGAAATTGGACATACAGTAGTGCTATTAGGGCAGACTAGCTCTACAACTATTAAAGTTATTGATAGCCAACTTGTTAGTTTTTTTTAATAACTAATCAGTTGCATGAGCGAGGGAGTATTTTTGGTTAATGGTGTATTTCTTCTTCCTATAGCTTGTTAGTTTTTTTTTATCCCTTATACCTCTGCACTACTGCCATTAATATGAAAAACACTACTCTCAGTTATTGAGACTAGGGTGTTCGGTATTTTAGGTAATATGAATACAATCCAACTTTGCTTGCATGAATGGTATTTCTATACTTGATAGGGATGCTATTATGCAGTTGGACATTGATTTAATTATTTCATTTTGTATATTAATTAATTCCATTTATTTATCTAATTTTACTATTTACTTTTAAGTTACAAATTATTAAAACTATTCTATTATTATAATTTAAAAGTAAATTCAAATTAATTAACTAATATATAGTACTAAATATATATGTTAACTACATAGATGAGATTTTGATTGGATCTAATGTAAACCAATCAAATATGTAAGTGAATTTAAACCAAATTTGATGGTCTAACTGAATTACCGGTTGAATCAAAATGTAATCATATATCAGTCCGTTAAAGGTTTGTTTGGCATTTTAGAAATTTTGTAGACTACTTTTTAAAAAAAATTAAAAAATTAAATGTTTAGTATGAATAAATCAATAGTAGTTTGGTAGAATGTCTTTGCTACATACTGATCATCATCATTTTACTACAGTCTTCATCCATCGAACCCGTATTCCATCCCCATCAACAATCCTTCTCCTTGAGCTTCCTCCTACCATAGCTCCTCTAGGGCACAACATTCATAGCGGTTGGCAGTCTTGTTCCATCTCCAAGCTCCCTACTAGCAGGCCTCTGTTTCAACCAATTCATAGCTTACCGCATCGCTTTGAACAGGTAAGTCACTTCTTGGTTACGGTTAGTTGCCCATTGCATAGGCTGGAGGTGCTAGTTTTTTGTAAAATTTCATGATCTTTCTCAAGTTTACATCAAGTGATTGTTTACCAAATTATATGAGATCAGCAAGAGCATTGTGCACTTGTTTTCTTAAATGTTGGCTAGCTTCAAACGAAATGTGCATTTTGTTTTCTTTGTTGTCCTATATTTTCTTTTTGAAGAACTACAGATATATTCAACACTAAACTATTTATTATGTCACCATAGTTGGTGTGATTGTATAAGCATATTTATTCTGATTTGTTAGACCATGACTTTATGTGGTCTTGATATGGTAGTCATATGAATTGTCTATTGCACTTATATTTTTTTAAATAACAAAAGGATTCCAATCCAATCGCCACCTCTATTGCATAAAACCTATAAAATCAGTTAGCTCCTAAATATAAGGGTAGTCAGAATAAACTGCAAAGAACATAGGATGTCAAACCATGATTAATTGCAAATATGAAAGGGTGTAAACAAAGGGACAAAATAATTTAATAACATAGTTAACAGACTTATACTTAAAATGCCAACTCAAAAATGATAGCGCACATTCCCAACAATAATACACCTTAGCATTATTTTATAAATTTTGTTGTCAGAAGAACAAATCACAGACCAATCAACTCAAAAATGCTCCAACTGCCTCATGTTAAGTAAGAGCAGTAATGAAAACATTAGGAAAAAAGTTAACTGCAGATTGGACAACCCTATTTACATTTTAGCTGATATAGACACCACACACAAACTTAATACAATTTAGAATATATATCAATTTATTAGTTGCAGAATTTCATTTGGCATAGATTGGTAGGAGTAGTATTGTTATTTTAATCCCACAATCATTCACTAATATCCAATTAGCTGACCATTTCAATAGTGCTACAGGATGAAACTTGCATATTTGATAGCTAATGCATACTATGCATATTACTATCTTTCCAAAATTCCAAGCTCAACTAGGATAATGTTGCTTACAAAATGATATGATTTGAGTATAGTTGAGATTTCGATGTAAACAAAGGCAAGGAAACAGAGACGATGCTTCATACACACAACTAATGGCACCAACATAAATAGAATGTTCATGTGGAGCACTATCAAGATTTTTTTTATGAAGTCAAAAACTTCTGCAAAGAAGTACCTACGATTAGTACACGAAAAAAATGAATATAATTGCATAAATTACTTGGAATGTTCATCACTTATCCATAATACAGTGATACCAGTGACTCGCCATAGTACTCCAACATCGGGAGACAAATCCTCCATTATCAAAATAAACCCATAAGTGTTACAGGGAATACAAAATATAGTCACCATTCCACCATAATAAATAATTAATCATCTAGTGATCATAATATAAGCCTAACTATAAACACAAGGCTCATAAAAAACTTGGTGCAATCAAATATGTGGAATATAACTGCTTTCATACTGCATCACGAAAGAAAATAAATGCTCCTTAGTCTTAACAACCAGAACTCTCTCTACCTTTTTAGAAAATGATGTGTAATAAAGGCACTACATGGCTATCTCTTTCTCTCTAAGATTTATTCTATGTCATAAGAAACTATAAACATGTTTTGTGATATATATATCTTTTTTTGAGTTTGTTTTATTTTCAACGTGTTAAGGGTGATAGTGAGGAATCAAATCTGAGGTCAAGATCAGGGTTCCAACATTGGAGAAATATACCAACAACCGATCATGTTGATATAAATAATACCATGGAATCTAAATAAAATAATGATGTAAGTATCATTTTCTTAAGATAGAACTTCCATCATCATCTCCACCACTAATATTGCTTTTTTGTATATTTTTGTTGTTTGAATCATTTAGCTACATATCTGTCATAATGCGCATGTATGGTTAATTTCTTAGTTTTTTTCTTGATCATGTTATGTTAGCCTAACTCGACTGAGGAGTGGGACAAATTAAGAAGATGGGCAACAACATGTGTGGTCACATATAGAGCATATGCTGCTAATTTATTGCCTTTGGTTTATCCTAATAATTATTTTGATAGAGATATTTTTAAATTGGGAGATTATAAGTGGCGAGCTTTTTTAGATTGACTTACATGAGAAAAAAAGATGAGGATTGCTATAACTAGTTGAGGATGGGAAAGGAAGATTTTGCTACGCTTGTATCAATATTGAGGGATTATGAGAGACTGAGTGATACTCATTCTAGCCGCGTAGAGGAGAGAGTGGTTATGTTTCTCAATATTATAGGTCATAATAGGAAAAACTGGTCGGTAAAATTAGAATTATACTAATCCAGTAAAATAGTAAGTCGACGTTTCTACCAAGTGTTGAATGCTATAATTTCTTTAGAGGACGTCTTTTTATAACAACCCCATGGATCTCAATGTCCTCCTGAAATATTAAGTAACTCAAAATTTTTTCCATATTTTAAGGTAAATTTCATAATGTTATAAAATAAATGACTAAGTACATATTACAACTTGAATTTTTTTAATAAAAATTTCTAACATTTTGACACAAGATTGTATTGAAGTAATTAATGGATCACACTTTTGTGTGAAAGTACCAAATAATGTGGTACAAAGATATCATGGCATAAAGGATTTTTTGATTCAAAATGTGTTAGTTGCTTTCTCTTCTGACTTGAATTTTTTATATGTGTTGTCGGGATGGGAAGGGTCGGCATCCGATTCAAGGATACTAAAAAATGCTTTATCTAGAGGCATGGATAGATTAGTAGTGCCATCGGGTAAATTTTACTTAGGCGATGTAGGTTTTCAATTAAAGACTGGATTTATTATACCATATCATGGTACTCGATACCATCGCAAGGAATATAGCGTTCAACGTCCTCATAATGCAAGGGAGCTTTTCAATTTAGGGCATGCTTCCTTAAGAAATGTTATTGAGAGGGTATTTGGTGTTCTAAAGAAATGATTTCTAATATTAGGAAGTGGAACTGAATCATTCTATCCTATTCAAACTTAAGTAGACATGGTTTTAGCCGGATGCATTTTACATAGCTATCTTATGGAATTAAATACAGATGAAAGATTAATTTTAGAGGTTGATAGTGAGATAAGAATTATTAACACCCAAGTAGATGTTGCACCATCAAGTTTAGTAGAAGAATGTCAAGAAGCCGAGCAATTAAGAGATGGAATTACAACTTCAATGTGGAGAGGTAATTTAAATAGCTAATGGTAGAGATATTATTATTATTATTGTTAAATTCACATAGGAAAAAAATTGTATTCAACAAGTATACTAAATGAACATGTAGTCGACATCAAAATTATTATATTAATTTTTATATTATTTGTGTTATTGATTATCTAATAAGTTGCTTTCAACATAAATAATCTTTTAATAAATTAATGATTTTAGGATGGTTTACAATTTTATGTGCAAGAATCCATTGGTGGTGACACACCATCAAATGAGAATAAAAAATTAACTTGGGATGAAGACATGGATACATTTATGATAGATTTATTGACTGATCAGATGCACTTAGGTCAGAAAATAGGTGGCTCATTTTCAAGAACGACATATACTAACGCTGCTAAAGGGGTTAGTGCTTGGTTTAGTCTTGGTTCCTCTGTTAGCCATATAAAGAACCGAATCAAGACCCTAAAGAAGAATTATGCCTTGGAATCTACTATCTTGTAAGTGAGTGAGTTTGATTTTAATCAATCTACCTAAATGGTGGAAGCTGATGTAACAATTTTGGAAAGGTATATATTGGTAAGTCTTAAACCTTCTCGTTCTTGTATATCATAGACATTGCATTTGTATTAGTTTTCCTTCATCCTTATGGAATGTTCTTTCTTTATTATCATTGATAACTATTATTTTTTCTAAATTTTTGTTAATTACTAATTTTTTTGGCAGGCTCATCCTGATGCCGAACTACTTTGCTATATGACTATTCAAAATTATCATAGGTTAGATATTTTATTTGGTAAAGACCGAGAAACTGAAAATCTGTCAATTGGTCCGAAAGAAAGGCATATGAGCTTAGAGAGACAAGAACATGAAGAAATAACAATTGATGATTGAAGTACCAAGCAAGAACAACATAATGAAGTAACTTCTTCTTTGGTTGGTACATCTAGATCAAGAACCACAATGAAAAGAAAGTTGAGATATTATGTATCAGAAGAGATGAAGGCTCTAAAATAAGGGATACATGCAGTTGCAACAGCTCTTGATAGAGGAAATCCATGCAAATTTACTAAATTTGAGCTATATTTTGAGCTTAAAAAAGGTGGAAGGGTTAAAGAAAGTTCTAGTCATAGAAATCTATACCAAGCCTGTAGCAAATATCAGTGTCGCTCGTACATTTCTTCGTCTTACATCCGATGATAGAGCCATATGGTTGTGCGTGGAGTTTGGTTCTAACATTTTTTATGATCCTAATGTATCACTCCGACTTATTTAATTAATAACTAATAACTATGAATTGTCAATGCACTTTGTTATTTTTTGTTTTGTTTTTGGAGATCTTGATATATTAATATTTAGAAGATTTCTTGGTTTGCTTGAGTTTTGGTTTTAAAATTTTTACATTGGTGAGTAAAGTAGGATAATTTATTTTATTTTATTTATGTTTACTCTATCTCTTATTAGTAGGAATTTTGAAGGTTATTGATATTTTACGTATATTTTAAAAATATATATGTTTAGTTATGCATGTAATATTTAAGAATTTTTCTAAAAAAATTTGGAATTAATATTGAGTTCATACAATTTTTATGATTTTATTATAAACTTTATGAAAATTTTCATTTTTATTAAATATATAAAAGTGTTTAGATAATAACATTCAACTTTCCTTAGAATTTTCTTTTTGTACACCAAACACTAAAAAAATTTTCTAAGAATTCAATTTTCCATAAAATTTTCTCCAACAACCAAATAAAGGAAAGAAAATTAATTTCTCTTATTTTCTTTCCTTCTTATATTTCTTAAATCAAACACAACCTACGGGAAGATAAAAAATTTCAATACTCAATTTAATAAATAAACGATGTCGAAAGATTCAATTGAGAGAGAGAGAGAGAGAGAGAGAGAGAGAGCTTATTAGATGAACGAGAATACACATTCTTTAATACAAATTCAAATAAATAACACAAGTTGTGATGAAAAATAAGAATGAGTAGCTTATATAGGCCACCCAATCCTAACCCTAACAACTACTAGTTGGGCTTACTTAATTCTTGGCCCATTACATAGATTTTAGCCCATTACAACAAAATACAACCGATTACAATCAGACTAAGAATATAGATCTAGGTTATAATTTATACCCAAACTAATAAATAATGATACAACATAAATGGTATAGATTATATCCTAAGTCCCATAAGCTTTTATGTCTTACTAATTGTAGTAATTAAGTGGTTTGCATAGGCTACATGATTATTAGCTAATTGGGTTGGGTGGCTGCCTATGCGGGTCAACATTTAATATTACTAGCTATCTATCTAATGATTACATAATATGGGTACATTTTATTTCTATAGTAATAACAACATAAATTCCTTTCGGCAACAACATGTGAGCTACAATTATTTATCCTAATTGAGATAGAATAAGAAAAATAGTTAAAGATAGTTGAATTATCACTTTTTTCTACAAAAAAATATTTATTACAGGGCACACATCATTCCCCTATTCTTGGAGATATTTTGTCCCTGAAAAATTGTCTATACCCACAAAAGGATACAAGTAAGATGTATTAAATGCATAGCTAACATTGCGAAACTTAGTACGTACATCAATCTTGTATGCATTGTCATTTATCCTTTCTAAAACAATGAATGATCCATCTCCTTGTGGGTCTAAATTACATTTCGTCCTTTCCTAAGGTTTGGAAAACATTCCTTCCTAAGGTACGTTCAATCCAAATTTCTAAGCTGAAAAACACCTTTTTTTCCTTTTTATTTGCATGATTAGCCATTTGCCGGACTTTTTGACATATCCCTTTACTATTATATTCATGCAATGATTTCATTTTGATGGTACGAGATTCACCATCAAAATTATAAAAATCAAAAGTAGGAAAAAGGAACGAAGTCTAGAGGTATTAAGGGGTTAAAATTGTACACAACATCAAAAGGGGACTTTTTAGTGGTAGAGTGCACAACCTTATTGTATGTAAACTCTATTGGTGGTAAAATAGACTTCCATTATTTAAGTTTTTTTTAGTATAGATCTCAACATATTTCCTAAAGTTCCATTTACAACTTCCTTTTGGTCATCCATTTTGGGGTGGCAAGTAGTGGAAAACAATAGTTTGGTACCTAGTTTACCCCATAGAAACTTCTAAATGAGACTTAAAAATTTAACATCTACCAGATACTATGGTCCTAGGTACACCTTACAACTTAACCACATTTATAAATAACATATGAGCTACAATGACAACATCATTAGACTTACTACATCGTATAAAATGTGTCATTTTACTAAAGCGGTCTACTACAACCACAATAGATATAGGTAGTCTTATCAATTCTTTTAAGCCTCCACGATCCACCACTAATTTTGAAGCATTACATACAATTCCACTCAAGATTACAATGTCCTTATTGTGCCTTTATCATCAACTATATCATTATAGTCTATCCAAGAATTATTTTTTCTCTAATACCATTTGTAACACCCTAACCACACTGTGGTCATTGGTAGTTATTGATGTGGAATATTATCTCCAAATATTCTACAAAACTTTGGGACTTTTTTTTTGAAGGATCACAAGATTCAAAAATGGTCACCCAAACTCGACTTTACTTGCATATACTTTGGTTATTTTAATGTTGATAGATTTTGAGTAGATCTAATCCAAGATCTAACTCTTCTAATGAGAACCTTAAATTTCTTACTATATTACTCTTGCTACTTCTCAATGTACACACTTGAGGAAGGAGAAGAGAAGAAGAAGAAACACACTCATGTAATCCTCTCTCTAAAGTCACGATTGAACTTCATAAATTTTTCATGTTATGTGTCAACATATTTGAGTACAAGTTCTTATATAGGCATAGAACCATCCAGGCCTTTTCCATTAAGAAGCTCATTAGAAGAATAATTAATGAATTAACACTCCTAAGGCATGGCTCATGTCTTACAATAAAATTTAGCATGACAATTTTACAAGAATTACAAAGTATACAACAAAAATAACATAGCTACACAACTTAATAATGCAATACATAGATATAATTATATGTGATTGAACTTTATAGTCTTGTAGCCTTGTTCTTCCTTGCACATTGTAATTTTGTAATCCATTATAATTTCCTTGCACCTCAAATAACTTCAATCATCATGAATTTTATGAATTTCTTGCAAACATATACACTACTTGCAAGAATGGCTTGAAAAAATATTAGAAGCACAAGAATTTTCAAGCATTATTGGTTATATCTCCAAGTATGATAATTCCTCTTGATAATCATAATTAGAAGAAGAAGATTGAGAGTTTTCAAGAGATGCTCCTGCATCATTCTCCCCTTTTAGAGATTCTTTCATGACCACAACATAACAACCCCCTTCTTCTTGAATACATTTAACCATAGCCTTTTCAAGTAAGAATAAAATCTTATTATTCTCAATTATGCTCTCTTTATCATTCTTAGAAGGTTTAAGCTTATGCTTATTTTTATCCTTCTCAACTATATACTTATTAGTAATACCATCATGAATAATATTTCTGTCATACTATCATGGTCTACCTAATAAGATTCCACAGGCATCCATAGGTAAAACATTGCATAGCACCTCATCATGGTAGTTACCAATTTTGAATGATACTAAGGTTTGTTTTATTACCTTGACTCCATTATCTTTACTCAACCATTGAAGAGAATAAGGCTTTGGATGTGGTATAGTTTTCAACCCCAAATCCTTAACCATCTTTTCATTGGCTATGTTTGTACAAGAACCACTATTAATGATAATATGACAAACAATATCTCCTACTATTTCTTTTATTTTAAATATCTTCTCCCTCTGAGTAAGTTGGTAAGTAGCTTGTGCTTGAAGTACTCTCTCTAAGACATAACAAGCACTCTCTTGTTTCTAGGATTCACTAGAAGCTTCCTCAAAGGCTCAAATTTAGGATTTTTCTCATATGTCTCCATGGCTTCAATCTTTTGGATTGATAATACCCTTTGATTAGGACAATTGTGAGTGAAATGTACAAAGCCTCGGCATTTGTACATTACCTAGTATAGATTTAATTCAATTTATTTTTTCCTTTCTCCTCTCTACTAATTCCTGGTTTCTTATCAAGATTAGTAGAAGTTGAAGTACTAGCTCCAAATTTTGTCGTTTGGTTACTTGAGTAGTACTTGGTGGATACATTACTTTGTTTAGTATGAGGCTTAATGGAATTAATTTGTTTTTCAAATATTAGGGAAAGTTTAATCATATCATCTAAATAATCATAAAGAAAATATTCGACCTTGTCTCTAATCATCATGTTAAGGCCTTCTAAGAATCGAGCACAAGTATGTTCCTTCCTTTCATGGATATCACATACTAGTGCCAACCTCTCGAATTCCCCAACATACTCCTCGACACTTAGCAGTCCCTACCTAAGAGTAGTTAATTTGATGTAATTATCTTGTTCATACTCTTTAGGAATGAATTTTCTTCTTATATGTTTCTTAATTTTCTCCCAAGATTTAATTTTTGACTTGCCTTCTCGTTCCCTAGTTCTCTTTAGATTATTGTACCAAATTCTAGCAAACTTATTAAACTTTAGAGTTGCTAATTTTTTTCATCTTGATTATCCTTAAACTTAAATATAGCCTCCACTTCATACAACCACTCAAGAAAGGAATCCACATAAAGCTTACCATCAAATTCGGGGAGATCAAGCTTAATGCCCTTATCCTCCTTTTGATGATACTTAGATTGATGGTCATGGAGCTTCCTATTACTCCCAATCCCTATAGTCTCTTCTTCATGGTTTATTATTGAATTCAAATACCTTCCTTTAATTGGATTATTTGACTTCATAGCACTTCCAAACCTATACCCATAGAATTCTATATGTTCTTGGATATTTTGGACCGAATCTTGTTCAACTAACCTAGACTCTAACCTTTGGATTTGTGTTTATATAGATGTTAATTGTCTAAGTTGTGCATTAGTGGCATCCAAGTTATTATAAAGTTTTTTAATGGCTTAAAACATGGCTTAGAAATTCCCACCCCCTCCATGATTGATTATTCATACCACTAACACTCGAGTTCCCACTTGGTTTTAATGGTTTAAAATTGAATTCCCTCACTTTCACTTTAGGTTTCTTAGTTGGTTCTTGTGTAACAATTTAGAGTTTGATGAATCATAAAACACAATCATTAATCAAACCATAAATCACTAAACACAAAAAAGAAGATACACATGAGAAAAAAACTTGCAAAATTCTTATCATAAAACTATGCAAATTGTTAAAAAACCCTACTCCAACAACACACTCAATTCTGCTTCACACAAAAACCACACATACCTTATGCCGTTTATGCTTAGAAACTTTTACCACAACATAGGATCACCACTCGTGACCCAAAAGTAGCAAAAACAACCTAATTATGCACGATTCCAAACAAAATAAATCAAAACTCACACATTAGAACTCATACTCAATACATGCTTCACATTTTGCACATAACTTCAACAAATTATTTTTCTTTTTTCTAATGTTGAAACTATCATGCATTATCTTTCAAGATTTATGCAAGAACATACTATCCCATGCAAGATTCACATGTAACATGCAGGTTTCACAAAGATTTAAAAAGAACTCATCAAGGTTTAAAGAAATCTATCAAGAAGAATCAAGAATCTTACTTGAACTTTAAAGTGGTGGTTTGTGTTTGTCGAACTTGGAAGATCTGTGTGCCCTTGCAATGTTAAATTAAAAAATAGCTTTGATACCACTTTTAATATGGAATATTATCACCAAACAATCTTCTACAAACTAGAAACTTTTGCTTGAGGATTACAAGACACAAAGTTGGATTATATATGTTAAATATATATGTATTACATTAGAGTTTGTGTAGCTTTGTTATTTTGTTATATACTTTGTAATTCTTGTAAAATGTCATCGTAATTAGTGTGTATATGCCCGTGTGTTGTGCTTATGGTTCACTTTTGTTAATAAGGCTAAGATATATGGGCTTATTAATGAGAGGCTTGCATGTGTACATGTATATAGAAGCCTCCTTGTATATTAAACTCGACATTTTAAGTCATTTGCAAAAGAATAATCTAAAGAGAGAATTTACACTAGTGAATGTGTATTCTTCTTCTTCTCTTCTCCTTATACAAGTGACTTCATTGGAGAGTTGCAGAGAGTTTTATTGAGAAATAGAAAATGTCTCATGATAAGGCGATTGATCTTGGAGTAGATCAAAGCCACCCTACCAAATCCATTGGTTATCATCAAATTCAAGTTTAAGAAGTTCATTGGTTGCTGAGTTTTTGTGACTTATAATCGTAAAATAAAAGTTCCTAGTTTTTAGAAGATTGTTTGATGATAATCTTCCACATCAGTTACTTTGCAATGATTTTGGAATCAATGAATAACATGGTATAAAATGTGCCATTTTACTAAAATAGTTTACCACAACCATAATAGAATCATTTGCCTTATCAGTTATAGGTAAATCCAAAATAAAGTCTAAAGACACATCAAGCCATGATTAGAGTAGGAACTAGTAAAGGGGTGTACTAACCAAATGGTTGAGAAGTGAACTTAACATGTTTGCAAGGAACACAAATCACACAATGTGTTAATACATCATTTTTCATATGTGGCAAGTAAAAATGGTCAGTTAAGACATTCAAGGTCTTTTGATAACCCAAATGTGCCATCAAGCCTCCATTACGTGCTTTCTGAACTAAAAAAAATTCTCTATAACAACAATTAGACACACAAATATTATTTACCCTTAATAAGTAACCATAAAAAGTAGTATTTGCCATGGGTAGTAGTGTTACACCTAAAATATAGCTCATTAAAATCAAAGTTATTAGCATAAGAGTTTTAATATGAGAAAACCCTAATAAATTTGCATCAAGTGTACTAAAAAAGCATGATGCATACATAATGTACCAACAACTATATTATCACTTCCCTTTCTATACTTAATTATGTAGGGAAAACTCTTAATAAATTTATCAATTTCTCTGGTCTCTGATTTAGTTTATATTGACTCTTCAAATTCTTAATCGCTTCTTAATTAGCATTAAAAACAAAATCCTTTGACATAGATAATGTTTCCATACTCCTCATGCTATCACTAAGGTAAACATTTATTTTTTTATAGGTAGTATAGTTCAAAGTACTACCACTTAATTTCTCACTAAAATTAACAACAAGTCTACTTTTCTTTATCAAAGTTTGGCAGAACTAATACAAGAGTCTAAGTTAACTTTTCTTTAAGTACATAAAATGCCTTATGTTGTTCTAATCCCCATTTAAATCCATTATATTTTTTAGTAACAACAATTAATGGTGCAACTAAAGTGCTAAAGTTCCTCACAAACTACAATAAAAAGGAAATAAGTCGTGAAAACTTATAACTTCAGTAACAGATTTAGGCACTAGCCAATCCTGTATTGCCTTAATTTTATCCTTATTTGTGTATTTTCCATACAACCTACTAAATTTCTACAACTAGCAAGACATATAAGTTGATGGGACTTAGGATATAATATGTACAATTTATTTTGTATCATTATTAATTAGGTTAGGTATAAATTATATCCTAGATACATATCCTTATTTTGAATGCAATCAGTTTTTTTTAATGGGATAAAATTTGTGTAATGGGCCAAGAATTAACTAAGACCAAATGTTGGTTGCTAGGGTTAAAGTTGAGTAGCCTAGGTAAGCTACTCGTTCTTATTTTTTTGTTGGTAGCTTATATTATTCATCCGACTTCAAAATAAAGAACACGTTCCCTCTTTTGTCTACCGAGCTTTCTCTTTCTAGGTTGAATCCTCCTTACTGTTTGTTTTTCAAATCTATCCATAAGATTTTTGTTCTTCCCTTGATATTCTACATCAAGGGAAGGTTGATCTACATTAGGATTTCTGATCATATCCATAAAAATTTGCACGTTATTTTCTTATGCTCCACAATAGTTTCCCTAAGCTCCATCTTTAAGTACACATGCACCATTGAACTAGCTAACCCCTCGGATTGAATTATAGATTCTATTTCATGCTTGAAATGGTTAGGGTGTAGTCTTTGTGGTTTTTACCCACACTTTTCAACTCTTGACCTAAGGGATCAATAAGTTTAGCTTTTTATCTTAATTCACTTAATTAGTACTTGGGTTCTCATGGTGACTTGAACCATGTTTTGGTTACTCGAGAATTACTTGAAAAAAAATGAGTTCTAGAAATTATCACATTGAGTACATGGCAACACATCCTCAGAAGTATGGTTGTCATGGCACTATGTGTTACTTGTTATAGAACCTAAAAAGGGTGTTAAATAAAGTTATCTAAAAAGTCAAGTACTCATTTGAGACCATGGATGGGTCAAGTATAACCCATGTGTGATTCGATAGGTAACGGTCACATGGTGAATCTTACATAATTAATTAGAAGAAAACCTTTTTCATGTTTGCTTCTCCAGGATGATGATGTTGACTCATTTAAACTTACATGTGGGAACTTGCATTAGCACACTCCTTTTGGTTTAGGGCATGAGGATGAATTTCCTTTTCGATTTAGTTGTATGGACCACTATTGTATGTGGGCTGGACTAGGGCTAGTTATATATTTTATGTTATCCCTTTTATGTCACCTCCCTCCTATGTTCCCTGGTTGTGCATTTTTTTTGTTTATCTGTGTTGGAGGGCAAGCAGATGTCTTATCACGGGAGAGTTGATAACTATAATTTTTGTATGAATTTTTAAGGTTTAGATAATCAATTATGTTTAAATCATGCTTGAATTGATTATTTTAGTTCTTGTTACTACTCTTAGGTTGGATTTCTTGCAAGTTACCAAAGGGAAAGTAAGAATAGAGGTAGAGAGTTGTTTTGGAACAAAGATATATAAAAAAATGAATGATGATTAGGTAAAATGGCATAATAACAAGATGACATGGTTAGGACATGTTGATTAACACGGTTGTGTTGTTCCATGATGACACGGGCTACCTTTGTTGGCTAACATGTCCGTGTTAACCCTATCGTGCTAAAAGAATATATACACACATGCGTCAAAAAAGAATGTTTAAAATATCTTTTATTTTATTTTTTTGATTTGGGGTAGCAACCACCAGAGTCTCTCTCTTCCTTTTTACCTCTTTTGAATGCCCACACTCTCCCTTTTTGTAAAAGTGTGGTTTTTAATGGAGAAATTTGTATATTTGTTTGAGGTAATAAGGTTTAAAGGTATTTAAGTACTATATTACTTTATTTTTGCTCATGAATTACTTGCTAATTTTTTATTTTGCTAATATTAACATGTTAGGCTAAACACTTTTGTGCTAGGGTGAAGGGAATATTTTCCCTCGATTTGAATGTGTCGAGTTTTATTATCTTAATTGCTTATTTTCATAATCTACATGTTTTTTTTTATTTGAGTCACGATATGATAGGATTTCAGTCGGGCATGTCATTTGGTGTGGGAAGTGCTAGTGAGATTGAGCGATAATCTAGTATGAGACTCGATAACACAACTAGAGGTCAAGTTGTATGTCAAAAGATGATCGATTAGACCACTACAACAATAAAGGAGGAAAATTGCAAGCATTAATGTGTTGTGCACTATTAGACCTTAAGCTAGAGAAAGTTAGTGTAATATCCCAATATTTTAAAAATCAATAATTTAACAAATAACCTTTATTTGGGATAAATTAACTTTTAAATTTGTTTAATTTAATTATTTTGTGGCTTTTTCAGTATATAAAATTGGATATAAATATTTAATAAATTAAAATAAATATTTTATTATTTTATCATACTCATTTTATTTAAATAATTTTCAAACTAATATTTTACTAAAATTAACCTTTTTAAACCAATATATTAAATTATAATAAATTAAATTATTAAATTAATTTATCTATCAAAAATATTAAATTCTATTATCTCAAAAATTATTTTATTTTATTTTATTCCTCCCTATTTTTTTCCCTTTTTCTTTTTCTTTCTTCTTTTCCTTCCTTTTCCTTTCTCTTTCCTTTTCTTCTTTTTCTTCTTCAGGCCACCAGACATGTGGCCTTTCTCCCCCTCGCTTTCTAGGCTGCCAGCCCACTCCTTCTCTTCCCTTCTTTTCCTTCTCCTACGCGATATCGCCTAGCCCACCTCCCTCCTTTCTTTTCTTTCTTTCCTTCTCCCCTGGATGGGCCATCCCACTCCTTTTTTCTCTTCTTTCTCCCTCACACGTCAACTGGCCCGCTTCGCTTCTTTCTCCCTCTCCCAGTCGGCCTAATCTCCTTCTTTCTTTCTTTCTTCTTCTTCTTTCTCTTCTCCTTCCCCGACTGTCGACCTACGCCATGGCAGACTCATGCACCGCCGCCTGCTACCACCTACCTCCCTTTTGCATCCTACTCTCTCTCTCTTTCCCTCCCTGTCCTTTTCTTCCCATTTTCAGATCAAATCCAACCTGCACGCCCAGCTCACATGCCTTCCTTTCCCCTTCTTTCCTTTCCCTATCCCTACACCCTAACACGCCCTACCAGCTGCAACCTACCCCTAACCAACCACACCTACCTCCCCTCTTCTCCCTCTCCTTTTTCTTCTCCTCTCCTGCTTCATTTCTGCCTCGTTCAACCCTTTTTTCTCCCTCTCCTAACCTCTTCTTGTCCCTTTCTTCTCCTTTCCATTTCTTCCCTTGTTTTTGCTCTGCCACCCTCGAATGCCACTTCCACCGCCCTACCAACCATCTGCACCACCTCCTGCCACCCCCTACTACCACCTTGCACCACCAAGCCACCCCTCGAGCCCCTTGCAACCACCCCTCTTCCTTTTCTTTTTATTTCCCCCCTTATCGGCCTCCTCCTTGCACCACTGCACTCTGCCGCCGTTCCGCCGCTTTTGCCGCCTCCCAAGCCACCAACCTACTCCCTACAACCTCACATTTCTCTCCTTCTTTTCCCTTCTTTCTTCTCCTCCGCCACTCCTGCAGTCCGCTTTGCAACTCTATAGCCTCCACCTCTACCGCCCTTGGCTGCCGATAACCCATCCCCGACCACCACCTACACCCCCACTCTACCCCTGCACCCAGCCCCTGCCCTAACTCTCCTTCACCTACCCTCCTCCTAGCCCTTAAAACCCCAACTCGAACCATCACCCCCTCCCTTCTTCCTCCCTTCCTTCGACCCTTCTTCCCCTTCTAATCTGCATGTGGCTTACATTACTCATGCAACGTGAGTTAAACATTGTTTTGGAAGTTGTTTTGTATAATTGTTGAGGTATATTGATGGTTAAATAAATTATGGCATTAATTAAGTTTTTATAAAGTTTTATCCTTTTTGGTTTTTCGTATTTCTAATATGATAATTATGGGTATTATTTTTAGGTATTGATTTTGCTAATCAAAGATTGAATCTTTAATCGGGGTACCGGTATGGTTCAATTTTTGCGGAAAATAAGGCAATCGTTAAACCTTACTTAAACATATGGATATACATATGCTAGCACATTAGGGTTAGGGAAACATGGTGGATTTTACTCGAAATCCAATGGATTTTATCCGACGGATACTTAAACGGATATTGATAAACGGATAAGGATATAGATATAGAGGATAGAAAAAATACCCGTCGGGTTTAGGTTTAGGTACGGATATAGTTATGGGATATCCATACCCGTATCCATATTCGTACCTGTTTATCCGATATATAATTACCCTTTTACCTTTAATTTTAAAATAAATATAGTATAAATTAAGGTTAAAATTATCATTTGGCTTAACTTTAAATAGATTTTATCCATCGGGTAATGGATTTATTTGTTGGATAATATCTATTAATGGATAAACGAATAATCCGTCGGGTAATGGATATCCAACGGATACGGATATGGATGTATTAGCGGATATCCGTTCGGGTACGGGTATACCCACCCCAAACCTGGCCCATTTACATTCCTAATTAGGGTTTTCAATGTGTTTATATGCATGATATATGTTGTTAAGTATAATGTATTTAGTTGCATGTATTGATTGATAAAAAGGAAAGCATGCTAATATATGTGTCACGTGTAGAAATAAAGCTTAAGGAAGGAGCTTTGTTGTTAATAAAAATGTTAAGTACTTATCTATGATATGTTATGTTAATGTGGCCATTGATGCATAAATATTGTTATTATGGGCTCTAGGGGCATTTTAGTAATATTTCTTATGTAAGAGTGTGGCCTAAATAAGTGTGGGTGCTAATGAGTATTATGATAAATAAGAATAGTTGGTGGAGTTGGATGATGGGTATGAAGCATTAATATTAATATTTTATGTAGTGAGGGTATTTTAGTAAAAGTGGTGTAATAAGGGCAAAATGGTAAATTGTAAGAGAAAATGGTGAAAATGGTAAATGGACAAGTAAGAAGGGCATTTTAGTAGTTTTACATGGACAGGTGATAACTTAAAATTTTTTGGGTGTAAGAAAGTATTTTGGTGAATTAAATATAATGGAAAGGGTAATATGGTAATTTTTTAAGTAAAAGGGTAAAATGGTAATTTAATAAAATAAAGGAAATGATGTTATGGTAATTTTGTGAGGTAGAAGGGTAAAATGGTAAATTGGTGTAAAGGAAGGGCCTTTTGGTAATTTAATGAAGTAGAAGGGTAAAATGGTAAATTGGTGTAAAGGAAGGGCCTTTTGGTAATTTAATGAAGTAGAAGGGTAAAATGGTAATTTGATATAAATGAAGGGTGAAATGTTAATTTAATGAAGTAGAAGGGTAAAATGGTAATTTGGTATAAAGGAAGGGTAAAATGGTAATTTAATAAAGTGGAAGGGTAAAATGGTAAATTGGTATAAAGGAAGGGTAAAATAGTAATTTAAAAAAGTAGAAGGGTGAAATGTTAAATTGGTGTAAATGAAGGGTATTTTGGTAATTTGTAGAAAGAGGGACAAAATGGTAAATATAATAATGAAGAGGGGCAAAATGGTAATTTTAACAATGGAGAAGGGCAACTTGGTAATTTAACCAATTAAAAGGGTAAGATGGTAATTATAATAATGGAGAAGGACAATTTGGTAATTTAACCAACTAAAAGGGCAGTTTGGTAATTTTAATAATGAAGAAGGGTGATTTGGTAATTTAACCAACAAAAAGGGTAATTTGGTAATTATATTAATGAAAAAGGGCAATTTGGTAATTTAACCAACCAAATGGGAAATCTGACAAGTGTAACAAATATGAAGGGTGATTGGTGACTTAATGAGCCTAAGGGCAATTTGGTAATTTAGATAAGTATAAAGGGTAATATGGTAATTTAACCCACTAGAAGGGTAAGTTGGTAACTTAACAAGTATAAGGGGTAAAGTTGGTGATTTAATAAGTATGGAGGATAATTTTGTAATCTAACACGAGTAAGAGGCAAATTGGTAATCATGTAACATGGAGGGTAATATGGTAATTTGGCAAGTAAAGAGGGATGGCTTAATAATTATACAAGTAAGGGGTATTTCGGAAATTTCGTAGAGATGATAGGGGTAAATCAGTAATTCGTATATAATATGTTAATGGTTTAACGAAGTTTCATAATAAGACTCAAGTAACATTGAATAACAAGATAATGGTATTTGATAATCAGTAAATATCACAAGAACATGGCCTGACCTGGGATTAGATGAATAATTATGGTTGTGGTATGGTGTTATTTTTATATTCATGAAGGAGGTGTCTTAATAATTAATTATGCCTCAAAATTCCTAATCTAATCCTAATTCCCTCACCTTCCTCTCCTTTTCCTTTTCTTTCTCCTTTTATGTTCTTCCCTTTTCTTCCTTTCTCTTTTCTTTTCTTTTCTCTTCTTCTCTGTGCCGATTTTATGGCGTGAGAAGCTTTGCTTCTTCTGCACATGCACCCCTCCACTTGCCATCCCTCTTGCATCTCTCAGCCTCACCTACCAGCCCTGCCATCCCTATTTTTCTTCTTCCTCTTCTTCTTCTTCCTCCTCCTCCTCCTCCTCCTCCTCTTCTTCTTCTTCCTCTTCTTCTTCCTCCTCCTCCTCCTCCCCCTCCTCTTCTTCTTCTTCCTCTTCTTCTTCCTCCTCCTCCTCCTTCCTTCTTCTTCTCCCTGTCTTCTCCTCCCGTGCACGTTTTCTTCTCCATCATCACCCCTCGTGCCCCTACATGACTCCCATCCATCTCAACCATCACCATCCCCCCTATCCTTTTCTTTCTTCTTTCTTCTTCTTCTCGACAGAATTATCATCATCATTGTTGTCGTCACTTTTCTACCATTCTCCTCCTTGGCACGCCACCTACTAGTATAAATACCCCTCTAACCCTCCATTTTATTATTATCTATCGGCTCCCCGACCTTCTTCTCTTCTCCCTTCTCCTTTACCCTTCTTCTTCCTCCTTCTTTCTTATTTTCAACATCCCCACCACCCAAGCCACCACTAGCCGCCCTTTAGCCGATGGACCGACCTCCAAGGTCGCCCCAACCTTCTCCCTCGCCATCACCGCCGACCGCCACCTCTTTACCCTTCGTTCGTTGTAGAGTTTCAGAGTGCGCGGCCTGATGCATGGCCGTGCGAACACTCTGATACCCTGCTACACAGCCGTGAAACCCTTGCATTGTCTGACCGTGCATCTTTTTTTCTCTCGACTAGTGCTACACAGCCGTACAATTCTTTCACCACCTGGTCATGCATCTTTTCTTCCTTCAACTTATTGTGCGCTGTTACTGCACGGCTATGCAACACTTGCATCGCCTGGCCATGCAACTTCCCATTTTAGTCGTGCAACCTTATTTTCACCCCAAATCTTGTCCAAAAACCACCAAAAATTTAACCATAGCTCCACCACACATATTTCTACACTTTCATACAATTCAAGTTTCCATTCCACTTCAATGATTTTTCGGTGATCTCGGAGGAGGTATAAGATTTACGTGCATAGAGCTCGATGTCCTTGTCAGTCAGGATACATGTTATAGCTAGTGTTTCATGTGCCCCGTGTATTTTCTTTGTATATGCTTTGTGTTGAGTATGTTGTATAGAATAATTTATTTATGGAAATGCTATGAAATGATATTCTTAAGAGTAATAAAATTATGCAAGTTCGTATCTGGGTATAATATTGGATACAAGATACCTTAGAGAAAGTAAGGATACATGTCGTAGCTAGGAGTTTATGTGATACTTGTATCTTTGTATGTGCTTTTGTGTTGAGTATGTTATATTGAATAATTTAATTATAGAAATGCTATGGAATGATAATCTTGAGGATAATATAATTATGTAAGTACATGTTTGGGTATAATATGGGATATGAGATACTGATGGCAAACTAAGGATATGCACTTCAAATAATAATTGAAAATGTACATGTTTTGGGTTTTATAAAGGCTTTGAGAGAATACAATTGTCTTGATTACCTTGAGGGTATTATGGTCATTTGAAGATAATTACATGGTCAAACTTATGTGTTCAATTGTATGTATTGAGTTTGACATGATAATATACAATCAACTATAAATAAGATATTAACCATGTAAAGTGAAAGATCACTTGGGTCAGGCTAAGGTGTTTATATGGATCTGTTCAACCAGATAATAATAGTGGCTAGGATGTGTTATCCCCAAGAGGTTCTCCAATCCGTTCCACCGGATTAGGAATAGTGGAGCCCATACTCAATGTGAATGAAAATACAATTAAGAGTTAAGTATAAATGGAAATATACTAATCATTTAAATTGAAAGACTACGTGATTCAAGACCGAGGTGTTGAGTCCGTTCCATCGGATAATAATAGTGGCTCGGGTATGTTGTTCTTGAGAGGTGATTCAGACCATTCTACTGGTTTAATAAATAGTGGCTCAGGAGTATTTTACTCTAAGAGGTGTTGGCTCCATTCCACCTGATAATAATAGTGGTTCGGGTGTGTTGTCCCAAGAGGTGTTTCAGACCGTTCCACCGGTTTAAGAATAGTAGGGTCCCTGAACTCAACGTAAATAAAAGATTGGAATATGGTATATCTAATGAAATACTTGGAATCAGTAGTTATCTAGCTTTCTTCTATTTACACATGTATGAATTGCTTATAAGAATTATTGTATCATGTGTAACCCTACTTAACTATACCATTACTTGCTCAGTATGTAGTGTACTGATCATCCGTTTCATGGGTGCTGCTCAATCTAATGAGTAGACGACCTAGATGTTTATGTGCAGGTCGATGAGGACTAGGTGGATGATTTCGCAGATTTTGATGCAATATATGTGGAGGAGTGATTCATTCATATCAGGGTTGAGCGTAGAGTCATATTATTCGGATGATAGTTTTTACCCGGATACCTTTTTGGACTCTTAGTTCCATAGGATCTCTTTTTGTTATATTTTGATTTTGTAATCGGAGTTGATCTCCAAACTCTTATTTGATGTTATAAAAAGTTGTCTCGTCTCTTTCTAATCTTGTTTTAAATTTTCTAATTTTTTGCCTTATGATTAATGTAAGGATGGTGGAGTAATCCAGACTTATGTTAATTACGACAGTAACACCCAAATAGTTGATTATAGGCTTCCGCTTAAAACAAAATTTTTCTGTAGTAATTTTGGAAGTGTTACAAAAGTCTTACAAATTTACATAACATTTTAAAAACTAATTATTTAGTAAACACATTATATATAACTGATAGAGTAGACTATAACAATTATGGCATTAATTAATTGATGAACTGTAACACCCCCAAAATTAACTACATAAAATTTTCATTTTATTTAAAAATTTGTGGAAGCAAAACCTTAAATTTTGGAGATGTTACCGCTACACTTAGTACTAGACCGATTTCCTCTGACCGTTCCAGTACCAAGTGTTAAGGTTAAAAGGAACATAACACGATTTACAAAAATTCAGACTTTTATTTAAATTAGAGTAGCGCGTTAAAGACGTTACAAGAGATAAAAACCCACTACTAGTAGTTACAAGAATAAAATATTTAAACAAGGAAATATCAAGATTTAAAGAGAAACCCTAAAAGTTTCCCGAATAATCCTTACGCTCGTACCCGATACCAGTTTGAGTAGCACCTGCAACTAACTTGTAAGGGACACTGCCCATTGAATAGGTAAGGACCTACAAACAGAACCCTTCAACCCTTATACCAAATTGAAAGGTAGGGCCCGCATGCAATACATCATACTTAAACGATAACATACACGAGCTTAGGAAAATCACAATCGACATAAGGACTAATACATAATGCAACACCACATACAATAGGAAATGCATAACATAAAATCCATATACTTAGCAATTCCATCACATACCCAAGCAGGGACAGGCACCAAAGCCAAACTTATACCATATCAATGGATCATAAACATGAAATCAATACTTTTGGTCATAAGTCATTTATTAAACATTCTTTAACATCATCTCTCGAATTATATCTATGTGAGTGCGATAACCCCACTATTATAGCCGGTGGACAGAAATACACTTTAGGGAAGAACACACGTGGCCACTATTATTCATCTGTGGACCGATCTCTAGGGCACCCTGCACCTGGCTACTATTATTCATCGGTGGACCGGTCTAGCCCAAAGTCACATGGTGTTCCACTATAAGTGATTAGTGTCTTCCCATAATTTATTAACATCCAGTGTTTAGTTTATTGAGCTCGGGATCCCCCACTATTATAGTCGGTGAATCGAAAATCACTTTAGGACATAACGCACCTGACCACTATTATTCGTTGGTGGATTAGTCTCCAGGGCGCCCTACACCTGGCTACTATTTTTCACTGGTTTGGATCCGACTCAATAATCTTTCACTTTACGTAATTAGTATTTTATTCATATCTTATTCAATAGGTCCATTTATTTAACTTGAGGGGGGACGTCATGAATCCAGAGACACAAAGATATACCAGCCATAAAATCAAGTATTCTATATCAAAGATCATGACACACATAAACCCTAACACGTACTTTGAACATATTTAACACACATTTCCATGCATACTTGCAAACTAGATACCTCTTGTATAATTATGAAATAAACAACATATCATACCCATAATCGCCCATTCAACCCTATACCATGCATTATCTTTACAATATTTGTTGATTTACCAAAATACCCTTGTCCTTATAATATACATAGATATACTTTAATAAGTGTTACTAGGGCTATAAGCTCTTATTCTTTTATTTAATATTCCTTATGTATTATTATGGAGGCTTGTTTAATTCATCGATATGTTACTTGCAAATTATTAATTTACCCTTTCATACTTACAAAATTACGGAAACACCCCTCTTGTTTCTAAAGTTACCCAATTACCCCCATCTTTACTTGCCAAATTACCATATTACCCTTCATACTTATATAATTACTAAAATACCCCTTGTATTTGTTAGATTACCAAATTACCCTCCATACTTATTAAATCACCAACTCTACCCATCATACTTGTTAAGTTACTAAATTGCCCTTCCAATTAGTTAAATTACTTATACTTATTAAAATTACCAAATTGCTCCTTAGGTTTATTAAATTCTCAAATTCCCTTTTGTTAGACAAATTACTAAGTTACCCTCTACACTTATTAAAATTACCAAATTACCCTTTAGTTAGTTAAATTACCAAATAGCCCTTCATACTTATTAAAATCACAAATTACCCTTTTGGTTGGTTAAATTACCAAATTTCCGTTCATACTTATTAGAATTACCAAATTACTCCTTTTTGTTGGTCAAATTACCAAACTACTTATTAAAATTACCAAATTGCTCCTTCTACTCACCAAATTACCATGCTATCCTTCTTTTATGGCAAATTATCAAAATATCCTTCCTTTATGCCAAATTACCAAAAATACCCTTCTTCTTTATTAAATTACCCCCTTATCCCTTTTTCTCATCAAAATACCAAAATACCCTTCTTTTGTGCCAAATTACCAAAATACCCTTCTTCTTTATTATTTTACCAATTTACCCCTTTATCTCACAAAGTTACCAATTTATCCCTCTTTTATGTCAAATTACCAAAATGTCCTTCTTACTTATCATTTTACCATTTTACCCCCTTTACTCTTATAAATTACCATTTTTCCTTTATTATACCAAATTTACTAAAATACCCTTACCATATAAGATATCAGTATCCGGGGTCCATATACATCTTCTAACACCCCAACTATTATTATTTATTATTAATACTCATTATTACCTACCACACATACTTATTTAGTCTACACCTTTTGCACAAGTAAAATTTTTAAAATGCCCCTAGGGCTCATATTAACATTATTTATGCAACAAATGACCATGTTAACTTATCATAACATACATATGTATTTAACATTATTATTAACAATAAGGGTCCTTCCTTAAACATTATTTCTACATATGACACATAAATTAACATGCTTTCCTTTTCAACAACCAACACATGCTACAAGTCATAATACACTTAACATCACACAACATGCTCATAATCATATTAAAAACCCTAATGTGCTAGCATATGTATATCCACACATTTTAGTAGGGTATAATGTTACCTTATTTCCATCAATAATTAAACATTACCGGTACCTCGGTTAAAGGTTTGAGCTTTGATTAGTAAAAATTAATATAAAAATTAGCATATTAGAATTAGAAAATCAAAAGAATAAATTTTTATCAAAATATTAATTAAATACATAATAATATTAACTATTGTTATACCTAAAAAATTAATCAAGTTTCTCAAAATAAAGAGTAGGGCTCATGCTACATGCATAAAAATAAGGAAGAAGGGGTCGAAGAGGGAAAGTGGGGAGAAGGGAGAGGTTGGTTCAGTTAAGGGTTTTAGGGGTTGGGTTGAAGGCTTATGGAGGGGAGTGAGGGTGGTGGCTAGGAGTAGAGAGGGAGTAGAGGTGTATGTGGTGGTCGAGGTTAAAATTTGGGTGGCTTAGGGCAACAAAGGTTGTGGTTGTAGGGCTAGGAAGATGGGTGTAAGGATAGGTGGAGGAGAAGAAGAAAGGGAAAAGAGAGAAGAAAGGAGAGGTTGTAGGGGGAATTTCGGCCAAGGGGAGGAAGGGTGTTGACAGGGGAGGTGCCAGGGGGTAGAGTGGTGGCTGTAGAGGCAACGGAAGAGGGAGAACAATGGCGCACGGTGGTAGTGTAGGGTGGAGGTCGAGGAGAGAGCAAGAAAAAGAAGGGAGGGGAAATGTGGATGTAGGGGCGTGTGGTGGTGGCTTGGTGGTGCAGGGAGGTAGTAGGGGGTGCCAGGGGTGGTTGTGGTGGTTGGTTGGGCTTCAACAGTTGTGGTTGAGGGTGGCGGAGCAAAAACAGGGGAGGAGAAAAGAAGGGAAGAATGGGAAAAGAGGGGAGGTCTGCAAGGATAAGGGGAGCTCAAGCAGGGGTGAAAATGAGTAGAAGAGAAGAAGAAAAGGAGAAGGACAGGAGGCAAGTGTGGCCGGGTTAAGTGGAGGGTGCAGGGGCAGGTTGCAGGTCGGGGTAGGGGTGGGAGGTTGCGAGAAGAAGGAAAAGGAAAAAGAAGGCACGCGGGGGAGGGTTGTAGGGCTAGTGTGGCCAAAAATGGAAGGAAAGGGATGGGGAGACAGAGGGTGAGCAGACTGTAATGGCTGCCATGGCAGGTGTAGAGGAGGGGGAGTTTATAGGCTATGCAGGAGGCATGTCATGCGGTGTCAAAGGATAAGGAAGGAGGAGGGAAGAAAAAGAAGAAAAGAAAGGGTAAGCCGATCGGGCGGAGAAAGAAAGAAGGCGAGCCGACCTTGTGTGCGAGGGAGAGGGGGAATAGAGGCTGGGCTGGCCCAACCATGAGAGAAAGAAAGGAAAAGAAAAAAAAGTGGAAAGGAGGTGGGTTGGGGCGGTGATGCGGGGCAAGGAGGAGAGAAGAGAAAGAAGGCCAGTGGCCCAGCAAGGAGGAGGCAGGCCGAGCACCCCAAGGGAAAAGAAAAGAAGAAAAGGAAAAAGGAGAAAAAGAAAAAGGAAGGAAAAGGAGAAAGAAAAAGGGAAAGGGGGTATAATAAAATTAAAATAATTTTTGGAATAAAGGTATATAATTATTTAGATAGATAAATTGATTTAATAATTTAATATAGTTAAAATTTAAGATATTAGTTTAAGGGAGTAATTTAGTAAAATATGGATTTGGAAAATTATTTAAATAAAATGAGTATGATAAAATAATAAAATATTTATTTTAATTTATTAAGTATTCATGTATATTTTTATACACCAAAATTTCCATAAAATAATTAAATTAATTAATTTAAAAACTAAATTATCCCAAATGAGGATTATTTGTTAAATTTTAGGTTTTAAAATTTTGGGGTATTACATGAACCATGTTGCATGTCTAAAATCTAAATGGGTAACAAGAGCATTTGATTATGATATATATAATCATATAAACGACATAAGTACAATATATATTATGATTTATGTCTAAATAGGTATAAAATATCACAGTATATTAGACAATATTAGAGCATAGATTCACCAATTAGTTATTTTCAAATCAGTCGCACATCAACACAATATCATCAACAAAATAACATAGTGAGCATTTTGAAATGAACAACACACCAAAACATGAAATAGAAATCTAAAATTCAATTATTGCTAAATTCCAAATCTAAAAGTATATACAAGATGACAAAATCAAACAAGATGGAGAAGGAATCAGTGCTAAATTTCAAATCAACAACATGACAAATATATACCTTTACACCAACAAGATGGATTATGGCTTCGACAAATCCAAAATATCAAATTTGAAATCAAATAAAGAATGATTTAAGGAGAGTAAAATATATAAAAATGAAGAAAAAGAAAGAAGAAGATGAACAAAAAATCTTTTGCTAAGTGTCAAACAAATTTATTTTTCATTCCAACAAGAAAGTAGGTACAAAGATAAAGAAAACTCACCAAAAGTTGTCACCAAAGGTTAGTGTTGGAAATCAATTTCATCAGCATTAGAGGGGAATTTAGATCTACTAGTTCTTGGCATCTGTTGGGGAAAATGATGGGTTGAAGTCTCGAAGACTAAAAGGAGGATAGGATTTTAGAGGAGATGCTGAGATGGTCAAAGTTTTAAGACTTCAAGTCTTGGATTTTTTTTTGTGCGCATATATTAAATGATGATGGAAGCTAAAGAAAGAGACAACATTTTGGTTTCCATCAAGTCCAACCAATCTAAGAGGTTTTGATAATAGCAACTGGTCAAACCAGCTTCCCCCAATTATTTTGAAACTTTAAAAACCAAGGGTCTTTTATATTGGAGTTTGTGATATATGGTCAAACTAATTAAATCGGTCTGTTCGGTTTCATTTTTTATTCCACGATAAAATATAATAACGACGATTTAGCTATTCTATTCTTATCAAATAACAACACATTTCTAACCATAATATAGTTTGTACGCAGAGCACATGGAGCCTCATAGTCAACATCCACGCTGGGTTTTGGGCTTCTTCTTGGGTCATGATTCCATGGTCAAGCATGCTATTTTATCAGGAAATCAGAAGATTTAATTTGAAGTGAGAGAATAAGGAAAGGAACTAACATGGTTAGGAACAAGCACGAGAGGAAAACAACAAGCTACTTCTTGAAAGGGTTTGAAAGTTTACAAAATTTCTTCTTGAATACAAACACCTTGTAAATGTTATGCATAATGTTGGTTACAGGAAAGTATAAGATATATGAAAAAGTTTGAAAATTTACAAAATTTAGAAATTAATTCCTTGAAATGGTAAATTCTAAGGATGTAGAAGAAGAAGAGAAAGACCAAAACCTAATTGTGTATTGTTATAGTTTATAATAATAGGCATAAAATCTAAACAAATAAAGGCCTAAGCCAATAATTCCCTACAAAAGATGACGCCTATGTGATTTAATCTATTGAAGAATTAGGGTCCGTTCACCTCACTATATTTCTAAGACTTATCTGATTTAATCAATCCAAATGAATAAAATTTAGATAAGAAAAAATATATTAATAATAACATCAATAATAGTAAAATAGTAATAATAACTTATTATTTTTGTTAATTCATAAATGATTATATTAAGAAATATAAGCCCAGAAAAACAGACCCTAAATAGTATTTTGATTTTAAAAAAATACAGTATTATTTTGATGGGGGAACATATAAAGCAAAACCATCCACTTATTCGAAGGTCATTTACGAATATCATAACGTTACTTTATAGTTTATAGTACGGGAAGAATCATAAATAGTTGTTTAGTTGTACGTGGGACCATAGGAGTCGAATTAAAGATAGAAGGGAGAATGAATGCCCTCAATAATAATGCTTAGAAAACACAGTTGGTTGCAACTAATAACTAGTGGGAGCCATATATTCGAACGTCCATCACGTAAAGTTGACTTTTTAATGTCTGTTTGAAAAATCGGTAATTTTTAACTATTGGTCGTCGTCAGCTGATTTACTATATTTAAAAAATAAACTCATTAAATATAATATAAATTTCAAAACAATTTTTAAAGTATCAAACAACCAAACGTGCTTTTAATCTTTCATTTATTTGGAGGCGTTGATAAATACTAACACAATTTCTAAGGCCGATTTGGTGGGCGTAAATGATTGGAGATGATAGCTAAGGACTTAAACGACTGTAACGAAAGTATTGATGGGGAAAAAGAAACCTTTTTTTTTTTGGAGTCGCCAAAGCTGATAGAGGCACGGGAAAACTTGTCGCCGCTTCACCATGGCCAACTTCAACAATTTTTTTTATAAGTAAAATCAATTTATTTATATAAAAGATTTTGGTACAAAAGCATCATCCCAAACTGCATCCCACACCTTCAAGGGGAGATTTGGAAGGGTTGTGAATCCTTTGCCCGGAAAAAATCCTAAAGTTCCATACAGGCGCATGCTCCTGAGCCCACAGTTCCAAAGATCAGTACATACTCTGATGCGGTGATGCCATAGCACAATGCTTTAGTTTGTTACCATAGACGCAAAACAACCTCAGCCATGTTTGAGATGCTTTAGTTTGTTACCATAGAGGCAAAACACCCTAAGCCATGTTTGAGCTCTCATGGCATGCGCCCCCCCCCCCCAACCAAAAAAAAAGAATATGATATTGGCATATTGCCAACAAACTCACAGCACAACATTAAAAATCATACTAACATTAGACTATCCAGAAGCCCACTTACCCATTCCCATCAGAATATAGCCACCCCAGGGCAGAGACAGGCGATCGGACACCCATAACAAATGACGAAACCCATTAAAGCCAAAACATAACACTAGACGAAAACAATACTTCTTTACATATGCGGCCTCTGCGAGAACCATAAATGCGCTTTAATGGGTTCCCAAGTCGTAACCTTCTAATAATTCTCTTCTTCCCAAAACTTATTGGACCTAGAAACGAGAATGGTGAAAACCACCATGTGTTTAGAAACAAACAACTGTCACAATCACCTCCATTACCACCAAGCAGAAAAAAACGTTATCCATATTCTTCATCATTTATCCGGCAATGCTTGCGATTAGTTCTTCCTCATTGAGTTGAGTTTTGCGGCGTCCACCTTAGGCCCGTGCTATTAAGATGCATGTCGCTTCCATGTGAAAACAACAAGAAGAAAACCATTAACCCTCTTGCTGAAAACCTAGGAATCCCGTCACAGTTTGCGTGCTACATCCATCCATGAACCAAAAGCTTCACAAATCCAGCGTAAGCATTTGCTATGCTTCGTAATTAAAACCAGGGCAGAAGAAAACCCGTGGAAAGGGAGGAACCAAAAGCCACACCAGGAACTGACACCCACGCCATTCAGCTTCACCGAAAAACCAGTCCAACAAGCAAGATCGATAGACGATACACACCCAACAAAGCGAGTCTGTCCTTACGAGGGCGATAAATAGAGAACGACTGAAACGCATAAACCACCACCTTGTCTCTGTCCCATTTGGAAATCCGAAACCATAGACCTCAAAATCGACCCCTAAAAACACCAATTAAGCCGCCACCAAAAATTTCCGCAAACACCTCTACAAAACCTCTCCAATTAAAATTCCCCAATCGACACCTATGCCTTATGAAAAAATATCAATATTTGAACAAACACCTCAATCGAAACCCTAATTGAACACCTGTGCAACCACTCCAATCGAGACTCCCCAATCGCACACCTCATAGAAACCAGCGCAGAAAATGTCTAACCCCCTTCACTATACCTCAACCCTTCAAACACAAAAAGAAATAGGCAAGAAAAATAAGAAATAAGGTGTAAAGGGGAGGAAACAATCATAAGAAAATGCGGGTGTGATTTGGGAGGGGGTAGAGAGAGGGACGTAGTAGTTGGCCAACTTTAACAATCTTCTTTTATGATTGCGTGCTTATAACTATATAATCCATACGAAAAATAGAAGATAAAAACATAGTTCAAGCAATTTGTTAAGGGTATTGTTATATAGAAAACGTATTTTTATTTTGTGAAAAACAAATTTCGAAAGTGACCTTTACATCGGTAATTTTTGCCGAAAGCCACGATCAACATCGGCGATTTTAGCCGAAACTATGGATAATTTTCGGTAATTTTCACCGAAACTGGCTCAGGTCATCGGCACTTATTGCCGAAATCAGGCCAAGACATCGGCAAAAACTGCCGATGCACCAAAATTTTGTTTTTTTTTTTCAATTTCGGCCGAAATATTTAAGTCAACATCCAGACCATCGGCAATTATTGCCGAAACCAGGCCATACAATCGGTAATAACTGCTGATGCAGCATATATATATATATTTTAAAATTTCGGCCGATAAATTCGACAATTTGTACCGATACCGGCCCAGGCTATCGGCAATTATTGCCGAAACCAGGCCAAAGCATCGGCACAAACTGCCGATGCACCAAAATTTTTTTTTTTTAATTTCGGCCAAAAAAAAAAAATTGGTGCATCGGCAGTTTTTGCCGATGCCTTGGCTGCTGTAGAAGTCAATCATGCTGGGTAAAATAGGTATTCACTGCGCAAATATTTTCTGCGCAGTAAATACCTGTTTTCCAAATAACAAGTACGTTTGTTAATTATGTAATATATTTTACGTTTTTGTTAACTATTGTAACAATATAAGTGATAAAAAAAAATATTATTAGATATAAAAAATAAAATTTTGTTGTTGCAAATAATTCATTATAAATATATAAAGTTATATTATATTTATAATCGAATATTATACCGAATAATATTCTATTTAATTGTAATATATATATGGTTTATGGTTTATAAATTATAATTTAATTTCTCAAAATACAACTAATTCGTATAAAAATAAATTAAACTAATATGCAAACTAAAATAAATCATAAAATTATGATTTAATTCTATCTAGTATTTAGTGTATATTTTGAATTATATTATATTCATCCATATCATAAATGCAAATAAGGTTTGTATGAGGGTGGTCGACCCTCCCATGATCCCATCTCCTTCATTTTTCCTCCCATTCTTTGCCACTCTCTTCCTCACTCTTTTCCAATATTTTCTTTGGAACTGTGGAGGTGGAATGATATCTCCTATGATTGTTACATTTGTTCGGTCGTAAATCACTGGTTATTCAACTAGTTCAACTCATAAAGATAGCGTGTTATATATTTACTCTTTTTTTTTTATAGCGTGTTTTAAGATAGAATCCAAGGAGAAGGTTTATTTATCTTTAAAAGAAATAAAGGAGAAAAGTTTTACTACAAAAAGGTTAAAGAGGACTACAACGTGTTGCCATTTCTCTTTTACTTTATCCTCAAAGTCCCATAAAATGACACCAAGTCCTATTTTCTCACCATAAGAGTCAATGATTTTAATATATGATAGGACTCATAGCTAACTTGCTTTATAAAAAAGTATTGGTTTGTTTGGATTAAGACATAAATAAATATTAAAAATTTATTTAGATAGGAAAATATAGGTAAATTAAAATAAATATTTTAAAATATTATTTAAAAAAATATAAATTTAATCGGCAAAAAAATTGTCACGGAGATACATTTCCCTCATTTTATACAAGTAATTCTAATATTTGGGGAAAAAAAAAAGGAGAAGAAGTAGTATTATAATATTATTATATCTACTAAAAGGGTGAATGGCGTAAGAGAACACGAAAGTAAGAAAATGCCAATGCCATTACTACCCATTAAACCCCAAGGGGCAAAGGACTATGACTATGAGCAAGTAGAGCGTAAAACCCCACCACCATCATATTTCATCACTTGTCATTTTCTTCTTCCTCTCCCTCCACCTTCTTCTCGTATGATCTCTCTGTCCTTTTTAGCACGGCAGGTTTCTTTGCTTATTTATTGGGCGTTTTTATCCGGCGTTGTGTATTTTTTCCACCCACTGCTCCCCTCCATGTGAACTCGTTATTTCCTGATAACCTGGGTCTTTGAATTTTTTTTTTTGATCATTCTCAATTTCAGTAACTAATGGCAGCTCCGGAGAAAGGAGTAAAAGCTGAAAGCCTTGAAGGGTGTTCACAAAATCAACCGACAAGAGGAATTGATCAGCGGGTCTCTATTTTCTCCTTCTGTCTCCTGCGAATTTTGTTTTTTGGCTAACGGCTTTGAAACTGTTGTTTCTGATTTCTTTTATTGCTGCTGTCAAGTATGTTAAGTTCCTTAAATTCTGAGAGAATAGTGATATTATTTAGCCCGATTTAGTGTGAACTGTTGTCTATTAGTTCATGGAAATTGGAAAAAGGATGCCTTTTGTGATTATAAGTCCTGTGGTGCTGTGGATGATTGTTAAGCAACTCAATCTACTGAACACTTGGGTTTACTTCTCAAGAATTCTTTTTCCTGTTTGTAGCGGAAACGTAAGTGGCTGAAATTGAAGTTTAATCATACAGTATGGACCTGTAGTAGTTAGTGAAGCCCTTGATTTTATTGCTGATTTTTATGTTATTCGTCTGAGGTCCCCTAAAACTTGATAACAGGAAGATTATTTATTTCAGTTTATTCTGGTAATATACCATCTTACCTTATACTTGCGGATGCATGAATTTCTCTTTTGCAATCAACAAAGAAACATTCCCAAGTTGGAGTCATCGAAATTGTCAATAGTTTGATGAATAAGGACGGGTGGTGAACTTTCTTCATCAGTGCATGATAATTTTGAAGTACTTGAGTTATACGAGGAAGATGCTTGAATGAATGCTAGCAAAGAAGTTGCTATAAACAATTGTTTTAAGGAAAAGCTGAGATTTTGAAAGCGGTGAAGTACATAACCCAACTTTTCATAAGGATTTGACTTCGAGAGAGTTAGAATTCCCTAAGAATGATTTTTGCTTACCCAAGAACTCACAAGTTACACGATTATTCTCATATCAGGATGAGTGAAGCTAGATTGGTTGGTTTAAATTTTTTTCCTTGATTCTGTACTCTAGCGTAGTTGCTCTCAGCAGTCTGGTTATTAAGCATATTTTTGGGGCTATAATTTCCTTAGTTAATTGTCTTTCCTTTTTCTGTCATGTATCTTCTTCCTAACTGCAGATGGCCGTCTCAACTGAGATAACAGAAGAGGTCCCTTCAGGTGGCCAGCATCAAAGGCCGCAAAACCTTGTTCTTCAGATACCACCAAGACCTCCAGAGTCTGCTTTGGAGGATTGTGTGAGAATAAACATGCCCCCAACACCGAGTCTAACTCCCAAAAGAGTTAATTTTTCACCGATGCCCAGTCCCACTGTTGCTAGACAAAAAGGTTATTTTACTTCCTCCTCATCCAAGGCAAAGCCACCTATGAAAAGCCTTCTTCCAAAACTCAGCTTCAAATTTAAACGAACTGTGGATATTGAGAAGGCTGCAATGCTAGCTCTTGGATATACACCAACAGAGACGCATCAATCTTCCTCGATCTCTAGTGCATTTACTTTCTCAAAGCTTTTCTCGCCAAAAGTTAACAGAGCATCATCTCTACCTGGGACGCCAATTGTGCACTCAAACCCGGAGTCAATGCATGGAAGCAATGTGAGTTTTTTTCTGCTAAGTATTGGATTGCTTCATCTTGTGATACATTTAAGCATGAATCCTCCATCTGTTGTCTTGCATGCTTTATGAATACTGGGCCGGTCTGTCTGATCCAGAATTCAATATTATATTCTTACTGGAAATCCAATTTTAACTTTTTATGGTCAATTACAATTTTTTTTACTTGATCGTTGTTTTGCTGTGCCATGCTGCCTAGTGTCCTCACAAAAGTACCAAGATGTCAAAGTTCAGTGCCTGTGCTCTTCTGTATGTTACAGTTATTGGAAATCTAAGCACTTGGCATTTGAAGTTCCATGGGTTTCTCACATCCTGATGCAAGGCTACACTTTAGCCTTTGGCTTCTCTCAAACCACATAAAGCTATTATTCAACTCAAAAAAATGTATATAGGTCCCTATTATTTATAGACTAAATGACTAATGTGTAAACCTAGGTGAATAGTAAAATATATTTCATCCATATCGAAAAGGAAGTTATTTTGTCATCAAATTTTTTTTTAAAAATAAAGTCATTTTAGAAAAGTGAAAGTCTATTTTCCATTTATTCCCTTATTTTTTTAATTATATATGCATTAAATGCTTTGTTATTTTTCAATGCAGGATGTTAGTATAATTTTAAGACTACTTTTATTACTTTTTTAAAAAGTGTGTAAAATGACAGAATGACTTCCTTTTTAATACAGAGGGTGTAATAATTACTAAATATTAAGTGTCTAAGATAATAAAAGATAAATAATATCTAAATAACGCTCTTAGACCTACATAAATATGTATATCCATAGGTACGTGGGCCTGCTTCCCAATAAGGTATTGGGCTCAAGCTACGGGCCTGACAATGGGGTGGAATATATAGTGCATTAATCTCTCCGACTTGAGAAAAGTTCAACCTTGAACTTGGAAGCAATAGGGTACAATGATGACCTGTGTCAATTTCATTATCCTTATCATTACCTGAATACTTTCACGGATCAACAACTACATCCTCAATTTTCGCATCGTTGTTTGCTTGTGCTTCATTCCTTGGGGTTCCATATTGAACTGTTCCAATCTTATTAGCAATTTCTTGGTGAACTGGGCAATGGCAATAAATATGGTCAGACTCATTCCAAACAAAATATCTCATTGACTTAGCAACACTAGGCGTGGGTGAGGGCTTGGGCAGACTAGTAGGTCGGCCAAAGGAATTCCTAGTTGTTCTCTTTCCTTTAGGCTAGCGGGAGTAAGGGCTCACCTTCTTTCCTTGCAGCCTTGTAGATCTGTAATTCTATAGTTTAAGGAGGGAGGCAAGAACCATGCTTTTAGAAAAGTGGCGGTTGTTATCTAAAGGACTGTTGCCAATAGTTATATTTCTTCTCCTCAATGTCAACTAAGCGAAAGCTGTTACCCTTAAGCTTGAAGACCCTCAATGTATTTGATAACAAGCTTATGAAACTCCCTTGTGTATGTCTCCATATCTTAACTCTCCATTGGCAACTTGCAAAATCTGGAGTATAATTCTTGCTCGTAGTTGATAGGTGTAAATTTGTCAACCATGAACTATCGTAGTTGACTCCAATCGGCAATTGGGTCAAGCCTCTAAAACTTATGTTGATTATTTAGGTTACTCCACCACTTACTGGCATTTCTAGTGAGGTGGTAACCATAGGAACCTTTTCCTCATCTGGAACTTTTTTTGTATGTAAAGATATTCTCAACCATGTTGAACCATTCAAAAAGCTTTTCCAGGTCTTCCCCTTCATCAAAATTAGGAAGAATTATCTTCACTACATAATTGGGAGAGAATTGTGGCTGAGGACTAGGTGCATGAATTGGTGCAGCAGGAGCTAGAGTTGGAGCAATTTGAATCTGAATTGTGGCAGGTAAGGCAAAAGCAAAAGTAGCAAGTGGACTTATCTTGTCAGCACCTTTCTTCTTAGCTAGATGACGAACAAGTTCAGCCATCTCAATTACTATAGTCTTCAATCTATAAAGCCGAGCATTAGTATCTGCTTGGGCTTGAGCTACAAATCCTAAAATTTGTTGTTCTCGACCATCTTGGCCATAGAATATATAATAACAATAATTATATTTTTTTCTTGATAGTTTGACATTTTTTTCCTATTAAACAAACCTAAAGAAGCACAAAAAAGAATGACAAAATAAAGAAGCAAACTCATTCTAGGCTGAGCTCATGTGGCATCGACAATTGTTGATTGTCGACACAAGATGTGTGAACATCGGTGAGGGGAACTTGAACAATTGCCCCTGTTCGCTGACGTCTTTGATGAGATTTGTGGTGGAGTTCGCTAGTGGAGGTAGTGGATGTTGGATGGGGGTTGTGTGAGCTAACATATAGTGGTGTTCAGCGGTGGGTAACCAAGGTTGCAAATGGTGGCTAGACGTGATGGTGAATGGTGCACAAGTAGGGTGGCCATTGGATTTGGCTGGTGGTGGTCAAATGGTGGAAAAGATCGAAGTAGGGGCTTCGATTTGTGGTTGTTGTGTAGAGATGAGAAAGTGGCAGGCAGTGTAAGAGGGTCATGGTGGTTAGCAAGGAAGGGCAAGGGTCTAGTAGTGCGGGAGGGAGGCAACGGCTACTGGTGACGGTGTCGGTGGTAGGAAGGTAGTGGCTAAAGTTAGGGTTTCAATTGGGGAGTTAGGGTTTTCAAATTGGGGATTATTTTGAATCATGAACGATGATCTACAACATCAAGTTGATGGCTGGGATTGAGTTTGGACTTTGATACCAAACTGATGCAAGGCTACACTAGGGATAGCAATGGGTCTTAAACCCGACCCAGACCCGCTAGACCCGTCTCATTTTTAGTGGGTCTGGGTCTAGGTCCATATGTATCTTAATGGGTCTGGGGCTGGGTCTGGGTCTAGTAGTTTTAGACCCAGACCCGACCCAACTGCTAGACCCGTTTTTTTTTTTTTTTTTTTTTTTGTGTGTGTGTGTGTACACATATATAAATACATACTAATATTATGTTTGTCATTTTAGCTCCTTATTCATTCTTTAAAATTTTATTTATATATTTACTTTATAAGCAACATGTACAATATTGTATAATAAAAGCATTAAAATACCATTTGAAAAGTTAACGTAACTATTTTAATATATTTATTTTTTCATTTAGAGGATTTTTTTAAACAAAAAATACATATTAAGTTATATAAAACATAAATATATTTGTATTTACATAGATTATTAATTTTTTTTTTAAAAATAGTCGGACCTATTTAGGATCTGTTTACCCGCTAGACCCAATGGATTTGGGTCTAGATATGAACTTTTGAGATCTGACGGGTCTGGATCGGATCTGGGTCTAAGTAATATAAACGGGTCCTGATCTGGGTCTGACTGGACCCGACCCATTGCCATCCCTAGGCTACACTCTAGCTTTCGGTTTCTCTCAAACCATATAAAACTATTATTCTACTCTAAAAAAATTACATAGGCTCCTATTATTTGTAGATTAAGCTAATAACAGATAAACCTAGATAAATAGTAAAATATAATACAAATAGTTAAAAGACTAAGATTAATAAGATACTTAATAAAAATGAAGATAAACAATATGTAAGTAACACTCTTAGACCTACGGGACCTACAGAAAAAGGTATATCTACGGGTACGTGGACCTGCTTTCGAATAAACTATTAGGGTGAAGCTATAGGCCTGACGATGGGATGGAGTAAATATCCAATTACATCCATACTTGATCTGACATAACTTTCACTTTTGCAGAAAAGAGGGAACCAGTCAGGCATTTATAGGTCACGCTCTGTTCCCGTGTTTAACCAAGATGGATCTATGAAGCAGGTAGATACACTCAGTGGGGTGTTTCGTGTGATCCCCACAACACCAAGGCCACTACTTAAAGAGGGAACAAATGCAGATTCAAGCAGCCCTGCAGCAGTTGCCTCTGGTTTGTTCTCCTCATTTTTATTCCTGATATGTGCCTCACTGCCTTGTAAAATACATGTAGATTGTTTTATTCTGTTTTTTTCTTTTTGCTTTATTAGTAGTTACAACTTACTGTGATTAATTAAAGATGGGATGAGGTGGCATAAGAGAAATATGTCTACGTTTTTTCCCATGATGTTTGCGCCTCATTTTAGTTTGGTATTCCAGATGGCGATGATGGGGAGGATATCCCTGAAGAAGAAGCTGTTTGTAGGATATGCTTTGAGGAACTTAGAGAAGAATCAGATACCCTCAAGATGGAATGCAGCTGCAAAGGAGAACTTGCTCTAGCCCACAAACAATGTGCTGTGAAATGGTTTAGCATCAAAGGTAACAGAACTTGTGATATATGCAAACAAGAGGTCACAAATCTACCTGTTATGCTTCTACGAATTCAAAATTCTGAGATTCGTGCTGCACGAGGAAACGGAGCAATTGAGGTCACAGGATACAGGCAAGTGAATATTAAATTGTGGGTGCTGCAATGCTTGGGTGCCTACATAAATGATGCAATCTAATGGCTAATAATATCGGAAAGTGATTTTATAGCTGAAATATTAGAATGCAATGTTTTGCGGTCTGATTTGTAATCACCTTGTTATAACAAACTGATGTTGTTGCTGCATGATCTGAGACTCACAATCTGATATTGGTTACTTTTCATCTCCCTCCCTCCCAAAAACGAAGAAGATCAAATTTTATTATTTTTTCTATTATCAACCTTTATTGAGTGAACTTAGTTTGATGTGGACGGTCGTTCACTTTTTTCAGGGTTTGGCAAGATGTGCCCGTACTTGTAATTGTGAGCATGCTGGCTTACTTCTGTTTTCTTGAACAGTTATTGGTAAGTTGAGGATATTTCTTTTTGCCAGATTTTAGCATTTGCTGCTCCACCACAATCCCGACAAAACAAGCAAAATGTAAGACAAAGGAAGAAATGCTAAAATGTGAATAAGGTCTAAGCTAGCCTTTAGGAGCTATGAGCACCTGCATAGGTATTGACAGGTGCAGGAATATCATCTTAAAATTTTGCCGCTTGTGGGACGTGAGTTATAATGATAACATTGTTTAACAGATCACAAAAATGGGTTCCGGTGCAATAGCCATTTCTCTCCCGTTTTCCTGCATCTTGGGACTCCTTGCATCCATGACATCGACAACTATGGGTGGGCTTATCTATTTTCCTATTTCCTGAAGTAATTTTCTTGAATAATCTTTCCGTTTTGATATTGTCATTCACTAATCATGAACTAACTTATAATTTATACTTATCTGTGCTAAGTGAGGAGGCAACATGTCTGGATATACGCATTCACGCAATTTGCGATGGTGGTTCTCTTCGCTCATCTTTTCTATTCTTTGGTATGAGAAATCCTTCCTCAGTAATATGGAACTCTATAACTTGGACATTGGACTGTGGTCATCTTTGTTTCATATTGACATGAATCGCTGATTTTTGTACAATACAGATTCATATGCACGCAGTTTTAGCTGTACTCGTTGCCACATTTGTCGGCTTTGGATCTGCAATGTGTGGCAGTTGTATCTTTGCCGAGGTATCAATATGGTGGAGGCGACGGCAGGTAGCTCGCTCGGTTCGACAACCAAGGAACGACTCAGGACAGCCCACACAAACAGCGGGGTCAACCCAAGCTGATCCTAGTCAACATGAAATACGAGTTGTGGACTCAGCATCCACTCGTGAGAACTGACTGTTTGATTGTTTAAATTTCTATGTATCAGTCAAATGTTGTAGGGTGTACATAATATGCTTGTCATGCATTACACGTTTAGGTATACCCCTAGACTTCGAAGGCTTGAACTGGGATGAGGAAAAACTTGTTGGGGTGATGTATTGTGAATCTCTAATTGAGGAATGAAGATGTTGGAGGCCCTATGCATGAAAAATCCCTTTACTCGGCATTTTTTTGGATCAGATACATCTTCCGTTTCTCTTTTTATGTATAAGAGGTTTTTAAAATATATTTTTTCCCCCAAAACGCTTAATTTTATTGTACTCTATAAAAAAAAACTTAAAATGTTTATACAATTTTTAAAAACAAAAAAAAATATTAAATTTTTTACACCCTGTATTAAAAAAAATGACCAGGTATTTAATGCAAAAATAATAAAAGAGAAAATTAAAGATAAAAATAGAGTCTATTTGATAACATATTATTTAAATATTATCTTCTTATTCCCAATGTGATATTATTGCTTATAAAATTACAAAACTATATTTTTTTATCACAGTTTTATAAAATTACAAAACTATCTTTAATTAAATTAATTAATATTAAAATATATACTTAAGAATATTAATATACATCATTTCAGATAATATATTAATTTACCAAACAATACCATGGGTTTTTATTTATTAAATTAATTTTTTTATACTAATAATTACATTTTGAAAACTATATTTTTTAAATTTAATACTGTTCCGTTTTTCACGTTTTGGTCCGTCTCCGTGCCCATGGTCAGAGAGAGGTCCACGTAATGGACTTGAGCGGAATGCGTTTGGTCGTGTTCTGTACCGAATTCGGTGCCCTCTTTGTGCATAAAGACGGAATAAAAACACAAGAAAACTAGTTAAAAACAAACCCATTCCGTTATTTCACATACCTATATGTATTTGATGGATTGTAATTACAAAATGAGCGTCACAATCTACTTTCACTGCCATTTCCCTTTAAATAATGTACAAGAAAAAACACCCCAATTATCTGTCCAAGTGGATCATAATTACAAAAGGTATACCATACCAAACGAAGAAATAAATCAGCAAAAGTTTCATCAGCCACTATTGCTGATGGACTGAACCACCATACTTCCCTAGTGACAGGGTTTTGTCCTTCATTAAGCCAATACTTGATACAGTATCGGAACCGTTAGATTGGCTCTCAGCAAATCCAGGTCTCATCCAAACCTTAATGTGCCCTTCACGGCAAGCTGTAAGAACAGACTCGGGAGTGAATATCAAACCTGATAGAGGCTCGTTATGAACCCGGTGAACGACCAATGGGGAAAGTTTAGGCACGTCTCGCATCCTTGGTGCGGGCTGCAATGTTCCTACGGGAACCACGTTGTCCCAATGGGCAGACTGACTACCAGTACTATAAGTTGGGGAACCACCAGAGAGGATGCGTTGTGGTACTATAATCTCGTCCATTTCTAGATCCCAAAGCAGAAGCTGCGTGTCCTGCTCAACAAAAAGGGTCATCATTTTCATTGATATATGACACAGTTGATGCAAATGCACCCATCAAATAAACAGAGGACAGTTGCAGCATGAAATTTAGTTATTCAAGATGCATAGATGCCTTTGAGGTTTTATACTAACAATTCCTTATCAATACTATTGGATGAAACTATATTGATATACAGCTTTAGCACAATCTCAAGAAGCTGAGATACTCGTGAAAGATTAATACAAGCATATAAAAGGGTCATATGGACAAGCAGTAACAAGTTATCCCTTCAATTTTCTTAAGGTCGTGTTCAAAAAGTATAAATGAGCAAAAAGTAAAATACAAAAAAGATGGTCCTACGATTGCATACAAGTATCCTCGTGCATAGTATCAACATATCTTACCTAATCTGATGATACTGAAGGAAGTTGTTTCCCTTGCCTTTTTCATTAATTTGCAACGTTAATTACACAACATACAGGTCCTTGGATCAAGGCTACAAATTAGGGAACTAGATTGACTGATTACAAGAGAAAGTTAACTAACCAAATATAAAAGATATTATACAAGATATACATTCAATATTCTATCATACCGCCACACTTAAAGCGGAAGGTTTCCGTACACTAAGACTAGCTCGAAAATAATCAAAAAGTACATGCAGAAGCCCTTTTATAAAAATGTTAGCAATTTGATAACAAGAAGGGACATGAAGAACAACTTGTCCACAAGCAACTTTCTCATGCACAAAATAAATATCAATTTCAATGTGTTTAGTATGCTGATGTCGTATGGGATTACTGAAAAGATAGATGACACTTACATTATCACAGTATACTAATGTGGCCTTGCAATCAGACACTGAAGTTCCAAAAGAAGATTACGGAGCCAACATGTCTCAGAAAGAACATTTGCTACCCCTCAATACTCAGCTTCAGCACTAGATTGAGACAAAGTAGATTATCGTTTTGAGGACAAGGAAATGAGGTTGTTGCCAAGAAAAACACAATATCTTGAAGTGGAGCATCTAGTGACGGGACATCCACCCCGATCAACATCAGTGTAGGATATGAGACTAGAAGCGGAGGATTTGTATAGATGCAAGCCAAAATTAAGAGTACCTTGCACGTATCGCAACATATGTTTGACACCGTGCATATGATCATCTTTGGGGTCATGCATATGTAAGCAAATTCGTTGCACGTCATAGGATATATCTAGTCTAGTGAAGGTGAGATATTGCAACGTGCTGGCTAAACTGTAATAATGAGAGGGGTTGGCATATGGAGAACTCAAGATACACTAAGCTTAGGCTTAGTATCAAGTGGTGTGGGAGCAAGTTTACAAGATGCTACATTTGCTCATTTGAGAATTGCTTCTGGATATTTTACAAAGAAATAGACCACTTGCATGTCTTGTAACTGCAACGCCCAACAAATAGCTCAGAGAGCCGAAGTCTTTCACAGCAAATTCAGAAGCAAGGAGAGCATAATAGATTTATGAAGATCATCAAAAGAGGCAGTTAGTATGATATCATGAACATATAACATAATGTATGCCATATCATCTCTCTTGCGATAAATAAATAAGGAATGATCAGACTTGTTCTGTGACAAGCCAATAGAGGAGACAAGATCGGCAAACCGGTGTTACTAAGCACGAGGATCCTATTTCAGTCCATATAGTGATTTTTTCAAAAGATATACATAGTCTAGATAAACCGGATCCTGAAAACCCATATGCCGATGCATATAAACGGTTTCGTGAAGCTAACCATGCAAAAAGGCACTCTTGACATTCAGCTGATCAATGGGCCATGATTTAGATAAAGCAAGACTGAGAACACAGTGAATGGTTGCTGATTTCACCAGTAGACTGGAAGTTTCTTCACAATCTACACCCACTTGTTGAGACCAACCATCACCTATAAGACAAGCTTTATGCCTGTCAAACGAACCACCAGATTTCCTTTTGTATCAAAAGAACCACATAGAGTGAATGATATTAACATCAGGAGGACGGGATACAAGATCCCAAATCTTGTTTGTAATAAGAGCATTATATTTTTTCTAATATGGCATTATTCCAATTTGGGTCGAACGGGGCAATTCTGGGGTTTTTAGGGAGAGGTGATAAAGCAACAAAAGTTGACAAATCATATTGCCATTTGGGTTCAAAAATACCATGCATAGCATGAGTTTCCATGGTCTGAGAAGGCACTGAAGGGGGTTGGGCCATTTTGGTTGGGGTCAAGTGAGGGTCAGCGGCTGGCTAAAGTGTTGGACTGGAATGAAGGTTGATTTGGGGGGGGGGGGTTCAACTAGGTTAAGGACAAACTAGGCGGTGAAGAACATGGACCTAGGCTATAAGGAGGACTGGCATGATGCTGAGGAGAGCCTAGCGAGTTGGTCCGATGCGGAGAGGAAGAGGAGGGGTCAGGGCTAGGAGATGTCGCGGCTTAATTTGAGCTTGAGACATATAAATTTGGGCTAAATTGCTGAGGATGGGCGCCATTTGTTGCTGAGGTTGAAGCAGATGATGAATTAATAGAGTTTAAGCCATCAATGAAACGGTCATATGTACAAGAAGGGTTATGCAGCTTGGCAAATGAGAATTGGGACTCATCGAGTATGACATGCCTAGAAATGATTATTTTTCAGCTTGATAAATTGTAACATTAATACCCTTTATGGTTAGACGAATAACCTAAGAACACACACGGCATAAAGAGAGGTTAAAGTTTGTTTATTTGGTGGAAGGATGAAGAGGGTAGCGTAAACAACCAAAAATCCTATATAAAAGGGGTCCCTATGATATAGAATTTGAGTCAGAGATGTGTTTAAGATTCTTGTTTGGGGCGAGGTGTGGGGGCATAATAAGGTCATTTTTATTGCAAAAGGTTTTGAACTGATCATTATCGAGTTCCCTCCCATTGTCACATTGAAGGTAAATGATCTTTTTGTTAAATTGAGTCTTAATGAAAGCACTAAAGGAGGAGAAAGTAGCATAAACTTGGGATTTTTGGCCAATGGGAAAAGTCCATAAGAATTTAGAGTAATCATCCAAAATAAGAATATAATATCTACGTCTTGCAGTGCTTAAAATATAAGTCCATAAATCACTGTGCATGATGTCAATGGCATCAAAGTACTTGAGGATGAAGAATAAAATGATAATTTCACATGTTTTCTAAGAACAAAAGACTCACAAATAGTGGAACATGATAAGTGTTTGCAATTAATAAACTTATTATTGCTAAAGGAGTGCAAAACAAATGCTTATGGATGACCTAATCTATGATGCCATAAATTAGGGGAAATAGTTGTAAAGCTTGATGGAGATAAGGCATGATGACTGGTGTATGAGGTCATAGGATAGAGATCCCCATTGTAATCACATCTCCTTAATGGCCTCCCCGTCAGAAGGTCCTTCACACAAAACCCAAATGGATCAAATTCAATCAAAACATTATTGTCAGTAGTGAAATGACGCACAAAAATCAGGTGTTTGACAAGTTTTGGGGCATGGAGAATATCATTTAAGGACAATAATGGATGTGGAGGATGATTTTCCATAACCTCAAATTGGAATGCGTTGTCCATTACCAATAGTAATTTGATGACTTAAATTGCTCATATTAAAATAAGACGATAGATTACCTTGTGAGGCTGTCATATAAGAGGTGACATCAGTATCCATGTACCAAATTTTCATCAAGAACATTGAGAGACATCGTGTGTATTGCCACTTCAACATTCGTTGGAGCATAGGCTAAAGGAGGTGCATGGGCATTGTACGCTTGCTATGGATGTTGTCCTAGAATCCCACACTGATGGGCAAGAGGTCAAGCCCATAGGGTGGTTGGATATGGGCATGGAGGAGCAGCCCAAGCATTGGGTCCCCATGCTATCCAAGGAGGATAATAGGCCCATGGTGGCAGCTGCTACCACTGACGTTGCTGCCCGCCAATCCTGTTGTCACTGCCACCACGGCCACCGTAGCTTTTGCTGAAATTATTTCTCGCCCTTGTTGTTTCCACAATTATAATGATCGCAATGCTGCCCAGAATATTATCAGGCATTCTAATTTTGATATCATCATAAGAACTGCCATGGTTGACGAGTGCAGTATTTGCAGTGCTAGCGACTGTTGCGGCACTCTTTACCTTGCGGGTTTCCTCAAGAATAAGTCTCAAACGTGGCTCATAAAACGAAGGCAACAAATCACTTTTTTGAAGGATCATAGCAACACCATCATAATTGTCATTGAGCCCCACAATTAATTGGAGGACTGGCCTTTTATTCGAAATGGGAGCACCAACGTTTGCGAGCTAATTAGCTATCATTTTATGTTCTTGAAACTAAGCTGAGGCAGTAAGAAAATGATCTAGTTTAATGTCTTTGATCTAATTTTCTAAATACAAGGCACGTTGGTTTTTGTTGTCATGGACGATGTTCTCCAATTTCTCCCATGCTCGTTGAGCACTAGCATCTATTTTGATGATGATGTGCAAGAGATTGTTTAAGATTGTGCCATAGATTCATTGGAGGACAACCGCATCTAATCATGACCAAAGATCTTTATCGACATCATCAATTTTCCCCTTGTTTTTGTTAGTTGATTTGAGCTTAGGAGGAATTACATATGATCGAAGACTTTGTATACATGACAATGGATCTTGAATAATTCCACCCATGATGAATAATAAACTTTTTCCATCTCAAGACTCAAGAGTGATTGGAATGAAATTCTCGATGTCGTTAATAGCAAGAGCAGGATGAAATTTCATTTGTCAACCATTGAAGAGAAAGAAGAGGGAGAAGAGGGCAGAGAAGGTTGAGGGTTTGGCACGTCTTGGGGAAGAAGAGGCCTGATACCATGAAGGAAGTTGTTTCCCTTGCCTTTCTCATTAATTTGCAACGTTAATGATAAAGCACACAGGTCCTTATATCAAGGCTACAAATTAGAGAACTAAATTAACTGATTGCAAGAGAAAGATAACTAAATATAAAGGTTATTATACAAGATATACAGAAAATTGACATTCTATCAGATACAACCCAGCCTATTGAGCCCAAAGCGAATTCCAAGAGCCCACCAAAAAAACTTACACCACCTGCTCATCGTAAGGATCAAGACGAGATGTTATTTGTAGTTATTTACTGATCTTTTATTTTACTTTCTGGCATTTTTTTTCCTGCTGGGTAATTATGTGCTGGCTTGTAGCTAAGGTAATATATATATATATCATACTACATGTTGAGGGAATCAAGTTGAATATCAATGAAAAGTTTCTCAACCTAGTCTGGGCTCTCTTCTCTCTCACTAATTCTTATTCTGGATCTTCACTGCTGCTTGAAGTGGTCACTTTCCTTTACCCAGGACTTAGTTTGCGCTGATTGGCACTCTCATTGAAAGCTGTCATGGCTCAAGCCTTATATCTTGAAATTCTCACACCCACAACACTCATTCCATCATATTTGCTACAGTGAAATGAATATTAAATGGGAACAAGACCTTTGTGCCTATTGTGATGAAAGGTTTCATCTGAAGCATAAGTGCAAGTCAAAGAAAACAATCCTTGTAATTCTAGATGAATTAATCAATTCCAGTAAATTTATTCATCTGCCTGAACTCAAACAAGAGCTTATCAGAGCTTCCTTCAATCAAACACCGCAAATTCTTAGCAGCTGAAGCTGAAAACCCCAGAACCTGCAACCTTCCTCCTTGCCTTACCATTCAACCCACCTACACATCTGCAGCACAACCACGAAGCACCAGTGACCCATCCATGCAACCACCACACACAGAAACCAACCCACAGCCGCTACTATCATCCCAACCTCTACCAAAAAGCACCAAAATTTTGCAGCCACCACCGTTGGCAGAGCCACCAAGAAAAATACCAAACCCCCCCATCAACTTAACCTTTAAAAGGATGACAGAAACAAGAAGGTGCCAGGTTTTCAGGCCAGATCTGAAGAATGGTCAAACATCTAAAATCAATTGGTGGCTAGAGGACGACAAGCCCAACAACAAACAAACTCCCAGATCGAACCATCCATCTTCGATTGGGTCGGATTTGGCCATAAACATGGCACACCTTATATGCAAACCACCTGAACCCACCCTGTTTGAAATAGAGAATATAATACAAAGAAGTTTGTTCAGGATGATGCACATTCTGAATTTCAGCTTGATTCAGAAGTAAGGTATGTTCGATTGATGGATTTAAAGGTGGAGACGACTCAGAAGAGAACATATCAAAAGGCATCGTGGTCGAGGAAACTACAATGGCTAATTTGACTTCACCTATCAATGATGATGCTATGATTGCTGCTAATTTGACCTCACCTGAAAATGGGTTATGGGAAGCCATTGGTGTGGAGCTAATCTGTAAGGGTGAACTTGTTGTGGAGTCCATAAATGATGATGTGGCTCAGGTTGCATGGGGAAGGGCGACTATTGTTATGTTGTGCATTTTGATGCAATGGAACCCAAAATGTTAGAAGCAGCTAAGGGTGGAAACGTCTGGGATTTGGGTATTTTGAAAGTTGCTCTGCTTTGTGCCTAGAAAAACCCAAGGGATTGGGTACAATGAAAAATTCAATGGTAGGCTGGGATCAATGGATGACTACTTGGTGTCTCTCAAGGTGGCTGAGTTCAATTATTTTCTTCTGGCAACTTGGGTGACTCAAAAAATTTCAAGGAACATACTAGGCAGCCTAGTTGTGCTCTTAGATGGATTGAGGTAAGCAAAATATTGTGTCATCGGTCAAAATACTTTGATGATTTATTCTTCAATTTGTAAGGGAAGAGCTAGATTCATGGTCGTGACATGAGCTATTTCTCATGAGATGCCCATGATGTGTTTGACGAGATGCCCAAAGGGAGTGCGATTTTTGACAATGTTGATATTAGTGACATCTTAAGAGTACAGCTGAATCTATTTTAGTTCGGAGATGGATGTCGGAATGCTATTGACAACCTTTACTATTTTAGTCGTTCTGTCGTGACCAAACTCCATGGTACTTCTAATGTTCAAGGACTCCAAATTGCTAATACACTTGATCCATTTATTGATGAGTTCAAAATTTGTGACCCCGATGATGGAGTTACCAAATGGTGGGCTAGGAATATTGTTGTTCATCATGTGTTAAGGTTGTAAATGAGCCAAGTCGAAGCCTCACTTACATATCCGTTTATTAAACAAGCCAAGTTCAAGCTAAAAGAATTTAGGCTTAACTCATTTATAGCTTAGGCTCATGAGGTCAACTCGTTTGTTTAGTTAAACGAGTTGAGCCCGAGTTCGGAGATATTCGGCTCAGTTCTACTCATTTACACCACTAATTGTGTTAATGTCTATATCATTCCAATTAAACCCATCTAATTATGCCAGCCATCAAAAAATGATCGTGTATACACACTTGAACTGATTGGAGAATATCTTATGATAGTTGAGAATCATAATAGACATGATACGACTATCCATACCTTTGAGAATCAATATTTTAATTTGGATTATGTAGACCTAGCAAAGCTTATCTGATTCGATTGACACAACCTGAATAACTTGATTTGACCCAAAAATTAAATCCAATCTCAACCCGCATCAATCCGAACTCAACCAGAATTTAGCTAACCCAATATTAACCTAAAACCAAAACAACCCAATCTGAAGTTATTTGTTGTTGATAGAAATTGCCTGAGGTCTATGGTGTTAGCCCAGATGGGAAATTGGCAAAATAATTAGTGCAGTAGCAGCTGCAAAAAGATGGGTGATTTTGGATATATCATGTTTAGACTCACAAGTCCCTGTGTAATATATGTCGAAGATGGAGACGTACATAGAGACCTATTCCCTTTCCGCTATTGCTCTTTAGAGCTGATGGTTCAAGATTGTTTCTCTATTAGATTCATACAAGTATCGCCGAGAATAAGTGTATACTTCAAGATTGTGGGCACTTGGTGTTTTTGGATCTTTGGCCTCATATATGAACCTTACTCGACCAGCTGATGAAAGCGTAGTGAAGCATGTTTATGAATATCCTACTGATATCAGCTTTTGCAACAGCTTCGATTAGTTAGAATGTCATGCTTTTTTTTTATCAAGGTGGTCAAATGAGGATGGGTGAGGGATGCTCATCAATGTTTGGCTACGGTATGTTCAACTTCAACCTTGAGGACAAAGATGTTTTCCAAGGGCGTAGTAATGATACAACCCAGCCTATTGACGAATTCCAAAAGCCCACCAACAAAGCCTTACCCTTACACCACCTGCTCCTCTTAAGGGAGCTATCACAATACCAGCAAGACTATTGGATCAAGACAAGACGTTATATACTGTTATTTACTGACCTTGTATTTTACTTAACATTGTTTTATATTGCTGGGTGATTATATACTGGCTTGTAAGTTGTAGCTGGGGTAATATATATACCATGCGAGATGGGGAAGGAAAAGTCAAGCTGAATGTCAATGAAAAGTTTCTCCACCTCAGTCTTCTCCCTCACTAATTTTTATTCTAAAGCTTCGCTGGTGCTCAAAAGTGGTCACTATCCTTTACTTGCATCATTTGATGTAAGTCATGGGACATAACCTAACCTAAGTAAAGTAATTTCCATCTCATAACAATATCTAATTCTCAATACACAAGGACCAACATCCGGCTCCATTCAGCAATGTATCCTTTGAATAACCCAGACTGAACACACATGCAAGCAAATATGCAAATTCAGGAAAAGAAAAGAATCCAGGACCCTTTTCATGCAGCCAAAGAATATATAATCACTAGACAATTCATCAAGACTCTAGAAATAATTAGTTCGGGCTTAAATTCAGTGCAAATAAGTGATCATACTAAACCAAAACAAACCCATCCGCAACTTACCCCGCTAAATGAGGTTGACCATATGAATTCATCAGTACAACCACCACCACCCAGTTTAAATCCCGTCTAAATGCAACCTCACACCTCTTAGCTTGAGGGTAGTGAGGGGTTGTTCCCAAAATGACCCGACCAAAAAAAAAAAACCTTGAAGAAAATCCTTTTTTCAAGGGGAGATGAAAAAAGAGACACAAAAATATGAGTACAAAGCATGAAAGTAAATGGCATTGTAAGTATAGCACAATTTAATAGTAACAAAAGGACAATAAGTAGTAAATGACCACACGACTTTATTAGCACACATGAAAATGATTGATCATTAAAAAAAGGCTGATCATTTCAATGAACTTCAGATGGGCTATTTTCAAGCATGGGAAAGGCCTTTATGCACTTCTAATTTCACTGTTTTTTGTCTTTTCTTTCTCCTTTGTTTTTGCTTATTGAGGGTGCATTGGTGAGGTATTGATGGCCTTCCTATAGCATAAGAGGGCCACTTTATATGCACTCTCGACAGACTAGCTTGTCTTTCTTCACATGCAGAGAGCAGGGTGAAAAATTGTGCTCACAATTACAACTGGAGGCCCAGCGATCGTCTCCAGGCACCCGCCCCAAACATCAAACTAGGCACATACACAAGTAAAAACAGCTACTGATAATTCTAGCCCTCTTCACTGGTGTCAGTGCGGCATCTCTAGCATAGTAAGCTCAATAACAATTATTTTGCCTACCAACTGTTTCTGTGTGGCTCAAGAAGCAAACCTATGCATTGGATTATGTGCTTTCGACAAAAGAGAAAGCATGCCACATCCATACCAAATGAAAATATCAGTGCTGTATGTTTAACAGAACATGAAAGTTAGGATACAATCCTATGGAAGGCATATGGTTAAATGTAATGCACTAGCCCCATATATGTATTACCTGGCCAACAGAACCAAATCTATACATGATACTCTCTCCAGTGCCATCAGTATTTGGTGGCGACCAGTACGGGTCAAATGCAACTCCACTAACCTGCAGCAATAGTTTATATTAAACAAAGTATAATCTATTAGACGATTCTGATTTGCACATTTGACCATGTAAGCTAAAATCCATAAACGAATGACACAAGAGATGATGTGCAATAAAAGTACAAGGATAAGATCTTACTCATCATAGAGAACTCACCCAGGAGTTGTGCCCCTCCCCCCAAGCTACAATCTTCCTATCCTCCATACTCCAAACCTGAACTAGGTCATCTTCACCGCCTGTCAAAATGTATTTCCCATCTCCACTGTAGGGGAAAAAAAGTATATGCTGTCAGGTTTGCTTATCTTTCAAAGCGCGCGCGCGCAAGAGAGAGAGAGGCAATGTCACAGCATTATGAGCCAATGGTAGATCTGAATTATTCCTCTAGTGAATAACAATTTCACATATGGGTCTTGAATGGGTAAGTGTAAACCATAATTTAACTCAGCCCAAAGCCAATACGCCATTGATTGAGTTTTCATGACAAAAAAAAATACAAATAATAATAATATGTGAGATAATGAGGAAAACCAATCACCTCCAAGCACAACATAAAAGGGCACCATAATAGCTTTTTCCACCACATACCAGCTGTTCTTTAACATAGTCAAATACTCGTAGATAACCTGCCATTAAGTGATAAATATCAATTTACTCAGGCTCTTATAATTACAAGAGAGGGGGGGAGGCATCAACAGATGCACTTATATGGCACAAAGAAGAATTTCATGACATTACCATCTCTTCCAACAGTTGCAATATAGATCCCATCATTTGAAAAAGCGATGCCATTTATTGGTCCTTGACAAATATGCCATCTTGCTATTGGATTACTCTGCATAGAATCCCATATTCAGAAGCTGGTGTGGCCCAATAAACAGTTGTATATTGCATAAGATGAAAAATCCTTCAGTAATATTAATGCAAGTAAAGCAGCCTCTAGATCATCACAGGCCTAAATGTCAATCCATTATCAGCCTAATGAAAAGTTATGAACCTAGCCATCTCCATATGATGGAAGTTAAATCTTGGAGCTAGAACTTGTTGATTTTGGTAGGAGATTTTAAGGATTTGCATCTGTTCAGAGAAAAAGGATCATTCAAATGAAATTTTAGTGATTGACTCTATTTTTTATTTTTTTTAAGTTTTGCTTAAGTAAGCTGACAAGAGAGGATTTATCACTGAAGATGTATCAAATGCATATAACCCTAGAAACAGGACCATTAAACAAGCACAATGATGGCACACCACATCATACATAATTTTTGTATGCACACATGTCCGATATTGCACCTGGAAATGCCAAAGGAAACTCTACTTAATAACAAGATCATATCATTAGAGTTCAGAAGTAATACTCAAGACAATTATTTTTACCTTACTGTTCCTAGCATGGGAAATAGAAAATTGTGTCGGATCCTTGATGATGGAGAATGAGGAATCAGCAGCAGCATCTTTGTTCTAAGAAAAAAGGTAAAACTACATGGATCAGAATCAGATCAAGCAGCAAGATCTTGAACATGTATCAAAAGTGAGTGCATATTTTGGTGAATATGAGCTATACCTTCTCGTAGACATAGACATTTCCATCAGCATGGGCAACAGCAAAAGCACCATTGCCCTTAGGCACCCACGTAAGACTAGTACAACGGCTGCACCATAAAGAGGAAAGAATAAGGCCAAAATACCAAAACAAGACAACTAGTGTGAAGGTTATGGAACTTGATAAAACATTATGTGCCAGAAGTTATGATTCAATAATGTATAAAAACAAGAAAGAAAAGAAAGAAGAGCAACATTGAATATTTAGCAGGGAAAGTGGATAACGAATGGGTGCCTAATAAAGGAGGATGGCAGTGAACCAGACAAGTGTATTGGCACATCAAACAACTGTTGGGCACCGGTGGACCGGCAGAGTTTCTCATGTAGTGAAGGATCTGCAAGTTATGTGACACCATGGTGGTGTCAGTGGGCAAACAAAGCAATGATTAAATGCCAGGTTGCTACATGAAAACAGAGGAAAATTTTAACAAATAAGACCACCATTAAGAAGAATTTTTTAGTCATAAAAGCCTAAACCCTCCACAAACGTCATCATAGCCAAGTAGCACTAAGAGAGACAACGGGATCAAAGGAACCCTTCATTGCCAATGTGCTCCATTCATTGAAAGACCCACAACAGCATATATGCTCTAAACTTCATTTAAGTGTTTCCAATAGCATACTGGCTCAACCATTGCCCCACCTTTTACCACAGCCAGATTATTCTCCTGACTAATGACAGTCTGGCCACACCGCATGTTTCTAAATCATATTACATTTCTTTACACAGCTTCTATTGAAGCTTTTTCTAGTCACTGAAAATGTGTTTACTCCAACAACCAAATGATGACAATGTCAAATCACTTTGGATTTAAAGTACCTTTAGAGAGTTTGTTGTAAAAGGATTTGGAAATAGAAAACAAATGGCTTCATACCACTATGGCACATACATACATGCAGATTTTCTCCGGTAAAAGGGAAAAAGAAATGGCCTAGCTAATTAGAGACACAGTGATAGGCAGGGTCGCAACCACTGCATGCAAGTAAACAAGGCTAACCCTCACACATAGAGAGAAAACCAACGCAGAGCTGCTCTGTTGATTGATACTTTGAAAAGAAAGATAGTGTAAAGTAAGTAGCTCCCACCCAAAAGGTAGTCCAAAGCTTAAAGCAACACCAGTCAGCCATAGAAACAAATGGTCCAACGTTGAGAGTTGTCCTCATGCAACCTATAACTTTCCTTATTCAATACGATATTATCGCAGCTATTGTTCACAATATGAATGCATAACCAAGCCAATGTTTGTTGCAACCAAAAAAGTTCTTCATTGAGAGAAACCACAAGTTCTTGCAGTAACAGAAAATGCAGGCAAAGTTAAGGCTTTTGAAATTGTTAATAAAAAAGGAAGCAAAAATATAATCGGAGGGAATAAAACAAAACGATGGGAACAAGAAATAGTCATCCAAGCCAGATAGTGATCAGTAATTTACCTGTTGTTAATGGAACCATCTTTATTATAAAGATGAGCCCCAACCAACTTTTTCCCCAAATCTTGTAACTGCTGCCTTAGGGACACCAAATAGACTGTAGAAGACTAACCGTCAGATCAATCAAATCTCTCACTCAGAACTTAAGAATTATGTATACGAATCAGGAAAGGAATTACTATCTCCAGTCGTCATTCCAATGAGCAAATCATGACCATCGTTAGCTTCTGGATTGAATGCATGGCAAGTAGGATTTCCATTACTAAAATGTATAGACTTCACAGGATCCTGCAGTTGAGAAAAAAATAGACAAATTCATAGCAAGGCTTAAAAAAAAAACACAAAAGAGGTGCAACATTTCAGAGCCCAAAGAATCAAATTACCTTATCCTGAGAATTCAAATCACTTATGAAAATTGCATCACCAACGTTAAATATCAAGAAAGTTCCTTTTCCATCAAAATTTGAACTACTTGCCGAACTACTAAAACTGGAAGCACCGAAAGATCCAAATTTGCTACCACCATTGACATATTTACTCCCTCCATTTCCTCCACCGAAACCAAGGGCCTTATTGTTTCCAGCTCCTAGCAATCGTGCAGCCGCATATCGCATTCCACCTAGCAACACCTGCGGCAGATGTTGAAGCTGATGTTGGATGAGACAGCTTCTCTTTAAGCAGAGCAATGGTTACCTGAAAGCAATAACAACCCCAGAATTGCTTTGAAGGATTTCGCAAATGAAAAGAAAAATGTATTTATAATTGGAATTGACTAACTACTTGTTCCTAACTAGCAAACGTTGGGGCGCACAAAAACCAATACAGAAAAAAAAAACCGAACAACGAGAATATCACTTCAATTACAGAACCTTTTCCTGGGTAATGAAAACATATTTTAGGGATGCAGCGGCAACAGTGACCCGGAAATTTTTAGCGGCCATCAACCATTGGGAGCACATCTAAATGTGCTCTTTCTTCTATAACTACTAGGAACTATATAGAAAAAGGTCTATTAAATGTCAATAAACGGAATCGGACCCCTATTTAATTGCCATCATAGAGTTCTAAGTCCTCGAGCGATAGTTACAGAAGATGGTATCCAATATGTTAAATTGTTTAAAGTAGACGACTAAAACTCGCAAATTGATCATTCAGGAAAGCCAGTCAGCAGAGACTGCATTTAGAAATCATAATCGACCACCGTATCTTGGCTAAAAAGACTGGCAAAGAAATTCGGAACTTGAATATGATCAAAACCCTCCCCGAAAGAAAAAAACACCGTCATAAGTTACCTGAGAGACGGTCCTGTTATGGGGCTGCGAGTAATGAACTAGACCAAAGGGATAAGTCTTCTCATACTGAAGCTTGTAACGACCTTCTGGGGTTTTGAAATAAGTCTTGAGACCACTTCCTACAACTGTTGATTGTGTGCTATTAGCTGCAGATGATGGTGAGTTCAGGCTGTTCCCTGTGTTCATCATGTTTATTACTTGAGTGGAGGAATCCAATCTATCCTGGTTTCGATAATGAGTTTGAAGAGGTATAATTCAATTGAACGAAAATTCTGGCTGCCAGTGCGCGAGGGTAGAAAGGTATGATGAATAATGAAGTACGCGCAGGAAAAAACCCGCAACTGGTGATTTGAGATAAGAGAGAGAGAGAGAGACTTGATTCTAGTTTGAGAAGAAGAAAAACTATCCAAGTTGACAATTTTGAAGTGCCTTTAAGCCTTCGTTTACGTGCGCATTTATAAAGCTTTGATTAATGGATGAATACGCAGTGCATCTGAGGGGCACCATAGCATGGGGTCGAGTGATTTGATGGACTTCCAACTTTCGCCCCATTTTTCTCAGTTGTCAAAATATTTCGGGCCGAAATATAATCGAGTATGAATTTTAAAATAGTTAAGAGTCATGACATTTATTATAACATTAACCTTAGAAGTTATTTGTTTTAAAGATTGAGATAGGTAAAGTGAGGATAATTTTTTGTCTATCTCCTACCATTTGACAAATTTATTTTTGAGTGAACCTAGATTAAATTCATTCCAAGACTGTTAAGTTAAAAAAATAATGGAGAAATTCGATCAATAACTCTTACTACTACATGTTGAGAAACCCTAATCTCTCGCGTGAACCATGATTTACCAAAACAAAAGACAAAATGACAATCAAATCCTCGGCTAGTTATCAAAAGAAGCATGCTATCTGTTTGATTGGGAAGAAAGATTGTGTATCTAAGAATATTGAATATGATCCATTAGATCCTGTATATGAGGAGAAAATAGATAAATAATTAGAATATGTAGGTGAGAAGAAAGAGGGTAGTGAAATAGACCCCACACATAAGGACATAGAGGATGTTAAATAGGATCTTGTAAAAGAGGATACCATGGCTAATTACATAAACCCTACCTCATTTACAAATCAAACTTCTTATAATGTACATGGTAATATGCATGAGGATGGATTAGTTTATGAATGTGAAAATGAGCTCCCTCAAATGTCTTGGAAGAATAGGATTAGCCAAAACCAAAATCCTGATTCAATGGTACTCATATCCTATAAGGCTCCTCTATCACACAAAGGTGTGCTTTGTGTAGAGATTCTAGAAGAGGAGATCCAAAAGAAAGGAATGCTTTGACAACATACCATGGGTGGTTAGTGAAATGCCCCAAAAATATTTATTTTAAAAAATATAACTAAATAATAATTTATTAGGAAATTAATTTAATTATTTATTTTATTTGGAATGGAAAGGATTTATTTAAGGTAAATTAATAAGGAATTTGTAAAAAAAATTATAAGGGAAAATTTGGTATTTTTGTTAATTGAAAAGGAATTTAGGAAAAATCTTTTTAAAATCCTAAATTAGCCAAAAAGAAAATTTAATATTATTTTATTTAAATATTTTTATTTTAAATACCCAAATTTTTCTAATTAATTTATTTGATCCTAACCTACTTAAAATTTTCTTTTCCCTTTTTCCTTTTCTTTTTCCTTCTTCCTTTTTCTTATCTTTTCTTTCTTTTCCTTATTCTTCCCTATTGGGCCTATGGCACGGCCCAATCCTTTTCCTTTCTTTCTCTTCTTCCGCAGCCCATCACCATGCGTTTCTTCCTTTTCTTCGGCAGCTGAAATGCTGCATTTTGTGCATTTTTCCCATGGAACTAGGGATGGCAACGGAGCAGGTCGGGGACGGGGACCCCATCCCCATCCCCGAACCCGATAAGAAAAATAATCCCCGAACCCGATCCGATCCCTATTATTTTTTTATCAGGGATTCCCCGACCCGATCCCTGTGGGGATCAAATCCCCATACCCGACCCGATCCCCGATTTATTTTCCATCCTCGATTTATTTCCCGTTCTTAAAACCCGACCCGATCCCCAAAACCCAACTTTATATCCGATCCCCGATCATATCCCCGATCCTCAAACTACTTTTTTATATTATATTTTTAATTCATATTCTACAAAAAAATTATATATATCATATATATATATAATTATATAAAAATATATATAAAAAAATTTCGGGGCGGGTTCGGGGATGGGGACCCCAAACCCGTCCCCGCCCTATCCCTGAAAAAATCCCCATTAAGAATCCCCGAACCCGAACCCGATCCCCGAATTTCCTCCCGAACCCGAACCCGAACAGGGAATCCCCGACGGGGCCCCGAACCCACGGGGAAAATTGCCATCCCTTACATGGAACGCCGCGTTCCATTTAAATCCTTATAACCATTGCCGACCGGCTCGGTTCTTCTTCTTTTTCTTTTCTTTATTTTTTCCACGGTCGCCCGGTTCACCTCCTTCTTCCTCCTTCCTCCTCCGCCGTCGACCTGCACCTTCGAAGCTCCGAACCGCCGGGCACGTGTGACTTGACCGACCGTTTCCTCTTTCTCTTCCCCTTGATTTGCAATTCAGCATGATCTAACCCGTTTTCTTTTTCTCCCGCTCGAAGTCTCCCTTTTCCTTCACGAAAGGTCGAACACGACCTAAAATTGTGCTGGTTGATTAACACTGTCGGCTACCCCAAACCCTACATGCATTGCCCTCCTGCCGACCTCCAGAACCCTACCATTCCCTCTAAACTCTATAAATACCCCTTGATTGGTTGTCTTTGAAAATTTTTATCCAAAACCCTAAGAGCCTACCCTATGCACCACGCGACTTCAGACCACTCTCTCTCCGCTGTTAGCCAACTATGTCGCCACCTCTGCCTACCAAAGTCTTCCCCTGCACCGCCCTCTAACTAACTGAGACACCCATCTCCCTTGATTCTTCTCGCATGAGCCACTACAGCCATGCGAAGATCCTCCTGCACGCATCAGACCACGCCACACACCCGCCCCCCGCCCATCGACCACCTTTACCCCCGCAACCCATCGAGCCACCGTCCGCCACCATATCCGTTGCTTCTACTGCCTTCTGCACTACCCAAAAGTTTCTATTAGTACTCCTCCATCTAGCCATAACCTTCTTTTCTCCTTTCTCTTTCTCCTCCCCTCTTTTTCTTCTTCTCTTTCTTTCGGCCACCACCTCTGCCGCCGTGTGCCACCGCCACTTGTTGCGCCACTACCCTCACTTTACTCCTCTCAGCTTAGGTTACCGCCAGCACCTCAACTTTCACTCTTATTCTCCATCTATTCTTCTCAAACCCTAACTTTTCCCCTTTTAATCCTATTTTCCGACCACCGCCGCCGCCGTCGTGTACCACCGCCGGTGCCACCCATCTCCGCCGACTTAAAGTGAAACCCTAGACCCTCTCAGCCCTTCTCCCCTATTTATTTAAGTTTATTCTAATTTATTTCAAATTTTATCATTTATTCGATTATTAATATTATTATTATTATTGGATGTAAAATTAATGTCATATTTTCTTGGCAAGGTTGAGAGTAGGAATAAAATAATTAAGTTTTTAGTTTCAAATTATAGGCATTTATTTATATTATTATAAGTTTTATTATCATTATTAATATTATTAGTATTAGTATTAGTATTTCATTATTTCTATTATTTATCCAAGGAGGGCCGAAGCCCTAAATTATAATTATGATTCGCATACTTGTATCTTATTATTATTACTATTTTTACTATTATTAGCATTATTATTATCTTTATTATTTTATATTATTATAAGTAATATATGTTATTAATATTATAATTACTATTATTAAATAGTACTTTCATTATTTGGAGGTAGGGTCGAAAATCCTACCTTGTAATTTTAGGCTTATGTTATTGTTATTGTTATTATTATTAATATTACGATTAATATTATTATTATTACTAATATTTTTTTATTATTATTAATATTATTACTATTACTATTATCATTATTAGCATTATTTTGTTGAAGGGTAGAAACCCTTATATCACCATCCGTTTTAAATTACATTAATATTATTATTAGTATTTTTAATAGTATTTTGTATAGTTATTATTAGTATAGTATTGTTTAATTAAAAACTGAGTCTTATGGTAATTTAATAAATAATAGTATTTTTAGGACGGAACCTAATTCTAGTTTTTCCCCCATAATAGATGAGCCCAATCAAAGCCCTGAAGAGGTATAGGAGTGTGCTCCAAGATCGGTGACATTCTAAGTAAGGGAGTACTAAGGTCGTTTGTGTATTATGTGTTTTATATGCCATGTATGTCATGTGATGTGAATTATGATGTATTTTATGTGTTTTTGTATATCTATCATATGTGCAGCATGACATGGAGTTAAGGTAAGATCGTGCATTAAATTGTGGCATGAGTATTATGTGTATGGGTTGTGATATTATTGTGGTATGGTGTGGCCCATAAGACATGCATGATAGGGTTTGAAAAATAATGATGGGAGTTTCATAATGTTACATGGAGATAAATGGTGCATGGTGTTAGGGTTTGCATGGAATTGAGGCTGGCATGGAGTTAATATTCGCATGGAGTCCATGTTTACATGTATGGTGGTGTTAGGGTTTGCATGGAAGTGAATGGGTTGCATGGGAGCTAGGGTTTATGTGGAGCTAGGGTTGCATGGGAGTTAGGGTTGCATGGGAGTTAATGGTTGTATGGGAGTTACGGTTTGCATGAGAGTTGATGGTTGCATGGGAGCTAGGGTTTATGCGGAGCTAGGGTTGTATGGGAGTTAGGGTTGTATGGGAGTTAATTGTTGTGTGGGAGTTACGGTTTGCATGGGAGTTAATGGTTGCATGGGAGTTAGGGTTTGTTATGGTTACCATGGTTTGGTGTGGTCAACTAGGGTTTGGAAGATAAGAATATAAAGACACTAGCATGTCTGGGCGAAAGTTTTGAATAAAATACTTAAGACACTAATCATTTAAAGTGAAAGATTATTGAGCTGGGTCCAGCCGATCCACCAGTTAGGAATAATGGTTAGAGTTTTTACCCTATAAGTGACCTATCCACTGGCAGATAATAGTGGTGTGGACTTTATCCCGCAAGTGACCGACCCACCGGCAATAATAATGGGGGTGACATTGAGCTCAATAAATACAAACCAGAGTTGCTAAGGTACTTAAAAGATATCAATTACTTACAATGGAACATTATGTGAGAAGGAACCAACTGATCCACTGGTTAGGAATAGTGGTGTGGACTATTGTCCCGCAAGTGACCAATCCACCGACGAAAAATAGTGGTGTGGAATATTGTCCCGCAAGTAACAGGCCCACCGACTAAAATAGTGGGGTGTTCCTGTACTTACATGGATTTGATAAAAGGCATGGTGTATATCAACTTCTGATAAAATATTAATTAAATAATTAATCCGGACTTTTTGGGCCTTTATGTGTAGGCTTGATCATTTATAAGTTGTATAATTTTCTTCGTGACCTTATACTATATGTGTGAGTTTGAAAGTGTAAGTTGAATATTGGCGTGCATGATTTTATGTGCTTATGTGTTGGCCTTAGTGCTCAGTTACCTCACTCAATACGTAGTGTACTGATCACCTTTTTCATGGGGTGCTGCTCATTCTCAAGAGCAAAAGGCTCGTCTGACATATTGCAGGTAGGAGATGCCTATTTTGATGCCATTGATGTCAATGGGACATCAGGTGGGGCCAAGTGACCTTTGGGCTGGATCAGTTTCTAGAGTGGCGTGACCGGTTTTTCCAGTGAGATTATTATTCCTATTTTCTTTTAATTATGTGAAACTTCAGAAATAATTTTATTATAGTCGCTATTTTCTTCTCTAAAAACTATCTCTAGTAATTCGAATTATGTAAGAACGTATGCGTACTCTGATTTTCGTATTTATGAACTCTGGATTATTTAATACTGTTGTAAGTTATTTTCCTTAGCCTTAGAACTTGGTACCGGAACCGTAGGAGTGAACCGGTCTGGTACTAAGTATGGTGGTAGTATCCCTAGAATTTACGATTTTAAATTTAAAGGATTATTTTAATAAAAAAAATGTGTAAATTTTGGGGTGTTACAGTTAGTTTGTAGGTCTAGAGTCCTATATTCCACATGGTTTGATTTGTGAAAAGCTAATGGGGCATGTGGAAGAACTAAAAATTCTACAGCTTGATAATGATTACTTTCTTTTTTCTAGTTTCCTTGCTTGTTGCTTGCACTGCCCTTCTCCAACACACTTATTGAATGTTCCATGGTTGGTCATTTATCTTGAAACAATGGCATAAAAACTTCAAATTTAGTAGACCTGAGTTCCAATTCCTCCATACTTAGATTAAGTTCCTAGGCCTTCCCCTAGCATGGTGGTTTGTAAACTCAATTGGTCATATAGCCAATTGTGTGGGGAGACATATTGTCAATGATGGGGTTAATGCTCAAAAAGATCAAATATCGTATGCTAAAGTTCTTGTTGAAGTGGATATCCATCAACCACTACCTAAGCATGTTAAGGTGAAATCCCATATGGTAGTGTTTGAGACTAGTTAGTTGAATTCGAGTGGCAGCCAATGATTTGTAATCTTTGCTATAAGGAAGGTCACATGGCCAATAAAATGCTAAGGTAATAAGCCTATGGCTAAGCTAGGTATGAAGTGGTTCATTGAGAAAGATGGGAGAAAGGCTCAAACTCCAAAAAATGATAGTGGCTCGTCCTCTATTGCATAGAAAGATCTTATTATATCTTATATCCCACCCTCGAAGGATCAATTTGACCCTAGTCCAGGTCCTATTACTCACCCCACCAGAGTTTATATATATATAGATATGGGGCAAGCTCAGAGGCTATTGAGACTTTTACTAGTAGAGACAATCGATTTGAATTTTTCCCCAACTAGGGAGTGAGGAGAACCCATGGTTACAAAATATTAGAGGCGGGATCTTAGGAGATGATATATATCTCCTGCTTTTGATATTAATCTTTCATGAAGTTAGTATGTTAGAATACAAGGGGACTAATTAGTCCCCTTAAATAGAAGAAGGTGAAGATATGGTTCAAAAGTAATAAGTGTGATCTAGTTGGCTTTGTAGAGACATGTATTAAAGAAAATAAAGCACAATAGTATGCTAATATTATGATGCTAAGGTGGTGCTTGTATTATAACTATTCTAGCCACCACAATGGGAGGTTATGGCTTGGTTAGAACCATAATACAATTTGTGGGGAACCTTAATGTAACACCCCATTTTTACTCCTAAAATTATATTTATAAAGATATAATGCAAAAGTAAACACAAAAAATAGAGTGTTACCATTATACCTACCATAAGACAAATGTACATCGTATATCTCATCATAGGTGTAAGGTTAAAACATGTCTATACAAATATTGAATTAGAAAATAAATCAAAAATCATCGCCGATAAAGTTAGTAGAAAATTCTATGAAAATCATCGTTGATAAATTAGCAAAAATACTATGTTTCAAAATCTTAATTGAATAGTAGAAATATAAATGGTTGTTTATAACATTATGAAATTTTACAATACAACTCCTTGAAATTATAAAATATCTAAAATAAATACAAAAGTCATAGAGGGACAAACTTCGAGCAACTCTAACTGTAATGCCCTCATTTTTAGGACTTAAAATTTGTAAAAGCTAAAACAATAGAAAAGTAGGATGTTGCCGCCACACTTGGTACAAGTCCAGTTTCCTCTACCATTCTTATACCAAATGCTAAGAATAAAATAATTACTCCACTTAAATTAATAACACAATTAAAAGAATAGGATATAGAGAACAAATAGATTGATATCATTTTGAAAATAAAAAACATCAATGGCTACAAAACTTAAATGAGAGAAAGCATATAAGGTTATAAGAGTCTAAGAACAACCAAAATTAAGATAACAAAAAGGACACTAGATAGTCCTAAACTCTCAACCTGACTTACTAGCTTTCGACTGAACTCATAAGCTAACATGCAAAGACCACTACTCATTAAATAGGTAGAGGCTTACAAAAAGTAACCCTTCGGTATAAAACATTGAGATATACATGTGATGATCGAAATATGTAGTTATATCAAATAACTAAATACCACTAAGGCCACATACTACCCATACTTATTCATCTAGAATATATTTTCACTTACCAGCTGAACATCTAAAAGATGTTATTTGAAGTAATGAATAGAAATAACCTTAACCCAAAACTATAACGATTGCAACATGCCTTATATCTTGTTATCAATACCAATAAATCCCATCACTTTATAGGTATGGTTCACAAGCGCAAGACTAATAAAAAGTCATAACATCACAGGTAGGCACGAAGGCTACTACCAACCATAGGTAGGCATAAAGGTTACCGCCTACCAATCTAATAACCCAATAATAATCATTTCTATTTTTATTTAACTCAAGGGGATATCATATCTGTAACACCCTCATTTTTAGGACTTGAAATTTTTATTTAAAGAGTAAATTGCAGAAACTAAAACAAATAAAAGGTAGGGTGTTACTATCACACTTAGTACAAGTATGGTTTCCTCTACCATTGTTATACCAAAAGTTAAGGTTAAAAATCATTACTCTGCTTAAATGAATAACCCAATTACAAGATTTATATTAGAGAGGACAAATGGATTAATATTGGTTAGAAAATAAACAACATCAACTGTTGTAAAACTCAAATAAGAGAAGTACAGAGGGACATAAGAGCCTAAGAACAACCAAAATCAAGATAACAAAATGACACCAGATAATCCTAAGCTCTCAAACCAAACTATTAGCTTTTGGCTAAACTTACAAGCTAACCTGCAAAGATTACTACCCATTGAATAGGTAGTAGGCCTAGTGACCCATAAAAAAAGAACCTTTCAGTACAACGGTATTGAGTAGCTCATTATACATAATTAATATGTAAAACCTGCATGGAATACATATAAAAGATATCACAATAATAAATGGTATAAAATATAAAAATATATATGCGATGATCAAAATACAACAGTCATATCATATACCTAAATACCACCAAGGTCACATACCACTCATGCTTAGTCACCTAAAACATACTGAGACTTACCAACTAAATATCTAAAGGATGCTATTTGAAGTGTGATTAGAACCAACCTCAACTCAATAACCATAATGACCGTAATGTATCACATATCTCATTTTCAATGCCAATAATTCCATAACATCACAATAGGCTCACAAATATAAGACCAATAGAAATCCATAACATCATAGGTAAGGACAAAGGCTACTACTGAATCATAAGTAGACACAAAGGCTGTTATCTAGCCATAGGTAGGCCTAAAGGCTACTACTAACCAATATAATAATAATAATTTCTATTTTTATTTACTCGAGGGAAGATTATATCAACCCAAAGATACTAAGGTACTCTAGTTATATTAGCACACTAAGGTAGTACAGTATCCTACTAACTATCAACCCTAGGATACTAAGGTACCCTAGTCTCACTTGCACACGAAAGTAGAACAATACTCTACTAACAAGGACACCTAATTTATTAGCATACACCCCCTAAAGAGTATGATATAGGGCCTGGTTGGGGCATTGAGGCACACCAACAAAAATCCATAATCAATTATGAGTTAAACCACATCTTTAAAGTAACACCCCCTAAAGAGCCACCATTATTGATCTCAAATTATTTTAAATTAAATGTTAGTATATTAATTAAGGTGATTATAAAATCACATATTAATCACATAGATCCAATTTCTCATACTTACCACTTTTATTCATTTTTCACTCATTTAATATTACCATAAAAAGGCCAATATCAAGGTCAATATTAAAATATATTGAAGCCATCCTAGGATCAATAATTCACACTTAGACACTTTAGATAGAAAATGACCAAAATGTCCATAATTACCAAATTATCACCCATTTTAAATACTAGTTTTATTTTATTTATCAAATTGTCATAAAAAGGATAAAATACCATAATTAAATTAATTATCCTATAAATAAATCATTAGATATGTCAAATGATCATTTTATTCTTATTCAGGATTTTGCACATAAAACCCTAGCATAAACTTTTATTTTATCCAAAATCATAATTTCTTATGCTCAACAATAACTAATACATACTCGACATAGTTATTGGGATAAATGTTATAATACATTTAAAATGACCAAATTACCTTCAGAGCACACAACAATAATAATTACCCTACATATTTGCCTAAGCATACACAAAGTATTATTTTAAAATTACATGTCATACATAATCTTTGCTAGACATTAAAATCATTTTAGTCATACTTTCATACCCGCAATATTTTACATAAGATAATATGCTCATTTTTTTCTATCTATTTTCAGCTAACAAAAGTAAGCACATAATTACAAGTAAGAAATCATGCTTAACATATTTTATACAAAACAAAAAAACTAATGTTCATTATGTGATACTAAAATCTTAGTAAAAGTAAAGAGCTACCTGTTTTCCACAAAGGCACATTTACTAGTATCCACTAAAAAAAATTATTATGCTCCACTACTCAAACTTTATACATAAAAACAATACCACGTTAAATATATTAATATTTAACAAATAAAATATTATTAATTTATATTGAAATATTTTTAACCAAAATTAGCACAAAATTTTAATACTAAGAATGGGTAACAAAATGTTAAAAGAATTCCTCACATTGTATAGGCAGCATGAGTTGGGTGCACGTGGAGGTGGTGTGTTAGGGGAAGTGGATGGTTGGTTGCGATGCACGGGGTTGGTAGTGGTGATGGTGGAAAGGTTGAGGGAGGCATGGACTAGAGGGTGGTGTTGGTTGACACAAAAGAAGGTCACGAGGAAGGAGATGTTGGTAATGTAAGGAATGGGGTGGATGGTGGTGCATAAGTGGTTGCGAGGTGGTGATGGTGGGATGATGGATGCGATGGGGAGGAGAGGCTGGTGGCAACAGTGCTAGAAGGGTTGCGGTATAGGGTGGTGTAGGAGGGTCTTGTGTTGAGGAGAATTGTGTCGGAGCAAGGAGGAGAACAATGGGGTACATCGATGGGTACAACCAATGCTAGCCAAGGGGTTGCAAACGGGATTAGCATTAGTGAAGAGAGGCAATGGTTGGGGTTGGTGATGGGTTGCAAGGATGATAGAAAATATAGGGTGGTCGGGGTTGGTGAAGGCTGGGGTGGCACAATGTGAGGATGGAGAAGGTGTTAGGTTGTTGGAGAAGGTTAGTAGTGATTGGTGTGTTGAGACGAAAATGGAAGGGATTAGTAGATGGGAAGGCAAGGCCTGGGTTATCTTGTTGGGCAAGGCCACACAAAACAAAAAAGGGGGAAGGAGTATGTGTGTGTGTGTGTGTGTGTGTGTGTGTGTGTGTATTTATGTATGTATACATGCAGGTGATGGTGACAAATGTTCGATAGAGAGGGTATGGGCATGTTGTGTGAGAAAAGGAGGGATACAAGGAGAATGTTTTTAGGTAGGAAGAATGGCATGTTAGGGTAACGTGAGAGAGGGGGGTTAAACGAGTTAGGAAAGGATGGTATTTAAAAATATATATTTTATTAAAAAAATTTAGATTTAGTTTGGTTGGGTTAGATTATGAGTTAGGAAATAAATAAATAAAAGGTTTTGAATAGGTTTTAGAAAAAGAAAAATAATAAAATACTTAGGAAAATTATTTAGGTTACAAGTTAGAGGTTAATAATAAAATAATTAGGCCAAGGTTTAAGAGTTGGTTTTTAAATAAAAGACTAAACACCTGAAAATAAATGTTACAAATTTTCAAGGTGTTTCAATATCAACTTGGAGACATTAAGATACTCTGATTATACCTGCGCCCAAAGCAATACAATATCCTAATGACTATCAACCCATGGACACTCAGGTACTCTAGTTATACTACCACACAAAGGTAGCACAATATCCTACCAATAAGGAAACCTAATTCATAAGTATGCATATCCTCTATAAGTTCACGAAGCTAAATAAAGTAAGATATAATGGCTGGTTGGGGCACTATGGTACACCGGCAAAAATCCATAATGAACAATGGCTTAAACCACGTCTTTTGGGTAGTGACCCTTAAAGAATTACCATTCCTGATCTCAATTTCTTTTACTTTAAATACTAATATTTTTATTAAGGTGGCCACAAAATCATATATTAATCACATAGATCAATTTTTCCATGCTTAGTCATTTTTACTAATTTCCCATTTATTCAATATAACCATAGATAAGGTTAATGCCAAGGTCAAAATTAAAAAATTATACTAATCCTAGGCTCAATTATTCATATTTGGAGGCATTAGGTAGAAAATGACCAAAATACCCCTGAGGCCATAATTACCATATTTTCATCCATTTTAAATACAAATTCCACTTTATTTCTTAATTTATCATGAAAAGGCTAAAATAAAATACTTAAATTAATTATCATGTACATAAATTATTAGATACACCAAATGACCATTTTGCCCTTGTACATGATTCTTCACATAATGAAATTCTAGCATGCATTTTTATTTTATCCAAAATCTCATATTCCCATGCTTGACAATAACTATCAAATAATAGACATGTTTGTCTGGATAAATCTCATAATACACTTAAAATGACCAAATTACCCATAGAGCACACAACAGTAATAATTATATTATAAATTTGTCTAACCACACTTAACCTAACATTTTATATGTACATATCATATATAATCTTTACCTAGCATAAAAACCATTTTCGTCACACTTTCGTACTCGTAATATTTTATATAATATAACATACTCCCTTTTCTTCTGATTTTCATGCTAACAATAATAAGCAATTAACTACAATGTAACAAATCATGCTTAACATAATTTAAATATCAAAATCCTCATGTGTTAACATGCAATATCTATAATTTTAGTGAAGTACAAGGATTACCATATAGCAACATACTAACACATGGTTTGTGCCTCATTATCCTAATGCACTATCATGCAATATTTAACATTATAATAAAGTATAAGAATTACATGTTTTCTAGCAGAAGCACAATTTATTAGTATCCTATAAAAATTATTAAGATCCAATAATCAATCTTTGTAACTAAAAATAATAATACCACATTAACCGTATTAATGTTTAACTAATAAAATAATAATATATATATTAAAATATTTGTTAAAAAATTTATCACAATGCCCCTAATTCTAAAGATGGGTAACAAAATTTAAAAGGAATATTATGCTACATGGGTAGCGTGAGTTTGGAAAGGTCGGAAGGCTTGAGGAAAAGGTTGGAGAAGGTTAAGTTGGGCTATCCTGCATGATGGGTGGTAGTGGTGGTGATGGTGAGGTCGAGGGAGGCACGGGTTGGATGGTGGTGTAGGTCAATGCAAAAGAAGGTGGCGAGGGAGGAGATAAGGGTAAGGTAGGGAATGGGATGGATGGTGGTGTGTTGATGGTTGCGAGGGAAATGGTGTTGGCTCAAGGTGGTGAGTGTTGGACTATGGCTGTGACAGGGAGTAGATGGCTAGTGGAAAAGGTGTTGGAAGGATACATTAGAAGATGTTGTAAGAAGGTTAGAGGTTGCAGCAAAGAATGCCAAGTCAAGGGAGAGAAATGACAACTAATGTTATTGCTTAGGGGGTGTAATGGGGAATTGGACATAGGGGAGGAGAGGGCACCGACAAAAATTACCTATGCTAGGTAGAGGTTTACGATGATTGATACCGCATAAGAAGGAGAGGGTAAGCTACGGTTGATGGTTGGTGATAGGTGATGGGTGATAGGTGATGGTGGATAGGTGGTTGTTGTGGAGGCGAGGTGAGGGTGGTGGCACTTACTAGGTCGGTGCATGCATGGTGGTTGGGAGATGTTGGATAGTGAGTTGGGTTGAGGAGGTCAGAGGCGAAGGTTGGGGTGCCAAGGAGGAAGGCACGAGCAGGGTATGATGGTGTGTTGCAAGGCGGAATGATGGTGGGATTAGTGGGTCGTTGGATGATTATGTAAATGGTGGTTTTTGCTAAGGAAACTACACGAGGAAAAGGGGAAGGAGAAGGAAGAGTGAGAAGAAGAGATGGATTGATGATGGTGATGGTGGATATGGATAAAGCAAGGAAGGGAACATGACCTAAGATCAATGTATACTCCATACAAAACATACAATATTAACTAAGTGTGAATTCACTAAAGAACATGATATTGCAATAGAAATATGCCATCATGGGAGAATATCATGGAAGATAATGAAATTGATGAAATGCTATTGGATTCGCATTTTATGCTTACACAAAGTATCATAGTATGATATACCTAGAAAATTATGGATAATATAAGGATTCACATGATATGACATAAGAATAAAAGAAGTGACTATAAAAAAAAGATCATAGCACATTCCCCTGCATACAACTACTCACTCTATTTATTTCCATTTACATTATTCAATTATTTTCATATAATCATTCCACTTTAATTCATAGAATTACATATTGAGCAATTCCGCCAAAAGATATTACGTTACACATTCCAATTCAAATTATTTCCCATTTTCTTGTATATGATATCGCAGTTTACATGTTTCATTTATTCCACTTATTTAAATTGTCCAATTCTAATACATAGTATTTCTCACATCTAAGGCATAATGTCCAAGAAATCCATAACAAACTCTCACATCTAAGGCACGATGTCTAAGAAATCCACAATAAACATGTCACCTATAGCTTTATTGCTATAACAATCATCATAACCTATAGATTTGCAGCTATGACTATCACAACTACTTAGGACACCCTAATCTTTAAGTATTGGTATCCTCTATAGTACCCATAAACCACTTATGAAGTAGAGAGATGGGCATCATTTCCACACTACTAGCATAGTACAAATGAAATCATAGGATAGATATTCATCACATGACCCTATCTCAAAGGCCATCCTAAGGCTAATCAAGGTAAACTATATAAAACCACCAACTATGGCCATAGTGGTGACCTTTATCACAATTCCCATAGATGGACTAAAACAACCTACTATAACCACTATGGGGACCTATAGAAAAATTCCCATAATTCATTTATTTTACTTATCACTTAAATTATTTATACTTTATGACCATATCCACATATTCTGTCATATAAAACACATCACAAGTGTTCTGAAAAACCATCATATATTATTATCATTAAATAATTTAGCCACTTGCATTCACATTAACAAACATGATATCAAAAGAATATACTATAATACATTTATACATCTTACATAACGTAAAAATTTAAGAAATACAACTATGAAGAATTGTGATTCATCTATGTGAAGAAATATCACACCGCTGATGCATGAGCATCTCTATCTCATTCTTTTCATGTTGAAGGGCAAGAGTTAGGATATTTGGGGGGGGGGGGTACTGCCAATTGTTATGGAAAATCTTCAACACCTTCATAATAATACTAATAATGTTTCGTTAAGTGATTCTTGCATGTATTACATATGTTTGAAAGAAGAGGACTTCACCAATGATATCTAATGTGCAAAATAATGACAGTGACAATGACAATGAAAGAGTTATAAAGTTACATGGGACACAAAGCTATAAGATAAGAACCTTAATTATTGATTATTTCATGTATTATCATGATTATGTTTTATGTAGCTTTGATATTTTTTTTGTGAACTTTGAAATATTGTCATTGTAATTATAACTCATTATGCATACCATATGGACATGAGTTGGTTTAACTATTATATAATTAGTCCAGTTGATTTGGGCTTAATTAAGAAGATTTAAGCTCGGCTTCATTATCATATGAGTATATATATGTCTTGTGCATTCATTGGAAAGCAAAAAAGAAGTCAATCAAGCACTTAATGCATAGAGGAACAAGAGTCAAAACTCTTAGCCTTCTTTCTTCTTATCTTTCTCTCAAGTGAGGAATGAACTTTAGGTACCATTATCTAGATAAATTAGAGGTTTCTCGTTAGATGTTATTTTGATATTGGAGTAGGTTAAAATCTGCCATTCGAATATATATTGAAATCGTCCAACTTGAAGTCTTCTTACTTCTTAGTTGACTTTATTGATAATCAAGCCAAACTCAAAGGTCATTAAATTGTGAAAGATATCCATCTAATATTAGTAGCGCATCGTTACCACTATCAAATTAAACATATTCCTAACCTAAATAATAATTAAAAATATAACACGGGGTTAAGAAAGGATCGTTCCCACAAGGATGATGGAATTTTAAACTCTAAAATATTAAGTAAACAAATTAAATTATTTAATTATATAGAATAAGTAAATAACAAATAAAAATTAAAATAAGAAAATAAAACTGCAATATATAATATTAAAAAGGATTGGGGTTTTTGATATGAGGAAAAATAAAATAAAACTAATAACTAAATTAATAACTGAACTAATCTATTAATTAAACTATTCTATAAGATAAGTATTTAAAAATAATAAATTAAATTAATTAATAACTAAACTAATATATACATATCCTACCCTTTTCTATCCCAACATCTATATCAAATTCGTACAGCGAATTTTTATATTAAATGCTAGATATATAAATAATCAATTTTGATAAACTAACCGTAAATAACTAACTCCCTAGCTCTCCCTATTTCTATCTTTGTATGATTAGGATAACTATCGCATTTTTATAATAATAATTAACCTCTCTAAATCAATTTTTTTATTCATTTAATCAAGAGATAAATTAATCGCATTACGTCCTAAGAAAACTCATTAGCCTTAATCAAATTAAAAACCTAGTATCTTTAACACAATTAGAATAAATTATATTTTAATTTAATTTAGTTACTTGCGAAGACCCCAAATTAAATTAATTGTTAATTTTTCCGATTAATTACTAACCTATATAATTAACCGAATAGATATAATCTTCCATCTTAAATATAAATTTAATTGAATTTCATATAAAGGATAAGAATTTAAACATTAATCACAAATACGATTTATATATCAAAACACAATAATTCATGATCCGTAATATTTAGGTACGATAAAAATCAATACTTAATAAAATATGGCTACTCAAATTTAATAAAAATCACATGTATAATTAGAAATACATAAAAATTAAACATAGGATTATATAAAAAGAATAAAATTAAAAATAAATATATAAACTTTTCAATTGAAGTGCACTTGTGAATATTCCTCTCACCGATCAATTACTTCCCAGTATCATAAACCTACTCGCCTACTATGGCTATTTTCTCTATATATATAAATCCTAAAATTTAGTTTAATGGAGTCCTAAATTTACATATGGGGTGGAGTAGGAAGAATAAAAATTAAAATTTTAGTAGGCATGCTCTTCTTTCTTTCCTGCGACCTTCTACGTCTTTTTGTGTCAATATCTATCTATCTATCTATATATATATATATATAAAGGTCACCTAATTTCTTAAGGCTTTGGTAGTATAATTTTTTAATCCATTATATTTCATCTTCATTTTTGTTTCTTTTATACATGGCCTACTATGCATGATCTTTTTTCTCTTCTTCCTTTTTCTAGTTTCTCTTTTGGTAAAGTTTAGCTAACCCATTCTAATGACACCACTGTGTACTTGTATGACAAGAATAAAAAATAGTAACTAATTCCTTAAATCATGGTCTATATTTTAGTTGAAATTTTAATCCCAGTTTTTACCACTCTACAATTAGATTTAGCAAACAACTATAGAAATAAGAGTTGTAGATCTCGTTTTTATCTTTTCATAAAAGTTAAAATTTTATAAATCCGAGTTCATACATAAAAGTTATAGCCAAAATATCACATGTTGTTAATATTGTTGCGAATTTATTCTTAAATCTAACAAAATAATTGAGATTATTATCATTTAAGTACATAATTAATTATAAGTAATGTAAATAACCTCAAATATTACTTAAATAAATGACCAAAAACTTAAATTAACCGGGCATAAAATAAATAAAAATATGTGTTCATAAAATATTTCACACATCAACCACAAGATTAGTATAACATAAAATTCTAGGATAGCCATATGGTTGAGACATACAAACTGCATGTCTTATTAACAAACCCTAGCATGCTCCTGACATAACTAAAATATAGACTAATATACATAAATACATAAAATTTATTAATTATAAGGTTTAGGAGGTTTATATAGCTTCTAAGTTATCTTGGAATCCACTATAATGTCTTCCTAGATCACCTTTGAAAATTATAGGACTAAGTTAGGAAAAACTAATTGAAATATAAAATAATACAAAACAAGTAAATTTTATCAAAAACACTTAAATAATTAGGGTCTACAGCCCAAAACATCAAAAAGGTCAAATTTAGAAAATTTTCCAAAATAATTACTTAGAAACTCAATTTAATTGATTTTAAATCAAAGTTAAATGATTAATATGCGAAAGAATCAAATACAACTAAATAAACCATTCCCAAAAATTTAGGGTTTAATGCCCAAAATATAAATTTAGACAATTCAAATCAATTGATATAAATTAAAGGTGTCAGAATGCAATTAAGGTCATTTATTAAATCATTGTTAGAAGAAACAACTATACAAATAATCACTTTTATAATTTGATATGAAAGTTAGGGTTTCATACCCAAAAATACAATTTAGTTAAATTTTATATATTTATTTAACTTAAATATTTAGGAATGTAATTAGAACGATTTTGTGACATTTTCTATATTCAATTGATAAAAAAAATAAAGAAAATGCTCGATTTAACATAATTAGGGTTTTTAAGCCTGAACTGTAAATCCTTTCAAATCTTACTAAAATATTTAAAATCAACGGGTCTAAAATGAAATTAAGCATATTCTAATACAAATTGTATAATAAATTTAATATAATAACTTATGGATCTATCTAATTTAAATTCAAATGAGTTTTAATCTAAAAATCTAATTCTGATTGATTTCTCATGAAATTCTCAAATTAACGCTTCCAACATGAAATTAAATATATTTCAAAATATACTGTGTAATAAATTTATCCAAAATAGCTTAATCAAATAACTTTCAACAATCTGGACATAACCATATCCAAAATTATAATATTCAAAAATCAAGCATATATCACACAATTAATGTATCAAAAGCAATCATACAACACATACATAATTAATCCCACCCTCAATTTAGTTTATCATAAACTAACTCATATAATCAAACCAAAATTTAGAAGTTAGAGTTTGGAAAAAATGTACAAATAGAAAATCTCCAACATAAGAGTACATAAAGATTAGTGGAGCATCGTTGGATATGCATGAGCGTACACTAGTGATTGATGATGCTTAGAGTATGTTTGGTTTGAAAAAAAAAATAAGTGGAAAAGAAAATATAGAGGAAAGAAAATTGAAGGAAAGAAAATGAAAGAAATTAATTTTTTTTCTTTTGTTTGGTTGTGGAAGAAAATTTTGTAGAAAATTAAATTCTTAAAAAATATTAATAAGAGTTATGTACCCTCATAAAGGGTTGTTTGAGCAGCGGTTCAGATTAGGAGCATGAATAAAAGAAACAAAAAATAATAATAACCAATGATCGTTGGTGGTTAGCTTGCTAATAGTTTCGAGGAAGGTTCAACCAACCAGTTTTGAGAATAGTGGTCCCGATTCTTTTCTATCAAAGCTTATTTTCCATAGGTTTTAGTAAAGAAAATAGTCTTATACAACTTTCCTCACCTTTTTTCTTCTTTTTTTCTTTCTTTATAATTTTCTTTAATAACCAAACAGTATAAAAACATTTTCCATCTATTTTTTTTTTTCCTCATTATTTTCTTTAAACCAAACAGACCATTAAAGTGGGCGGATGGTGCGTTGCTACAGTTCCTATTTGAGAAGCAGTTGCATTGTAAGAGGGAGGTTGTCGGTAGTGGAGTAGTGAGGTAAAAGTGGCTATTGGAAAAGCAAAGGAGAGGAAGGTAGAAGAGGTAATAGCTAGTTAGGCATTGGGGTTTGGTTTGGTTTGGTTTTGCACACAAAAAAAATATGGGAAAGAAAGATAGAGAAGAGAAATAAAAGGTTGGGGGTTTAGTCGATGAGTTCCCTTTTTTTTTTATAAAAAAAAAGCATCTAAATTAAGATAAATGGTGATTTTATCTTACTTTTATTTAATAAAGACCATTAGTTAAATATTCAAGAACATAAACTTTATTTTATAAACTTTTAGACAACTAATAATAATTTAATATATTTATGAAAATATCTTCTATAAACCAAAATGTAAAAAATAGAAGAAAATTAATTTCAAAAAATAAAATCATAAATAAATTACAAAAATATTTTTTAAATTATGCAAATATTTTAATGACTTCATAAAAATAAATAATTTCATAGACTAAAATATTTTATATGGATAAAAGTTATAAAAAATAATGTTACCACTTTAAAGAGATTTTATAATTTAAAAAAAATTATTTTTGTTAACAAAATATAACCATAAAATAGAATTATAATTACATAGCAAAGTTATGTTCAAGAATAATTTTAAAATATTAAAATCAAAACATGCAACGAAGGAGCAATATATTTCGAATGGAAATGAAATTATATGAAGTTAATAAAATTGAAGCAGTAAATGAGTTTATCTACAATTATTTGCAATGATAAATGTTTAATAAATTTTAGCATAAATTTAAAACTGCCAATAAAACCATAAAATGAACCAAATCTTTAATAAATATATTAAGAATTATGATTTAAATAAAATAAACAAGTCTAAAATCAAACTAAAAGTTAAAACATATAAATCAACACTAATATTATATAATAATAAAAATAGGTTTTTGAGATGTAGTATGTTATGCTCAGGCCAATTATGATCAAGGAATACACTATAAGGTTAAAATCCTAAGAGGCCATGGTTATTTCTTGATTTCTTGTATATATAGAAGTAATGATGGAAGAATTATAAAGGAGTTATGGAAGTGGATATATGATAATAAGCCAAATAATGAGGCATGGCTAATTTTGGCAACTTTAATGTAGTGCTTAGCCAAGAGGATAAACTTCAAGGGGGGCTGTTAATGAAATATAAGTGGTTGAGTTTGTAACATGCATCCAATAGGTTCAGGTTTTTGTTATCAATGCTAGTGGTTATTTCTTCACATGGTCTAATAAACAATAAAGGGAGCATAAGATCTATTATAAATTGAATATAACTTTATATAATACTACCTTATCTCATTCCTTTGATCATTCTATTGCTAGCTTCATACCACCAATTTTGCCAAACCATGTTTCTGTGGTGGTGACTATAAAACAAACAGTGAAAGAGGATGAGAAATCCTTTAAATTCTATAATATGTGGGTGTTTGATCCATCTTACCATGTCATTATATCTTCTCATCAAAAAATTAACTCTAGGGATGTGGCCTTTTGAATATAATAGAGTCTCTTAACTCTTGAGGCTCTAAAAGTCCCTTGGTGTGAGCTCAACAAGAAGAAATTTAGTAGTATTGAGAAAAAGGTTTAAGTAATAAGACATAGGGTGATGACCATTCAGAAATCTCTGGCTATTGACCCTCTAAATACTGCTCTTCAACATCAAGAACATAAATCCTTGAGATACTTACATCACATTTCCAAATGTGATGAAAGTTTTTTCAAACATAATGTAAGAGTACATTAGTTAAGGGTGGGTGATGGTAAATTAATATATTTTCATGATATGATGAAGGAGAAAGGAGTCTTGAATCAAATCAATGTCATTTGTGGACCTAATTGAGCACTTATGGGCAAAAATGTGTTACACATTTCTTACCTAGCATCTATATCGACCTTCTGAGCACTTTATACCCTAAGATAAGTAGGGTTTCACCTCGTGTAGTAAGGAATGGTTTTGTGCTCTCTTGTGTCCAATAAAATGAATTATTACTTCTTGTTATAAAGGAGGAGGTGAGGCGAGTAGTTTCCTATAGGAAATGAGAAATCATTGGGACCTTAAGATTTTAATGCTTTTTTTTTTAAGTATTCATGGATGCTCATTAGAGATGATGTTTGGAGAAGTGTATCCCAATTCTTTACCACTTGCCATTTACTTATCCTAGTGAATTTGATAGCTCTTAATCTTATCTCAAAGCTTCTAAATGAAGACTCTCTGAGTTAATATTGTAACACCCCCATTTTTGCAATTGGACTTTTTTTTCTTTACAAGAAATTTTTGTAGAAAACTAAATAGTAAATGTAGAGTGCTATCATCTCATCTAAAATAGGAGAGGTACGACCAATACCTAATTTATATTAGGTGTAAGGCTAAAAAGTAGACTTATATCTCAAGAATTAGGTGTAAACGTCACCTAATTTGAGTTTGATATAGCCTTAAAAAATTAATACAAAATTAATTATAAGATCAAAAAGAGCAAAAAAAAAACTTGATCTTGAGGATCCAAATCACAACGCTTAGTAAGTCAACTAGGGACTTGATACTCTCAACCCCACATATCAAGACTTAATAAAATTGTACAAACTGAAATGGTGTTGTATCAATACAGTTAACATATCGAGTAATACCTAATTATCTCACATAAGTATGATTTGCACAAAATAAGTTATCACATTGTATACATCATGCCAATAATGGACTTGATCATACATAAGCAAAGAGAATATAGCTTATAGGCAACTCTAGTAAATCCATTTCTATTGATAATAATAATATTGAGAATGAAGCATACATAGTACATGCTTACACTTAACCACATAGGGAAACTTCAAGCTACCCACCTAAGGCATGAAACAATTTATAATTTGGAATTATAAGGGATTTATAAACATAGAGGAATTATGCAAAACCTATAGGTGTTTCTATCATGCTTTTCAAAAAGTGTTATATAATGACATATAGGCAACTTCATAATCTAGAAAATCACATAAGCTATATGTGTATGGATTAACTTTGAGATACAATCCTAAACATTCAGTCCTGCCACCAATAGATAGAACTCGTGTGGCCCAACAATAGCAACAAGGTATGAAAAATAAGGCATATTGGGACAAATGTCCTACCACAATGAATAAAGTCAATGGTACAATTAATAAAGCATAAAAAAAATTCACATATAGGCATCTTATCCTACCACAAATGGACAAAAGCCATCAAGCATGATAATAATCAACACATGGCCATCGCGGCTAGGAGTCAACACATATGGTCATCACATCTAAGAATCTGAACATATGGTCACCACGGTTAGGAATCTCATTATATGGCCATCACTAGGGATGTGTAGAAAAATCGAGATCAAAAAAATCGATACGGTATCCAAAAAAATTGATCTAAAATTTTGGATATCCGATCCGATTTTTTAGTGGATAATTTGATCCGCCAAAAATATCTTGTTTTAAGAATAATTTGATTTATAATCTTATTTTTTTCTTTCAATCTTCAAGTTTGGATCATTTTTTTACTATAGTACATAAGTCCAAAAAAATTTACTAAACTAAAGTCTGAAATAAACATCCACACTCTACAAACAATCAAATAGGTCATGACCCACACACACGCAAGCATCCAGACCAGAAAAAAAACTCCTAAATTTGTTGAGCCTCTTAACTTAGGTCATTCCACGGTTCTAGAACGTCATTGTTCACAAATCATGATCGCTATTTTTTGTGGATATGATTAATCATATATTATATCTTTTTGCATGCAGGATGAATAATCAAACAAGTGTTTCTACAAAAAAAGTTTTAATTATAGATTATATATGTAAATTTAATAATCGGACATTTTTTTTCAATAATCGGATATATCCGATGTTTCGGATATCTGGTGTATTCGGATGCGGATTCGGATATAGGATATCAAATATCCGGTCGGATTGGATATCTAAAAAAATAATTTCGTTCGGATGCGAATATCCAACAATGCACACCCCTAGCCATCACAGCTAGGAATATCAATATATGACCGTTATGACTAGGAATCTCAATATATGTTTATTATTGCTATGATGACCAGGAATCTCAATATATGGTCATCACAACTAGGAATCTAAGTATATAGTCATCATGACTAGAAATCTCAATATATGGCCATCACGGCTAAAAATCAACACACATGGTATAGATATTCATGAACACACATGAATATTTATGGCTAACACAAAATCTCAAAGAACATTCATAGATTATTCAAAATCATAAAACCATTAATCTAAAAGGTCACCATGGATCATAAGATCTATCAAAACTCTTAGGAAAAACCTAAAATTAAAGGCCACCATCCACAAGCCATAGAACAATTGTCAAGAATTAGAGGCAAGAAGCCATAAGAAAACTTTTATGAAATGAATAATGGTGCACCTCTTACCAAGTAAGATTTTTCGAAAATAATTAAAAAAGTCAAACTTAGGTCAACAAATCCCTAAAGTCCAACCTATAATGTTATTCATCTATTTAGTTATTCAATGACTAACTCATAATTTAAACATCTAAAATCCAATTCATGGGTTCAAATAACCCTAAATGAGGCAGCACCGGGGGAGGAGAGATGCTATAAACCACTTTTTTGTTGTTGCGACTAAAATTAGCAAAATCCCAAAATAAAATTAGCTTAACCAAGTTAAAATAAGGCCCCAAATCAAAATTTAAAAATTCTCTATTCAATATCAAACATAAATATTGTTTTATACTGAGAAACTTACAACTAACAATGAATAATATTTTATTAATGATAATTACTATTTATGAGGGTAAAATGTAAAAGGTTGAGGTCAACCTTTGACTTTAAAAGTCTTCTAAAACCTTTTAGGGTTATTTTTGTCATATTTTAATTAATTATCTCAAATATATGATTATTAAAAGACTAAACCCTATTTAAGGTAATTATGGTGTCATTTGTCAATAACACTTTGAATATCGCAAAGAGCATTTTCTAACCCTCCAAGAATTTCAACCATATATCAAACACCCAAACTTAGTCCAATCAAAACATGTTATTTATGAAAAATCATTTACAAACTATAACCTAGAACATGGTATAATCACTTTTATAAAACACCTAAAGAATCAAAAACACCTACATCATCCATATTTTCAACTAAAAATAATGCATGCTTAGGATCATCAAATCATATCATATTATATCCCAAAATTAATCTACTAATTACTACCTGACTTCTCTCTCCTTTGTCCTATTGCCCCTACCTACGCGTGACTCCCTCTCTGCCTACGCTTCACTACTCCCTCTCATCAAACATTGTCCTTTATTTTTCTCTTTCTCTCCTATGTCCTTCTGCCATCGTTTTATTCCTTTTCGTGCCCCTAGATCTTCTGGCCTCGTTTTCCTAGGTTGTTCAGCCTTTTACCTTTGATCTTTTGGGTCTTTCCTCCAAAAAACCTAAACCCTTTTTTTACCTGCAAAATAATATTACAAGAATTAATAAATAATCTCATACTTTAAATCCATTCATTTTATATCATTTTAGCTCAAATAAATTAATAATTAAGTATATGATGTTATAATAACTTAAACATAAAATTATACTTATACTTATATATTATTCAAATAAAAGACCAAAAAATAAGATTTAAAGGGTATAAAATATATAAATATATGTATTTATTGTTAATATGTAAAGTGAATAACCTTGAGTTGAGAATGGTTGCTCTCTGGGATTAGTTATCCTTGAGAGATGAGATGTAACCCTCTTTTGGTTTTGGTTCGTTGGAGTGTTGATGTGCCCCATTAAGGCCCTAATATACTTTATAGGTGACCTATGAGCCCTATAGAGGGTATTGATACTGTAACACCCCCAAATTTCACTCCTGAAATTTTTTTTTGAAAGAATAAAGCGGAAGCTAGGAGCGAATTTGGGAAATGTTACCGCCACATCTAACATAAGATAAATGTCAACCATCTATCTCATGTTAGATGCAAGGATAAAAAAAAACCTGTCAAACAATTAAATCCGAATTTTAAAAGCATGACAGCGTTACGAGAAATTAAAAGTCGATTACAAAACCCTTGGAAATTTAAATACGACACTTTAACTTCCAAAGATGAATACAATTAAACAAAACAAATCCCGAAGGATAATTATCCGGACCGCCTACTCACTCAAGTCAAGCCTTCCACCCCCAATTTAGTAACCGATCAAAACCTGCATCAAAGGTCTGCTCCCCACCATCGGTGGATCATCGCAGGACCCATTCAACTAGTGTAGTATCAGTATGGGTCCAATACTGAGTAAGTCTCACTACCCTATCTTATGGGAGAGACGTAAACTGTAAAATCAAGTACATATTAAATTATGATACAATATATGGATACAATATCAGACATACTCACAACCCACAACATGACTCTTGTCCTACACCTGTAGTAACATATGAAACATATGTAACATCCCATTTAAACATATAAGCATGGTATAACCGAAATATAAAGTAGCACATGCGCCTCAAGTAGGAATAATCCATATTATTGGAAACTCAACGCGTGACATACTCACGTAAGCAACATGTAGTAATACAGATAATAAAAGCTGACCATAGTCCAATTAGACTTATTCGCTTTGAGTCTTTATTAAAAGTAGTCATTTCACACCACAGTCTTTATCAATCCACGTGAGTGCGGGAACCCCACTATTATAGCCGGTGGACCAGAATATATAAACTCAGGGCAGAACGCTCCTGATCACTATTATTCACCGGTGGACCGGTCTCCAGGGCAGAACGCTCCTGGCCACTATTATTTACCGGTGGACCGGTCTGGCCCCGACTCGTATGGTGTTTCACTGTAAGTGCTTGTGACTCATTCTTTATTCTCATCAATAATATATTCATTCCACACATATTCTTTAATAGTCCATGTGAGTGCGGGAACCCCACTATTATAGCCGGTGGACCGAAAAGTATACACTCAGGGCAGAACGCTCCTGACCACTATTATTTGCCGGTGGACCGGTCTCCAGGGCAAAACGCTCCTGGCCACTATTATTTGCCGGTGGACCGGTCTGGCCCCGACTCACACGGTGTTCCACTGTAAGTATTTAGTATCTTTCCTATGTCTTATAAATTTTACGTTTGGGTTGCTGAGCACGGAAACCCCCACTATTATAGCCGGTGGACCGGAAATCATACAGGGCAAAACGCTCCTGACCACTATTGTTCACCGATGGCACGGTCTCCAGGGCACCCCGGCTCCTGGCCACTATTATTCGCCGGTGGACAGGTCTGGGCCCGGCTCAGCATCTTCCTCTTTAAGTGATTAGTATCTTAATGTATCTTATTTGAAAGTGTTTTACCCTTGACATGCATGGCTAACTATATCTACACCTATCCTCCCAGGAGGGCCCGTCTCATATCTTGGAACTCGTGCACCCCTTATCACACCTCGATATTCATTTCCCTCTATACTCACACATAATAAAAACCAACTCTTAAGGGTGTGGGTGAAGGCCCAACACCTCGTGACATCAGACTCCACCCGCCATTAGCCTCGAGGGTTTCCCTTGAAACCCTAATAGGACCTATGTGGCCCAACCCTCTCTTATTTCACTACCATTAATTCATTTATCCTCAACACCTCATCTCACTTAGTTCCCAATCCCAAATCATATCGCTCTACCCATCGATTCCACCTGTGACTCAAATCCTAGTTGGCCACTTCAACCCTAGTACCTTTCTTTTCCCACAAGTAACCTCTCCTTTTCACCCAATATTTCTTCTCTCCCAAAACACCCATAATCATTCCTCACAACATAAACTCTCACTCTCAACCCGCACCTCACTCACCGTTAATCATTTTTACTTCCGCCTTTTCCATATTACTAATTCTTCCCAAAACCCTAATCGGGTCCCTTATACTCCCTTTTAGCAACTCACTTCCCAATTATTTCTTTCTGCTCTTTTATCTCCATGTCATAATAATAATAATAATCACCCTAGCATGCATGTCCTAGAGGGTTACATCATATCACAGCACATCATAATTACCACATATGGACATCACATTCATGCCGTAAGAAAACGCATACCACATCCCTTAACTCGAAGCTGCGCTACGCATAAAACACATTAAGGACAACCATACGATACACAACCGGACATGGTATATATACAAAACATCTAAGGCATGCAAGTCACATAACACATAGGGACCTTAGCCACATCCTTACGAAATACCCATAAGTAGAGGTACGTAGAGAACTTACCTGGATCCGAAGCTAGCTACGCGAGATAAGAGGGAGAGAGAGATCACTAACTCGTGGATCCACGAGAAAGCTTTCCTAGATCCGATAGAAATCGAAAACTAAATTAGAAACTATTCTATCAATCAATAATTCACATATTCTAATTGAATACACACAAGCAACACAAAGGATCTCTCTTAGAAAACGTGTCCAAAACTTAGAACTTAAAAGCATAGCTCTATTAAGATTTAAGATTAAATATAAATCAAAATAGATTAATACAAATACACTTAGGACATTTCAAATTAATTTGGAAAACCCGAGAAAGAATAATCGATCATAAGTTAATTTATTGAAAATAACTTATTTATTAGGTTTTACAACTAAATAAGTAACCCAACCAATTTACATAGAATCAAATCCAAACCGATTAGGTTAAAACATAATTTAATGGTTTAAAACCCAAAGCTAGAATTTGTTTAGATAAAATGCACATAACAAAATCAATTTTATAAAATCATCCCCGAAAATTATGTTTTTACTACGTAAACCACAAATCGGCCAAATCACTTTGATTACCTCAAATTAATAATTTTAAGACACAATTCAATCAATTTTAGATAAATCTAGACAATCAATTTCAACAAAACAATCTTCCGATTAATCAATTCCAGATGATCAATTTTCAAAATTAGGGTTTTAAAGCCCACGACATAATCTCAGGTAATTCAAATCAATTAATTCTAATTAAAGGTATCGGAATACGAATAGGATCATTTCAACTACTTTTATAAATTTAATTTTAGCAAAACAACTATACAAATAACCAATCTCTTAATCTCACTTAAAATCTAGGGTTTTAGGCCCGAAGATGCAATTCGGTAAAATTCTATAAATTTAATCAAATTGAATGTTTAGAAATGCAATTAAACACATTTTATAACATATCAAATAATCAGTTGATCAAAACCAATAAAAGAAATACCTAATTTAGCACAGTTAGGGTTTTTGGGCCCGGAACGCAATTCCGATCAATTCTTACCAAAACATATAAATTGACGATTCGAAAATGTAATTAAATATATTCTAATGCAATTTATATAGTCAATTGAATAGAATAACCCGATTACACAATCCAATTTAAACCCGCGGGAGTTTTGACCTAAAAATCCAATTTTGATCAATTACGCACAATTTTCCCAAATCAACACACTTCCGATATAAAATTAAATACATTTTAAACGATATTATAAAATCAATTGAGAGGAACGGCTCAATTATACGACCCAATTTCATTACACCCAAAATTTGACCTAGGAATCAAATTTCGATAAAACCTGCATAAATTTCTCAAATTGATGGTTCCAAAATGAAATTGGGTACATTTTAAAACATATTGTATAATTAATTTATCCAAAACCGCAAATACGAGCGAATCCGAAAAATTTGGGCATAACCCGGCCAAAAATCCATTTTTTCCGAAATCTCAATATAACAATACAATTAACCTATCCAAATCATTCTTACAACACATATATACACAATCAAACAATCAATTTAGCTTTTTATAAGCTAATTCATATTCAATTAATCAAATTTAAATTAGGGTTTTTCAGAAAATTATACCCAACGAAAATTAATGAATCGGGACAAGGGAAGACCGGAGAAGCTTCGTCGGAGGACGGAGACGGCTCGCCGGTGGTCAGCGAGGCTCGCCGGAGCCGGACGGTGGCGGCACATCCTGCGCGGTTGCTGCTGTTGTGCGCGACTGCTGGGCGTGGCCGTTTCGGTCGCTGTTGCGGCTGCTACTGCTGTGGCTGCTGCGGCTGCTGCGCGGCGGCGTCAGCGGTGGTCGGCCGTGGCCAGCGAAGGAAGAGGGAGGAGCTGGGGAGAAGAAGAGAGGTGGCTAGGGCTTCGGGACAGGGGCAAGGCGCAGGGCCAGGGGGTCGGGGGCTGTTGGGGAAAAGAAGAGAAGAGAAAGGAAGAAAGGAAAAGGGAAAAGGAAGAGGGGGAGTCGGGGCACCGACGGTGCTTTTTTTTTTTTTTTTTTTTTCAAATACAAGTATAGAATAAATACTAAATATGTAAAATTGTTATTAGAAGAATTTTACCTAATATTTATTTAACGAAAATTTATTTTGAACGGATCCGAAGGCTTAGAATTGACATACAAGCTATATAAAGAATTTCGAGAATGTTTTCGGAAAATTAAACAACAAACGTAAAAATTTATTTTGATTACGGAAATATATTATAAGACCTCGAAATAATGTTTAAAAATATATACGGAAATATTTAAGTCAAATTCTAATAAACCGAGACTATTTAAATAATTTCTGAAACCGATTTTCCGTAACTGAAAAGCGTAAAATAGAAGAAAATTAATTTCAAAAAGAAATTCTTAAATAAATTTTTTAATTTTAAAACTTCCTAAAAATATTAACGATTTCTGAAACTAAATAAACTTAAAGTCGGAAATATTCTCTACAGATAAAATCATTAAAATAAATTTAACTATTTAAACAGAAATTCTATAATTTAAATAATATATTTCGTTAACGAAATATAACTTCAAAACAAAGCCGTAATCACATGACGAAGTTATAATCGAAAACGAATTTAAAATATTAAAAATTAAAATACGAGAAAGAACGGGAATATATATTTTTAACCGAGACTCGAACTCATAAGAATATAATAAAATCATTGTCGTTAACGAATTTATCTATAATGGTTCGCAACGACAACGATTAATTAAATTCAAATATGAATTCGAAATCGTCGATAAATCCATAAAACGAATCAAAATTAAAATAATTAAATATTTGCATCAAATTACGTTAATCAAATAATTAAACTTAATAATTTGGATTTTAAAAATACGGGGTATTACAGATACTTAATGATTAGGTGACAAAGGTTGGAGGATATTGTGTTGCCTTTGTGCTCCAATATAACAAGTGTATCGTTGTGTCCCTGGGTTCTAGAGTAAGGGTATTATGACTCCTTTGGGTGTCATGGGTATATCTCAACATCCCCAGATTAATTGTATTCCCCCTAGAGTAATTAAAAAAATAAAAGTAACTGTTGTGCAAGAATATAAAAAAAATGAATTGATTTGTATTTTGTAGGTTAGTAGTGGCATTAGTGTCCTAGAGTAATTAAAAAATAAAAGTAAATATTGTGAAAGAATATAAAAAATAATTGATTTGTATTTTTTAGCCTAGTAGTGGCATTAGAGTCCTACCTTGAGTAAGTAGAATTGTTATGGATTATTGGTTTGGTAGATGTCTCAGTGTCCTACCTTGGTATTTGGAATTAAGTTGATAAGTCAGTGGTGGCTATAGTTTCAATATGACTATTGTGTGTCTGGAGATGATGTGAGTTGCTTATGTACAATTAACTACTGAGCATGAGACTTTGATGATATATATGTCATCCCATGATTAATGTATATTGTTATGGCATGTGTTTTGAACATGTTTTCAGATTATCGTGTGATTTTGTACAATGTGGGCATGCTATCTCTTGTAAGGTATTATGTTTTTGTAATACCCCGTATTTTTAAAATCCAGATTTATTAAGTTTAATGATTTTATTAGCGTAATTTGATGTAAACATTTAATTATTTTAATTTCGATTCGTTTTATGGATTTATCAACGATTTCGAATTTATAATTGAACGTAATTAATCATTTTCGGGAAGTAATATTTTATCGATGTTTTAATTAATTGAATGTAATATTTTCGGGAAGTTTAAATTAAAAATATTTTCGGAACTTATTTAAGAATTTCTTTTTGGAATTAATTTTCTTCCGTTCTACGCTTTTTAGTTTGCGAAAAACCGATTTCGGAAATTATTAAAATTAGTCTTGATTTATTAGAATTTGACTTAAATATTTTATTATAGGGTTTTTAAATATTATTTTAGGGTCTTATAATGTATTTCCGTAAATAATATAAATTTTTACGTTCGTTAGTAAATTCTTCCGAAAATGTTTCTGAAATTCTTTATATAACCTTTTTAATTATTTTAAACGTTCGGATAGTTTCGAAAATATTTTTCGTTTAATAAATTTAGATAAAATCGTCAAATGGTAATTTTTAAATATTTAGTCTTTTATTCTATATGTGAATTCCCAAAAAAAAAAAAAAAAAAGAACCCGCACCCGTCGGACCCCCGACCCCCAACCCCCCTATTCTTTTTCTTTCTCTCTTCCCTACCCCGACTCCTCTCCCGATCTGCCCCTGTTCGCAGCCCCAAAACCCTAGCCCTCACCTCCTCCCTTGCTTCGCCACCTCCTCCTCCTCCCTGCTCGCCGACCTCCAGCCACCGTCGACCACCACCACAGCAACCACAGCAGCAGCAGCCGCGCGACAGCAGCCCACCGCAGCAGCGCGACAGCAGCGGCGACAGCAGCTCGCACAGCCACGCAGCTCGCAGCGAGCCACCAGCCCGGCCACCACCGGCGACCCGCCCACCCTTCTTCCCCGACGAAGCTTCTCTGGCATTTTCTGTCCCGATTGTGTTGATTTCTTTCGTTATAAATTTCTGAAAACCCTAATATATATATTTGATTAATTGAGTATGGATTAGCTTATGAAAAGCTAAATTGGTTGTTTGTTTATGTATATATGTGCTGGAAGATTGATTTGGATAGGTTAATTGTGTGGTTGTGTTGGAATTATGAAAAAATTGGATTTTTGGCCGGGTTATGCCCGAATTTTTTGGATTCGTCCGTTTTTGCGATTTCGGACAAATTGATTATACAATATGTTTTAAAAGGTATCCAATTTCATTTTGGAACCGTCAATTTGAGAAATTTATGCAGAATTTATCGGAATTTGAATTCTAGGTCAAATTTTGGGTGTAATGAAATTGGGTCGTATAATTGAGCCGTTTCGCTCAATTGATTTTACAATATTATTTAAAATGTATTTAATTTTATATTGGAAGTGTTGATTTGGGAAAATTGTACGTAATTGATCGGAATTGGATTTTTAGGTTAAAACTCCCGCGGGTTTAAATTGGATTATGTAAGCGGGTTATTTTATTCAATTGACTATATAAATTACATTAGAATATGTTTAATTACATTTCCGAACCGTCAATTGATATGTTTTGGCAAGAATTAATCGGATTTGCGTTCCGGGCTCAAAAACCCTAATTGGGCTAAATTGTGTATTTCTTTTACTAGTTTTGAGCAATTGATTATTTGATATGTTATAAAATGTGTTTAATTGCATTTCTAAACATTCAATTTGATTAGATTTATAGAATTTTAACGAATTGTATTTTCGGGCCCAAAACCCTAGATTTTAAGTGAGATTATGAAATTGGTTATTTGTATAGTTGTTTCGCTAAAATTAAATGTATAAAAGTAGTTGAAATGCCCCAAGTGATATTTGTATTAATCCGTTTTGATTTAGTTTTAACCTTAAATCTTAATAAAGTTATGCTTTTAAGTTCTAAGTTTTGGACACGTTTTCTAAAAAAAAAAAGATCAATTGTGTTGTTTGTGTTTATTTAATTAGAATATGTGAATTATTGATTGATAGAATAGTGTCTAATTTAGTTTTCGATTTTTATCGGATCTAGGAAAGCTTTCTCGTGGGTCCACGAGCTAGTGATCTCTCTCCCTCTTATCTCGCTTAGCTAGCTTCGGATCCAGGTAAGTCTCTACTTACCTCTACTTATGGGTAATTAGTAAGGACGTAACTAAGGCCACCTGTGTGTATTGCATGTTTTACCTGTCTTGTATGCCTTGTGCGGTTGTATGCTAGAATCTGTATATTATCTGTGTATTTATGTAGCGCAACGTGGAACCGAGGTATGTTATCGTGCTCTTGTCTGTATGTGCTAATATGGTATGATACAAATATAATGTGATGTGATGTGACCCCTACGACTCATGCTAAGATATTTGATGAGGTGTTGTGGAGTGGGGACTTGAAAGAGAAAAACAAGCAAGTAAGATAACCAAGGGGAAGTACGTTGGTTAACGTGGGTATGGACGACCTAGGTAGTCTGTAATCTGTGAAATGATGAGGAAAAAGGGAATTAAATAAAATAGAAGAGTGGGAGAAAATAAGGTTGCATGGGAGAACTAGAGTTTGCATGAGAATGATAGGGTTTGACGTGGTGGAAATGATAGGGTTTGCATGGGGAGGTTAAGGTCCGCATGGGGGCGAACCTTACGTATAAAAAGTTACTTTAGGACGTGGGGAGACTAATGGAAGGTCTGTTTGGAAGTCTGGAGGCTCGAGGTGAAAAATAGTACGTAGGGTCATATAAGGGTACCTAGGGTTTGGGGAAGAAACCCTAATTTGAGAAGGTGGAAAAAGAAAAAGAAAATAATAAGAATAAATGAGGAGGAGTGAGGTATGAGGGAGAGTTGAGTCTGAGGGTCATGATTTGGGTTTCCAATGCGAGAAATGTGTTAAGTATGAGAGTTGCAAAGGGTGTTTAGTGGCCTAATATAAGCGCGGGAGATAGCTCGGTAACCGAGTAGGGATATTCTATATGATTTATGTGTCGTGGTCTTAAAAGCCATTATTCTAACTGTTTCATGTGTGGCGTGGCTTGGAATCGGGTTGTGTGCATGTGCCCTCATTTGTATGTGATAGTACGCATATACCTTCAGTTTTGATGTGATGTGTTGAGATCTCTGGCCATGGATGACAAAGGTGAAATGCCTTCGAATAAGATACATTAAAACACTAACGACTTACAGAGAAAAATGTTGAGCCGAACCCAGACCGGTCCACCGGCTATAATAGTGGCAGGGTATCTTACCCTCGTGACCGGTCCACCGGCAATAATAGTGGCAGGGTATGTTACCCTCATGACCGGTCCACCGACTATAATAGTGGGGGATTCCGTGCTCAACAAACCGAACGTAATAACGATAAGACATTGAGAAGATACGAAGTAATTACAGTGAAACATCATGTGAGTCGGGGCCAGACCGGTCCACCGGCAAATAATAGTGGCAGGGTATATTACCCTCGCGACCGTTCCACCGGCTATAATAGTAGCAGGGCATGGCCCTCGTGACCGTTCCACCGGCTATAATAGTGGGGTTCCCGCACTCACATGAATTGATAAAGACTATGATGTGAATCGACTATATTTACCAGAGATCTAAAGAATGAGTCTACTCGAACGGGGCTGAGCATGTCCCTAAGTAATGCTCAGGACTGGACATGTCCCTAAGTAATGTCCGTGAGGCTAAGTGCCCAATTGGTTTGGTTCGGCATTGCCCATAAATGCCCGTTTGATAAATGCCCGATTCGGCTTGGTTTGGTTTGGCGTTGTCCAAAAATGTCTGGTTGGTTGGTTTAACATTATCCATAAATGCTTGGTTGGTTTATCTGAATCTTTTATCGGTTTAAGATATTACATATGTTTCGCATGTTATTATATGTGGATGGTAGGACTTGTGATGTGGGTTTGAGTATGTGTAATATTGTATCAACGTATTGTATCATAATTTAATATGCACTTGATGTTATAGTTTACGTCTCTTCCATAAGGTAGGGTAGTGGGATTTACTCAGTATTGGACCCGTACTGATACTACCTTGGTTGAATGGGTCCTGTGATGATCCACTGATGGTGGGGAGCAAACCTCTTGTGCAGGTTTAAGATCGGACTGTTTTGGGGAGGAAGACTTGACTTGAGAGAGTAGGCAATCCGGATATTTATCCTTCGGGATTTGTTTTGTTTAATTGTATTCATCTTTGGAAGTTGCAAGTGTTGTATTTAAATCTCCAAGGGTTTTGTAATTGACTTCTAGTTTCTCGTAACGCTGTTATACTTTTAAAATTCGGATTTAATTGTTTGATTGGATTTAGCCTTAGCACTTAGTACTGGAACGGTAAGAGTGAACCGGTCTGGTACTAAGTGTGGCGGTAATACCCCCGAGTTTACGGTTTTATCATTTGCTTCCGCTAAACCTTTTGATTTTAAACGAAATTTTTCAGTAGTAAATTTGGTGGTGTTACAGTTTTACTTAGTACAAGAAATTTGTGCTAATACTACTTTTATAGATGACTACATAAAAGGCATGGAGTGGTTTAAAGCATATAATAGAGGCAAGAATAATTGGAGCCCTTAGGAAGAGGTCCCATTATCGGAATGGGCTTACGAGTGTAAGACTTAGAGAAAATTGGTGTTGCACCTTTGTGTATTAGTTTTAATATAATTGGGTTTTTTTCAGACTCTTATGTTCCTTGGTGTATTTTGATTTTCATCATTGTACAGAGTATATTATCTATAATTTATATTTATGTATTGTCTCTTATTTCTACTATTTTATTTTGGTTGTGTTTTATTTTTAGCCTTAACACTTAGCATAAGAAAGGTAATGAAACTAGACTTATGTTAAATATGACTGCAATACCCATTAATTTGACAATTAATGCTTCTGCAAAATATAATTTTTAAGTAGTAACAATTGGGGTATTATACTTCTAATTATTCATTGTAACGTAATCAAATTTTCAAGTTTAAATTCAATTAAAATAAGTAAAGGAAAAGAGAAGTAGGTGAGAGTAGGGTGATGGAATTTAGGGGTGGTGGTAGCAAAATTTGAAAAGTTCATCAGAATCAAAAGTGAGATGAAATTAATTGATAGACATAAGATTTCAAACCAATTGGTTACCACTAAAATTAAAAACAAAACAAAGGCCATATGCTAATTTATTGATAAATGGTGTTTGAATATTCCTTTGATAATAAAATTAGTTAATTATCCATCATTCGTTATATCTCTTCTCCTATCTTTGCTGTTGAAAATAATTAGGATTCAATCTTCAAGGATATTAGTGAGATGAAATCAACCAATAAATTGTAGTAAAGAAATCAGAGAAGGGATAAGTAGTAGGGAAAATAGTTAAGAGAAGAAGATTTAGAGGATAAAATTTCATAAAAATCTCAAACAACATATGTGTAGAAGTTTGGATGGAAGTTCTCTAGTGGTGGAAGAATTCATGACAGTATTTTAGCTAACTCACGATGCTTCAAATTAACTTCTTGATTACGATTGAACCAGTATTAACATCTGTTGTGTTTGGTAGAGCTTCTAGTTTGGTATAAGAAAATGAAGACTAGGGGAGCAAAGATGTAGTTCTAGCCACAACAATAGAGGCTAGATAAAATGAGGTTTTATTTCAAATAAGTTAAAAATTATCCGGTAATAATAGAGTGATAATTAATCAGATTGTGCTTAAGGAGAGAGATTATATTTAGTAAGGAAAAAGAGGATTTTGAAGACGTTATTTCAAACCGTCATGTTTAGGGATGAAAACGGAGTTCTGTAGGGACGATGATGCTATCCCCATCTCCGAACCTGAAATTTTTTTCAATCTTTGAACCCGCACTATTCTCCAATTTTTACTAACAAGGATTCTATGCCGTGATTCCCATGGATAATATATCTTCATCTCCGTCCTTATAATGATTTTTTTATTCTTATTTTGTTATTTTTTTAAGAAAAATATATATAGTGTTATAATATATTTATGTACATATGTATGTATTTATGTATGTATATGTATGTTTATATATCGAGACGAGTTCGGAAATGGAGACCCAATCTCCGTCTTCGACACGTCATCGAAAAATTTTCCGAATCTGAAGCTATCACCAAAATTTCCTCCAAACCTAGTACCAACTAGAAATTTATGACTGATCTATGAATCCTTACTTTTTTTTTATCATCCTTATTTATTTTAATAAAAAAGGATAATGACCAATATAGAAGGAATTAGACATAAGAAATAATAATAAACTAGAGGGACTACAATAGGACATGACTCAACATTTGGCTTCCGAAAATAAATAAATAAATTGTTATATCAACTGATCTAGGGAATTCCTCAAGGGCGGCTTCATGTCCTTGTATCGTGTTCCGTGTTCAGGCCGCTGCGATTGTAACGGTCTCCCAAAATGGCGCTGGCAACGCCTACTTCCGCCACAGCCACCGTCACCATGCCGGGAGTCGAAGCCGAGCAATCATCCACCACTCCCTCCTCTCCAGCATCTCAGTTTTCCATCAAATTCGGCACATCTGAAGCCCTTTCACAAATCAAATCTCTAACGGATGTCGGCACAATGACTCGTCTCCTCCATGAATGCATTGCTTACCAACGATCTCTCGATCTCGACCTCGAGACTCTACTCTCTCAACGCTCTGACCTCGACAAACACCTGTCCTCTCTCCAAAAATCTGCACAAATTCTCTCCATTGTCAAGTCCGATTCCGATCACATGCTCTCCTCCGTCCGATCCACTTCTCAGCTCGCTGATTCCGTCTCAGCTAAAGTCCGTGAGCTCGATCTTGCACAGTCTCGCGTTTCCTCTACGCTACTCCGATTGGATGCCATGGTAGAAAAATCTCACTGCATTGACGGTGTTCAGAAAGCTCTGGAAACGGAGGATTACGAGGCTGCGGCCAAGTATGTGAGGGCATATCTGGAAATTGATTCGAAGTTTCGAGATAGTTCAGGTTCAAATGAGAGGGAGCAATTGCTGGGATATAAGAAGCAGTTGGAAGGGATTGTGAGAAAGAAGTCGACGGCGGCGATTGAGCAGCGGGATCATCCATTGGTTCTACGATTCATTCGATTATATCCATTGCTAGGAATTGAAGAGGAAGGATTACAGGTATATGTGAATTATTTGAAAAAAGTTATTGCTATGAGATCTAGGATGGAATTTGAGCAATTAGTTGAATTAATGGAAAACAGTTATACAAGCGGTGGTTTAAGTAGTGGAACTAATAGTCCAGTTAATTTTGTTGGTTGTTTGACCAACTTGTTTAAGGATATCGTGTTAGCTATCGAAGAAAATGATGAAATTTTGAGGAGCTTGTGTGGGGAGGACGGGATTGTTTATGCAATTTGCGAGCTTCAGGAAGAGTGTGATTCTAGGGGCTCTTTGATTGTGAAGAAGTATATGGAATACAGAAAATTAGGAAAATTAGCTTCCGAAATCAATTCTTACAGCAAAAATTTGCTTTCTGTTGGAAATGTGGAGGGTCCTGATCCGAGGGAGGTTGAGTTGTTTTTGGAAGAAATCTTGTCACTAACGCAACTAGGGGAAGATTATATGGAGTATATGGTTTCAAAGATTAAGGGTTTGAGTTCGATTGACCCTGAGTTGGGCCCTCGAGCCACCAAGGCATTTAGGAGTGGCAACTTCAATAGGGTTGTTCAGGAAATTACTGGATTCTATGTTATTTTGGAGGAATTCTTTATGGTAGAAAATGTGAGGAAGGCTATCAAGATTGATGAGCAAGTGCCAGATAGTTTGACAACATCGATGGTGGACGATGTGTTTTATGTGTTGCAAAGTTGTTGTCGTAGGGCGATATCCACTTCAAATATTAACTCTGTCCTGGCAGTGTTGAGTGGGGCGATCAATTTAGTGGGCAATGAGTATCTGGAAGCATTGCAGCAAAAGATGAGGGAGCCAAATCTTGGTGCGAAGCTGTTTCTTGGAGGTGTTGGTGTTCAGAAGACAGGTACAGAGATTGCTACAGCTTTGAATAATATGGATGTGAGTGGTGAATATGTCATCAAACTCAGGCATGAAATTGAAGAACAATGTGCAGTGGTAAGTCATCAGTAATCTGTGATCGGTAATTTTCATTTACATTTTGTCTCTCGTAACTTACAATTGTGTCCCAAATAATACATCCATTGAATATGCCCATAAATACTGCATGAAAAATCGTCATCTATGTGATCCTATTTGGAAAAACAAAATATAATATGATGGAAAACCTTTTCTGAATGAATGAGCTGTCCAAATTATTGAATCTACTGGAAAATCTTATTTCATCCAGCTGTCTGTAGCATTTCTAAGAAACATGGGCAATTGGAAAGGCAATACAATGAGGTTAAAAGAAATATTTATGTATCGAGAGGAAGCTGAAAATGCAACAGCTCACTTCATGCTTGAATTTACTGGAATACGCTGCAAGGATAGCGAGAGAAACTAATTTATTGTTTATTGAGACAGTGGGATTTGATAACTTCCTTTTGAGGTCCAGTATGGATGATGTCTTTGAACTCATGGTCCTTCATAGTAAAGAGTATTTCAACAATGAAGCATTACCTGAGCTTTGGTTATTCTCTTGCTTTCAACTGCTTATGTCACTGTGTGGCACCATGGCAGGGGCAAACAGACTATCAGTAGACTCTGATGAGTTCATTTGTTTTACCAAATTTTGTTCTGTGTAGATGGTTCAGTTTCACTCTATAACATATACAATGGCTATGTAGCTTTCACTGGTCAGGTTATCTTTATGGTTTTTTGGATACAAAAGTTAATCAAGGAGTGATGGTTAAGAGTCCACAAGGTTAATATAGATGGTGTTCTGGACTGTGACATATGCCATAAGGGATTATTCTTGTACATTAGCTAATTATATTTTTGCTTGTTGTGAAACCCCCTGTTTCTGTGTTATAGATTACTGTTTCTAACTTTGTTGTCTAAAATTACTTATGATCTATAAAAGAATTCCGTCTTAGATCATCTCTGTATCCTCCATGAGGTATAATTACTCATATATCTGTTGTATTGCCCTGATTATGGTTGAATTCATCTCCTGTGTCATGCATTGACAATCCCTGATCTTTCCCTTAGGTATTCCCAGCACCGGCTGATAGAGAGAAAATAAAATCCTGTTTATCTGAATTGGGAGAGATGAGCAACAACTTCAAGCAGGCATTGGTTTCGGGTATGGAGCAACTTGTAGCAACTGTGACACCTCGAATTCGTCCAGTGTTAGATAGTGTGGCGACCATCAGCTATGAGTTGTCTGAGGCTGAGTATGCAGACAATGAGGTGAACGATCCATGGGTCCAGAGACTGCTCCATGCCGTTGAGACTAATGCTGCATGGCTTCAACCAGCAATGACTGCAAACAACTATGATATGTTTATCCATCTGATCATAGACTTCCTGGCCAAGAGGCTCGAAGTAATCATGATGCAGAAGAGGTTCAGTCAACTTGGAGGCCTACAACTTGATAGGGATGCAAGGGCTTTGGTAAGCATTTCTCTGGCATGACTCAGAGAACAGTTAGGGATAAATTTGCCGTCTTACCCAAATGGCGAATGGACCGACTGAATTGACCCCCCTTGACCCATGGTCAGATATTTGGTAGAGTTTGTTATGGATAATGAATCTGCAACATGTTAGTATAGCTGTTGTTTCAAGATATTTTTTTTTATATTTATTTCTTTATAATTTACTTTTTGTTCTTGTTTTGTACTTGTCATTGCTTTATTTCATTTCATCTCTATGGTATCTGAGATAGATGATTTTTGAACATAGTCATGATTTTGTAACGTACCATGAAAAAACTTTTTATCACAGTTAGATGCTTTATGCATAGCTGTACTGATTTGGAGTACTGTCATTTTTTCATGCACTGATAGAGCTTCATCTTCAGTTCTTGTAACCCAGCCCTTTTTTGTGTTCTCTGTGTGGTTTTATTTGTTTGCCCTCATGTAACCTCAAAAATGACATGTTCAGATATTTCTAAAAAAAAAACGGCGACGTCAGAAGAAGCTATTATTAGCTTTTCCCCTTCATTGGAGTCCTTTAACTTCATAACCCAATGCCATGGAAAGTCTGTTTGCCTAGTTAAGAGGGTAGATTTTGACTATATTTGCCTGGAAGCATCTGTGATGTTACGCAGACCTGTCAGAGGCTTTGATTGAATTGTATCTGTATCAAGGGAACCTAGAACTATCCTTACTGGGATACAGCTTATGGTAGTTAAACATGGAAATCGAATTCCTTAATGTAACTAATCTACCATCAAAGTGAATCTACGAGGGACTCAAGACACAAGTGAACAAATAAAAATATTTTCAGTAGACAGTTTCCATCATGACTTGGACCTTACAACGAAAAATCCATGCCGTTTAAAAGACCATCTTTTAGAAATCCAATTGAATCTTCACCTCCACTATGAAGTTTCTTAGTGAGTGTATAATACCGTATATGGCATACAGAAAGCGGGCATGCATATCATCCGCTTGCATGCTGCATCATATTTTCGGTAAAAAGAAAGGCAAAAAAAGAAAGAAAAGAAAATAAAAGAAAAGGCAGATTAGTTGGTTGCAGATAAAGCCATCTCAACAAATTATCAGTAACCCTTCAACTGGAGATGAAATGGCACATTCAGCTTTGCAATTTTGCACAGCAAAATTTTGAAAATTAGGATAAAAAAGACCCAGAAAGCAGATGTTGGCCCCTTTGTTCCGACAAGCGCAGAATGTAGTTCTAATGCATGATTATTAACCGTTACCAATTCTGATATGCCTTGATTATGGAAATGATGCCTCAACTCTTGAGCCTAAAGCTATCTCTTTCACTTGCTGTACCGGCCAAAACCAAAATATAAGCAAAAAAATTGCATTTCCTATCATTTTTGGTATGGCCAGTTGTCCAACTTCTCAATCTTCCGTTCTTTACCGTCGGAATGGAAAACAATCTTTCCTGCACTACTAAGCAAACTTGCACCTATACAAAGAACATTAAGATCTCACTCACCTCTCCCTCTTTCTCCCGTCACTATAGACTTATTGATTCCCTTTCACCTAACTTCAGTCTCAATAAAACCCAGCCCCACTTCACTCCGTAATTCACCCTTCTTCATCACAGCTTCCTGCAATTAATTCTAGAGTCTTTAGAGCAAAAACCTCCGACAGACAAAATGAAACACCACCCTTACTCAGTTGCACCACTTTTCCTCGCAACTTTCTTCATCCAATGTATCGTAATCTTGGCTCAATCTCCGGTAGCAGCAAAAGCCCCAGCACCGCCAGGTCCACTAAACATATCAGGGATCCTAGAAAAAGCCGGTCAATTCAGTACATTCATCCGTCTCCTACAAAACACACAAGAGTCCTCTCAAATCGACCAACAACTCAACAATTCCAACCAGGGACTAACAATCTTTGCACCGTCAGACAGTGCATTCTCTAGTCTCAAAGCAGGAATGTTGAACTCCTTATCTGACCAACAAAAAGTTCAGCTTATTCAATTCCATATCCTCCCTACGTTCCTCTCCATGACTCAGTTTCAGACCGCTAGTAATCCTTTAAGAACTCAAGCTGGGAATAGCAATAACGGAGAGTTTCCTTTGAATGTTACGACTTCTGGGAATCAAGTGAATATGACTACCGGTGTTGTGAACACGACCATTTCTAATACGATTTATACTGATGGTGAATTAGCTGTTTATCAGGTTGATCAAGTTTTGCTTCCATTGGATTTTTTTAAGAGTCCAGCTCCTGCCCCTGCACCATCTAAGCATGAGAAGAGTGCCAAGTCTGGTGCCGATGGCGCTGAGGCTGGTGGTGACAGAACTGATAGTTCTGGTGCCATTAGGGGTTTGATTCAGTTTGGTATCAGTAAGATGTGCTTTGGAGTTCCAATTTTTGCTGCATTTTATTGGTTGCTATGAGTTGAAGCTGGTTTCCTTTTGCAAGATTCCAACACTAAATGGAAGTAAATGAGTTGAAGTTTTGGTTCATTGTGTTGAGATTTGTGTACGAATCCTGTCGTGAATTTTGTCCAATTACATGAGAAGTTTATGCTTATTTTACACTTTTTTACCATTTTGTATTTCCTCCTCCCAGTCTCCAATTGCCCAACTATGCAATTAATGATAAACATTAGGATCGACGACAATTACACGACATGCTTAAAGCAGAAAGGTGCATGTTGATCCCCCATATTTTCCTACACGAAAGGACTTGACTGATGATACCTAGACTCGAGATCATTTCACAGTTTGAGGATATTATGAGGGGAAAAAAACACTTGCTTTTGTTTCCAGAGTACTAATAGGACGCAGAGTTGGCTGACCGAATCATCAAGATCAAACCTGTCATAATTCAGTCATTTCGTTTCATGTATTGCTCGATATGTGTATGTATTAGTCTCTCTCACAATACTAACCAACCAATTGCCAAGCCAACTTAGCCAACTACGTATACCACTTTGCCTTTCTACTTATCTTGAATGACTTAATCAGCCTTTCACCTGAGTAATCGCCTTAATTGAAACATGATACTTTGTCTAGCAATTGGCAAGCTAGCAGAACAGTTTTTTTTTTGAAAGGGTTGTGCCTTTGACGAGGATCAAACCCCGCTCATAACTTTGTGCTTCAATCGCATCCTGTAGAACTCACAAGTTACATCGATGCCAATGAAGATGTATCTCATTTGCATCGTCATGGAAGCATTCAAATCATGCTTTATAATACATAAAAGAGAATTTCAGATTATCATTTTCTAGTGAAGTGTTGGACATATCTCATGTATTTTACTCCACTCTTCTCTGTATCCTTCTACAATATTTAGGTAAAAAAGGAGTTGCAAATAGGTCATAAACTCATAATATCCAGCTGATATTATCTACTTAGTACTCGATTGGTTGGAAGATAATCAGAGGGAAATGATATATCATATTTTACGTGGCATGGATACTTAGCCTATTTCCTAAAATCATACATAAACCCTCTTATTTATCAATGCGTCACTTTGTTTGCATCCTACGATCATTCTACCAAACAGATTCAAATGAGTATTTCTTTGAAAAATATTTTTGTTTTTTTTTTCTTTCAAATAAACTATTTAAGATACCTAAAGTTCGATGATATCCTTTGCACCCATATACCACACTAAATTACAGTTATAACTAGCATCTATTTAGTAAGGCAAAGATAATTCTCCAGCGCAATAAATTTTGGATCAGATATTGCTTGGATCTGGTAAAAAAATGTAGCAAATCATAACAGCATACGTGGATCAAAATAGATTTAGATAAACAATTGAGTTGATTTAAAACAGGTGTATCACAAATTACTCAAGAACAATATTTGCTGATTCGCGATAAAGATATGATATTATCTATTTCTGTATCAGAAATGATCAAACAAAATACATTACTTTGACATAAATCAACTGGTGTGTGCTGATGTCAATACTAACTAGAAGGGCCAACAAAAAAAAAAGACAAAGCACTAGCCAACTATAACGGATTCAAGGCCAAAACCTAGTTTTTAGCACTTTTATGAATCTGAAACCGACTGCAAAATGGTTATATTACAAGGAAGAATGCTAGCTGTCACATATCCAAAAAGGCCAATTGCGGGTCAGTAGGCAGCTATCTATCATACTCTTGGCTGCTGCCAATTTCGATGGCAGAGATGTATAGTTTCTTGAATGATATCGATTCTACAAGGATGCCCTTCAACAAGGCTAAGTACAGGTTAGTAGCCAGATAAAACAGCTGATCATTCTCATTCGTGAGTTTTACTCTTTGGCCCCACAAAAACATGTAGCATCCAAACCCAAGGACTTGAAATTCTAGAAATGAAATCCGCCAAAACCACCACCGGGGAAGCCTCCCTCAAAGTGGAATGTATATTGCTGTCCCCCACCACCACCAAATGGATCAAAACCACCAAAGCCATAACCACCACCACCACCACCCACCACCATCCACCACCACCGTCACCACTAACATTACATCATCTGGTCATACTATGGAACCACTTCAAAGGACCTGCAAATATGGGAACCAACTGAGAAACAGGAAGCAGAGGCATCTGAAAAGTTTCAGCAGAAGTCCTGTCCACCATCAAGGAAGAAAGCTGTAGGTATGGCAGTAAGACATGGCAAGATGTATCTGAAAAATTCCCTCGAACAATCGAATTCTTCACGCCGAGTAAACCAGGGGTTAGAAGAGCCATTAACTCATAAGATGGTGATTGTTATTGGATCGTACCTCATAAGCAGCTGCTATGTCTCGGAATTTGTTCTCGGCTTCCTCTCTGTTATCAACATTCTTATCTGGATGCCACTGCAAAGCAAGTTTTTTATATGCCCTTTTTATCTCTGCTATAGACGCAGTTTTTGAAACTTCAAGAATTTTGTACCAATCCTTGCGTTTACTCATCTTCAGGCCTTTCTCAGCCTTCATCAATGCTTCTCGAATGTCCATATCCTGTAAGTGTAGCTAGGTTTATCACTCAAGCTCACATAGAAAACATGCTAGCCATACCATGCCATGAAGCAATGAAATAGAAGTAAAATAAATAATACAAGATATATGAATGGCTGGTTTATCTAAGATTTTGGTTCCAAAACGCCTAGTCCAAACTCAAGATTATACAACACAAATCTACAGAAACAACCAGGCTTAAGACAGAGAGAAATCCAAATTCTAATGTTGTAGACTGCGCTCTGTACTGCTGAAATCTTAACAGGATAATTTTGGCAGTGAAACTGAAAATACTAAAGGCTTCTAAAGTCACCATGCGTTAATAGAACATTCAAAGCCAAAAGGCTTACAACAAACCTGAGGTGATTTCTGAGCTGCTGCTTTCAGATCTGCCACTGCTCCCTCCCAATCTTCTACCAACATTTTAGCTTCACCCCTCTAACAAATGCACGTTACAAAGTCAGAGATCATGGAGATACAACAGGGAAAATTTGTAACAACAATTATCCTTTTTGCATTTAAGAAGATTTCATTACTATCACATGAAAGAAACAAACCTGAACAAGGGCTTCAAGTAGCTCGTCATCAATGTTCAAGGCTTCAGTACAACTATTTAAGGCCTCATTTCCCCTACCCAGCTTGACAGAAACTTTGCATAAGCCAAGATAAAGATGCACATTGTGTGCAGCATGATCAGGGTCAAGTGCAAGAGCTGATTTGTAGTCTTCCACTGCCAAACGCAGTTTACCCTTCCCAGCATTATCATCTGCCTGTGTCAAACACAAGTTCATAATCGATAACCATCAGAAGATATGCTAACTTCTTAGCTGTCCATCAATATGTGGATAAACCACTTACACTCTTTGTCTTTTTAAGCAAATTCTTCAATCCAAAATAAGCTTTCTTCAGTTCACTGTGCTCTGGATCTAGACGTAAGCCTTTTTGGTAATGCCTTCAGTAACAAAAAAAAGTGAAAATAATCACCACAGCACGGTTGTTAAATGCAAGGAGCAAGCAAATTCTGTTTCCAAACAAACCTCAAAGCAACATCGTGATCTGCCAAATAATAATAGGCACGGCCACGTAGGAGTAAAGCCTGAAGATTATTTTCATCTTCCTTGAGAATGTATCCGGTCTCAGAGATAGCACCAGAATAATCTCTTGAAGCTAACAACAATTTGACCTTGAGAGTCTTGGCCTACAAATATAAGATACTATATGTAAAACACGGAATCAAACATGATGAAGTTCAGAGAAAAACAAGGAAATGAAGGCACAAAACAAAAATTACCTTTGAGCATGCAGGCGAAAAAACAAGCACAATTTTATCAACATACTCTAGGGCTTTTGTAAAATCTCCTGAATCAAAAAGATTTGAAGCTGTTTCCAAAGCACTCTTAGCCTGATGCAACTGAGAAAGCTCCTTCTCAGCTACTGACTTTCCCGGTTTCAGTTCGAGGTACCTTCTATAATTATCCTCAGACTCTTCAAATCTAAATTTGAGCCAAAAAAACAAAAAATGATTTTATTCTGCGAACACTGTGACAGAACAGAACATACTGATTCTAGAATGTGATTCTAATAAAAGGATGAAGCCAATTAGTAGCACAAATCCCAAGTTATGAGAAACTACACCCTTCCCATTCACCCTTGTGACCCTCCCTCACCAAACAAAAGACTTTTTTTTTTAAAAAGAGAGAGAGTATTATCCTGGTGCTGAGAAGATAACAGAGAGACAAATGCAAAAGAATAGTGATGGTGATGGTGAAGTTATAAGAAGTAGCTGAAACCTGCATAACTTCTGTAGAACAGAAGCACGATGCCAATATGCCTCAGAAAGTGATGGATCAGCCTCTATAGCAGCATTAAGGTCCTCAAGAGCCTCACTATAACGTTTGACCTTTATACTTTGTGAAACCCTCTCCAGAAAATCAGCTGCAACCCCAGGATTGCCATCTAGATTCCATAATAAAGCATAGACTTAATACAAACTGAATGCTACAAGTATAATTGGTGGCAGGTAAACATTGAATACCTAATAACTAGAAATTAAATACATCACAACAGGGGGCATCATCTCTGTAATGGTAAAGGAATGTGTCAAAACCATAAAACAAAATTTAAAAAATAATAATAATTAACTAATCATCTCATTTAATAGAAAGTAACAAATATTAAAGCTGACATTTCCTTTATCTTTTCTATCTTTCTAAATGGGGACATAGAGGTTAGCACATAGTCCTAGAATGTAATCTCCACTCATCTGTACAATGCCTCTGGTGGTTATCAATATTAAACTGCAAGCCTCATTGACAGAAAGCAACGCAGTTGAATTCATAAGTAACAGATTTGAACACTCAGGAACCCTAATTCTTTGATACATTTGATTTTCAAAAAATATGTTAAAGTCATTTCTAAATCTCCCTGCATATCAACATATCACAATTTGAATGGAGAGAGGAAAAACAATGAAGAATTCAGCTCAAACCCAAAGGCAGGAGACAAAACAGAGAGATGGGAAAACACACGTACAATATATCAATAATTTATATTAGTTACCTGCATTAACTAACAATTACCCCATTCTTCTAGCTGCTAATTTCTCAGTAACACATTTCCTCTCATCTACCCCTTCTTGGTAAAGTAAAACCAACACTTACCATCCAATATTCATATCTCCTGAAGAACCTCAATGATTGGAAAGAAACAAAAAAGAATAGAAATAAGAATAGGTATCCACAATGACATCACTACCCGGGCCTCACAGGTAGTCTTCAAAAAAAGATCGACCTGCCACTAAGCAGCAGGGAATTACAATGCAAATAAAAAGGAAGCCAAATGAATTAAGTCAAAGGTGGATAAATGATCAAGAATAAACCAAAAAAAAAAAAAGGTAACACAACTTGTTTATAGAGGAATGGAATTGGAGGAGACATACTGGTTGTTTGCTAAATTTTTGTATCAGAATAGTTAAAAATGGCATATACTATAAGACAGGACATAATGCTAAAGCAACAGGGAAAAAGAGAGTGAGAAACGAGATTGAGAATGACTAGGTTTAATTACTAAATATCATATTCGATGACTGCCAGCTACCCACACATTAGAATCTGATTAGAAAACAGTAGGTTGCTCACTTGCTGCAAAGCAACGGACAAGAGTCTTGCTTTTGAGGAGTAGAAAGGCAGATTTCCACTTTTCAAGGCCATATCGTTATACTCTGTAGATATAACTAAATTGAATGAATTTTGGCCAGCAAACAAGAAGGCACTGAAATCTATAAAGCAAAAAAATTAATTAAATTTGAGAGCATGAAGAAGACTGGAAAACACCAGTCTTATGTGCCAGGTCCCAGTAATGTTTGAGCTTCAGCAAATGTCTGTAGGACTTGGCTCCAATTACCTCTGAGAATCAACAAATGCACTGGCAGCAGTAATATTGTGCTTGAGCTAAAGAAATCTGATACCAACACCCACAGTATCTTTACTTGTAGATACTAGATATATACTTTCTGTACTTTTCCCTGCAATAATTGTGGGTTTTCTTGCTAGCTTATCCTGCCTTGCAATCATCTGGTTGCACATCCTATCAATAATTTTCCGTTGAGCTGATCCAAAATTTGGGCAAAGGACCTTTTTTTTTCCCCCTTTGGAAACCCCAATTCCTTCCCTTGGAAACTTCACCAAAGTAATGTATACTGATCGTACACAAATGAAAATCAAACAAAAGCCAGAAAATAGCTCTAGCAAGATTTCACAATCTTTATTATGCTAAAATAGGCCTACCTGAAATATTATATGTTGTGATAGATCCTACACTTCCTCTCACAATGACTAGTACAAATGAATATCGCAAGCGCACTATAAGGATATCATACGCACTGAAACAACCCACATAGAGAGATAGAGGACCCGATGACAAGGAACATCTAAATGTAGTCTGTAAAATACCAATTCAATGACGACGCAACAAAGTGTTGTCATGATCCCAGCATTGAAATTCTGATTATTAATCAAAAGTAAATCCCAGCATCTTAACCAAATGCAGTTTTCCAAAGCGCAATTTATTAACACGGGTATATTGTACATATTCAGCTTAGAAGTATGGTAGCTAGCTCTTTAGCACTATGAACCATCATAATCTACAATCAATACATTTCATGCCCGCCAATCAAATGACACCAAATGCTCTTTTTTCTCAGTTTTCCTACAAGCGGAGAGACAAACGCTTAGATCTAAATCTAAAAACATAACAAATTACAAAACTTGATTACCATAATCTCATCACACTGCCTCAACGAAGTTTCCCATCACCAGATACATCCAAGCTCTTCAATCAGCCAATAAACCAGAATGCAATAAATTGGAACAAAAATTTACATCGGTTTCACCATCAAAGACTCTTGATTAGTGACTATATTCAAATTTTCAACTTCAAATAAATAATAAAACAAAGCGACGAAACTGATCAATTGGGAGATGTACCTGAAGCAGCAACAAGTGGCTGGAGAAGTAGAAATTGACATGCGAAAACGAAGTGAAGGAGAAATACAGTGAACACATAGCCTCTCCAAGCGACGATGTCCATTGACAGTGAACTAAAATATTTCAATGGAGTTATCGTCATTTACTCTTCCTCTCTCTCCTCTGCCTCTAAAGTGACGATGTCGCCACTATTACGAGCGATTCGAGAAAATACAAAACAGATTTCTATCTCCAATTCAACAATTAATTGGACGGAGAAGAAGGCGAATGGAAGGGATTTGATTTTCCGGTTATATTTCCGGCAAAATAGCTTTTTTGTTGGTTTTAGAAAGGGCAGGGGAACAGCGAGGTTGGCGAAGAAATCTTACACGTTAGAAGTGCCAATGAGAGTATTCCACGTGGACCTTGTACGTCAGAAGTTGGAGTACATGTCAGCAAATTATAATTCAAGTATATTAATTATTAAACGAAGAAGTGTATTTTAAAATATAACTAATTTAAGTTTATTCTTAAAAAGTTATAAATATTTTTAAATTTTTTATAAAAATAAAAATATCTATATTTTATTTCTAATAAGATATAAATATTTTTAAAATAAATAATTAATATATAACTACTTAAATTTTATTATTATATCAATATTTAAAGTTTATTTTATTAAGACAGAAATAAAAACAATTAAAAATATATAAAATTTTAAAATTTAAATTTCAAAGTACTATATAATTATTTAAATATTTATATCTTTATAAATAATTTTAAAATATTTATAATTTTATAAAAATAAATTTAAAATATTTATATTTTTAAATATACTTTTGTTAAATTACATTTTGCGGGGAGTTGGGCCTAAAATGTTCTCTTCGCTTTGCTATGACCGCATTGGCCCAGCCTATCGGTGTTTGCCGGCCTATTTGCTTTAAGCAAAAATTGTGATGAGATGCGTTTGCCTTTTTGTTCGTATTGACTAAACATTATACGATGCATACACAATTAAAATAAATTTTAATACGTTATTTATTTATAATAACTAGTATTGAGGTTCGTTCTCCTCGTTTTTTTCCAGGTTACATTACTAAAAATAAAATAAAAAGGATCATACTTCAAATAACAATATAACATTAAAAAAATAAAAATACTTGATCTCTTTTTCTTTTCTTTTTTTTTTTGATTTTTATCAGATTTTCATAATTCTTATTGATTAGAATATCTTCAGGAAGGAAAAAAAATTATACCAAAGTCCATCAATGGCCCAGATACAAAACTCAATGGGCACCAACTCAATGATTTTTCATAAATGAGAGTTAAAACAAGAGTCATAGATTAGTAAATGACATTAACTAAATCTATAAAAGTTGTAAGTGATTTATATCATGCATTTTATATTATTTTATTTCATTTGACATGATTGAAACTTGTTATTCTTTTGCATTCTTCTATTTGGTTGCATTTTATTATGGCTCATATTCTTTTTCTTCTTGAATAAAAAAAAGTATTTTTCATCTTGTGCTAAATTTGACAAAAATAAATATTAGTTGATTATAACTTTATGATTGTATCTAGAACTTAGTACGACATCATATATCTAGGTTAAAATTTTAAGATTTAAAATTGTTTGATCGAATTATATTTTATGAGATGAAGTCTCCCTCCCCAAAGAGTAGTATTTTGATATCCTTGCAAACATATTTCTATTTTTTTTAAATTAATAAGAGAAATAAATTGTATTATAAACATAAAATAACATTTCTAGGAAGGTAAAATCCCCTAATACCATTCATTATTACATTATTAAGAAAAGTAAGTCAACAATAGAGATGACAAATGGGTCATATGGGCTGGGTTCAGGTCAGGTCAATTTGAGTCAGGTTAAAATTGGGTTATTATGCAATTGGGTCAGGTTTGGGTGTCTTTCGAGTTTGGGTCCAATTCATATAATAATAATTTGGGACATGTCTATATTGAATTAAGTCATTTTGGATCATGAGAATATTAGACTGGGTTCAGGTTTAATACATTGAGTTTCTTTGGGTTCGGATTTGATTCGGGTCTACAAGCTTTGAGTTGGATCAAGTTTGGGTTCGATGGATTCAAGTCTACAGATTCCAGGTTATATGGGGTTTGAGCTAAGTTAATCCAATTTAGAATTGGTATTGACATTGATTATTATTAATTTAATATAAATAATATATTAAATTTTGTGATTTATTATTATTTTTATGCTTATCATAGTAATTTTTATCATAATATATGTAATCATAAAAAAATTGTTATTATAAAATATTTAATAATAATAATACATTATTATTAGTATTAGTATTATTATTATATTATTATTATTATTATTAGGTATTATTATTATAGTTATTGTGATAAATACAATTATAAATAGTATTATTTTCATAAATACAATGATTGTTATAATAATTATAATTATTATGTTAATTATAATAATTATTGATATTATTATACTTAATTATTATTTTTGTTGTTGTTGTTATTGTTGTTGTTGTAGTATTCATTATCTTTAGAAATATAATAATCATTCTTATTAGTAGAAATACAAACATAAATTTTACTACTACTACTATTATATATATATTATAATTATTATATTTACAATAATAATTTTTATGTTTATAATGATAATAATAATAATAATAATAATAATAATAATAAAAGTAATAATAATATAAAGTTCTAAGATCTAATATGGTTAATACTAATATGATATTAAAATAAAATGAGTAAAACAGAGTCTTACTAGTTTTGTTTCATTTGTTGTCATATGGGTTACATACATTTTTTTACATAAAATTGTATTAATAAGATAGTTTATTGGTGTTTATGTATCAATTTATATGAGATAAAGTGTTACCTTTGTAGATTAAATTTGACTTTAGTTTTGATCAAGTTTGGAATTATGTCTAAGTATGGATCATGTTCGAGTCGGGTAATTTCAATTAGGGTAAGTTTGGGTCGAGTAAGTTTGGATCGGGTCATTATCAAATTTCTATTTGGGTATGGGTCGGGTTCTTTTGGGATTGAGTTATTTCAATTTGGATCATTTTGAATACAGGTCACTATCGGATTAACGAAATTCAAGTTAGGTTCGGATTGATTCGGGTTAGTTTGGATTGAGATTGGGTTTACCTTTTTGGATCCAAATTAGATTTTGAATCAGGTAATTCAGTTCAGATCGATTAGGTTGGGACAATTTTGCTAGTTATAGTAAAACAAAGAAAGTCTTGGCATAAAAAGTGTAATACCTGATCATCCTAAACCTTACTTACCTTAGGTAAGTAATCTCGTGATTTGTTTTAAAATTTTATATCATCAAATTCCATCCCGTTTTTATTAAAATTGAACTTCTATTGTTAATTTCATTTGTTATGAAAAGTTTTATTTGTCATGATTCTTCTAATCGTGTCATTTTTTTTGCACATTTAATCCTTGTAAAAAATTCGCATGTATTCCTTAAACTATTTCACCTTTCATTCATTTATCATTTTTCCATTATATCTAAATAATTAAGTTTTCAAAATTTTTATTGACACAATTAGACAATTTTAGCTATTCTTATCTATGTTAATCTATTTGCGCTCCAAACTAATTTTAAAACAAAATATTTTTACATTTTTGGTTTTCTAAATTTGTTTTACATGTGAATCCTCAATTATTCATTTCATGCAATTTCGGAAAAACGCATTTATGTACATTATTAGGTTTGGTCTTTTTCGATTGTTTTCCATCCATTGAGTGTCAAACAAACTTTTTTACCAAATAATTTTTTTTAATATTTGGGTTCCTGAAATTATTCTACACCTTACGATAAATTTTCATGAGTTTTGGAATTCAATTTATGTTTTTTTTCAATAAGTGCCTATTATTAGATTTTCTTACAATTTAATTATTTAAAACAAAGTGTGACCAATCCTAACTAGCTTTCTAACTAAAAGAAATAAGAATCTAACTTAGTTACCTTTTACCTAACCGAAAAGTGCGCCAAAGTATCATAATCATAATTTTTATAACATTTTTCTTACACACTTAACCATAGCCTAATGTCTTTCTTACACCACCAATCCTAGCACTCAAGTGAGGCTAAAGTTTTTTAAAAAAAAAAACTAACTCCACACTCTTCCCTATCATATCTCACCTTACTTTTTTTGAATCGTACATTCCATTTCAAACCACAAATAAACTCATAGCTTTTCAGCATAGTGTAATGTTGATATTTTTCCAACTTTGAACAACCTGTTATCTCTCTGGTTGTTATCCTCCCATGGTTTTTTTTTCACAATAAATAATAAATTTCATAATAAAAATGCCTACCATTTCCTTCCCTTAAATCGAGTTCCTTCTCCATTCTTTTTACCTTGACTTTTGCTTCTTGACTGTGTGCACAACTGCAACAAAGTTTATTTTTTGTGTGACTTCCAACAGCTACTACGCCTCGACCTTTCTTCATTTTCTTATTTTTCCCTTTTTGGTTTTTGTTTATTGCATGTTATAGTTTATCTAGGCACCCATTTTTCCCAACAAATTGTGTCCTTTTATCTCTTCTTTTTCCTCTCCTATCCACTTTACTGAGCAGACTTGAAATTTTTATTGTAGTTATTACATGAGTTGTAGCATTGGTTTTTTGCCTTACCTCCCTTCTTTTCTCCATGTTTTATTTCCCATTAATCATCCAAAACCTTGATATATCATTCATTGGTGGTTGTTGGTTGCTTTTGTGGTAGCTTTCAAGCCTCCATATTCAAGAGTAATATTTTTCATTGTGCTTCTTCCATTTCATTTCATTTCATTTCCTTCTCTTTTACCTATTTATTGATCTTGGTTTATCTAAATCTTGTGTATTATATTATTGAAGGTGACCAAGTGGTTTAGAGGAGGAGTTACTAGATTCTTTATTTTAGCTTTTCTAATGAACTTAGGAATTTTGGTAACTAAATTAACATTTACAAATAGAATGTGCTACTAGGCTGAAAAGGATTTAATAATCATCATAAATTAAACCTAAGAAAGACTTCCAATAGACATCGAACCATTAAAATATATAAATAAGAGCACGGAGTCAAGTGTCATAAACCAGCATATATAGTCAAAGTTCCTTAAGAGGAAATAAGTTTACAAATGGTAAAAGATGAATCTAGGAAACTCAAAACATAATTAAAAAATCATATAAGGGAAATCCAGTCACACCACTCTCGATCCTTATGCCAAGTCCAACTCAGCACTCAGCCCCATCTGATGCCTCATGAACATTAAAGGTATCGAAAAACGTATCACCCACCTACACAAAGTCAAAAGGGCCTTCTACTTGTGGGAATGAGTAGCACCCATAAAAGGGGTGGTCAGTATGCTACGTACTGAGTAAGGTAACCATGCACTAAGGCCAATATGCAAAAGCACACAATCCAAGCATGATAATACAACAACATACAATCACTTTAGATAAATACATAAAGGCCAAATTATAATCTGGATCCATTAATTATTTATTCTCTGATCAGTACTCATTTCACACCATACTTTTTATCAATCCATGCGAGTACGGGAAACCCACTATTATAGCCGGTGGATCGATCACTTATAGGGCAACATGCACCTAACCACTATTATAGATAGTGGATCAGTCATATATAGGGTGAAACGCCCTAACCACTATTATATGCCGGTGGATCGATCTGGCCCTTGCTCGCATGGTGCTCCACTTTAAGTACTTAGTGTCTTTTATGTGTCTTAGCAAACTCAAGGTTTGGTTTATTGATCTTGGGATCCCCCACTATTCTAACTAGTGAAGCGGTCACTTATAGGGCAACATGCACCTAACCACTATTGTATGCCGGTGGATTGGTCTAGGCCTGACTCAATAATCTTTCACTTTACATGATTAATGTCTTAAGTGTCTTATTCAAAAGTTTCACCCTAAACATGTATGACTAACTCCCTCTACGCTTATCCTCTAAAAGGACCCATCCCAAATCATGAGACTCATGCACCTCCTAACTTGTCCCAACATCCTTTCCTCCTTACCCTAACTCTCACTAGAGTTTCAACTCCTAAATGTATGGGTCAAGGCCCACTACCATACACATCCAAGTACACTCACTACCTCACTCTAGGGTTTTTTCCAGAAACCCTAATTTAGGCTTATGTGGCCCATCCTACTCCACCTCGCTCAACCCAAACTATTTTAACACCCACACATCACAACTCTTAGATTCAACCCTCAACATCACACTTTACTTCCCAAGTGCACGTGTGATCACGTAACCCTAAGTAGCCACAACAAACCCTAGTTGGCCATAGCAAACCCTAGCTCGGTCTCCTGTGTACCCTTATACTATCCTACGTACCATTTTTCATCCAAAGCGTTCAAACACCCAAACAACTATTCCATTACCTTCCTCACACCCCAAGTCTACTTACCATACGTAAAATTCACCCCTATGCAGGCTTTATACATCCCATGCAACCCTTCAAACTTTTTCATGCAAAAACCTAAAACTCCCATGTGAAACTCTAGATTCACCCATGCAAACCCTAGATTCTTCCATACTTACTTAGATTATCCCATGCATAACCCTAGATTCTCCCATGCAAAACCACATAATCTCCCATGCAAACCCTAGATTCTTCCATGCAAAACCCTAGATTCTTCCATACAAACCCTAGGTTATTCCACTCATGGTCATGAAAAATTTAGGTCGAATCCACATCCTTGGTCAACTTATTCCCCTTTGGTCAACTTACTTCCCCATTTTCCTTTTCATTCCTTCACTCTATATCATCACATTACATAACCTAGCATGCATATCCTAAAGGGCCACGTCATATCACATCATAAACATAGCATAATTAGATTATACACATGCCATACGATAACACATGAGTATACCTCAACTCTAAGCTACACTTCACATAAAATAGTTATAACAATAAACATAACATACATAACACATCATGATACATGGCATACCAGGCATATAAAACACATAACACACATAAGGCTTTAGCTACACCCTTACCTAATACGACACCGGTCTTGGAGTACGCTCCTACGCCTCCTTAGGGTTTTGACTAGTCTCACATATAAGAGAAAAAAACTAAGGATTAGTTTCCCTCCTACCAAAATACTATTATTTCCTAATTTATTCTAAGGTTGGAGTTATAGATAAATTAATAATATAATAATAGTAACACCAACAACATACTAATATTGATAAGGATAAAAGTAATAATAACAACAACAACAACAACAACAATAATAATAACAATAATAATAATAATAATAATAATAATAATGGCATAATTTGAAATAATTATGAAATAAGGGCTTCGACCCTTCACCATAATAATAATAATAATAATAATAATAAAATTATAATAATGAAAATAATAATAATAATAATAATAATAATAATAATAATAATGGTATTAATCAAAAATAAGGTAAAGTAAGGTTTCGACCATACATTGAAATAATAATAATAATAATAATAATAATAATAATAGTAATATAATAAAATTAAATAAATAAAGCTTTCATAATTAGGGTTTAAGGGTTGAGAGGGTTTAGGGTACCACCTTAGGTTGGTGGTGACTGGCGGCACCGGCGGCAATGCATGGTGGCTGCAGCGGTGGCCGGAAAAAGGAGAGAAAAGAGAGATAGTTGAGTGTTAGGAAAAGGAGAGAGGGAAAGAGGGTGGAAGTTGGGGTGTTGATGGTTGCCTACGTGGAGAGGGGTGGAATGAAGGTGGCGGTGCAACCAAAGGTAGTGGCACACAGTGACGGCTGTGGTGGCCAAGAGTGGAGGAAAGGGAGAAAGGGAGGAGGAGAGAGAAGAAGGGGAAAAGAAGGGTAGAGGAAAGTCTGCAGGGTAGTTTGGGAGGTGTAGGAGGTGGTGGTTATGGCGGGAGTGGTGGCTAATGGTGGTGCGAAGGGCGGCGAAGGTGGAAGGAATGGTTGATCAAGAAGATGAATTTGCACAGCCGAGGTGGCTCGTGCAAGGAAAATTGAGGGTGAAGGGTGGTGTAGTTAGGTAGAGGGTGGTGTAGGGAGTGCTTAGGTGGGAGGCTTGGGCGGCAGCATTGATCGACAACGACGGAACTGGCGTCTAATTGGCGGTGGTGCAAAGGGGGAAAATTATGGCTACGAAAAAAACTCGATCCAATCTGTCGATGGGGGTATTTATAGGGCCAAGGGAAGGAGGATAAGGTCAGAGGAGGATGGGAGAATAAGGGTAGGTAGGTGGGAACACTCCAGCCGATGACGGTAGGCCGGTGCAGGTATGTTTCATGGCAAGGTTTGATTAGCCAGTGAGGAAGAAATGGTGCCCGAGAAGGAGGGAGGTTGGTTGGGTTGAAATGGCAGGTGAGTCAGGGGAAGGAGAGAGGAGAAATAGCTGGTCAATTGGGCGTGGTTGACTATAAACCAAAAACTTTTAAAAGCCTATATTTTAATAAATAAAGTTTATTTGGGATAAATTAGCCTTTAAATCTAGTTATTTTAATTATTTTATGGATTTTTGAGTAAATAAAATTGGATATAAATATTTAATAAATTAAAATAAATATGTTGTTATTATATTATACTCTTATTATTTAAATAAATTTTCAAACCCTTATTTTACTAAAATTATCATTTTTAACCCTTATATTTTAATTGTTTTAAATTCAATTATTAAATCAATTTATTACCCAAAATTATTCTATTTTATTATTTTATCAATTAAATTATTTATTCCATCTTCCCTTTTCTTATTTCCTTTTTCCCTTTTCCTTCTCCTTTTTCTTCTTTTTATCTTTTCTTTCTTTTTCTTTTCTTTGGGCCACCGCCGACCTGCTTCTACCTTCCTCTCTTGTGCCTTGGGTCGTGGCCCATCTTCCTCTTTCCCCCTCCTTCTCCTGCGTCAAGCCCGGCCGCCCCCTCCTTCTTTTCTTTTCTTTCTTCCCCAATCGGGTCAGCCCGTTTCTTTCCCCTTGGGCCGCCCGCTCTTGCCCAGCACCCCCTCCCCTTCTCCTTCTTCTTTCTTCTTCCTCTATCACCGGCGAGAGTCATGACCAAACCGCCATCACTGCCACTCCACCTGCAACTCCCTCTCCTCTATTGATCTCCCTCTCCCTCTCTCTCTCTTCTGCCGTTCTCTGCCCCATACCGGTCCCACCATTCTCCTTCCCCACTCCCTGCCATTGCCATTCCCTTCTCCCTCTCCCTACCATGGCCATTACTCTACCACCCTACCGCCACCCTCAAGCTTACCTATCCCCTCCTCTCTCTCCCTCTTCTTTTTCTTCTCCCTTCCCTGCCTCATTCTACAATTTTTTGAGCCTTATGCCTTGCCCGATCCTCTCTTTTCTTTCCTTTCTTCTCCTCCCCTCTCTCCCCCTGTTTTTGTTTCGCCACCTAGCTCTGGTGCTGCCGCTGCCTTAAACGCCACCTGCACAACCTCTTGCCACCCTCTACCTCACCCCGACCGATCACAGCCCCCATCGAGCCACCACGTAGCCCCATTCCTCCTTCCCTCTTCTTTTTCTCTTCTTCTTCTCCTTTCTCGGCAACCACCCTGCACCGCCATATTCCACTGCCGTTCCACCTCCTATGCCGCCACCTAAGCCACCACAATAATCCCTACAACCCCCTCTACTACCCCCAATCCACATTTAGCCGAAACCACCACCCATAGACCCTCACCCCCCCCCCCCATTTTCCTTCCTCACCAGCCTCCATCTCGACCACCCTCCTCGGCCGCCACCTTCGCAGCCTCGCTGGCGCCGTTTCCGCCGCCCTTAGCCGCCTCCAACGCATCCTCAACCACCACTTACACCCCCTCTCCACCTCTGCATCCTTCCCTTGCCTTAAATCCTCCCCCACATGCCTCTTTTCCTAGCCTAAAAACCCTAACCCGAAATTGCCCATTTTTCCTTATTTCCACCACCTTCGAGCCCTCCTTTTTCTTTCTTTGCATGCAGCTCATGCTGCATGAGCTGCTGCCTTCTTTGATTAATTTGAATATTAATTTTTAAGGTATAATAATATTTTAATTTAAGTATTTGATTAATTAAGTGTTATAAAGCCTTATACTTTGATTTTTATTATTTTCTAATATAACAAGTCTTGATATTATTTTTAGGTATTGGTTTTGATAATCAAAGCTTGAACCTTTAACCGGAATACCGGTAAGGTTCGTTTTTGGCATGAATCGAGGTAATCGTTAAATCCCACTTAAACGCATGGATTAACGTATGTTAGCACATTAGGATTTTTAATATATTATTATGTTTGGTTTATGTTGTTTAATATGATATATGTGGTTCTTGTGTTGAATGACGAAAATGAAGCATGATAGATTATTTCTATGTATGGAAATATTATTTAGGATAAGAGTTTGGTTGTTAATGAAAATGTTAAGTATTAACCATGTTATATTATGCTACTGTGATTCTTAATGCATGATTAATATCTTGGAAGCCTTAGGGGATTTTAGTAAGGTATCTTGTACAAGAATATGACCTAATATATATATGGGTGCTAATAATGTTATATTAATTATAAGAGTGGTGGATGAGGAGTTAATATTAATATTTTATGCAATAATAATAATAATTTAATATAAGTGGTGTACTAAGGGCAAAAAGGCAGTTCAAAATTTAAAAGGGTATTATGGTAATTTTGGAGGCAAGGGTAAAATAGTAAATTTGTTAATAAAAGGATAAAATGGTAATTTTGGAAGTAAGGGATAAATTGGCCATTTTAAAAGTAATGGGGTAAAATGATAATTTCGTAATTAAATGGGAAAAATGGTACTTTTGTGAATAAAGGGTAAAATAGTAATTTTGTGATTAAATGGTAAATTGGTAATTTTGTAAGAAGAGGGCAAAATGGTAATTTTATAATAAAAGGATAAAATTGTAATTTTGTAATTAAAGGACAAAATAGTAATTTTGTGATTAAAGGGCAAAATGGTAATTTAGAAATTAAAAGAGGTAAAATAGTAATTTCGTAATTAAGGATAAAATGGTAACCTTATAAGTGAAAGGGTGTTATGGTAATTTTTGGAAGTTAAGAGGTAAAATGGTAAATTTAAAAGTAAAGGGGTAAGATGGTAATTTTGTAAATAAAAGGGGTAAAATTGGAAATTGAAAAGGGGTAACTTGGTAATTATAATAATTGAGAAGGGTAAAATAATAATTTAAATAACTAAAGGATAATTTCATAATGCAATAATGGAGAAGGGTAAAATGGTAAATATGATAAATGTGAGGGGTAATTTGGTAATTTAACCGACTAGAGGGTATTTTCATAATTTTGATAATGGAGTAGGGTAGTTTGGTAATTATGACAATTAAGAAGGGCAATTTGGTAATTTAGATAACCAAAGGGTAATTTGGTAATTTTGACAATGAAGAAGGGTAGTTTGGTAATTGATAATAGATGACGGTAATTTGGTAATTAACTAAATAAAGGGTTAATTTGGTAATTAGGATAATGAGGAAGGGTAATTTGGTAATTTGACCAACTCAAAGATAATTTATTAATTATAATAAAGGAGAAAGGGTAAAGTGGTAATATAACCAACTAAATGGAAAGTATATTAAGGGTAATAATTATGAATGGGGATTAGTGACCCAATAAGTATGAAAATAACTTAGTAACCTAAATCGAGTAAGGGGTAATTTGGTAATTATGTAACAAGGAGGGTAATATGGTAATTTGTCAAGTAAGGAAGGGATGACTTAGCAATTATATAAGTAAGGGGAAAATGAGTAGTTTGTACCTAATATGTCATTGTGATTGTGGAATTTCGTAATATGACTCAAATAACGCTGATTAGCGAGATAAGAGTATTTGATGATTAGTAGGTATCGCGAGAACGAATTCTAATTCGAAATTAGATGAGATTAGGATGACCTTAATGATTCTTTTGTGTTACCTTGGACGACCATTTGAATAAGAAATGTCTGATGATATCTGAACGATTAAAAGTGAATAATTATCTAATTCTTGTGCTTTTGTGATCATCCTTAATTAATACACTAATACTTAAAGTGAAAGACCTCAAGATTGGGAATGGTGGCTCTTTAGGGGTCGCTACCCTAAAAACGTGATTTAGCCCACGATTATTCTGGTATTTGCTAGTGTGCCTTTGTGCCCCAGCCAGGTCCTATATCTACTCTATCTAGCTCTACGGACCTAGTTAGGGGTATGCATACTTAAGGATTAGGTGTCCTTGTCGGTAGGGTACTGAGTTAGCTTTATGCACTAGTATGACCAGGGTACCTTTGCGTCCTTGGGTTCTTGGTTGAAGGGTACTGAGTGGTTCGTATGCACCGGTACGACCGGTGTACCTTTGTGTCCCAGGTTCTTGGGCATTTCAATATTTATAGGCCATTGGTGAGAAGATATGACAAAGGGGGAAGAGGACAAGGGGGCAGGTATGGTAGGTTCGCTCTTGGCGATGGCAGGCTAGTATAAGCCTGTGATCTGTAGGTTCGGTTGGGTCAGGGAGGAGAAAAGGGAAAGGGAGAGAGGCACGCATGAGAGGGATACAAGGCGGGTTGGGGTCAAAAAAGGAAAGGAAAAGGATGAGGAAAGAGGGGTGATGTAGGCCAACGGTACAGGGACAAAGGAAGGGGACGACGACAGATCACAAGTGCGACCTACATCATGAGGATGGGGGATAAAGGAGGGGAAGAAGAAGAGTTGGGTCGGCTGGTCAGGGAAAGAAAAAGAAAGAAAAGAAAAGGGAGAGAATCGACCAGCCAGAATAGTGGGGGTCCCAAGCTCAATAAATTTGATTTGGCTGTGAATAAATTATAGAAAATACTAATTATTTATAATGGAATATGATGTGAGTCAGGGCCAGACCGGTCCACTGACGAATAATAGTGGCAGGGTATGTTACCCTCACGACCGATCCATTGGCTAAAATAGTGGCAGGACATGTACCCTCGTGAACGTTCCACCGGCTATAATAGTGGAGTTCCCGCACTCACACGAATAATTATAATTCGATATGATTGATAATGATGGATTAAGGGCTTAAGGCCCAGACATATCGATTGTTCTCTATGACCTATTAATATTCGGTTGCTTTGTTAAGCATGTGGTTGTATAAATGTGGACATTCAATATTTACCTTTTATTATGTGCGTATGTAGTATCGTGTGTTACATTATGGGCCTGCTGTTAAGTGTGATTTAAAGGGTTACTCAGTACCGTAGTACCGAAGGGTTCCATTCGTGGCCCCCTGCCTATTCAATGGGTAGTGTCCCTTACATGTCGTTTTAGGTGCTATTCAAGTGGGTTCTCGAGAAAGAGCGTAAGGTATTATTCGATAAATTCTAGGGTTGTATTCCTTCCCCTTTAAGATTTATGGTTTCAACGTACTTGTTGATTTGTAACCACCAGTGGTGTATTATACTCTCTTAAAATGGTTTTAATGCGCAACTCTGATTTAATTATTAGTTTGAGTTTCTTGTAAGTTGTAACTTTCTCTTTTATCCTTAGCACTTGGTACTGGAACGGTATGAGTGAACCGGTCTGGTACTAAGTGTGGCGGTAATATCCCCAGAATTTATAATTTTATTATTTTGCTTCCGCTAATTTTATTTTAATTAAATGAAATTTTTCAGTAGTGAATTTTTGGGGTGTTACACCGACGGTGAAAATCTCGGGGATTTGGGGAGGATTTGCAAGTTAACGAAGGAAAGAAAAAGGAAGGAGGGCATGGATCGGGCGGCTGGGAAAAGAAAGAAAGAAAAGAAGAGAACTGGCCGGGCGATAAGGGGGAGAAGAAAAATGAAACGCGGTGTTCTGGGTCGTCGAAGGAGAAAATAAAAAGGAAAGGATTGGGGCGCAGAAATAGGCCTAATTCGGGGAAAATAAGAGAAAAAGAAAAGGAGAAAGGAGAGGACGAAAGAAAAAGGAAAAGGAAGGAGAAAAAGGAAAGAAAATAAAAAGGGGAAGGAAAAGTAAGTTGGTTGGGGTATTTGTAATATTTTTGTATTTTAGGATATTTAAAATGATAATATTTCAAAGAATATTATTTAAATAAATTAATATTTAATTTCCTTTTTAGGCTAATTTAGGATTTTTGAAAGATTTTTTCCTAAATTCCATTTTAATTAGCAAATCACCCAAAATTTTCCTAATTAAAATATTTATTATTTTCTTCTTGATTAGCCCTAATTAATTCCCTTTTATTTTAGAAAAAATAATGTATTTAATTAATTATCCTATTAAATCCTTATTTTTCCCAAATTTCTAAAATTAGAGTTTTAGGACATTTCACTTAATACTAGGATAAGTAAGTTGATCTTAAGGGCATATTTAATCATTTTATGTGCATTTGTATCATTTTAATAATGTTGACCTCATATGTGAACCCTAGATTGATTTTTGACTGTTGGTTGACTTATGGTCAAATGTTGATCATCGATCATTTGTTGAATTGTCCAACTACTGACCTTTGTTGACTGTTAACCCTTGTCGTGAATAATTGGAATTAATAAGTGTTGTGATCTTAAATTAAAAATGGGTCTCTTATGGCATAGGACTTGGGTTTTAATACTTCGACAATCCGACTTGGGCTTCAATGCGTCATTTATTAAATTGAGTCTCAATGACGTGTTTTTGGGTTATTGTGCTCTAAATGGTTGGACCTTGATTCCTCTATAGATCACACATATAAATACAATTGAAACTTAATAAATAAATGGGATTGTGTTGGTGGAAGTGATTATAATACCCTAAAATTTTTAGCTAACCCTAACCCCGAGTAATTTACCTTGTAATCTAATCCTAATCATGGGGAATTAATATTTCCACCTTACCTTAATTCTCTAACCCTATAATTTAACCTAATCCTAATTTATCGATGATTAAACTATCCTAATATCCTAACCTAAATTATATTAATCTTATTCCAATCAAAAACTAAACATATTAACCCTCCCTATTTCTTTTCCCTCTTTTCCTTCTTCTCTTCACTACTACAAAAATGGGAAATAATAACGGGACATTAATAACGGTAGTTCGAAAACCGTTGTCAAACGCGTGAAAATTAATGGGCGGGAGAGTTTTGATAACGGTTCTAGTTAAAAACCGTTATTAAAAAGGCAACGTTAAAATTTGGACAGATGTTTTAATAACGGTTTTATGTAAACCGTTATTAAAAGAGGATTTAATAACGGTTCATATTAGAACCGTTGTCAAAAGTCAGAAGCTTTTAATGACGGTTCATGGAAGAACCGTTATTAAAAGATGTTTTAATAACGGTTCTCTCAAGAACCGTTATTAAAACCCCAAAATCAAACTTCTCCTTCTATTTTAAAACCCCAAAATTTCGCTCAGTTCTGTTTCGTGCCAAAGTTTTCAGACTCTCTGCACCTTCATTCTCTTGCTCTCCTTCTCCTTGCAAACCCTCGCACCACCACACCGTGCACAGCCAACTCTCCACCACCGCTAACTTGCTCTCCTTCTCCGTGCTATCATTGTTCCGAAGCTAGCTAGCACTTGCACCTTCATCCTCCGTCATGTTTGAAGCCCTTGCCTCTCTCAACATTCTCACCATCGTGTTTGAAGCCCTTGCCTCTCTTAACATTCTCACCGTCGTGTTTGTAGCTATCTCACTTTATATATGTGTTTGTTCTTCCTCTCGTTAATTTTTATCTACTTATATATGTATGCATGTTGCTATAGGGTTTCGTTTGTTTGTTATTGAAATATTGTGGTTTTTCGTTCAAAAATGTGTTGTTGAATGTGCTGGATGAAAATTTTGCTGTTTGTTGTTGAATTTGTTGCGTTATTATTATATATTAACAAAGATTGCGTTATTGTTATTGTTACATATTATTGTTGTATTTGTTTGTATGGAGAATATAGATTCAACATTATTGTTGAATAATGGCTCTTGGGAAATAAATTTGGGTACTATGGATCAGAAATACAATATATTTAGAGAAATAAAATCACTAACATTAACACCATTCAACATATTAGTAAGTAATAAACAAAAGAGAAGACATTATTACTGTAAACTTTGGAGGGTCATAACTTTTTCATGGGACCTCGGATTTAGGTGATCTAGGAGGCTATTTTGGGTATTTTTTCGAGATCTACAACATGGCAGATCGGCGGAGCCGGTTTGGGCTATCTCGGAGCCCAAAAAGGCCATTTTGGCCTCTAAATTGAGGCTTTTTTTGTTACATACAAGTGATACAGCCTTGATGCTATATTTTTAGGGCCTTTTTTTCACATTCTAGGGTGTGATGGTGTTATATAACCTCTTGATTAAAGTCTTAATACATGTTTTAATAACAGTTTCTCATAAAACTTCGGTTTTAATAACAGTTTCTAATAGAACCGTTATTAAAACTATATGTTTTAATAACGGTTTTGTTTAACAACCATTATTAAATCTAAAGTTTACGCACATATTCGTGGGTTTTTGTGTATTTTTCATGACGGTTATGAACCGTTATTAAAGATTTAATAACGGGTGATTCAATAACGGTTGAAAATAACTATAAAATAACCGTTATTAAAACTATAAAATAACCGTTATTAAAACTCATTTCCGTGGTAGTGCTTCTTTCACTTTTTGGCTGACTCCCTCTCCTTTTCCTTCCCCCTTCTCCCTGCATGAAATATTGTTTGCAGACAATGCCTACACACCCCATCACCCCTATCACCTTCCAAATCGTCCCCTACTCCCATCAACTCCTAGCTTCTACAAATAAGGGTTAGGGTTGAAAATTTTCCTTCAATCGCTGCACCTCATACCCTCCTCTTATCTTTGCACCTTGCATGGATATACATATATATGACAAGAATTAATTTCCCCTACTACCCCTCTTCTCTCCTTTTTGTTTTTTCAACAAGAGTACCACCATTTTAGTCCTTCACCACCTCCTTGCCATTCTAAAAGTAGCCCAAAAAAGCCACCACCGGTGAGCCCAACCAAGACACCCACACCATCATTGGCAACCTTTTACCCTTTTCCCCTCACCACCTTGAGCCATACTTTCCAAACATCACCCCAACCCCCAGATGAAACAGTCATGTCTTCCCTTCCTTCTTTGGAAGCCTCCATGACAACCACCTTCTTCCCTTTCCCTTCCTTGCCGCAAAAGCTCTCATTGCAACCTAACAACCCCCTTCAACACCTTCAACCAAAGCTCACCCCTCCTCTTTAGCAACCTTCACCATACCCCACCTCCTTCCACCCTTCGGCATCTCTAACCACACCACACCACACCACACCACACCACCACCCTTTGACTCCCACCATCAAACACTACTCCTTGTTTTGGCCTCCACCACCCTTTCACCTCCCTTGGAAATGGCACCTTGTGTCGTTGCTCATCCACCATCCCATGACAACCCACTATTTCCCCCTTTGTTTGGTTACACAAGTTTTTTTTTCAAGCACCACTTTACTTTGTTCAATTTTCTCCTTTCTTTCACCCATCCACTTCCTTAAAATTTTCTTTACTATTGTGGTTTAATCCTAATGATACTTTACTATGATTTTATTAGGTGCTTTCTTCATAGTTTTGGAAGAGGCAGAATAGGATTTGCATGCTTAGAGACTGGAGTTGTTTTAGTAAGGATACTTGTCATAGTATAAGGCTTTTAATTGTTAAGTGTTATGCATGATTTTGTGTTGTAACATGTTATTGTTATTATGGGAATTAATATATGATTGTTGATACTATGATATGTGGTTGATATTACATGATAGAAAATGAGTAAGTAAAGATCATGCGGTATTGTTATTTTATGAGGAGCCCTCGGTGTGAAATATAGATGTATCATGGGTTTATTAATGGTATGATGAGTGTGATATGAGTATGCTAAGGTCTATGAATAAAATTGTGGATTTGGAAATAATGTTACTAAACACATAAGATTCAAATGAAATAAGGATTTTGTTATCAATAAGGGGGCATTTTGGTTAACATGGGTTAAATATCAGAATCATGGTATTTAAAGGTATTATATCATCTAAAAATGTGCTAAGGAATTTATATGAAGTGTTAAGAGTATTTTTGAATGGCCTAGGTTTATTAAAGTATGAAAATGGTAGATCTAGATCACAAAATTTGAATATGTTGTTAATATTAGTACTTTCGGAATTTATATTGAATATGACATTTTTTTAGCTCTACAAAAAAATTTATGATCAATTTGTGAAATTAGGGTTTATAAGCCTTAGGAATAGTAACTTTTGAGATAGGGTTATTATCGAATATGCAAAACCTTAGAGTTAGGCCTTAAAATTAGATTATGTTGATAATAATAATATTTGAGGAATAGGCACTAAGTTTGATGACTAAAAGAGTGATAGAAGAAGAGTTATGATAAAAGTGTGAAACAAGGGTTTCGAGGAAATATAGGTGTATTAACTCTAGAGAACGGCCTTATGATCTTTGTGATGTGCTTTAACTAGTTAAAATGTGATTTGTACCTTTGAATAAATCATGAATAAGACATTAATCATTTAAAGTGAAATATCACGTGAGTCAAACTAAGTTTTTTATGGGTCCATTCCTTTAGTTTAATAATAATAACTCAAGAGCATTCTACCTTGAGAGGTGTTGGATTCGTTCCATTGGATATTAATAGTAGCTTAGGTGTGTTGTCCCTAAGAGGTACTTTATACCATTCCACTGGTTTAAGAATAGTGGGATCCTTGAGTTCAGCATACATAAAAGAATAAAAATTGTTATATCTAATAAAGAGGCCTGGATTAGTATTTACCTTGCAAGACTTTATGTGTTTTTTATGTGTACATATCATCTACTGTGAAATTATGTATTTGAGTGTACACCTGACTTAATAGTATTGTTACCTTTCTCAGTATGCAGCGTACTGACCATCCTTTTTATGGGTGATGCTCAATCCCACGAGTAAAGGACCCAAATGCTTTTGTGTAGGTATTTGAGGATCAGTTAGACAATTTTGCTACATTTGTTGCACTGTATGGGGTGGAGTGACTTTTCCTATATTGGGTGTCTAAGCGAATAGTTATGTTATCTAGATGACATTTTTACCCAAATACCTTTTTTACACTTTAATCCATGATATCCCTTTTTGTTGTATTCTATTATTATATGTAACACCCCCAAATTTCACTCCGAAAATTTTTTTTTTGAAAGATTAAAGCGGAAGCTAGGAGCGAATTTGGGAAATGTTACCGCCACATCTAACACAAGATAAATGTCAACCATCTATCTCATGTTAGATGCAAGGCTAAAACCTGTCAAACAATTAAATCTGAATTTTAAATCCAATCAAACAATTAAATCCGAATAGTAAACACTTATCAGAATACGAGAAATTTAAAGTCAATTACAAAACCCTTAGAAATCTGAAAACAATACTTGCAACTTCCAAAGGTGAATACAATTAAACAAAATAAATCCCGAAGGATAAATATCCGGACCGCCTACTCACTCAGATCAAGCCTTCCACCCCAAAACAGTATCCGATCTTAACCTGCACAAGAGGTCTGCTCCCCACCATCGGTGGATCATCACAGGACCCATTCAACCAGTGTAGTATCAGTACGGGTCCAATACTGAGTAAGTCTCGCTACCCTACCTTATAGGAGAGATATCATCAAGTGCATATTAAATTGTGGTACAATACGTTAATACAATATCATACATACTCACAACCCACAGCATGAATCTTGCCATACATTCATAGTAACATTTAAAACATATGCAACATCCCAGTTAACATATACGCGTGGTATAACCGAAATAATACGTGACTCATTATGCACATAAACAGCATGTGGTGATACATATAATAAAAGCTGGCCAAGGTCCAACTAGACTTATTCTTTATTCTCATTAATAGTATATTCATTCCACACATATTCTCTAATGATCCATGTAAGCACGGGGACCCCCACTATTATAGCCGGTGGACCGGAAATCGAACCCCAGAGCAAAACGCCTCTGGCCACTATTATAGCCGGTGGAACGGAAATCGAACCCCAGAGCAAAACGCCTCTGGCCACTATTATAGCCGTGGATCGGAAATCGAACCCCAGAGCAAAACGCCTCTGGCCACTATTCTAACCGATGGAACGGACTGGCCCCGCACTTTCATGGTGTTCCGCTGTAAGTGATTAGTATCTTTCCCGTGGATTAACTTATTCGTGTGGGTCTGTCGAGCCCGAATCCCCCACTATTATAGCCGGTGGACCGGAAATACACACCCAGGGCAGAACGCCTCTGGCCACTATTATAGCCGGTGGAACGAAAATCGAACCCCAGAGCAAAACGCCTCTGGCCACTATTCTAACCGGTGGAACGGACTGGGTCGGGCTCATCAGTCTTTCGCTTTACGTAATTAATGTCTTATTCGTATCTTATTGGATTCACATCACGCCCTTGACATGCATAAATCATTCACTTCATACATTACACATCACAAACAATAAAATCCCACATTCATAACTACACTTAGTCAATAATACACATGATAACACCAAACAACTCTAAGCAGCCATAACGAACCCTAATTGACCACACCAAACCGTGCCTTAACCCTATTTTACCATAACAACCATACTTAGCCATCCCAAACCTTAATTACCCTCAGCAATTCACAATGAGCTACTCCAACCCTACTTAATCACAACGACCCAGAGTTAATCACTCCAAACCCTAATTCTGTCTCCTCCAAACCCTTATAATACTCCACGTACTATTCCCCGTCCAAAACAGTTAAACACCCAAATAATACTCGCATTACCTTCCTTACACCCCAAATCAGCCTTTCATAGGTAAATTTTGCTCCCACGCAGACGTTACGCATCCCATGCAACCTCTCGAACGTTTCACACAAACCCTAAATCCCATACAATCATTAATTTCCATGCAAAACTCTAACTCCACCATACAAACCCTAATACCACCATACAAACCCTAATACCACCATACCAACCATAATACCACCATGCAAACCCTAATACCACCATAAGCCATTAATACCGCCAAGAAATCTTTAATACCACCATACAAACCCTAATACCACCATGCAATCCCTAATTTCCCCCATGCAACCTTAATTTATTCCCACTCTTTTGTTTTTAATTCCACCTTCCACTCTCATCGTCTTACAAATGGTGAACTCCTTAGGTCATCCATACCTATGTTAGCCGACGTACTTCCCTTTGGTTATTTTAACCGCTTATTTTTCTTTTTCAAGTCCCCACTTCACCACACTCTTCCTCACATAACCCCGCATGCATGTCGTAGGGTCACATCACATCACATCACATCATTCTTGTTCCACAACATATTAGTACACAAAGACGAGAACACGGGGACGTACCTCGGTTCCATGCTGCGCTACACAAATACACAGATAACATACAGGATTATAGCATACAACCGCACAAAGCATACAAGACAGGTAAAACATGCAATGCACACAAGTGGCCTTAGTTACGTCCTTACGAAATACCCATAAGTAGAGGTAAGTAGAGAACTTACTTGGATCCGAAGCTAGCTAAGCGAAATGAGAGGGAGAGGAATCCCTAGTTCGTGGGTCCACGAGAAAGCTTTCCAAGACCCGATAGAAATCAAAACTAAATTAGGAACTATCCTATCAATCAATAATCCATATATTCTAATTAAATAAACACAAATGACACAATTGATCTTTCTTAGAAAACGTGTCCAAAATTAAAACTTAAAAGCATAGCTCTAATAAAATTTAAGGTTAAAACTAAATCAAAACGGATTAATACAATTATCCTTTGGGGACATTTCAACTTAATTTGGAAATCTTGAGAAAGAGTAATCGATCATAAGGTAATTTATCGAAAATAACTTATTTATTAGGTTTTACAACTAAATAGGTAACCCAACCATTTACATAGAACCCAAATCCAAACCGATTAGGTTAAAACAGAATTTAAATGGTTTAAAACCCAAGGATAGAATTCGATTAGATAAAATACACATAGCAAAAATCAATTTTATAAATCATCCCCGAAAATTAGGGTTTTTAATGCCTAAACCACAAATCGGCCAAATCACTTTGATTACCTCAAATTGATAGTTTTAAAACACAATTAAACTAATTTTAGATAAATCTAGACAATCAATTTCAACAAAACGATCTTCCGATAAATCAATTCCAGATGATCAATTTTCAAAATTAGGGTTTTAAAGTCCACGGCGTAAACTCAGGTAGTTCAATTTAATCAATTCAAATTAAAGGTATTAGAAAGCAATTAATACCATTTCAACCATTTCTATACATTCAATTTTAGAAAAACAACAATACAAGTAATCGATTTCATAATCTCACTTGAAATTTAGGGTTTTAGGCCCGAAAATACAATTCGTTAGAATTCTATAAATTCAATCAAATTGAATGTTTAGAAATGCAATTAAACACATTTTATAACATATCAAATAATCAATTGCTCAAAACTAGTAAAAGAAATACACAATTTAGCCCAATTAGGGTTTTTGTGCCCGGAACGCAAATCCGATCAATTCTTGGAAAAACATATAAATTGATGGTCTGGAAATGTAATTAAACATATTCTAATGTAATTTATATAGTTAATTGAATAAAATAACCCGATTACCCAAACCAATTTAAACCCGCGGGAATTTTGACCTAAAAATCCAATTCCGGTCAATTACGCACAATTTTCCCAAATCAACACTTCTAATATAAAATTAAATGCATTTTAAACAATAATATAAAATTAATTGAGTGGAATAGCTCAATTATATGACCCAATTTCATTATACCCGAAATTTGACCTAGGAATCAAATTTCGATAAGACCTGCATAAATTTCTCAAATTGACGGTTCCAAAATGAAATTGGATACATTTTAAAATATATTGTATAATCAATTTGTCCGAAATCGCAAAAACGAGCGGATCCGAAAAATTTGGGCATAACCCGGCTAAAAATCCAATTTTTCAAAATTCCAACACAACCACACAATTAACCTATCCAAATCAATCTTACAGCACATATATACACAATCAACAAACAATCAATTTAGCTTTTTATAAGCTAATTCATACCCAATTAATTAAACAAGGGTTAGGGTTTTTCGGAAATTATACCAAACGAAAAACCGACAAATCGGGACAAGGGAAGGTCGGGGAAGCTTCGCTGGAGGTCGAATAGTGCTCGCCGGTGGTCAGCGTGGCTCGCCGGTGGCCGGACGGTGGCACGGCCGGTGCGGCTCGCTGTTGCACGCTTCGATGCTGCTATGCTGTCGCCCGTTGCTGCACGCCCGCCGCTGCTGTGCGTCGATTGTGGTGGCGGTCGTCCGACGAGGGAGGAGCAGGAAGGAGGAGGCCGGTCGCCGGAGAAAAAGGACGGGAGAAGGAGGCGGCTAGGGTTTCGGGGCAGGGACAAGGCGCAGGGGCCAGGGGGTCGGGGCTGGGAGAAAGGGAGCCGGAAAGGGAAGAGAGAAAGAAAAAAGAAGAGAGGGGGGCTCGGGGTCCTGACAGGTTTGGTTTTTTTTTTTTCAAAACAAGTATCAAATAAAATATTAAAATCTTAAAATTTAATATTGGGAGATTTTATCTAAAATTTATTAAATAAAATTATTTCGAAACGATCCGAACACTTAAAATAAATAAAAGGACCATATACAGAATTTCAGAAACATTTTCGAAAGAATTAACCAACGAACATAAAATTTATATTATTTACGAAAGTGCATTATAAGACCCCGAAAAATTATTTAAAAACATATACTAAAATATTTAAGTCAAATTCGAATAAACCAAGACTAATTTAAATAATTTCCGAAATCGGTTTTCCGTAAACCAAAAAGCATAAAACGAAAGGGAATTAATTTCAGAAAGAATTTCATAAATAAACTCCGAAATCTTTTTAATTTAAACTTTCCGAAAATATTAACGATTACCGAAACGAATAAATTTAAAGTCAGAAATATTTTCTACGGATAAAATCATTAAAATAAATTTAACTATTTAAATGGAAATTCTATAATTAAATAATATATTTCATCAACGAAATATAACTCCAGAGTAAAGTCAAAATTACGCGACAAAATTATAATCGAAAACAAATCTAAAATATTAAAAAATAAAAAATATGAGAAACAACGGAAATACATATTTTTAACCGAGAGTCAAATTCATAAGAATATAATAAAATCATTGTCGTGAACGAATTTGTCTAGAATGGTTCGCAACGACAATGATTAATTACATTCAATTATGAATTCGAAAACATCGATAAATCCGTAAAACGAATCGAAATTAAAATAATTAATTATTTACATCAAATTACGCTAATAAAATCATTAACTTAATAAATCTGGATTTCAAAAATACGGGGTATTACATTATATCCTAGAGTTAATCTTAGAACACATAATTAAATTTATAAAGTTTTTCTCATTTTGAGTTAATTTGTGTTTACTTTTAATGGTTTTAGCCTTGTGATTTATGTGATGATGGTATGGTAAAACAAACTTGCATCAATTATGGTGGTAACACCTAATATTTTGGTTATAAACTTCCATTGTAAAATAAAATTTTTCAGTAGTAAAATTTGAGGTGTTATAGTGATTAAATGTTATTCTACAAGATTTGATTCTTTTTGTAACACCCCAAAAATTTACTACTAAAATTTTTTAAGTGAAAGAACATTTAAACATAAGAGGGGTGTTACCGTTGTAATCAGTATAAGTCTGGCCCCAAACCATCCTTATACCAACTACAAGGCAAGATAAAACACTACGCAAACAATGATAAGTGTAGCATAAGAACAATCCATATCATAAATAAGAGTTAGGTGTTCATTCCAAAAGGAGTACTAAAATACATAAATAAACGTTCAATTGAAAATTAACAAGAAGAAAACTGGATAAAACAACATCTAGATGTCACACTCTCAAGTCCCTAGCCATGGTCACAATAGCATCACTTTGCCTTGATCTTAACATCGTGTGTGGCAAAGTCTTCTAGCGGATCCTCATTCACCTACACATGCTTAGAAGGGGTCTCTGCTTGTGGGAATGAGTAACACCCATAATAGGGAGTAACACTATGTACTAAGTAAGGTAACAATAAATTCAAGAAGGTCACAGAGATTAATAACACCACAATAAGGGATGACAAGTGCATAAGAAGATCATACCGACTCATTCATTATTATCCGAACATATGGTATTAGTACAATAATAATCAACTCATGATTCTTTCCACGTTGAATTTACGAACCCCACTATTCTCAACCGGTAGAACAATAAACAAGTATAACTTTCAGCACATGACACTCCTAGCCGCTATCTCACTAGTGGATTGGTAATTAAGGTACAACCATAGGGTATAACACTCCTAGACATTATTCTCACCAGTGGATTGGTAATTAAAGTACAGTTGGTCCTGACCTACATGATATTCCGTTGTAAGTAATTAATTTCTTACCATGGGCTATTATCATTCAATGGTTTAATATACTCGAGTTCAAGACCCCACTATTCTTACCGGTGGAATGGTATAGGGTACAACTTCCAAGGCAAGATGCTCCTTGAAACACCCCAAAAATCCTAATTTAGGAATTTATGATCAAATATGAATTTATTAGGGAAATTAATTAAATATATTATTTTATTAAAATAAGGGGAGTATTTAAAACAAAATCAAGAGGAAAATAATAAATAATTTAATTGGGGAAGATTAGAGTATTTTGTTAATTAAAAATAGAATTTAGAAAATAATTACCCAAAATATACTAAATTAATATAAAAATAAATTTAATTATTATTTTACTAATTTTTATTATTTTTAAATATATAAAAATACCAAAATATTCTAAATACCCCAATCAACTTATTTTTCCTTTTCCTTTTTTCCTTGTTCTTTATTCTTTTTCTCCTTTCTCCCTTTTCTTTTTCTTTCCTTCTTCCCCAGATTGGGCCTGCCCCCCCTTGCGGCCCAACTCCCCTCCCTCTCTTCTCTCTCCTGCACGACCCAGCCTGACATTCTTTTTCTCCCCCTCGCCTGTTGGTTCACCTCTCCCTTTTCTTTCTTTTTATTTTCCCTAGACCGGCCAGCCGACTCCCTTCTTCTACCTCCCTTCTCCCTCCCACATGTTGCAGGTCGAGCCTGCAAATCTACACCTCCCTGACCTACCTTACCACCGTACTACCGGCCAACCACTCTCCTCTCTCTCCCCTATCTCTTTCCTTTCCAAATCGAGCCCAAACCCCTGCACTTACCCCCTTGCGTGCCCCCTTCCTTTCCTTTTTCTCCCCTCGACTAAACCTACACCTACAAATTGCAGGCTCGTACCGACCTACCATCGCCAGCCAGTAAGTCATGCCTCACTTACCCCTTGTTCTCTTCCTCCTCTGTCTTATCCTCCCTCCAATGGCATATAAATACCCCCAATTGATTCTATTTGACCCTCTTTCCCCTACCTAGAAAATCCAGCCCCCTTCACCATCGCTGCTTCAGACGCCGCCCTCGCCCCCGCCGCACCACACAACACCGCCACCCAAACTCTTTCCTACACTGCCCTCCACTAAACCAAGCCACTCACCACCCCTAGTTCCCCCTACACGAGTGACCCCAGCTGTGTAAAGTTGGTTGCTCGACTTACTACCTTGCACCCCTTGCCCCCTTCTCATCGTCGTGTGCCACCTCCCTTGCCACCCAATCAACTTAGCAGAGCCTCCCCTATCTCCCCCTACCTTCCTTTCTCCCTTTCTCCCTCTCCTTCACCCTTCATCCTTCTCCACCACCCTCAGCCACTGCTACAACCGCCACCTTGTTGATCCACCACCACCACTCCAACCCTCTCAACTCAGAGAATCCACCACCACAACCACCCTCTCACTCTCCCTTTTTTAGCCCCAAAAATCCACCTCTCCAACCCTCCCCAATTCCTCCACCGCCACCGCTGTGCATCACCTAGCTACAACCTCCACTAGGTTGTGCCCTAACATTCTTAGCCCTTAAGTATGATTAGTGTAACTATTATTTTATTATTATTGGTGTTATTATTATTATTATTATGATTATTCGAACTATTATTATTATCATCATCATCATCATCATTATTAAAGTTATTATCATTATTATTGCTAATATTACTAATAATATCTTATCATTGACTAATATAACTACCTAAACCAATTTTGGTTAATAATAGTATGATTAACAATTTTTAAGGATAATATCCTTATTTTCACTAATAAAGCTACTATCATTATTAGTATCTCTAATACTAGGTTATGGTAAAGGTAAGTAATAAATAATAAGAATGTTGGCAAGAGGGAAGTTAACCCTAGTATTTCCCTCTTATAGGTGAACAAAGTCCAAACCCTAAGGAGGCGTAGGAGCGTGCTCCAAGTCCGGTGTCATTTAGGTAAGGATATGGTTGAGGCCTAATGTGTGTGTAAAATGTTTTATGTGTGTTGAATTCATGTGTGTGGCTTATATATTATGGATTATGCTCTTGTAGTGCAACTTACTAAGTATGGAGCTAAGTTAAGTTGTATGTGCTTTATGACATGTGTAATATGGTGTTGCTACTTGTACTTGGAATGTGCTTATATACTATTACCCTTCATGAAATGAATGATAGGAAGCCTTAAATAGGGTGATGTGGTTGTGAGAGAAATGAAAAAAAAAAAGAGTAAGGAAAGTGAGTTGACTAGAGGGTGGTAAGGATGGACTAAATATCTCATGAATTATGGGCGGACAATAAAAGGATAATATGAATAAAATGAGAGAGTGGAATGAATCTTGCATGGGGAGTTTAGGGTTTGCATAGGATGGTTAACCTTTGCATGGGGATGACCTTTATGTGGAAAAAGTTGACTTGAGGGTTAAGTAAGGTAAGGGAAGAATTGTTAGGGTAATTGGAGTCCATACGTGAAAAATAGTACGTGGGTTGGTGTAAGGATTCATAGGGGACTTGACTAGGGTTTTGGGAGGAAACCCTAAGTGAGAGAAGTGTGGAAAGGGAAAACTAATGAAAATGATTATAATGGGAAATAAAGAATGAAAGGGATGTCCCATGGAGTAAAGGTGAGCCAAGTGAGAAAGGGTGTTTGAGTGTTGAGGGGGTGACATAAAAGAAAGGAAAAGTATTGGGGTTTCGGGGAGCGAGCTAGGATTTTTATAACCACGTGTAGGATTCGGGTAGCAAGGTTGTGATGTCGGGTATGGTTCGAGGGAAGTGATGGTTTTGGTAGCAAGGAAGAGTATGGGATGTGTAGGATCAGGGGAAGGGAGGCCACATAGGCCAGATTAGGGTTTCGGAGGAAAACCCTAGAGAGCAAAGAGGAGTCAAAACCGAGTTATAGGGAGTAAGCCTTGAACCATGTGCCGAAGAGTTTTGGGTTCTCATGGCGAGTAAGAAAAGATGGGAAGTCTCAAAGTCGTAGGAATAGGATGTGTAAAGGTCCTAAGATATGAGGCAGGATTTTCGGAGAACTGAAAGTTAGAGGGTGAGCATGGGAAGTCTAGTGGGTTGTGCATGTCTAGTCTGGGTTGTTTGTGGATTAAGATACCACTAAGCAATTAAAGTTAAATATTATCGAGCCGGGCCCAGTGAGGATATTTTTTTGGTCCACTAGCTATAATAGTAATCAGGTGCATTCTACCTTGTGGAGTGTTTTCGGTCCACCGAATATAATAGTGGGGGATTCCGGGCTCGATAAAAAAAAACTTTACATTATAAAATTTATAAAAAGATACTAATTACTTATAGTAGAACACCACGTGAGTCAGGGCCAGTGAGGTTAATTTTTCCGCCCACTGACTATAATAGTGGTCAGGTGCATTTTTCCCTGTGGAGTGATTCCAGTCTATCGGTTATAGTAGTGGTTAGGTGTGTTTTGCCCTGTAGAGTGTTTCCAGTCTACTGGGTATAATAGTGGGGTCTTCGCACTCACACGGAATTAACATGAGGAATGTGTACGATAGAAATATCGGTTTAAGTCTAGTTTGATGATATGAACCTGGATTATGCCTTATATGCCTTACTTGTCTATTATTCTTACTTGGCCTTACCCATATGGTTACCTTGCTCGGTACGTAGCATATTGATCACCTATTTCATTAGTACTGCTCATTCCCACGAGTAGAGAGCCCTTCTAAGTTTCTGCAGGTAGGAGGTACCATGTTTGATACTTATGATGCACTGGATGTGTCAGGTGGGGCTGTGTGATGATCGTTGGACCTTATCTAGAGCCGAGAGCGAGTGCTGACCAGAATCCCTATATTCTCTAGTATTATTTTACCATTGTATTACTTTGGGGGTTTGACTTGTATCCATTTTTAATTCTTCATTAAAACTTTAACTTCACACTCTGAATTTCATTAACTATGAATGTTTCAGGTTTTTACAGTTCCATGTATTCCTAGTGTAATGGTTTGTGAAAATTATTTCTTAGCCTTGTGGTTCATACGAGATTGGCTGGGGGCCAGGCTTATGCTGATCATGACGATAGCACCCCCATGCTCGTGATTGTTTTAATTAAATGAAAATTTTCAACTATGATTTTTTGGGGGTGTTACACTCCTAACCACTATTCTCGCCAGTGGATTGACAATTAAAACTAGGCCTGACTCAAGTGATCTTCCACTTTAAACGATTAGTGTATTGTTTGTGTTTTATTTATTTCAGGTTCATCACATAAACATGTACACCTATCACATACATGATACCTTCCTTACTACTACCCTCAGACAACTATTTCCCCTTTAAAATCCTAATTTCACAACTTTGGTACATCTTCACCTCCAGTTTTCCTTTGGAGTCCCCAATCTATCCAAAAAATCGTAATATGTCATTGGAAACCCCTGGTCAAGGCTCATGGCATGTTACCCCCATTTTCCAAATATGATAATAACCAATCTTTAGGGTTACTCTTTAAAACCTTAATTTCTCCTAGTTGGCCTAACTCCTCCTCCATTGCTTATTTGGCCCTCAATTTCCATACCCATGTATATAATGCTATGTTTAATCATCAACTCAAATATCGTAGCCTAACTCCCCCACTTTACACGTGATAATACTCTTCCTATTCGAGCCCCCTTCGAAACCCTAATTCCTCGTTTTGGTCATAACTACTTCCCTCTATCCCGCATAGTTACTAAATTTGGTATACAAGCCCATCATATCATGGTTAATATCATACTATAATGTTACTATCCAAATCTCCCATTTTTTATATGTGATAATAGCCTACCCCTAGAGTTTCGTGCCTTGGCCTCCTAAAACCCTAATTCCACCTTTTGATCATATCTCATCCCCTAGTGCTCAAGGACCTTCCAAACAGCATGAATACCCCAAAAATGCTATCTTTAACCCTATACCCACTTCCTAGTACCAATCCTCCACTTTACACACATATGATCATAACTCCCCTTAGGTTTTACTCACCCCACTCATAGTTTTTCACCCCCATACTGTATTTACGATAAACCTCCTTATTGTTGCTACAATTATTTTGTATAGTATCTCCAAACTATTTTAGATCCCCTAAAGTATCCTACATGTCACTTTTCACAATATTGACCAAAATGCCCCTAGGTCTCAAAAACCCTACCTAAGTCACAAGGCATCTAACACAAGGAGTCTCCAAACTTTCCACACATGCAATATCATAAAATATGGATGTACATCAACACTTGAAATCGATACAATCAGAAACACAAATCTTCTTACCTTTAGCTATTGGCAAGCTAAACTGCACATACAACACTATAGTCATTTATCATTTTACACATGTCATCACATAACACACCAAAAGAACATATATTAACAAAAATAAAACCCTACCTATGGTTGTATCCTTATCAGATCGGCTTTGGCCTCTAAGCACGCATGACATATGCCTCCTCTTCTACTATCACCAGAATAATACCTAGAAATGTGAATATACACAATTTAGATTTTCTTTTCTTTTCTTTTTAAAAAAGAAAAGAAAAAAAGGGAACCCAACCTAAGGAAAGCTTAAGGAGGAGAAAGGAAATGGAGGTGACCAAAATAGGGGAGAAAAGTGGGGTAGGTAGTTTGGTGGTTGTGGTAGTGAAAATGGGTGAGGGTTGGTAGCTTAGGCTCGAGGAGGTGTTAGTGGCACTAGAACTAGCTGGAGTTGGTGGTGGTTAGTGGTAGTGGAGCTAGCGGTTGACGATGGTGTAAGGTATCACACAGTCGAGAGGGAGAAAGATGAAAAAGGAGGATGCTGGTTGGTTGTACAAGTTGGAGCACCTGTGTAACGTGGCTCTAGCATTATGGCGGCAAGGAGGGAGGAGAAAAATTGGCAGCAATGGCTGTGAAAAAAATGTAGCCTGCAATGGCTACAGTCGTAAGAGAGGAGAAAAAAAGAAGAAGGAAGGAGAAGGGGTGGCTCTACAGGCGAGAGTAGGGCATAGGCAAGGAAGAGAGGTGGCAAGGGGTGGCTGGACGTCGACTGTGGTAGCACGATACTAGAGATGGCAGGGGTGGGGGAAGCGAGAAAAATAAAGGAGGTGCGACAGGTGGGAAAGGAGAGGAAATGTAGCTTGAGAGGGTATTTATAGGTGATGGTGAGGTTATGGGAGAGGGGAAGATGATAGGAAGGCCTACAGTCTCGGTGTGCATGGCTGTAAGGGGAGAGGGTGGTTGTAGGAGGCATAGGTAGGGTAGAGGTGTAGGGTAGGGGTAGGGGTAAAGGGCACAGGCCAGCATGCATGGCCCTGTATAACCGATAGAGGAAAGATGGGAAGAATACGTGGCGTACATAGGCACAGGTGTATACACATAAATGGAAGGGAGAAGGTAACATGAGGAAAGAGACGGGCATGAGGAAGAAGAAAGGGAGAAAAAGAGAAAGAAGACAAGAAAAGAAAAGAAAGAAAAGAGAAAAGGAAAAAGGGAAGGAGGACAGGCTTGATCACTAGAGGGAGAAGAAAGGAAGGAAAGAAAAGGGGGCGTAGGCCACCCTAGGGGAGAATAAAGGAAAGAAAAAAAAGAAGCTTGATGCAACCTAAGAAGGAGGGAAAAAGAAAAAAAAGAAAGGAGAGAAAAAGGAAAAGAAGGAAAAAGAAAAAAAGGAGAAATGGAAAATAAACTTTTTTGGGTATAGGATTTATTTTAGATTTTTAGAGTAAAATTTTGATTTAGTACTAACAAATGAAAAAATTAACATAAATTACCTATAATTAATTTAGGATCATTAAGTAAACAACATTTAGAAATGAGGTTAAATTAATTTGTTTATAAATAAAATTTTGGATTTTAAAATTTTGGTGCATTACACTTATTTTATCTAAAAATTTAATAAAATATTAATCACTTAAAGTGTAAGATCTTTGCTTAGGACTAGTAGCACTCGGGGTAACTACCCAGGTACAAGTGTGGTATTCCTTTGGTAGCATTTAAATGTATTCTCTTTTGTGATGTCGAATGCCTTATGTGAGGTCCGAGAGGCCATCTTTTACTCTATAGTTGTATCGATATATTTTGACCTTATAAGAATTATACATACTTAAGTGACTAAGTGTGATGTTATTTGGTGGTTTGGTTATGTTTTTAGATGGGTCAATTAGGGCTAGTACTATTAGTGTACTAGATTAGTTGTTATGGTTTCTTTGAGTCTTTGTTCTAAATTTAATATAATATATTAGTTGTGATTACGATAATAAAATATAATAATTAATGAATCTCATTTATTTATACGTTCGTATTATATTATTTTATGATTGATTGTTGAGTTGTCTTCTTTAGTGTACATCTATACGAGGCATGCTATTATCCCGTTATTGTATGTTCTGTCTCTTTCTTATGCATAATGGTATTGCTTTAGGATGGTTGTGTTACTCAATTCGAGATGAGTATTGATACTATACTTTTGTAGGCATTGTGTTGCAGATATTTGATGATGATCATGCCAACTTCAAGGAGGTATGTCTGGAGGAGCGATTCGGTCTTTTTTTTTACCTAGGGTAAGAGTATAGAGTTATACCCATTTGTGGTCACAAGTATTGTGTGCCCCTAGATTTCGGATATCTTATTTAGACTCTTTATCTTTTTTATTTTCCTTCTCTCTTTTACTTTATATTATATTATCTGAAACATGCATTCCGCACTCTATTATTACATTTAATTTATTAAAGTATTCTATTATTTTTATGTATTTACGTAAGTTTTGATTTATTTATTATAGATGTTTTAGCCTTTTATTTAGTGCAAGAAAGGTAAAAAATCAGACTTGTCTTAAGTATAGTTGTAATATCTGTTTAACTATGTTAATACTTCTGTTTAAAAATAAAATTTTTTGTTGTAAATTTTAGAATGTTATAAAAAGATCTAGAAGAAAGAGAAGAAGAAAACGCAAATCTGTCAGCAAGTGCATTTGGTTCACCCTAGGTCCCTAGCTATGAGCAATCCTTTCTTTAGGTAAGCCCCGTAAAAATATCCTGTCCCATGACAATTCCATAACACGAGGGACTGAAAAAATTCCAACGGTCAATCACCCGCACAACTAATAAAGACGTGTGAGTCCTAAGATCCGTAAATCTTCATGTAGACCTACAATAAGACCGTTAGTTGCGCATAAATTCCCTATAAAACTTGCTACCCAAACTTCCACGCGGTCCTTAACAAGCCCACCCTGCCTTTGCTGTCCTACCATTGTTCGCTTGAAGGAAGTTTGGATGGAACTCAACATGGATAGGCGAACGCATTTTCAATTACATAAGGGAGATAGAGTCCCACCACGACTTTGCAGCAAAAGGAGTATTAGTCTTAATTCGTGCTATGAGAGAGGGGGGGGGGGGAGGAGTTTATGGCCCAACACAAGCCGATCGACCCAATGGATTGAGTTGGGTTGGAATGGGATTATGAGATTTAAGTAACCCAGTATCATTATCTATCGCATAGATGTACGTAGTCCTGGCTTAATTTTACGCACTCCAAAATGAAAAGATGGTACTGGCATCCTTTTTTGGGGGGGGGGAGGAGGCAGTCTGGGAGACGGAAAAAATGAAAGCTGGGCAAAAAATTCGTGAAGGGGATCATACTTTGATTATGCAAGTCAAATCTTGCCTCACTTTATGTATCAAAAACTACTATTATCATTTTCCCGGACACCACCTTTTCCATCTTTTTTCCCCACACACAGTCACACACACACGTATATGTATATATAATTCACCAAATCCAAAGTGACTGTCTTTCTTCACCATTGGTATTGTCGAATTGCAGAAAAAGGTTTCAGTTTCTCGAAGATACTTTTTCCCCCTACTGCTACTAGTCCAGTCCATCTCCCAACATATTACATTGGTTAGTCAAACGCTCAAAAGCCCTCTCTCTTTACTTGGTATCCGTAAAAACAAACAACGGTGTTCTTACGGACGCAGGAAGCCGTAATTCGTAGGCTCAGAAAGTATCCTATGAATGATATCCACTACCCACAAGCTCGAAAAATTAAGCGTTAAGATAAGTATTGCTTAGGGTAGGGCTTGTTCCACAGCAGTTTAGTAGCTATCTAGCTAGGAGGGCACCAACCGGCGCCCCACTCCCCTCTTGTTCCTCGTCTTTTTGGTCACGAGTTACAATTCACCACCTTTTTTTTTGGTGAGCGGAAAAAAGGCTTGCTGCACTTAATTAAGAATGTATATTCATGCAAATGTCAAACACTAGGCTTGTACGAAAAATTATATAGTCAACGTCTAACTATGCTGAATATATTGGAACAGCTTTGGTTCAATGTTTTAGAGAATCCAATGTTCGTTATAGTTGTATAGTAATGCTATATGGGCATGATCGTAGTAATCGACAAAACATGAATATATATATGTTCAAATTCTAATTCTGATTTGGATTGGCCGATAAATTCCAAATGTTAAAATTAAATCTCTTATTTTATAAATTTATTCAAGTTTGAATCGAGACTTGTAATATTTGTCCAAACTCAACTAGGTTATTGGTGGGGGTTTGACTTAACTACTTAATACAATTCGGTATATCATACACATTATATATACTTACAATGTATATTTAAAAACATTAACATAGCTCCATCGAACAATTTCCTCAAAAAATTACATAATTATATTTTGCAATATGCCTATGAATGTCCAATAATAATTCATAAAATAAATGTTCAATACATGATATCCGTTTAATATTAGTAGGCACGATCAAGCCTTGAGTATTAATGATCATAATATTTCCTTATACATATTATTGTATTCCATTAGTTGTAGTTAGGGGTGTTCAAAAACTGGATCGAAACAACAACGAACAAAGTAATAATAAGTAAATTGAACAAAAATAAAATAAAATTAACAAATCATTGAAAATTTGAGCAAATCTATTACCTCAATTGTACCTCAATTTATCATTCCAAAACTCAAACATAAATAAGCAAAGATAAACATATATAAAACCCAATCAAAGCAATCAAGAACAAAAATCAAATGCTTAACAATTGATATGAAAAATTATCAATTTTTCTAGCTAAAAAAGTAAGAATCAAACAAATCAAGCAAAGATGAAAAAATTAACATGAAAATGAATTCACCTCAAAGGGTGATGGTCAACCCAAATTCCAGATATGAGATTTGAGCTGAAGAAGACCAAGGAACAAGAACCATCGAATGGTGAAAATGATACAAGACAACCCAGATCTGAAAAAGAAACTATGCAAATCAAGCCTTCAACCCTATTATCTTCCTGATATGAGACGAGGAAAATAAAATTGGTCTCTACACATGACCCATCATGAACTATCAGACAATGGATGATAGATCTGAATAGATATGGTAAACAACCAGACATAGTTTTTTCTCCTTGGGTTTGTTGAGGCAAACAACAACAATTTGAGGTTTCCTTTTGGACATGTGTAGAATTTGGACCTTTGAACTAGGGGGTTGAATAATAACATGAAACATTATTCTATGAGAAAAGAAGCAAAGCTCCAGGTTATATCAGTGCACGAGATATCATGGTACCCTCCCAACCATCCAACTTAAAGGCATAATAACACTCTAGTTATATTGGTTCAAAAGGTGATATAGTACCCTCCCAACTTAGGATACCTAATTCTTAAGTATCAATACTGTCTATAGGCCCCGTAGGTTACCTATAAAGTATAGTAGGGCGTTATTAGGGCACAATGCACACCACCAAAAAAAACCCGAGGGCTCTTGCGTAGTCTCTATGATAGCTAACCTAAGATTACAACCATTTTCAAACTCAAGGTCTTCCACTTTACACATTAATATCTTAAGAAGATGATCACAAAATATCACATATTGTACAATGATTCCAATTCCATACTTAACTATTTTTCCTTCACTTTAAATTATTCAAGTCAAACCTAAGGTCAACAATCCGAGTTAGAGTCAAAGTAAAAACTAAGGTCAAGCTATCAACACACTAAGGACATCTTATGTCTAACTATTTTAAATGCTATTAGGTCAAAAGTGACTACCAAATTATCATCTATTTTAAATACTTATTTTATTTATTATTTTTCATGAAAAGGCTAAAACACAATAATTAAATTTCATAACATGCACATGAATTACTAGACATACCAAATGACCATTTTGCTCTTATACATGATTTTGCACGTAAAAACCTAATATAAGTTTCTAGAACATTAAATCACATATTCCCATACCCAACAATAAATAATATAGATTAGGCATACTTATCGGGATAAATATCATGATATGCTTAAAATAACTAAAATATTCTTAGGAAATAAAATAATAATAATCATGCTAAAATATGCGTTTCTAAAATATAAAATCACATACCTCTATACTTAATAATAATTAAGACATATTAGGCACTCTTATTGGAATAATTATTATGATACACTTAAATGATCAAACTGTCCCTAAGGCACACATTGGTAATAATTAAGCTTAAAATACACCTAAGCATACTCACTTTATCATATTAGACATACATAACATACAAAATTTATTTCTGACATAAAACCCATTGTAACATAATTATGTATATATACAAAATGTATACAAGTTAACATGCTCCATTCTACAAAATTATGTACTATCATTCTAAGGAAAATGATTATAACGTAACGCAGAACATGCTTAATAAAATTTATATGTTAAAAATCCTAATGTGTTATCACACGATATCTCACATTTTAGTAGAGTATAGTGATTACCTAATTTTCACTAAAAACACAAATAATAGGTGCCCTACAAAATTTTATTAGTCTCAGTTAATCAAACTTTTTTTAGCTAAAAATAATACCACATTAACCATATTAATATTTAACCGATAAAATAATAATTTTTATTAAAATATTTATTAAATAAAAAATTACTAAAATGCCCCTAATGTTGAAAAGGGGTAAAGATGTATGGAACTCTCATGCTACCCACACAACATGAGTTTAGGTAAATGTGGGAAGGCTTAGGGGAGTTGGTCGGCTAAGTGGAGGTGATGGCCGCAGTTGTTGGAGGTAGAGGAGATGACGGTGATGAGGATAACAGAGGTGGATGGTAGTGGCAAGGCTTGATATGAGGCAAAATTGGGGAAAGTGAGCTGGTGGTTGGAGAAGGTGGTGGTGCTAGGATGAGGGTAGCGGTGTAACACCCCGAGTCGATATGACCATGCGGGGGCTACCTTGGAGTGCTTTCGGATTGATCGGCTGGCCCCACAGATCAACACGAGTCCTTTCAGCACGCTTTGTCCTCACTCACGCACTTCCCGAGAAATTTTCAGAAAATTTCTAAAACTTCCCAGGAGGTCACCATCCTAAAATTGCTCCACAGCCACACGCTTAACTGTGGAGTTCTTAGGATGGAATCACCAAAAGGATGGTATACCATGTTGATATAAGTAGCCAAATCAATTCTTATAACACTCCGCTCAATTTGGGGTATTACATTCACCCCCACTCAAAGAACACAACGTCCTCGTTGTGCCTCAACCAATGACTGTCTCAATACAGTTCATCCCAAGAATCGTCCCGCTAGGTGGCTAACTAACTCATCCAAGTTCAGCTCACGGTCGCGGTTTTGCTCTGATACCATTTGTAACACCCCGAGTCGATATGACCATGTGGGGGCTACCTTGGAGTGCTTTCGGATTGATTGGCTGGCCCCACAGATCAACATGAGTCCTTTCAGCACGCTTTGTCCTCACTCACGCACTTCCTGAGAAATTTTTAGAAAATTTTGAAACTTCCCAGGAGGTCACCGATCCTAAAATTGCTCCACCGTCGGCACGCTTAACTGTGGAGTTTTTAGGATGGAATCACCAAAAGAATGGTATACCATGTTGATATAAGTAGCCAAATCAATTCTTATAACACTCCGCTCAATTTGGGGTATTACAAGCGGTTAAGGGTGTTGGTGCTAGGTAGGGGTTGCGGTGATGAGGGGCGGTGTCTAGTGTATACTGCTAGGTAGGGAGGGTGGTGACGTCGGTCAACAGTCCAAATCCCACTGAGCTGAGGCTTGGTGCATAGTAGAAGAGGCACGGGGAAGCGTGCAAGGAGGGGAATGGACTTGTGAAAAGCACATGGTGGTGCATAGTTGGCGCATGGTCATGCAACATCCACCATAACAATGCATAGCTGGGGGTGGTAGAAGGATGAAGGAAAGGATAAGAAAAGAAGGAGAAGGTCATATGTGGTTTTCTCGCCCGGGAGGGGGGATGCACAAGGAAATGGAGCGGGAGGAGACTGTTTGGCTTGCAAATCAGACGGGGAAAAGGGAGTGTGGGTGCATGTATATGGGCGATTAGGCAATGCTGATAAGGACAGAGCAGAATGGGGTAGAGGTGCAAGAGGGTTGGTGGTTTCAGGGGCTTGGCATGTAGGGCATAAAGGGAAAGAGATGAGGCAAGTGAGGGGGAGGAGTGTTGGGGAGTGTTTGGTTAGAAAAGGAAAGGGGAAGCACAAGCATGCTCGGAGTGTAGGGACATGCAAAGGGGAATGGTTTGGTGAATAGGATGGTTGAGCGAGAAGGAGAAAAAAGAAAATAAGGAAACATGTTGGGCTGGGGTGTAGGCTGGGGAGGAGAAAAGAAAAAAAGAAGAAGGAAATAGAAAAGGAAAAAGGAAAAAAAAAAAGGGAAAAGAAATAAAAGGCAAAAAGAAAATAAATTTCAAGTTAGAATTAGAATTAGTTTAGACTTAGGATTAGGATGAACTTAATTTATCTGAGGTTAATTAGGATATCCTATTAGAAAAATAAGTCAAGGAAAAATTTATATATTTATGATGGATTTAAATAAAAATAAAAATTTTAAATAATCAGAATACATTTATTTAACAATTTATCTATTTGTAAGGTTAAATGTTAACAAAAATAATTAAGCTAAGATTTAATAACTAGGTTAAAACATAAATTAATTCAAATTAAGATTGCATAATATTTTGGGGTATTATAGAAACCATGCAAATCAAACATTCAATACTATAATCTTTCATATATGAGATAAGGAAAATCAAAGTTGGTCTCTACACAAAACCCATCATGAACCATCAGACAACAAATGACAAATCTTAACAAATTTGGTAAACAACTAGATGCAATTTTTGCTCCTTGGGTGTGTTGAGGCAAACAACACCAATTAATTTTAGGTTTCCTTTTGGATATTACATCCATAGATGTAGAATTTAGACCTTCAACCTAGGGGGTTGAATGAGAATGCGAAACGTTATTCTTTGAGAAAAGAAGTAAAAGATGTAGGATTGGAAAAACATTTGTAAGCAAAAGTCACTAGAGGTGATATATCACATACCAACTACTTCACTAAACTTAAATATGTGTGACCTAAGTCTTTGCTTACTCTTTGAGAGATTAAGTCATTGTTCCTCCTTCTAGTGTACTCAATACTTAGGCAAGGAAATGCCTTTAAGAGCACAACTCCAAACCCTTCACGAGAGACCTTTTAGAGAGAGAAATAAATATGTATTATAGAGAGAGAAGCTTTGAATACAACTCTTGGTAGATGATTCTTAAATGACTCCAACCCTATTTATAAATGAAGCTCCATCCCTTCTCCTCCCACGAAGATTCTAGAGATAGGTCTAATGGATCTCTCCAAAAGGTCCCAATAAGTCTTCTTGGATTTTAGAATAATCTATTAGGGTTTTTGGAGGATCTCGCTAGGATTTCTAGAGTACTCATTTTGGATTTCTAGAATGCTCTATACTGTATAGAAAAATTTAGAGGCATCCCCCTCTGGAACCATCTAAAAGAGTGTAGAATCTTATATATTTATCTAGACTATACTAGAATATAGATTATTTTGGAATTCCATAGAACCTCACCGCAAGTTTCGACGTAGGTCGTGACAGAAGGCTATAGTTAGGTAGTCAAAAAAGGTGCGGGGTTGGCTGCCAATCTGCCATTGAAGGATAAGAAATGAGGTTTTTTAACCTAGGGAGCTAAGTGTTCGAACTTGCTTCCTTTACTTATATCCGATTGGTTTTAATAATGCCATAGTTTTAATAACGATGTATCTATAAAACCGTTATTAAAACCTAAGACTTAAATAAGGCTCCAAAATTTTTTATATTTATATTAATGGTTTCACTACTATAGTTATCGATGTTGCATTATTAAAAAATAATTTCCGTAGTAGTGGTTGGAGTAAGTGCCATGGAAGAAATATAGAAAAAAAAAACCATAATCTATATATAAGCTCCAACATGTTATTGAGCATTTTGTTGTTTCCCAATTTAGTTTTTTTTTTTATAATTCATAACAAGGATCGAAAGGTGCCAAAGACACCTTCGGGGGCCAACAAAGGCCAAGGAATGAGAACTCCTAATCTAATAAAACATGCACATTATGCACTAACTCCTCTATACTATATGGGAACTCTTGACTGCTGTACTTCAACCAAAAGCCAACTCTCATCTCGATAGATATGAGCATCTAGTTGACGCAAAACTCTTGATTGTCAAAAACCACCTTATTCCTGGATTCCCAAATGGAGTCAGTGATAGCAAAAAAGGCTGCCTGCCAAATGACCTTTCCCCTCCCTCTGTTCCGAACCCCTAGCCAAGCCAATGCATTCTTGTTCATTGTCTCTGCCATTACCCATTCGCACCGGATCCATTTGCATATATCATACCAAATTCTCCCCGTCACTTTACAGTGTATAAAAATGTGGTCGCTCGTCTCCTTCTCTACCTGAAAAAATGGACAACTTGCCTCCGATTCTCCAATAATGCGCATCCGGACCAGTCTGTCTTTGGTGTTGAGTCTGTTCTGCACCGCGAGCCAGGACAAAAGCGCCATCCATGGCGGGGCCACGCTGCACCACATTAAACTTGAGCTTCTAAGGGTTCTGGCCCACCTCACCTATCCTTTGGTACCTAACCTGACAGAGCGATCTCACAGAAAAGGTACCGGTATTGTCGCCCTCCCATCTGATCGTATCCTGTCTACTTATGCTTAGATGAAACCGTTGAATGGTTATCCTCAGTTGCTCTGCTTGGTCCTCTTCCCATACGAAAAGGGCTCTTCTCCACTTCAGGTCCCACATCCATCGTGCTCCATCCCGTTTTCCCATGTCCGCCACTTTTTCGTCTTGTTGATCCAATACCGAATAAAGCCTGGGGAAACGACTCCTCAAAGCTCTCTGCCCTGTCCATTCATCGCGCCAGAAGCTGACCCTTTTCCCGTCTCCCACTTCGATGCACCAAAGCATACGAGCACGTAAAATCCAGAATAGAATATAACAATGTCGACCGGGAACTTATTGTGCAACGAAAAACACAATAGAACTGGAATGATCAAACATGCATGCATCCAAAAGTCACAATATTCCTTTGTGCTTGACATCAAATTTATACACAAAGTTTAAGATAATATCAAGCAAATAAAAGATATCAACTATCATATCGGTTATGAGTTCTCTGATGCATGTGCATCTGAAACGCAAACTCGAACGTTGATACCCTTATATATTGCATATATAAATGATCCGAAACGCAATAATGATCTCAAATCATCATTTTTGGTGTCATTAATTAGATGTTTGAATTATAAAATAATATAATGGTGCTAATGATTATGAACAAGACATGGAGAAATCAGGAACTGTTTGTTATTATTATAATTTTCTGCAGAAATATTCTTGTTATGAATATTTTATCAAACGATACAAAAATTCTAAGATATATACCCTATATAGAATTAGGATCATGTACAAATTCTAAACTAATATACAAACGTAGGAACTAATTATATCCATTAGATTACTTATATTAATGATCTATATCTACTTTCTTTTTTTCATTTAAAGTAATCTAATGAATATAATTAGTTTTCTACGTTTGTATTTTAGTTTAGAGTTTGCACATAATCTTAATTATATATATATATATATATATATATATATATATTATCGTTAATTAAATCTTAATTTCACGATAAGCATAAATGCAATTTTGAAACACCCCCGGTTTATGATTAGATCGCCGGATTACTTTGACAGATAGTCAACGAAGAGTCTAGCTCATTGTTTTCTGTGCCCTTAGAATCGAAAAAAATCCGCGTACAGATTAACCATGCATGTGAAGATAAATGAAAAGCTGGATTCTACATCATATCATGGGGCATATAATGTAAGAACAAAAAAGTTATACTAAAAAATAAAATAAAATAGAGATCAAAGACAAAAAAGGGAGGATAACAACAGCAGGTACGACAATCATATTATGTCTCTCCATCCCTCCCTCCCCCACCTCCTCCCCTCCCGTCCCCTTCCTACATGCAAAGGAATCCCCATGACCCCATATTTTTTCATCTCCTAGTTCTCGTCCAATCGGTCATTTTTAAAAAAATAAAAAAAACACTGCAACAAGTTGATACCTTTACCGCAAGGCAGCAGTACTGATTTTCCTTACCCATCGATCATATATATATATATATATATATATAGTATGTCGTACTGGCTTGCTAGCTACGTACCTAGCTAGCTGTATATATAATTGTGTTTGACTAGTTATAGCTAGCCAGCTAGCTAGATAATTAGTAGTAGATATATATTTATCTACTTGTTGCTAGTAAAATGACGCAAATCCATAGTTGAATTACCCATCGAAGCAAAATTTGCAAGGTCTAATAACTCGGAAGGTAAATATCCACGCCCACCAGAAGCTGCTTGATCACTTCCCATACCCAAAAAATCACGAGTCGGACCATTTTCAAAGCCGTTCAACCCAGCCTGTTGAAGCTTCGTTGCACCACCCGCGCTGCTATGGGCCTGCATCATGAGTTGATCGATATTCGTCACTTGGGTAGCTAAAGAACCTAAATTCGATCTCATGATATCGTTTCCACCATCAATCGTGTTACCGCCGATTGATCGATGAGGATTAATATTATTCGATGCAGCCGTCGTTAACGACACCATCTGTTGCAACTCGTTATTAGTACTCCGACTAGCTGCTGGTGAAGAAGAAGAAGACGGTGAGGAGCCCATCATCATGGATCCAAAGCTTGTTCCGAAGATAGACGGGTTGTTACTCCTCGTGGATCCAATTTGAGCCGCCTTTTGCAGCAGCGCTGTGGCCGACATAGGAGCGGTTGATGATGTTGATGATGATGAGGATTGAGGGAGGCCGTCCTGATGGTTGTTTTCGGCCATGGAATTATAGAGCGAGCTCATCATGGTTTCTGTCAGGGTGGTGGCCAGGCTTGTGTTGTTGTTGATGTTGGCGGCTGTTTCATGATCCTTCATCTCGAATGGTAGAGTATTTGTATTGGTTGATGGCGGTGCTCCGGCTGTTCTTGAAAAGAGAACTGATTGTTGAAGTTCTGCAATGAAGCTGGACCAAACAGATTTGTAGATCCCATTTGCATCATCTCTGCGGGAAACCCTAAAATAACGATCGAAAAAGATGGAAGGGAAAAAAAAAATATCTTAAAACACTGTAGTGTTGTGTTGTACCAATTAATGTCCTTTCTATATATATATATTATATATATAGCTAGGGTATATTACAAACTACGTACATTTATACTTTGAACTCACCACCATGCATCTAGCTACATCCATTCCCAGCATTTAATTTATCCATTGTGATCCCAATTAACGTAATGAAAAAGCATGTGGTGATGAGATTAACCATGAATAACTCACCAGCAGTGAAGCTATTAGGTCCGGCAGCCATGTTGTTGAAATCAGGTCGATAAAATGAATTGAACTGAGCGGCATTATTGCCGACGGAATTGTGATGAAGCCCGTCCGGTTGACCCATAAATCTAGGGGAGAAACCAGCAGCGGGAGGTTGGGAATTCATAGGGATCATTTTACGCGGTTCGGTCTTAAAGCTAAGATTAGATGGTAGCGGAGCAGCTGGAGCAGCAGCGGTAGTCAATCGAGCACTCTCTTCAGCTAATGCATCACAAAAAGCACGATGTGTGATGAAGCTATCTTTCCTGCATGTGTACATATACATACAGAAATAAATAAAAATTAAGAGCATATATATATATCATCTCTAATTAGTAATCCTCTTAAATAATACTCACTTCCCACTTGGAGTAATGGTACAAATATAAATCGTTAGATTTAAAAAATTTAAGGGTTGAAATTAAAATAAATTTATGTTAGATATTTAATAAATTTTAATTATTAATTAAATACTAATCTAATGATTAATATTAATTATTATATATACGTCTAAGGAAGAATTTGTATGGGCCTTCGTCCTATATAGATTTATATATATACATCTACGGTTAGGTTGAAACACATTCAATTCCATGCATATATTCCATAATCCCCCTGGAAGCTCATCATTAAGCATTTAATGCACCAAATCTACTCGATCCGTGGTTTATTGTTATGGTTAATTAAGGAAAAACAGCGATCACTGAAAATAATAAATATAGTACTACTACTTACAAGAAGAAGCCAGGGAGAACAAACCGATTGAATGAAGATTTAAATTAGCTAGGGGAAAAGAAAAGAAGGGAAGAAGAAGAAAACAAATCCTTAAATACATACATACATACATACATATATGTATACCTGGAGAAAAGAGTTCCGCAGTCGCACTTGTACTCTCTAGTTCCACACGTTTTAGCATGTGCTTTCCAATCCGATTGAACGGCATATTTCTTCGAACATTTCTCACATTTCCATTTCTTCTCACCGTGTTTCCTACTAAAATGTTTCTTGATACCAGTAAGATCGCCGAGGGCACGGGATGGATCGTGATGCACGCATGTCTTCTCGGGACATATGTAAACCTTCTTCTTTACGACATCTTTATTGGATCTTTGTCTTAACTTCCATGGTAGATTATGACCTCTTCTGTGGAGCTGTAAGTTCTGATCTCTCTGAAATCCTTTGTTGCATATCTCACATACGAATCTGTTTGTCGCCATGAGTGTCTTCGGTGATAGGGCGATAACCTCTGCATCTGGATCTGCAGCAGGAGATCAACCACCGATCGAAAGAAGAAAAAAACTCAGTCGATGGTGAATAATGGAATCATGCTAGCTAAACGGATAGTTATCTATTTGTATAGTATATATACTTATGGATTGATCGCTGAGATTCAGCTCTATATCTATGTTTTGATTCTAAATAAAACAAAACAACTGTATATATATAGATATAGATAAAAGAAGGTAGAGGTAGCGGTAGTAAAAATTATATTACTTGCCTGGTGTACCTGGTAGATTTCTCCTCTTCTTAGCGGAGGGATTGGAGGTGGGTGGTTTAGGGTTGTTATTAGGGTTGGGATTTTGTTGATCTTGAGGAGCAGTGAAGCTGCAGCCACTAATTGAAGAAGCCGTTAGAGCAGCAAACCCGTTGCCTGACATATTCATACTTGAGAGCTTGCCTAAGAATTGTAAGGGAGTAATTCAGTGCCAAAACAACTAGCTTCCAAAAGAAAGAGAGGAAAAAAACAAAGAAAAAAGAAAAGAAAAAATTATGGGAAAGAGAAATGAGAAGGGAGTTTGTTTTTTTGTTTTTATTTTTGTTTCCTGGAGAAACAAACGGAAATGTTTTATCACTAACTACTACTGCTGGTCGGGTTTTGTGATATTTTGGAATGTTTTTTTGACTCTTTCAGACTCTCTTTTGGTCTTTCAGATTATGCCAAACAAAAGATCAGAACAAGGAAACCCCCCTCCCCCCACCGGTCATCCCTCCCTCTCAAAGCTGAAGAAAAATAAATAAACTTTATTATACGAGGCTAGCTCTCCCCCAAAAACTAAGAACAAACAGACAAGTCTCTAACTTGTTCGGACTCTAGCTTCTTATTGCTGCTGCTGAAAGAGGAGATGGTGGCGGCGGCGGCGGCTGCGGTGGAGGAGGTTTTGTGTTTTGGGGCTGTTGGTTCAGAAGAAAAGAAAACAGGTTGAATGAAGAAAAACGCAGGTAGGTAGCAGCTAAGCTAGTTGATTAAAAGGAGAGAATATTTCTTCGATCTTCTCTTTTCCGTCTCTCCATCTTACTATTCTCAAACGTCTTCTTCTTCTTGCCTCCTTTAGGCTTTAGCTATCTATGTATATCTATCGAACACGCACACACGCGCACCGGGCCCCTACTCTCTTCTCTCTGTCTCTCACTGTAGCTACGTAAATTAATGGGAAATAATGGATTAGGTATATGAGAGGCTATAAGCTCATCTTGTGAGTTGTGACCAGAATGTTAACAGTAATATGTCTTTCCCGTTGTCTTTTAGCTCAATCACCTATGTTTTTCAATTTTCAAAGAAGAGAAAATCTAGGCTTATTGTTATCGTAAATATTAGTATTATTATTATTATTATTATAATATATATGTATATATGTGTTTCCGTATTGCAAATACACTTTAAATAAACTAATATATATTTATATATATATATAAAGAACTGTGCATGTGCATAGACATATATTTGCTAAATAGGACATGTACAGTTTTTTATGACTCTCGCATCCCCATCGGTCAATTAAGAAAAAAAAAAAAAAAAAACCAGCGACGGTGCAATATTTTAAGAAAATCAAATTGGCAACATCATATTGATTTATTGCGAAGTCACCGAAAGGGGTAGTGATGTCACATGTACTAAAAAAAAGATTTAGAATTGATACAGCATGCATAATTTCTTCAACTCCCATCTGACAAGAAAGTTACGTAGGTGTTTTCAGAATTCTTAACTTGATGAATGAAAAGTTCAATTCAACCTTTTCTTCTCTTCGCTGGCTATATATATATACTGTATGCCCACTGTAATATTTATTACTTTAGACGAGGCTTTATGCTAGCTTACTGTTAAGTTACACAGACGGCATCAGGTCGGAATCGGCCGGTGAAATTGAAAAAAGAAAAAAAAGATGGTTTTTGAGACAGGAAAAGAAGTGAGACTGAAAAGTTAGCTACCGGCAGCTACCACCTTGCTGCGCTGCTCACTTCCTGCTCTCAATGGAGAGAAAAAGGTTAAAAAAGTGACTTGCCTTTCTAGCGCCCCATGCAGCCTGAGGCTGATGCTCCTTCGGTCCGTCGATCCATCACACACACATGTGCCACTTGCTGAGTAGTATAAAAATGATTAACTCATTATTACAGAGTTTGACTAAAACAGTAAATTTTTTTAAGTCAGCATAGAAAAGAAAGAAAATATTAGTACCTACTGGCTACTATAATATATCGAGGTCGAGGGAGAGCAGTGCCCTTCCCAAGATCTAAAAGCCTTTTTTTCCTTCTTCATTTTGGTTGATACGATGCGGTCCGTGATACCTCTGTCTGCCTACTCTAAGGCCAAGGACACTCTACTGAACCGAACAGCATAGAGCAGTACTAAACCGCTGTGGGACCCCATGCATCTCAGAAATCAAAAAATGCGTAATTAATTATTCTGTTGTTCGTTTTTGGTCCTACCCTTATTCTTGAGTTATAAATTTGGTGAATAAGTTTGATATTCGATTCGGTTTGATTTAGTAAAGTTTTGGTTCGAATTTTTTTGTTTAATTATACAAGTTGAATTTAAATTTTATTTTTAAATTTATTTATTTATTAAGTAAAATCTAAACTTAAAATATTAAATTTTTTTTTTTTTAATTTATGAATTCAATTCGACTCATCACGTTAAAAATTTAACTCAATTCGTTCGTTTAATTAAACGAGTAAAACTTAAACCTTATTTTACATTTATTTAATTAAATAAATTAAATTTAAATTTAAAAATATTTAGTTTGGATTGATACATTTACTATAGTACTTATTATACCGTCGTATTAGAGTCTTCTTCCGTCCACTAGTATCTATATCTACATTCAACACCCGTTTTGCCCACTAGATGGGTAGATTTATTGCCTCCCCCCCCCTCCCTCTTTCTAAAATGTGCGTATTAAATCCTTGGTGCTTTTACCAAACATATCCATGAAGGCTCTCAACTTTTCCGATGTGGGTTGATTGGTTTCAAAAACTATGGAAATGAAGCAATTTTTAGTAGTAATATTCTTAAATTATTCAAGGTTGAAGTGTAGCAACACGAATCAATATATAAATAGAAATAAAAAAGATCCTTCCGAGATAGAAGCATCATACTTTCATAGTACTCTAGACATGATCCTCGATATTTCTAACAGGACTTAAACATCTTTAATTTCAACTACCAAAATGTCATTAATCTATAACATATACACTAAGACGCACCTTTCCGATTCACTGCCCTCATACAAATGCTAACACATGCATGCATATCTAAGATAATCTTGATGGACCATATATAGGAACACCCTTAGGCTCTAAGCAGACGGTAATATGTCACGATACTCTAGCTAGCTAGAGCATATTTTTATCCAAAATAACAGAGAACCCATTTCAAGATCCTTCTCCCTAGCTGTACCTTATATATACTCCATTACGCATCTGAGAAGATAAAAGCTTTCTAGTCATTGTTATATAACATCTAAATAGGTACAATACCAAATTGGTTCACAAAAATTATAATCCCATCGTATCGAAAAAGAAGAAGTTATTTTTTCATCAAATTTTTATATAAAAAAGAAAGTTATTTTAGAAAAGTAAAAATTTATTTTCTATTTTACCCTTATTTTTTTAATTATATATGTATTAAATGCTCTATTATTTTTTAATAAAGGGTGTTAGTGTCATTTTAAGACTATTTTTATTATTTAATTAAAAAGTATGTAAAATGATGGAATAAGTTTATTTTCTATACTAAGAGAGCAATACTTTTCGTCCCCCTTAGAAACCATACTAATACTATTTCCATCGTAATAGAGAGGGAGCATTTATTCATTCATTCATTCATTCATTCATTATTTATTTATTGTTGTTGTTGTTGTAGGATCACATTTTCCCACTAGGGCGCCTCTAATTACTTAGGACCAACCCTAATTAATATACCCACTCGTGTTCACATAACAGCTCAATTTTGACCAAAACCGAGACTTAATTTCAACGCCGGCACCAAATAGTAATAGCATAATAGCAGTAATTATATAAAAATGCATGATTCGTACTTACGTTAACGCACAAATTATACAAGTTGGTTTGAAATTAGAGTTTTAAGGGAAGTACATAACTTTTGGCAGACGCATGGATGTCGATTCCTCCCTAGTGCATATGCCTAAGCGTTAACATGTAGAGGGTTCCCGCTCGCGAACAAAAAGAATAATTAAGATCAAACTTCAACCGAATTAGCAAAAGTTAAGACTACTTTTACTGAACTAAATACGACAACAATATCAATCCTAGCTTTAGGCAGTATACTTGAAATCCTATGCCTTCCTTACGTGAACGCCGAGTGTTTCTCTTTCCCTTTTTCTTTTCAAGACCTACTTAATTAGTAATATTTTCCCTTCGATTCAACTTACCTAAGCAAACCATCTAACCATGTGCATCTCCTCATAGATCACGCACACATCCAGTCTACTACCCGATCCGGCCTCATTGTGTCTATCTTATTTTATACTATATTATAGATACATTATAGATTTGACATATGCTTAGATCAAGTTGGCCAAGTTGGTATATATCTTCTATAGAGGGGGGGGGGTGTATTATAACATAATCATGTAATTAAAATTTTCGGCCTTCTACACATACATATTGCTCACGCATTCTCGCCTAACGTGTTCATAATGTGCATCTATTAGTTTTCACCAAAAATTCAAATTACATCAACTTCCTTATTTCCAAAAACAAAAATCAAAAGTTGCTTCACACTAAAGACAATTAATAAAATAATTTGGAAGGATGCATGTGTTATACTTATTAAGGTTTCTCTTCTACGAGTAGTAAATATATAAAATTAAGCTTATGTTCGGAGCTATTTATTTTAAATAATATATGTAACCCATCAACTTCTCCATCGGTAATGCATCATATATGTTTGTCAATTTTGTCTCAGCTGGATGATATATATATATATATATATATCCCTTGATGTTGTAAGTAGTTAAACTCTCTTTGTGCTGGCATGGGTCGATATCCAGGCTCATTGAAGGTTTTGACAAGAAAACAGAGAGGTGGAGAGGAGAAAGCCGTTAGGCATAGAAGTAGCAGTGAAGAAGTAGGAAAATGAGGTCAGGTGAGCATGAAAGGTTTGGTTTGGAAAGAAAATTCATTTTGATCTGACATCTCCCACCTCTACTTTAATATTTGATGCGATGCGATGGCATGCATGACATTAGCTTAATTAATGATGCTTTCCAACCAGATTTGTAAATTACACTGAAATACATATTATAACATCAAGTCATGTCGAACTTTTTCTTAGTCCTAAAAAGTATGGCAATAAAATTTATAGCTCTTTTTTTTTTTGTATTTTCATAAGATGCTTCTATTATCTTGTCCATTAGATATATTTTAATGTTTTGTACGTATTACACTTAACGGAAAAAGGAATAATAGAAATAAAATTTGCACATAACAAGAAGAGCTAGGAGGACAACACCTAATAGAGTCTGTCTGGCATAAGATTCTTTAGAATTATAAATGGAATTGGAAATCCATTTTTAATTCAAAAGATTTGTATTTTCTAAAAAAAAATTATGTGGAAGTTGTATTTTTTTTTTTTAATTTGATATATGAAACATGATAATTCTAAAAAAAAACAAAAAACAGAGAGAGTAGATATACGCATTCCAAATACATGGTTAATGATAAGTATCCAAAACTTATAATAAATGGTGAGCTATATCTATAAAATAAAAAAAAAAAATTGCAATGCAAATAGCAAAATAATACAAGCATAAACATTTTCTTTTGTCTACCAATATATAGGGAAATATTATTCACATCAGAAATTGATAGAGATGCATCTCCTTAAATAAAAAATATAAAAAGAACAAATATATATTTTTGGAGATAGATACTTTAGTATCTTGAAGAAACTTATTTTCATTCTTAGTGTGTCCAACGTCTTGGACACTTATTAATGCTTTAAATTTTTTTTCTTCCTAAAATGGTATAATTGGTAAATTTAATTAGAATACATAGGATGCATAGTTTATAATATATAATATTAGTTTTCTTTTCATTTTTAGCCAATTCAGCAAGTATCCGTGGATATTCCTTAGAAAAATTATTCATTTATCTAATGGACTAGCCGATTAGGCAATGCAACAAACTTTGGATTCATGTATTAGGAACGACATACCAATTTTTGATTCTTCCTTTCTCATGTCATGAGTCACGACTGTTCTTCAATTCCCGAAACCACTCCGAAAGAACGAAAGAAAAGGGGGAAAAAAACCATGAATAAATATGTACACGTTTGGAAGGGCACATGAACCGACGCTTTTTTTTCCCCCCTTTTCTCTATCTGAATTAACCTGTCCAATATTAAACGAAAAGAACGAACAGTAACGCAGCCTAATTCTCCGGGACAGAGAATGTGTATTTATAAATGTTATGCCCCCGAGCCCGACCGTATACGACATCTCCAAGAAACCAGTTCATACTTCTCACTTCAAATTTCCCTATTTATCCCCACCATCCATTCTTTTCTTCTTTTGAAAATCGAGTACAGTTTGGTCTTCTTGTGCGATAATAGTTATACTGATCTTGATCAATTTAATAAATTAAATACTAGTAAACTATTTGTATGGTATACGTACAATTATTATGGTAGAAGAATAAAATAAAAAGGTGTTCCATAATTTGCGTTGGCATGTTACGTCGTCAAAAGAGGACCCTATGTTTACAAATCATTTTTGTTAAGTTTCCTTGTGATTTGCTCATGTTATACTATTTATTATATAAAAAAATTTGGAACCTTGTGCTTGTTTTTATTCCAAACTTTGTTCTAATCTACCTTACCAAAGAGTTCTTTATTATTTTTTTTTTAATGTCAACATGAAGTAATATATATCATGATTATCATATCAGTAGATGATAAACATTGTTACTTTCGGTTAGCTTATTAAAATGAATTAAAATTTTAATTATAACTTAGGAGTACTATGAAAGTTTGGTATTTTTTGTCCAAATCGAAAGATGGCAGATATCATTTCAGACTATCCAATGTTGAACTGAAATGTATTATGCTAGGATTGTCATAACTAGTGTTTTATTAAAGAAAATTGAAAAGAAAAAAAAAACTTAAGTAAAGAAACTATACTTCAGTGAAAATTAAATATAAAGTATTAAGTTAAAACTTGATTTTCAAATATGAAGAGTTAACCCCTTTTTTTTATGGAAACTTGAAATCCATTTCATTTGTTAGTATCTCTAAGCTCATCATACTTGGGATTGGCAGGCCTTTTACATGAAACTCCCTCATCATGACTCTACGGCTATTACCGCAAGCTTTGTGTTGTATGGTGGAGGGCTTCCTTATAAAGATACACAACTCTTATGGGAATTTCAACCTTAGGTCGGGCTATAATTAAGTTCTTGGAGAATAACCTCACTCCATTGTATCTTAATAGGTAGTACGTTTGGAGGAACATAACAAGCTTTAATGCTAGTTAACCTTGATATTAGTTAGTGATACAACCATGCAAGGCTACCTTGGAATGCTTTTGGCACTACTCCAGGAAGGGGTTTTAATAACGGTTATTTTATAGTTTTAATAATGGTTTTCAACCATTATTAAACCGCACGTTATTAAATCTTTAAAAACGGTTCATAACCGTTATAAAAAATATACAAAACCCACGAATATGTGCGTAAACTTCATATTTAATAACGGTTTTCAAGTAAAAAAATTTTTAATAACGGTTCTTCAATAAAATCGTTGTTAAAAACAAGGTTTCAACAACTGTTTTCAAGTAAAAAACCGTTGTGGAAAACCGATTTTAATAACGGTTATTACAAAAACCGTTGTTAAAACATAATCGATTTAGGGTTTCAGTTATTGATTATGCATTTATTAAACCCAAATACGTATTAAATGAGCATAAATTTAAGATTAAATGCACAGTTTTAATCACGGTTCTTAATGCAAACCTATATTAAAACTTATGTTTTAATAGCGGTTTTCATAAGAACCGTTATTAAAACTCTATCATCCAATTAGGGTTTTGGTGATCGATTATGCATTTATTAAATTCTAATACGTATTAAATGAGCATAAATTTGAGATGAAATACAGGGTTTTAATAACGGTTCTTAATAAGAACCGTTATTAAAACTACATTTTTTTAAATGTTTTTGCTGTTTTGTTCCTACCTACATACACAGTTGTGTGTTCAAATAATTACCAAATATGTATTGTAAAACAACATCAATTCATAGCAAATCTGCAATCACGCCATTATTTCAATCAATCTCTAATTGGTATGCATGTCTTAATGCACCGGACATACTCAGGAATCAAAATTAGTAGGCATACCACAATTTGGTAGCTCTACGCCCCAAAGCAAAAAGTTCATAGATCTAGCCTAGAAGACCGAAATACAAACATGAACATGCATGTGGAATATATAGATCTCTACCTAAGACCGAATGAATGCGTGCACGTGCTTGGCCCATTGGTCTCTAACTTCATCAACTTCATTAACATTGTATTGCTGGCCTCGTGCATAGTCATCAGTGAAAAACTACAACGCCCAAGTTTTGATTAATATACAGTTAGCACTTAGGTCAAGTACCAAATATATATGTCATGTTTCATTAATGGAAAAATATCAAAAAGCAAACATACATGGCTTGGATCTATGTTGACCGATCTGTTCTGGACTATCAGATCCATTGCTCTACATACATAGTATCCACAATCATCGCCGTTTTGTTGTTATGGACACTGTCAAATAAATTCAGTTAGCTCTCTAACTATTAGATATTAATTTGAATTAAAAAAATATAAAATAATTGTCTTCCTACTTACCATGATAGGCTCATATTGAAGATTCTTTGGGATTCTTTGGGTCTGGGACACCATTCCCACCTCTCATTTGATATGCTGTCCGTAGTGCCCTAATAAATAGAGTTGGATACACAATATTGTAAGTATATATACCTCAAATAATAAAAGTAGAATATATGTATAAATAAGCTAATGAAGTAAGAAGTGAAAAATATACTAATATGTCGTAAATTCCTTCCCACCATGACGAGAGACTTCAAAAGGCACGTCATAGGTTCGAAGGGAATCAAACACGTAGACTTTATTAAGATCAGGTCAGACAACGTACAGAACCCAATGTTCACTTGCGAGGTGAGGAATGAGATCTAGCTTGTTGTGTCCCTCAATCAAAATGCGATACGCTAAATAGTTTATATTTCTACCCTCTCTTATTGTACTAACGTCAGCTATGTAGTATGGGCACACAAACACAATAGATGACAATATTCCCTCCATCGCAGCATGGCTAGCTACCAACCTATGGATGACAATAACAATGCATATTTGTTAATAACTAATAACTCATATAAAAGGTCATAAAAATTCCAATTGTACAAGAGTATTAAAATCTCAAATATGAAATAATACTTACGTGACATAGACGATGACACTCGTGGTTGACATCCATTCCTGATTATAAATGTCGCTTATGTCAACCGTCGATACCATGTAAGCAGCATTGTCCCTTCCAACATACTCAGGACGACAATCAATGAAAATATAACTGTCCGTACGGTAGTTTTGGGCATAGAAATATAATAAAGTTATTGCTGGTGGAGGTTGGCTTTTCTCCGAAGAAGGAATCTTTTGTGGGGCAACTGATTTTTCAGATTTAGCTCACTTTCCTTTAGCAGCGCCCTTATTTGTGTTGCTCGTTCTGCTAGTACCTCTCTTGGTTTTACTAACAGGAGCAGTCTTCTTCTTTTTTTATTTCTTAATTGATAATAATAAACAAAATATGTATTGAGCATATATATATGAAAAAGGTATAAACAGTATAACTACTAAACAAGGTCTAATGAAGATGTCGAATGTCAATACCTCTTCAATAGTGAGACGTATCTGTTCCGCAGGCCAAGGCACGAAGCTTCCATGAGCTTTTAGCACTGTGGCTGCCTCATCGCCCTCTTTATAACAAGGTAAGGGCGCACTGCCAATGATTGGAGTGTCAATACTCACCGACCTTGTATTTAGGGCTAAGTTATACCTGTGGACTGTTTGCGTTTGGGTACTGTGACAGATGCGGACCCTTCCTTTCGCCAAAAGAGTTGAAAGGTCATTCGCTAACAAGTCACATTTATGCAAACCCTAAATGAAAATATTACACATTATTAATTATTTATTATACCGAAAACATTTAATAACAATTCATAGTTTGTAATGCTTACATCAGGAAGAGCAGAAAGACGTGCATCAGCTTCACAACTGTCTTTGACGCTATTTACATTAGGTATGTGAAGTTGATCATGATCGGCTGAATCAGATGGCTTATACCCTTAAGATTTAATAATAAAAAATCTTGCTCCATTGTTACCATCCATTCAAATGCCACGTTCAATTTCTAGATGAGGATGGAGACTTGCTCATTAGTGATACGAGAACCACGAGAACGAGCAGATCGACCACATACACTCATTCTCGTAACACCTAATCCAATACCCCTATGTCTTCCCGAGTGTTCTACAATTCCTGTAGCCTGGGACACAATGCTATATTGGTCCACCCCGTCCTCACCATCTAACGTTTGAAGTTTGTCCTATAATGTATATAATATATGTAAATTTATCTTATAGGAATAAGCATAATATAATAGTTTTCTGCAAAAAACCAAGTAGGGTTCTAGATATCTACAAACTTACAATTTTTTTGGCTGCAACATCTACATCTTCATTAATATATCCATCTCTTGTTGCTCTAGCCTTCTTCCATAATGTACCAATATTGATAGATGAGGTACATGGGTCTAAGTATTGGGCTAGGAGCTATAAATAAAAAATATATTCTTAATTAAGAATATTATTATAAAATTTGACATTTACATGTAAATAGATAAATCACAAAATGCATACCAACTCCTCTTTAAGGCCTGCATAGCCTTTGCGAGCCATATTATGCCGGTATTTATTCTGCTTCACAATCTCTTTATTTTTGACATTCTTTTCCTATGCGACAAGTCAAAACATAGTCATATGGTCATTTCAATATTAAGCATAATACTAGGATCGATACAAAAAGTTTAATTGTTATCTAACAAATACCATAAAATCCCCTGTAAGATAATATGCAATAAATTGGTTCCAACTTTCTTGATCGATAAAACCGTATCGTTTGGGTGGGTTCTGCCGTAGAGAACCATCCCTCTTTCTATACATTTTCGTACGAGCTAAATATGACCTAAATGTTCTTAGACGCTCCCCACAATATCTAAGAAGCCATTTCTTCCTACTCTCGGGGACATTAAACACTCTCTACAAAATAAGACATGTAAATGTATACCAATGCTAATGTATTAAAATTAATAACATTTGCCATACAAAAATGATTATATAAAATAGCATATTTACCGTGATTTCCTGCCAATATGCTAGTTATGACCCTTTGGAACTTGCTTCCAATTTTTATAGGAGATAGGAACACGGTTATGGGTCACAAATGAAATGTAAGTCAAAAACATGTCTGCATAAGGGTCAATGGGAAGATTGTAAGTATTTCATCCCAACTCGACTAATTCTCCTTTATTCCTCATGTCTGTGATGATTTTCATAATTGTACGTCCTCTTTTCCCTTCTTCATCACCGTTGTCCTTATCAATGTTTTTGTTGGCCATATCTCTACAAAAAATCAATAAATAAATTATGTTAGAATGTTATGTATTGAGCATAATGTACCATTACATTATCGATACGAATCATGCTTAGAAAGAATTAATCTCAAATGTATCATGCTATTCTGTGTGTGTGTGTGTGTGTGTATACACGAATCATGCTAACCCGTTTCTAAAAAGATATTAATACTCAATGAAACTACTCATACTTAGAAAGAGTTCATATATATATAAATATATATATACATGCATACATACGTAGCAAAACATTGTACAATGGTTCAAATTATAAAAGATATACATACTACGGGATTTAAGTAATAGCAGCACTATATACATTAAAAGGTTGCTACAGTCCAAACACCTAAAAAACAAAAACTCATACCCCTAAAACTAAATCTCCAGGTAGCCTCATCGAACCTGACTAAAAACTATAACTCTGAAAGTCCACTCATCATGATATATCATCTGATTCCTGACATCATCGCAAGAGAGTCTACTCACGGGTACTCTAGGGTAACCGGGGTGGTTACTCGGAGGCAAGCTATGACGAAACCTCCACTCATCATCAATGACCATCAGCTCTCTCGATATCCTATCATACTCTCTAGCAAACACCTCACCCTCAATAAATCTCGGGTATGGTGCATCAGTGTGGTAGACAAACTACTACAAAAAAGAAGGCGTAGCCAATGCCCATGGCTCTATCTAAGGCAGGGTCAATAAAAGGTGATATGATCTGAAATGGAAGGGGTGATAGGATGAGCCACTCGCGTACAACCGACATAGCTCGTCGTATAACCATATCACATGAGTCCGTAGATTTGTATGTGGCACCATACGAAAATATGGTGGAGGGTATGTCATCTCACTACCTACAGATGAGAACCACTAAATCTTATCATCAAGGTTGTTCTTGAAAGGATCTAAATTACAAAATATGTAAACTGATCTACAACTAGCTAGACAAATCATAAACATATTCTACCAAATCTTAACCAACTATGTAAAGATAACAACATCAAACTATTTAAAATAAAGACATAATATTTAGCTATATATTTAACAAACTGGCTGAACATCAAACTATCATCAAATTGTTCAAGCTACGCATAGTAAAATCAAGTAGATATTAATAAGATAATATATATATATATATAGTAAAACCTAGCTACCTATAATTAAACCCTAATAAATCCTATATTATTATTATTATTATTATTATACACAATTATTCCTGTCTATTTAATTTTTCACTTTTATATTTAGTATAATAAACGCTAAACCCTAATCCTAACCCTAACCCTAATAAATTATAATAAAAACTAACCCTAAACCTCATAAGATAATGATCCTAAACCTATCTAACTATAATTAAACCCTAATAAATCCTATATTATTATTGTTGTTATTATTATTATTATCATTATTATTATTATTATTATTATTATTATTATTATTATTATTATTATTATTATTATTATTATTATTCTACACAATTATTCCTGTCTATTTAATTTTTCACTTTTATATTTAGTATAATAAACGATAAACCCTAACCCTAACCCTAATAAATTATAATAAAACCTAACCCTAAACCTCATAAAACCCTAATCCTAAACCTAGCTAACTGTAATTAAACCCTAATATATAAATCCTATATTATTATTATTATTATTATTATTATTATACATAATTATTTCTCTCTATTTAATTATTCACTTTTATATATTCCTTATTTTCTATATATGTTTAATCCTCATCAAATAACAATCATTAACATATGCATCTCTAATTGAAATTTTCATTTAATGATGTGCTTATGTAAAATATATTTTCATTTCATTATATGATATTTCCTATATCTTATAGCTAGTGTCCTATACTTATTAATGAAAATGTATGTGTGTGTGTGTGTATATATATATATATAGTTTTTATGAGTGACATTATTAATAATTTGAAGTCTTTTATTTCTCTAGCTTCGTATATAATTCTACACTCTCATGCATGTTATATATCTATATATGTAAAGGTCTCGGCCAACACATGCATTTGTTAATATATAACAGTAACACAACAAATTCAACAACGAACAGCAACATTTTTCACCAACACATTCAATAACACATTTTCGAACAACAAACCACAATTTTTCAATAACAAACAAATGCAACCCTATAGCAACATGCATGCATTTATATATATATATATATAAGTAGAGAAAAAGATACGAACGAAAGAACAAACACATACGTAAAGGAAGCGGAGGCAAGCAAGAAACCGGCGGTGAAAAAGTACACATGATTTTGACCGGCTCATGATCAACTTTTTAGCTATTTTTTATCATTTTTTAGGTTGATTCACCAATTTCACCAACCCGACTAGTTCTGGGCTCCTAGGGGTTGGTACATGGAATCTAACCAAATACCTATCTAGTTCATCTATTCCCTGATCATACCAAATGGTTTGGTCCGATTTTAAAAACTATGTGTCAAAAGCATCAATTGGAGGGTCCTTTCTTAGATTGTCCTATTATAAGTAAGAAAAATAGTTCGAGACAAGTAATCATATTAGACCAAATAAAGAGAACTAGTTTGTACCCTTTAAGCCTTATAATATTCTCAAAATTTTGTTAAGTTGGTTCATTATCAGTCACCGTCTTCTAATCTACCCTAGTGTAGATCTAGACATTTGCTTGCTCTAGGGGGAACATATGGTGTTTGAGTTTTCTTTGCTTACTCCATCTGTTGTTTCTACTATTGCATCAAGTAAAAGTACTTTGTAACAATATTATATCATACATGAATAACATAGAGGAATATATATATATATTAATTTTCATACCAAGGCATATCTAGCTACCTTGTGGCCTCTACACTCCGTCTTATGCGCATAAATATGTTTCTATGTATTGGTTTTGTTCTTGGCACTCTTCTTCTGTCATATTGAATAAATATATTATATTAATTTGAATTATAAGATAAGTATGTGATAGTTGTATTAAAATTTTAATGATGATATGTTCTTACGTGCTCCAAATTCCTATGAACTCCTTTATGTACAAAACTCAATGTAGAGCTTTGGAGATGTGGGTATGATACTACCATCAGTAACATACATACAATTTCCATGCATTCACAAATTTTGATCCATCTAGGACTTTGTGGGACATCCTTCTTGAAAATACTCTAGAGGGTGTGAATAAAGTAGAATGAAAGACAATAAGAAATTTAAATTTTTATACAATGATTTATAGTGGTTAAAGGGTCCAACACACTTCTATATCCACTACTAAAAGGTATTTCCTTTTGGATTTTGAAATATTTCTTTATTGTGTGTTGACGATTACCACTCTTCTATATTTATGGTCCTGCAATCCCAATGACCTCTCTCAAAGCTAATTTATACCTTAGCCTAGTTATCCTCTCTAGCTTTATAGATCTACAAATCCAATCACCTCTTCTAGAAGTGCTAAACACACACAACCTCCTACAATATATTCTTTTGAGAGTTTTGTTGTGTTTACAAATAAATCCTCACAAATTTTAGATATGAAAGTATATATACATTTGTTAGAATAGTAAAAAAGCTAGAGAAATGAATATTATAAGTTTATGAATACTTTAGCTACATATAAAGAACATATTGAATGCTAAAAAAGTTTGATTTGGATTTGAAGGTGTGAAATAAAAACTCTCTTTGATATTTGTAAAATATTAAAATAATGATTTCAGTTGTCATTAAAGTTTAACAACTTTTATTTATAATACTATCTAACTCTTATTTATATTAACAAAAGATGAGAGAATTTGTCACTAGCCGTTGGGCATAAAAAGTACTCCAATAGTCAAATTCTAAAGGGAAGAAAATCTCAAAAATGCCTAAACAGTTGATCGGTTTCATAAACCAGTCAATTAGTTTCAGAAACTAGTCAATTAGTTTACCAAAACCAATCAATAGGTTTGACTAACTAGTAGATGTGTTGAAGCCAAGGCTAAAACATATTTTTCTAGAGATTAAACTATTTGATCTGTTTTCAAATTCATCAATCGGTCTAGAAACTAATAGATGAGTTTTAAAATCAATCGATCGGCTAACTAGCTTTCCGCAATACACATATTTACAAAAAAGACCGTAACTTGAGCTATAAAGCTTAAAATTGAGTATCGACTTTTTTGTCATAAATTTGACATCTTAAGATTTACAAAGATATATTAATACCCCAAAAATAATATCTATGAAATTTATGGCAAAATTTTCAAATTGTCTCATATGAAGAAGGGCCTAAGATAAAAATCAATTTTAGACAACCTTTTGCACAAATACTTAGAAATAATTTTTATGCATGAAATCACTTTAAGATCTTTCAAAATAATTTTTGAATAGGATAATAATTAAATCATTTAAAAATCTAAGTTCTCGATATGTAAATCATATGCACAAAAAATTAAGAATAAAACATACTTCTTAAACCTTGATTATTAGTTTCTTGAGCATGTTTGCTTATCCCTTCATGGTTTATGAATTTCACATATGAAATTAAAGTCCTTGAAGATAGATTCATATTTTGTTCTCTTTGTTGATCTTTAGCTTGTGTTTGGCATATAATTTGTAAAATTGATCTCCTTAACACTCCTAAACTTCATTAAGTGTTGAATATTTTAGTTTTTTTTATGATACACATACACACTTAACGATATAAGTCAAATTCATAATCACGCTTGTGATCATCAAAACAAAGGTTGATTGACCTATAAGGTCAACATCTCTAATAGTGATAAGTGATGGAGATGTATCTACGATCCCTAGAGTTATAGTTTTTTTCTAAACACATCCCTATTCTCATCAAATAGATAACCAGAAGAACCAAACTTAGCATCAAGTTCATTTCTTTGTTTCTAGAAATGTACATCAACCTAATTCATCCTCTCTTTACCTTGTTCTCTTCCTTAACATGTCTACCAAACAGAGTATAAAAAATATAGATTAAGAAGTAATAAAAGCAATATGAAAAATTTTAAAATAAAATATATGAAGTAATTAAAGTATGCAATGCAATATGCAAAATATAAAAACAAAACATATGAAGTAACTCAAACTTTCATCTATATCGCTTTAATCTTCAGTGTTTTCCCTATTCATGCACAAAATCTTATTCAAGTACATAGAACTCTTCTTCCTAATCACTTTATATATAGAGGCCATTAGTAATGTCATTGTAGTTGGATGAGAAAGGTAAATTAATAGTCAAAACATTCCCACCTTGTATATCATCTTCCCTTTTTTTTAACATACAAGACAATGGATCATCATTTACCAATTGGATCAATAACATAGAATGCCCATTTTACCTATGAGGAAAATATATATGGGTTATACTTCTGGCCAAGCCTAGAAAGACCCACCATTATAAATCCAACTTCCTTAGTACAAACCCCATTTTGATTGCCAACCAATTTATATCCAAATAAAGGAACACTACCAGTGGTGTAATCTAATAGCCACATGTGTTTTATCACCCCATTGAATTCCATTGATTCATAAATAAGAGTTTTATCTCCTACACTTGATATATGCAAAGCTTTTGATGCTACACTTACACTACTATTTTACATGTTACTCTTGTAATCCTACTTTGTGTGTAGAAAGAAGGCTTATTGTATTAGTATCAGGTAAGAACTCACAACAAAATTATATCACCTCCTCTATTAGATAAATATTGGCTATGCTTCATTTAGGTTTGTTTGGATTGCTCATATACCCTTTTATGAATTTTATAAACATTTCAAATAGATACATCCAATGCAATTTAATTTTCCCACATAACAACCTTCATAAGTAAGTGAATCATTAAATAAGTCATGATTAAAAAGGATAATGGAGGAAAATATATCTCAAAATAACATAATATAGATACAATTGCACTCTAGAATTTGTCTAACCATGCAATGTTAATAAAATTACTATACAGTTTCTTAAAAAGGAAAAAAAATCTAATGACGACACTTCAAAATCGATTAGGCAGGATAAAATGTATACAATCAATAACAAGCCTAGAAGGAGAATATAATGATCATGAGATGTCATACCCACTAACTTCAAATCTTTCACCGAAATAAGGTTCTTAAAGTTTGATGAATATCTTTTAGGAACTTTCACTCAGTGTAAACACTCATAGAAAGTGATATTATCTTTGTTGGAAAGAATATATCATGCAAGAGGTAAAAATATTTCTATATTTCACACTTTTCAGATGTAATTTTGTTCTTAAAATCAAGTTCAACCGAGCATTGATTTCATCCTTTACCTTTTTTTATACATTTGAAAGTGTAATAATTAGACAATCATATATATTGTTCTTGATATGCATCACATCAAGACAACAACGTACGTACAAGTCCTTCTAATATGGAATGTCAAATAAGATTAACCTCATCTTCCACTCACTTGAAGGGACAACTTTCTTATCATATATATTTTTTTCAAATGGAACATTGATCAAGTCTCTCACTTTTTCAAGTATTTGTTGTCCTATGAGTATATTTGGGACTCTTAATTCTTTAAATTTCATATTAAAAGTATTCGTTTACCATAATGATGATTTGTAAGTAAGAACATATGATGTCTAAGATAAACAATCTTCCTACTCTTTAGTAGGTGGAAAAAGTTTATTTTATCTTCACAAATAGGGCATGTATAATACTCATGCACATTATAAACAAAAAGATTTTAATACACTAGGAATTTGCTATGGCACAAATAGCATTGCTCTCAGGTTAAACTAAAGATGTACATCAACTAATTCAACTTTGTGATCCCACATATACTTCAAGTCCTCAATAAGGGAAGCCAAATAAACAACAATATCATTACTTGAAAATTTTAGACCTAATATAAGTAAGAATATAAGCATCCATTTCTACTTCAAGCATAATGATGTGGGATATTATTGATCACCAAAATAACGGATCATAAATTATAGTTGGTATTCCCATTAAAAGGATTTATTTCATTTGAGCAAAGTACAAGTCATATGTTTCTAGCTTCACCACCACAATCATAGTATACAAAATTAATTTTTTATTAAGGAGAATTTACTGAATGTCTAAGGTTATCATCATAGATTCTTTCTTTCACATGCCATATAAGGTTCTCCATATTTTTCTTATTACAAAACACGCATTAGAACCATGCTATAAGTGAAAAGTACCACAACACTTTATTCGGAACCTTATCCCTTATGTATTCTAACATTCGACACCGATGAAAATTATCTAATGAATTATATTCTTTACAATACAAATTTTAATCGTTAGGACAAGCATGAATATTTCATAACTTAAACCTAGAGAGAAAAGAATATTTTTACTCTCATAAGTCTTGGAGAGGAAGCACATTGTCTTCTAAAATTATATCTTTCAAGAGATCAAGAAGATAATTGAAGTTTTTATCTCTTCATTCATTAGCCACCTTCAAATTGTGTAATCATAACATGACCAATAATTTTGTAATTTAGTACAACCATTGTACAAAAGAGTCTTTGAAGCATTAGTACAACCATTGTACAAAAGAGTCTGTGAAACATTAACCAACTTTCAATAATTTAAATATGGTTTCTTAAATTTTCTTTAATAGTATTTGTCGAGTCTTCCATGCGAGTAAAGTCATTAGCAGCTTCAACATCATCATGATCAACAACACCATTTTCATGAAGAAGTGGATCTTCATGTAATATCCACCTTATATAACTCTTATCAATTCTACAAATAATGAGGTGATCTCGTATCCCCCTTATTATCGTATTTTCATATTCCACACATGGAAAAAATATCTATAAAGGATCTTCCAAATTTTCAACAACCGCCTTAAGAAATTCTTAAATACCATATATATATTCTCTAGACAACCTACTAGCATATATCTACTTACGAATCCATAATGAAAGTAAAATCCCTTAAATTATGAACAAAAATGGGAATATTAGCCAAGTCAAGAAAGAACCACCAACATATAGTGTATACATATACACCATAACAACATTTATACTATAAATATATTAGCTAGTACACAGTTTATGGAACACTATCTATTCCCTTATACTCTATTTTTAGAAATAGTTTGGTAGCTATTAAATGATTTTTCACCTCCACGTGACATATCAAAGAAAAAACTATCAACACATGGTATATAAATATACACCACAACAACATTTAAACTATAAATATACCAGTTTTGTTCAAGTTTGCAAGACACAAGCAAAATTTAGGATGTTTTGACATATGCATACATGATCAACCAAACTTAAATTTTAGAAATAAGAAAGGTAGAATGTATCATACCATGAGTAGAGAATAAGAAGGAAAACATAGGAAAAGAGAAGAAAAATTAAAAAAAAATAAAGATCGGTAGCAAAAGTGGCTTCAATCACTTCTGAAGCTCATAATTCTCAACAACAATTGTTTCTAAAAATCCTCCAGTGCTAAAAACCAAACACCTCGTTACCAAGAATTCCAAGAAATCATCAAAGAAATATGGTCTTGAGGAATATGAGTAAACTTTAAAGTTATACTATAGAAGTTGGTACTAAAACTAAGAGTACCAAGAAGAGCAAAAAAGAGGAGTTTATCGGTGATATAAAATAAAGTAAGAGTGAGGCAACTGAATAGGTTCTTGGAAAGGAAGAAAGGGATAATGGTAAAAATAAAAACAAGAATGATTCAAGGAAAGTAAAAAAGAAACAATACAAGGAAGTGAAGGAACAAAAGGGATAGTTGAGAAAGATAAGAAGAAGGATGAGAAGGAAGTTGAGGAAGGTTGTTTAAGAGCCCTCCAAGACCAAAATTTGATGGTATCCTATTAGGTTGATAAAGAAAACATTGGTGACTAAATTAGTAGTAAAAGGCACTGAAGATAAAGAATCAAAAAGGGAAGAAAATGAGGGGATGGTTGGTACTACCCCTACAGAAAGGGAAACTATAAGGGATCTCATGGAAAGATATAATATATGAATGTAGAGGTTGTAGTGGAAAAGGTTCTATCTAAAGTTACCCCTACATTTTTTTAGGGGGAGTAGAAGGTTGAATATGAAATAGATAAATGAGATGTCGGTCCTAAAGAAAAGAAAGAAGGGGATGATGCCAAAATGGTACAAGATTTCAAGGTTGATGAAAAGAAGGGCGAAGAGACACCTAATGAGGATTCTATAAATAATGATGTTAAGGAGGAATAGTTTAAGAAAGACTCCGATGACATGGAAATGAGGAAGAGAAAGTTGTTGAGGAAACTCGGCAAGGAAGTGATGAGGAGGAAGAAAAGAATAATGAGGAAGGTGAGTCCAAATATAAGGAAGAATCTAGCTCAAAGGAGGTTGAGACAGAATAAGAAGATAAAAAGTAATAGGAAGAGAAGAAAGGAGACTCAAGAGAGTCTAATGTCAAGGAGGAACTGAAGAAAGCAAGTTACAATGATGAAGCAACTACTGGAGCTAGTGCAACTAAAGCAAAACAAGAAGATTGAAGCAAGCAAAGAGGAGTTAGCTAAGACCACTCGCACTTTATTGGTGAAGCTGGCTGATTGGAAGCTCACCAAAAGGTGGTGTTGTCCAAAAAAAAACTTTACAAATAATTGGATTTCAATAGAAGTCGAGGGGGTATTAATTCATTGAGCCTAGATAATTTTGTTTGATTTTTCTACATCTTACTAACCCTTAGAGGTGAGAGAATTTTACTCTAAGTTAGTAGCTGATATGGGTATTTTTCAAACTAATACTATTGGACCTAAGGGTCAGCGGCCCAAAAAACAAAGGTTAGCCCAAAAATCCTTTATACATGTTCATCCCTTATTATTGCTCTCCCGATTCCACACTGGGTCAATTTACTATACAAAGTAGGGGTGTTTCCTTGTCTTCGACCACATAGTATTCCCTTCCCCCTTCTCTTCTTCCCTAGTTCTATTTCTATAAATATTTAGTCTTATACTCATTTTAAGGGGTTGAAATCATTGATATAACTTCTCATTTTTATCTCTATCCTCTCTCCTCTAAGATGTCCTCTCGGCACTCCTTTAATACTTAATATATTATTTGATTTCTTTAAGAATCCCTTGGCTCATAAAACACCAACAATAGTAGTAACAGATAAACAAGTTGAGTATGGAGTGAATGGCATGTAGTTTGGTCTTGATGCAAAGGTTTTGGCTGAGATTCTTAGGGTGCAGGACACTAGTTTTGCATTTGTTTTGAAGAATTGGTGGCTAACCATTGCTGGCACTATACCCATTAAGTTAACAATAAGGTTTAGTTAGAAAAGGGGAGAGAGAACTCCCAAAAAAGGGATAACAGAGGAACTAAGACCTTTATACAAAGTTCTACATCTAATGGTTTATAGGAATACCCTGTCAAGAATGTAAAGAAGGAACAAGGCTAATTTCATGAACCTCTCACAAATGTATTTGTTAGCTGAAGATAATAAAATCAATATACCTTCCCTAATGATCTAGCATATGATTACTACTACAAAATATCCTCATCATACACTCCTAGCAAAATGGGATGACCAACATAGGGTAACAGGAGAGAAAGGATGGGAAGACGACTTGAAGAAAGGGAAGATTTTCGTATCTTGCAAGACACGCAAGGCAGCCACCGTAAACACTACCAACCCAGATTTCATGTAATTATAAATGACAATGGGTAGGCTTTATACACAATCCACCCAAACCTAAACACACTACGACAAAGACCCGACAAGTTTCAAACGGTTAGACCCGATGATGCAAAGCCAAAAACTCTATTATTTTAGCCCCTTAAACTTTTATTATTCTCATTTTTTTCATATTCTTTGTAAGATAATTGTTTGAACATAATTGGAATGAGCTAAATTAAACTAGCATGATTGATGATATGTTAAATAATCATTTGCATAGCCCTTTAGGCCTTGTTGTAGAAATTTATAAAAAGATGTAATATTTGTAACTTTCATAGTATGGCCCATAATATACTTCTTTGCATATTTTCTACTTAGATCATCCAAATGACTTTTGTATCTAACATTAACATGTGAGTTGGCCTAATCAATTAGTTCACATTTTGTAGTTGGGCTGTGTTTGATTTTGTACCTTAAAGGCATCGCCTCATTAAGCCTTTGTCCCCGAAAGTTGTGGTTATTAATTTAATTTAGTTATTATTATTATGATTTGTTATTTTACTATACTTGAATTGTAAATTTACTAAAATTAGTATATTTTGAAAACTACAATTTGGGAGCAAAACACTAACCCAAGGGTGGACTTAATAATGTGTTTAATTAAGATGCTAGCTAGTATATATTATCATTTTCCTTCTATTGTACGTTAAGATTATCATTAAAAAATCCTAATAGAATTTCAAATTCTCTCCTCCCTCTCTATCTGATTTAGGACTCTTCTATAATTTGGTTTGAGAGCTTCTTTTAGATTATTACGGATCAAAGGCCTAATTTAACTATCACAAAAAGGTTTCACATAAATCCTTTGATTTGGATAAATTAATCGGTCAAATTTCCATAGGTCTAAAGTTCTTTGGAAAAATCATCACCCAAACTCAAACCCTTCGATTCTGGAGGTTGAACTAATGTTATACAAGTAAATGGGTTTTGATTTTTTTTTAATAATAATAGAAGAAAGTAATATGAGATGTAAACTAGGCTCCTTCCACAACAAATAAACAACATATTTCTATGACATACAAAAAAATATATAAATTATACACATTGCATGCCCACAGATACAATACAATCTAGTTATTTAGATGGGACAATCTCCCTCAAATAACAAATCGATCTTTGTATATGAATTAGAGACTATCTTCATCATCAATCATCATTATAATTAATAAAAGGATGTATGTGTGTGTATGTTAAAATAATGGTGTGATGAAATGGGTCTTAGATCGGGTATGTTGTTACATCAAGACCTGTTAAATGTACAAGGACCTAGATTTAACTCAAACTTATTTGATCAAAAAAACCATACACAAACCTTTTATAAACGAGTTGGGATCTAAGGAAGCTTAGGGCCTTGTTTTTATCATATTTGTTTTAGATCAAATCATATTATAAAAATTTATAATAAAAATATAATATCAAAATTAGTGATAAAACTTATTATTATTATTATTATTATAAATTAATTAAATACTAATTATAATAATAATAATAATAATAATAATAATAATAATAATCATATTTTAAACTTTTGTAAACAAGATTGGACCAGAAAAATCAAACAAAGCAAACAAGTCCTAGGCTAGAACAAAGACTACTTTTATATGTTAGGATTTAACAATAAAATGTGTATTATATATATATATATATACATACATACATACATACATACTAGTGCGAGTATTCATAATTAGATATCCATATGTACTTAATTGGATGTCTGTTCTGCATTCCTTAGACTACATATAAAAATGTTTGAATAAAAATGTATATTGAATATGTTCCAGAAATCAAATATATTCAATATTTGTATAAAACTACTATTTTATAATATGTTATGCACGTGGATTTGTTTAAATAAATTACTCTTTTTTGCAAGTTTATTTTTTAGGCTAAAATATTTTTTGGTATGTACTTTATATGTATATATAATCACCAAGATCTCTGCTACATTTAGTGATTCATAGTTGTTAAAATCACAATATGCCTACGATCCTAACTTACCACAATAATTTGTATCGGGATAAGGATTACACATGCATCAAGATTGTATGTAGGATCGTATAGGACGCTGATGGATTATATATAGGATTGTGTATGATCGTTTGGGACCTATATAGGATTGTTCGGTCCCACTTTTTTTTTTCATTTTCTGCATAACAACAAATATTGGAATCCTTAAATGATATTAAGTTTATCTGAAGCATTCATCTTACAATAAAGTTAATAATCTTGATCAGTATGAAATAGTGATAATGACGAGGTTGGAAATGATACAATAAGGATTGACACTACAAGGAGGAAATGAAATTTAAAGTGATCAAGCAAATTAAGAGAATAACGGATGATTGAAGATGGTGTTAGCTTATACCATTCATTTTAATTTTCATTTGACTCACCATTTTTGCATTTTATGCCATTGACCAAATTTTCAATTTGTAAAACTAATTTAACACTTGGTTGTAATGCCTCAAGCCTTAAATCAACCACATATCTTTATTGGAGCACTTTTAGGATCAACAACTGGTCACCTATCACTAGACTACTTTAGATCAAATAGGTTTAATTGTGTAATTTTTCAATGATAGATTTCCAAAAAGAAAAGTGCTCCTTATTGATATAGATACTCATATTTATCATTTGTAAGCCTACACTATCTACCACATAACTTAGGATATTACATACACACCACTAAAAAAAATGTATACCATTAGGAAGCTAATAGTCTCATTTAAGTTTAGCTCGCAGTCACAATTTTACTCTGATGCCATTTCTATTTCTCACAACTCGATCCCCACACCAACCGTGCATAATTACCATAGCATTTAGGGGTTGTCATTTGACTCCACAAATTAACATGAGTGCTTTTCAACATGTTTGTTACTCACTTTCACATTTCTCGAGAACTTCCTAGATAGTCACTTATCCTTGGACTACTTTAAGTCAAACACACTTAATTGTATTCTTCAGTGATGGATTTTTGAAAAGAAATGTGCATCTTGTTAATATAAGTAGTCATATCGATCTTTTTAAACCCCAAAATTATGCTAATCAATTAATTCCTCTATTAATTCTATTTAACTTGTTGTTTTGTATCCAGATCGATTGACTAATTCCAATTAGTAGTCGATTGTTGGTTGGGGCATTTAAATCTTGTGTTATAATTATATTTGACCATATTGCCCTTGTTGTGTGACCTTTGTTTACTTATGGATTAATCATATAATTTGAATTCTTCTCTTGAAATAATTGGAATAGAGTTGGATGCTTCAACATTAGTCTTTTACAGCCTAATAGGGATATTAGTCCTTGTGGCTTGATAGAAAAAATAAATCATCTAATGCCCTATGACTATAGCCCAGACATTAGTCTTTTATTGCCAGTTTGTGATGCGATCCTCTTGTGATCACTTGGTTGATATCATTGTGGACCTAAATGCGGTTTATGTGTGGTGGTTGATAACTTGAAGTAAAATGTAAACAATATAAAGTGAAAGAAGACTCAAATTCAAGAATAAGATCTTTATTACTCAGATTAGCCTTCAAGGATGGGTTGGTTGGCTTTGACCTTCCTTGTTTATATTGGACCTTTGGGTCAAGCCTTTGCGTCTTCTCTATTAGGCATCTATGTACCTTTCAGATGTTGTTGATATTTTAAGAATTGGTGACTAAGATGGTGTGAATTAAGATATTATTCAAGTGGTATTTTCAATGTCGACCGTTGCCTTATATTGAGATATACCTCCCTCTCAATGCTCAATGACTACAATTGGTCTATTTCATCACATTCTTGCATGAAATAAAAGGTTGGGTGTCAAAAATGGAATAGTGTCTTACGTGGCTCACCTTGTCGCATACGGTTGATTAAATAACATGATCTTAGTAACACATTTGTTACTATTATCTCATACATTAATCATATATGTATACCCATGTTATATTATGATCTCGTGTGTTCCGTGATATTGTGTGAGTATGCTATCTCTGTAGAATAGTTGTGGTTTATTTACTACGTGTTATGTATTGATAATACACTTTTGTATATGAGTACGTCTAATGTATGGAGTGGTTGGATACACATCCTTGTGTGTTCGAGTTTTGGGAACTATGAGTTGGGACTAGCGTTGTAAATGAGTTAAGCCGAGCTGAACACCCCTCGGTTCATACTTGGCTCGTGTAATAAATAAGACTTGGACTTAGCTTGTTTAACTAAACAAGCGAACCAAATCAGGTTTTTAACAAGCTAGACTTATGAACCTAAACTATAATTGAACCGAGCCAAAAAATTTCATGCTCAAGTTCAATTCGTTTAATAAACAACCCTGAAAGTAAACCTCCAATTTGACTCCTTTAACTAAACGAGTCAAACCAAACTTTTAATGGGCTGAGCTAAATAGTTCGCAAGCCAGATCGAATCATTTACAACCTTAACTAGGAATCCACCTGTGGTTTCTTTCATTGTGCCAAATATTATTTTTGAACTCTTAAGTCTAGTGCCTTATACTTTGTTTTTCACATTTTTGTTGTTGTATTGAAAGTTACTTCCCACAAATATCATTAACATTATATTAGCTCACATCTTTTTCTTAATTTACCTATCAAATTAAATTGGTAAAATACTGTAGCATTGTGCTTAAAGTAGCACCCTATCGCTTCATTCTTTTAATTTCCAAAAAACTCAAATCTCTTAACGAAATTTTGTAGCCCTAAAAATTGAAATGTTACAATATATGACAAAATCCTTTGTTCAAGAATAGGATAATTGAAGAAGCAAGTTCAGGTGCAATTGTTCAACCAACTAACCCGAACCTTTGTGACACAATTTTAGATGGCGTTTGGGATTTGATACGGAAGGCCAACTAGGAGGACCTTGTATGGAAAATGATAATGAGTAACATCACTTGTATGATATCCTAGAAATGACAACCTGATGGATATTACTAAAAGTTGATGAATTTCTATCTGACAATTCCAAATATAGGCAGAGATAAACAGATTTGGATAACTAGAAAATGTTGGGCTTAAGTACAAATGTAAATTCAAGGTCTCTATATCCAAATCTATACTCATTAAAAATGTAATTATATTTTTACTCTTTATTAGAAGTATTTGAAGGTTGTAGTTTAAAACCCTAAGCATCCTAGGACCTGCATAAATTAATAAAGTTGCCAGCCTCACTGTCGCACGCATTCATCTTCTCGGTCATTCCTCACTTCCTTCCCCTGTCCTAGACTCTCCCCACACCCACAGCCAGATTTTCTCCTTTGCAAGATTCAGACTCTCATTCATTTTTGAGGAGTATCTAATGGCATATGTTTTTGTTGGGTCTGTCAGGCTTTGTAATATTGCAATAGAGCTTGCATTTCTTTTTCTGTTGCTCTGTTTTGGCAAACCTTAGTAGTATATTGCTAGCCATTTATTGTTTTTATGTATTGGAAGTAGAAATGTCAACGAGTGGCCAACTGCTTCGATGTAAGCTGTTCTCCATCACTGATGAATCAGTCATCCTTATTCTTCTTCTCTGACATGTTGATTCAAGCTCTTCGAGGATTATTTGATGGAATAAATATGCCGTAGATTTTTAAATTGGTTTGAAGTTTGTGCGATCAACTTCAACTTTTTCTAAAATTATATCCGTCCCAGTACTTTTCGGGCATTGAGCAGCAAGACGTTATAGATATGGATAAGTATTGGATACCAATTAGGTACGCTTATGATAATTTTTATCAGGTATGAGATCCCACACCCAAACCAGACCTATTAACATATGTAGGCTACCCAGCCTCATCGGTCGTTATTCACTGTCAAATCATCGACACGGGACGCAATCAACTTTCAATCAAAAGGTACAAGTGTGTCAGTTGTCCAATTCCAAGAAAGCAACAGAGACAACTTCATCCTTCGCGTACATGATAAAATTGAACTCGGAATCACATCCCCAATAGCCCTGAGGTGAACAAACTCAAGATAAAGGAGCAGGGATTTGCAGAATGAGGAACTAAAGAGCAGAAATTTGCCACCTCAAAAGCCACCATATACTCATCTATATACAAGGATCCTTTTCTGCCAAGATATTTGCCAAGCGAGCGAATGACTGGTTGTAAAATGTGATGTCGAATAAAATATATGCATTGGGGCATCACACAAAGTTTTACAACGTACACAAATATAAATGTGAAGTGAATGTTCATATCCAGGCATCAGCCGTGGTCATATTCAAGAAACTGAATACAAACTGATCAAAGACAATTTTTTAACAGCAAATTATGGCAATCGGATGTGAAAATACGTGACAAAGATGCTAACAAGAAAGGGCGGAGGACAATACGTTACCAACTCTGAACGATATTATGGCACTTCACATCATCACTTCTTCAATACACTGAAAAAGAAATATCAAGCATCAACAAACATTCCTTGTCTGAAAGTAGATTAATTAATGAATAAGACAGATGATCCTTTAAGAAAAATAGATCCATGCTGAATAAGTTACAAGCAATCATGATCAACACAGCCCTAAAACAGAAGATTGACTCGTGCTGACATTGCTGACTACTTCCAGGTTTCAAGGTGGTCAGACCATCTTTCATGCGTCAATGTAATAGAACTATCACAACTCCGGTACCCAATGAAACCATAAGTTGAACTAAATAAATATAGATGAAAAAATGAGGCATCCCAGCAATTCAACTGCTGTCCAAGTCCCCACAGATTACGCTAATACAGTATGATTAACACTATTTTTTTCACTTGTTAGACTTACGATCTCCAGCCTCAATTAAGCAGCCATGCGACTAGTGCCCATTAGTCACAGTTATGAGCAGCCAGGTATTGAAGCTCAATATCATCAGTAGAACGTTGAGCTCCAGGCAGCCATAGCAAACTCTCAGAGAAAGTAAACGTTGATAAGTTCCCCAATGGTATTAAAATAAAACACCCACCATCAGTAGACTGGTCATGTCTGAGATATTTGAAGGTAAAACAACATATTGGAAATCACAACTAATTTCTTTTAACAGATTTCAGGGTATATTAAGGTTCTGTTTGGTTTAACTTTTGATAAGTAGTTTTTTATGAAAGTAATTATAAAAAGTAATTTTAGATTAAAATAAGTGTTTGGTTCTACTTATAAAAATTTATTATAAAAAAATAATTAATCAAAATTACTTTCTAAAAGTAATAAACTAAAAGTAAATTTTAGCTACTTTCAAAAATAACTTCTCCTTTGCAAACCTAAGACACGGCATGTCATGTATTTATAAAAAAAATTCGTAAATAACCCTCCCCACCCGTCTCCATTTTTGGTCGTTCTCGTCTCCATTTTTGCTGCAGGACTCGTGTCCTCTATATCTGCTAATTCACACTACACAGCAGCGCACCTCCCTGTCGAGATTGCGTCGCTTGCCTGTCAGTCTTCTCTGTTTTCGCTGCGTCGCTTGCCTGTCAGTCTTCTCTGTTTTCGGCTTTTCGCTTGCCGATCATACTCCCATTGGCCACCGGGGCCGTTTTTCACGCCCACTGCAGACATCATCACATCTTTTTCTTCCACCTCATCGTTCTCAAATCAATATCTTCTGCAGTTTAGATCACCACGTTGATAAATCTATCTGCCTGACTTTCTTAGGAAACAGATTGATCGAGAGCAGACAACACCGTTTCATGACGCATTTTGTTGAAGATATAAGGTTTTAGTTGACAATTTTTTCCCTCTGTGCCGAGTTAAAGTTCCAGGAATCACAAAGTTATTTCTACATTTCGGATTTCTCTCAATTCTAAGATAAAGGTTAGTCCGTAGGCTGCGTATCTCTCAAAATTGACAATTCAGTTTGGGTGGACTGTACTGGAGGCAGGGAGGGCAGGTCAAAGTCAATCGATCGGGCTATACTGTAACTGGGATCTCCTCCTGTCATCCTCTGTGGGGCGTTTTCGTCTTATCACCGGCTTTACAGCATTCAATGTATAATACCCCAATTTAACTATAAATGGACCACGGCCGACTAATGAATTTCATATGCTTCGATGCCCCAAGTTCTGTAGAGCAGCAACTCCGAAGGATAGATTGTTGATTCTCCCTATATCACACATTATTCCATCAATGTACCAATCAAAATAAAAAAGAAAAATCTTAATTACATGCTAAACGAAACTACTTCTGGATATGTATATGGTTGTGCAAATAGGAGGTTTGGGTATCGGGTATGAATTATGTTTATGTTGAACTTATGTAATTTTCTTGACTTGTGACTTTTAGTATTTTAGAATAGTCTACCTTTGACAGACTTTAGCCAATCAATCATATGCATATCATATTTTTTTTTAATTAGCTTTGAAATATTCATGTTCTTCGATGAAAAAAATAAATGTTGTTTGTTGTATATAATTTTATGCATATACATTGAATATTTTTATTTTACAATTTTTAGTACTTTGTAATATCTTTATAATTTTTAATGTTTCATATACTTTTTAATATTTAATATAACATAATTTATATAATAATTATTATCAAAAGACATATATAGGAAGATAAAAATTAAAGATGGAAAATAAAAAGTAAATTTATAGAAAAATAAAAACCAAACACTAATGAGGTACAATAAATAGTTTTTTAGTATTAATCACTTATACAATAAAAGTAAAAACAAACATATATTTTATTTATCAAAGTACTTTTTAAAAAGTAGATTTATAAAAGTAATTTTAATCTAAAAGTAGTTATTAAAAATAAGTAATACCAAACGAGGGCTAAATGTTATACTTTAGGTCTTTGGGCTTACAAATGTAGCTTACAAAGTCGAGGAGACTTGTATATTTTTACCATATATAGTCTCCAATTGGCAGAACCATCAAGGAGGCGCCAATTGTGTTTGCATATCTATATTCATTTGGGGCTTTTCAAGAATTCTTCATCAAGTAAGTTATATGTAGTAATATAAATGGGGCATTGCACTGGACGGTAATCAATAATGAATCAAGGAAACTTTTGACCTGCTTATCTAATTTACTGCACTGGGTATTAATCCGCCCTTTACTTTCATTTTTTCGACTGCATTCTTCTCCTTCAATTATGCAGCGGTTTCACCATCTAGCTAGGTCTTTAGAATTTAGGACTACAATGATACATGGCTTGTACTCTCTTTATTCATGCTGGTTATATTCGCCACATAAGCCTCCTTATCATTTCTATGCATTTCCAAAGGAAAGCTATTGAAAACATACACAAGCAGTCATGTAGGGAATAGCTCCATGGCTAGGGCTGTAAATGAGCTGAGCCAATTCGGCATTCGACTCGGCTCGTTTGTTTAGTCAAATAAGCTGATTCCAAATCTCACTTTTGGGCTTGTTTATTAAACGAACTGAGTGGGAACTCGAAAAAGTAAGACTCAATTTACTTTATGGCTTTAGCTCGTGAGTTCGGCTCAGTTGAGCTCGTTAAAAGCTCAACTCGGCTTGTTTATTTAGTTAGATGAACCGAGCTTAGGTCTTATTTTTGGCTTGTTCAGTTAAACGAGCCAAGCCCAAACCCGGGAGTATTCGGCTTAGCTTGGCTCATTTACAACCCTATCTATGGCTAATGATAAGGGAGAGTTTTGTATGGAAGAATTAAAACTATTGTTGGTTTATCTATAGACTTGTCCATAAGGCAGTAAGGTCATCCATAAGTAAGGAAATTTTGCAAGTGCAACTCCCAAAGGAAAATACTAGAAAGCCCAAAACATCAGTGCTATGAATAAAATGCCCACTCTTCTTGGAAGACATTAAACAACTGCCAATGGACATGCACCCTGTTTAAGCTGCATCAAATAGTTTTACACAATAACCCAGCATATTCCATGTTCTGGAATCGATGATGTAACCAGTTTCAACAGAAACAGCAGGGCACTTAACATTTCAAGTTTTTATTAATTAAAGATAGGGGTGCTGAGTTGCCAATATAACATCCACCCCATTCCTCCCTTTGCCTTCTCTTTCTACCATTTTGTGGCCGATCCCAAAAATCCCTTCTTTGACTTCTCTCTTTTCATTGTGTTGGTCTTATTTTGGTTCTAGTTGTTCCGGACCTTATCCTTTCAGGTTATTTGTTTTCTTTAAGAAATTTGTGTCACGATTCTTTCACTACAGGATTTTTTATTGTCCTGCAACATTTGGATATGATTTGCCCCTAACTTGGAGCTACTTAAAAAAAAATAGTTATCCAAAATAATTATTTGAGAGGGGGGGGTGGCACTTTTAACCTAGAAACTTTCCCCATGAAAAAATTTGATACCTTCATTTTTCAAGTAGCTCCAAACAAGAGGTTGATCTACATTAGATGAACTTGGATATGGAGCTTTTTTTGGATATCCTTTTGTTGGATATGAAACATATAATGCATAGTTTTTGTCATGAAAGTGTTAGGTTCACAGCACAGAATACAAACACGATGAGAAATAGGGGTTAAATATATGGATCAGTGAAGAATTTACAGGTAAAAAATGAGCTAACCAGGATTTCGAGGACCTGGACCTCCCACAATACCACCCAAAATATCCCTTCCCCATTCTCTCCTCTGCTCTTATTTATGTCCCCATCCATAAAAACCTGACCTGACTGTAAAAGACTGAGCTACCCTTACTAACAGAATATGGAATCAACCCTCCAATCATAACAGAATATGGAAACACATAATCTGCCCCTGTATAGTAAATGCTCTTGATGCAGAGAATAACCCTCTCTATTGAAAGTGATAAAATGGAAATCAAATAAAAATATACTAACAAAATTCTATTGTACAAGAGAGTTCAGTAGCCCTGCCTTAATAGGCCCCAGAACAGGATCAGCATCAACATGTACCTGCAGCCCCTCCCATCTGTCCACCCAAGCAAACAGTTAACACAGCAAGAAGACCCAAATCTGGCCGGCACGAAAGCACATCAGCAGCCTTATTCGCGCTCCTCGGCTTGTACTCAATCTAGAAGTCGTAGCTGCACAAATTGGATATCCATTTCTGATGTTCATCGGCAAGTACCCACTGCCCCAACAAGAATTTGAGGCTTTTTTGGTTCATTTGTGCCACAAAACCTTGCCCCAATAAATAAGGTCTCCAATGCTGAATAGCCAGCACCATAGCCATCAATTCTTGCTTGCAAAGCGTCCCAACATTTGACTACAGTAAGCAATGGGTTTACTATTCTGCTGCAGCACTGCTCCTAATCCGGGCCCCGAAGCGTCGGTTTCAACAACAAATTGCTGCTAAAAATTGGGAAGCGCTAGAGCAGGTGCACCGACCATGTGGCTTGTTTGAGCGTGTCGAAGACTATTTGCACCTCCACATTCCGCCTAAACTTATCTTTTATTAGCTGAGTCGTTATAGAAGCAGCAATCTGGTGCCCTACGAACTTCCGATAGTACCCAGTAAGGCCCATAAATCCTCTAAGCTCCCATAAGGAGGTGGACACCAGCCAATCAATCATAGCCTTGATCTTAGATGGGTCTGCGGCCACCCCTGCCTCGGAGACAATATGACCAAGGTACTCCAATCACCGTTGTCCAAAGAGGCACTTATGGTTTACAAACAAGATATGCCACTGCAAAATCTCCAACACAATGCCCAAGTGCTAAACATGTTCTTCAATAGACCTGCTAAACACCAAAATATCATCGAAGAAAACTAACACAAATTTCCTCAAGAACGGACGGAACACTTCATTCATAAGGGCTTGGAACAAGGTCGGAGCATTCATTAACCCGAAAGGCATTACAAGGAGCTTGTAATGCCCCTCCTGAGTGCAAAATGTTGTTTTGTGGACATCCTTGGGGCTCATTCGGATTTTTGAGGTACCCCGATATCAGATTCATTTTAGTTAAAATGACAGCTCCCTCGAGTTCATCAAGCAACTCCTCTATCATGAGTATCGGAAACTTGTTAGGAACAATTACCTGATTGAGTGCACGATAATCAATGCAAAAACACCAACTTCCATCTTTCTTTCTAACCAGCAAGACCGGACTCGAAAATGAGCTACAACCGGGTCGGATAATACCAGCAGCAAGCATCTCTTGAACCAGCCTTTCAATCTCAGCTTTTTGTGCATGGGGATAACAATATGGGTGAACACTTACTGGAGTTTGCCTCTCTTTCAATGTGATACAGTGATCGAATGCCCTAAATGGAGGAAGGCCTTGAGGAGTAGTCATAACACTTGGAAAACAATCTAGCAAACCTAAAATCTCCTCAAAAAGGATCAATTTGGGGTGCATACTACTGCTCCACCCCCAGGGACATACATTCCACTAGCACACCCCCTTCCTCCCAATTGATCAGCTTCACCATTGCTTGTAGAGAAATGAAAGACATATTCAAGGTAGGGTCCCCTTGTAGCGTGATCAAGCCATCAAGGTGCCTCCCAACTCAAACTTCATCAACAATTTTTTTCCAGACCCCAACCTCTCAAGCCACTACATCCTCGAAATTATCTCTGAACTCCCCATCTCCAATAGCAAAAAAATCAACAACCTCTACTCGTATTGTCATGTGCACTCATTTGCAAATTCCTTTACCTTATACAAATCCTCCAATACCCATTAACACCCGGTAAGACTATTTCTTTTCAATGGCAACCCCAATTTATACACCCATGTTATGCTAACAAAGTTGTGATCACCAGCACTGCGAACGGGATAGGCTCCAACTAGCTTCACTGTTCTCGATAGGGACAGGCCCACTACCAAATTCATGCTCAATTCCACCACCCCTATTACCTGCTCGATATTTGCTTCTGACCCATCATACGTCCCAATGCCACCTTCTCCACCTTCCTCAATGACACACGAATCATCCACTATGAGCACCTACAATTGTTGATTCCAACAAATACGCTCAGGTTCGAATGTCTTGTCCCAACGAAAACATACCCCCTCCTTGCACCATTGCTGACACTCACCGTCGGTAGAGATGGCAATGGGTCTTGGACCCAACCCAGACCCGCTAGATCCGTTTTATTTTTAGCGGGTCTGGGTCCATGAGTTTTGGACCCGACGGGTTTGGATCGGGTCTGGGTCCATATATACCTTAAAGGGTCTGGGTCCAGTTTTAGATCCAAACCCGACCCGCCGGACCCGTTTAATATACATATGTATGTATCTATATATATATATATATATATATATATGTATGTATGCATACATATATTAATACATACTAATATTATGTTTGTCATTATTGTTTTAATCTTATATAAGCTCCTTATTCATTTTTTTAAATTTTATTTTTGTATGCTTACTTTATAAACAATATGTATAATATTGTATTATAAAAGTTAGGATATAAATGGGGCGGATTTTATCCGAAACCCGACGGATTTTGTCCAACGGATATGGATAAACGAATATGAATACGGAATGGATGATAGAAAAAAAATACCTATTGGGTTCGAGTACGGATACGGGTATGGGATATCCATACCCGTACCCGTAACCATACCCGTATCCATATTCGTACCCGTTTACCCGATATATAATTATCTTTTTACCCTTAATTTTGAAATAATTATAGTATAAATTAAAGTTAGAATTATCATTTAGCTTAACTCTAAATGGGTTTATCTGTCGGGTGATAGATTTATCCATCGGATAATATCCATTAACGGGTAAACGAATAATCCGTCTAGTAATGGATATCCAACGGATATGGATATGGATATGTTAGCGGATATGGATTCGGGTACGGGTACGGATTTTATTATCGGATACAGATATGGGTATACCCGCCCCATTTACATCCCTATTTGAAAAGTTATTATAACTATTTTAATATATTTATTTTTTCACTTAGATGATTTTTTTAACAAAAAAATACATATTAAGTTATATAAAACATAAATGTATTTATATTAGCATAGATTATTAAATATTTTTTTAAAAAATAACCGAACCCATTTAGGACCCGTTTACCCGCTAGACCCGATGGGTCTGGATCTGAGTCTAAACTTTTAAGACCCGACGGGTCTGGGTCGGGTCTGGGTCTAGGTAATATAAACGGGTCCGGATCTGGATATAGCTGGACCAAGTCCAGACCCGACCCATTGCCATCCCTAACCGTCGGTGAGCTGCTTGTACCCTAATGGTCATTGTGCCTAATTCTCATCGATGTCACTGTGGATGTGGAGAATCTAGTTGAGCCTATTGTTTTTCGGCTCATAACATGTCCCTCTTGGTTCATTTGACCCAATTGCCCTACGACCCAACCTAACTAGCTTGCACAGTGTTGTTCTTATCTTCCAATGGTTGGGTCGTCTCCATAAGCTCCACTAATCCGTTGGGATTCATCAACCTCACTTCTTCCCATATTGCAACCTTCAACCCGTTGAGGAAGGTACTCTCCACACCTGTCGCCCTACAACGGAGAGTCTAGCAACTCAAAATTCTTAATATACTCCTCCAATATGACCTCTTGCTTCACCACCAGAAACCTTCCGTAGAGAGAGCTAGCATGCTTAGAATGAAAACAGCTTAGCAAGCCTTCCTTGAAATTGTTACAAGTTGTGAATCCCTAGTGGTCTTTCGCATATTAGAACCAAGTTAGGGCTCTACCCTCCATGATAATGGAGGTAACCTCTAATCTTTCAAGTTCAGCCATATGAGTCAGCCTAGAGTACCTTTCAACCGTAAAAATCCATTCGTTTGGATCGCTACCATTGAAGGCATGAAATTCGAGTTGTCCGGTGGTACGATACTTGACGTGATGGACTTGCTTTGTTTCACTAGATGATTGACTAGCTAACAGCACCGTAGGATTCTCTTCTTTATTGCTCTTTTAATTCCCCGCCTTTGATTGATGATTGGCTTCCGTCAACTCCCATCAATAGCTTGAGTTTGCTAGCCATGTCTCCCACATCTTTCTCAATCAAACCCAGACAACCTTCCACACCACCCCTCAAGTTATCCATCTCCCTTTGCCATTCCTCTTGAACCATGCTCAACCTCTCTTATATTGCCTCCATGTTATTCTTCTTCTGTGTCATGATCCTCACAGCCCAGACCGAGCTTTGATACCAAATATGTTAGGTTCAAACCATAGAGTACAAACAAAATGAGAAATACTGTTAAATATATTGATAGGTGGGGAATTTACACATAAAATTAGTAACCAAGATTTCAAGGACCTAGACCTCCCATAATAAGCACCCAAATAATCCCTCCCTTGTTCTCTCTTCCCTGCTCTTATTTATATCCCCATCCATAACAGCTTAGCTTATTCGTAAAAAACCAAGCTACCCTTACTAATAGAACATGGAATCATTCCATGGTTCCCACCATAAAGGCCTAACTAGATGACCCACCATACTACGTAATGCACACATACTCATCAAAATGACATATCCATCAACGATGGCCTTTCTAGCATCATATCTATCAAAATCCTTAGTTTCATTCTCAATGCCTTACGTCTAAGCCTCGTGTACATTTACTTGGTAAGTGTCTTATTAGAAACTTTTCTTCATACCTCCTTGGAGATTGCATAAGGAAACATCAAATCAATGAAAGATGAGCATTTAATGTGTTAGCAAAAAGATCTCTTGAATGAAAGTCTGACTTCCTCAATTATGCTTGGATATCATTCTCCTATAGCTTTCGGTTCAGCTTTTCTTTTCTCAGAAAGGGGAAAAAAGAAATATCAAGTTTCCAAGGACCAATATGATAGGAATCACAGCTCAAGCACACGGAGTTAGAAGAATAAACCAGAGATTAATAAAGGAAGGAGGCAGATTGCATTAATATTAGACAAGTCAAAGGACCTGGCTCCTCCCTTGCAATATGCTCTCTACCTACCTTACTCTCTCTATCCTAACATCTTATATGCTCCCTCTATCTTGCAGCCTAATAGAATTATAATAAATCCAAAATGACATAATAACGAATAGATTGAGAGAATATACTCTCCACAACTTGACAAACTAACCAACTCATCACCTCCCCCTTGCACCACTATCCTTTCCTCTTTCTTGTATACGTATATTTCAACACTGGCCTATCACTATCCCCTGCTAAACTTTCACCTTATCCTCATGGTGGAACTTGGGAAATTGGTTGTTAATCAACTCAAAACTCTCTAATGAAGATTTAAAATGAGGCAAGTTCTTCCACTAAATTAGCATTTCCAGTGCTCCCCTAGAGTCATAGCATCAGTCGAGGACTCAGGGTGCACCTTCCACTCCAACTCTTCGGTCAAAGCTAGTGAAAAGGGTTGCACACATTTATCAACTCCTACCATCTTTTTCAACATGGGCACATGGAATACTAGATGAATGGGAACATCAGTCAAGAGCACCAACCGGTTGGCTATATTCCCAATTCTAGTAAACACCCTATAAGGCCCAATATATTGAGGTGAGAGCTTCTCATTCAACTTCTTAGCAAGTGGCTTAAGCCTATAAGACCTAAGCTTGACATACAAACAGTTCCATTCCTTAAACTCCAATTCCCTACGCCCCCTATCAACTAATTCTTTCATGAGTTGTTGTGTTGCCACCAAGTGTTGTTTCAAATCTTATAAAATCTAATCACGCTGCTATAGCCCTTCATCTACCATTGTTGGAAGAGATGTACCCAACTCATAATGCAGTAAGGAAATATACACAAGGAAATAAGTGATCTTCGTGGTTGTATGATAGGACATGTTATATCAATACTCCACCCAAGGCTACCACTATACCCAAGCCCTAGGCCTCCCTCCAGCGAAAAAGAGCAAGTTTCAATACACCTATTCACCACCTCTATCTGACCATCATATTGAGGAAGGTATGTTGAACTGTGCCTCAAGGACGTCCATTGCAACTTGAAGACCTCTTTCCAAAATTTATTAACAAAGATCTTATCCCGATCCAAGACCACGGAATAGGAAATCCCATGAAGCCTCACTATCTCCATAACAAAAATTGTTGCCATATCTTAAGCATTGAATGGGTGCTTCATGGGTATGAAATGGGCATACTTAGAGAGGTGGTTTACAACTACCATTAATGCATTATACCCTATAGACTTGGATATGCCTTCCACAAAGTCCATTGAAACATCCTCCCAAATCTAATCAGGGATAGAAGTGATGGTAAGAGTTTTGTTGGGGATAGGGTGAGGTGCTTGTTCAGTTGGCAAAGAGTGCACTATTGTACATCACTCCGAACCCTACGCCTCATGCCATACCAAAAAACTTCCCTAGCTAGCCGTTGGAATATCTTCAAAACACCTAAGTGTCCACCTACATTGCTACCACGAAACTCAACTAGGAGTTGTGGTATGTAAATAGAGTTAGTTGGCAAAACTACCTTTCCATTGATGACATAAGTAAAACCCTTGTAAGTCACCCCCTGTCACTTCTAAGTGTTGCCTGATAGGTCCCAACTTGGGATCTTTCACAACCTTTGCTCACATACCCTACCAATCAATCAAGGTTACCACCAACACAACCATGAGCTCCTTGGATTCCTTGTGCCTAGATAATGCATTTGTGGCCTTGTTCTCTAAGTCAGGTTTATACTCAATTCAAATATTGTAACCCCAAAGCTTTGTAACCCAAAGTCGGTGCTTTTCGAGCAAGACCTTATACTCAAATAGAAATTTCAAACTTTTTTTATTGATGCGAACCAAGAATTACAGCCCCAACAAGTAGTGTCTTCAATATTGGACAACCAGTACAACAATCATTAACTCTTCCTCATAAATAGGTTTAAGGCGTGCCTGGGTACCTAAAACTTGATTGAAATAAGTCACCGTTCTATTCCCTTGCATTAACCCCGATACCTACATTCGATGCTTATGTCTCGTGAACAGGTGTTGCTGCCATGGCCTATTTGAGGAGTTTAAACACTACTCTAGGGCATCCTCATTCCACCTAAATTGATCCTTCTTGAGTTGTGCTATTATGAGAGCAACAATGTAGCTATATCAATGCATGAACTTTTGGTAATATCCTACCAAACCCAAGAACCCCTGCAACTCCCTTAAATTTTGCAAAACTAGACAGCTAGTCATCGCTTCAACTTTACCAACCACCCCTTCTCAGGACCATAATATGACCCAAATACTCCAATTTGGTTTGCCCAAACGGAAACTTCTTCCAATTAGCACACGAGTGATTCCTCAACATAAACAGCACTATTCTCAAATGTTCACAATGGACTTTCACGTTCAGGCTAAAAATCAATATGTCATAGAAGAATACCAAAACAAACCTTCGTAGGTACAACTTGAAGATGCCATTAATTAAGACCTGAATGGTTGAAGGAGCATTGGTATGCCCGAAAGGCATCACTAAAAACTTGTAGTGACCTTCGTGTGTTTGAAAGGCCGCCTTCGGCATATTAGGAGGGTGAATTCAAATATGGTAATAACTCAATTTTAGGTCCAACTTAGAGAAGATGGCTGCCACGTGGAGTTCATCTAAGAGCTCATTAATAACTAGAATGGGAAACTTATCCAGTAATGTGGATTGGTTCAGTACCTGATAATTCACGCAAAATCACCAACTACCATCCTTCTTCTTAGCTAGCACTAGAGAAAGGGTATACCTAGCAAAGTTGACCCGACCCAACCCAAATAACCCGATCTGGACCCAAAAAATTAAATCCCATCTCAACCTGAAAACCTAAAACAACCCGAATCGATCCGAATCCGACCTTAATTTAATTAACCTGATAATGACCCATATTCGAAATGACCCACACCAAAATAACCCAACCCCAAAAAAACCCGACTCATACCCAGACAGAAACCCGATAATGACCCAACCCGAAATGATCCGACCCAAACTTATCCTACCTGACATGAACCCGACCCATACCCAGACATAACTTTAGATTTGATCCAAACTAAAGTCAGATTTGATCCATAAATGTAATATTTCTTATATAAATTGATACATAAATACTAATAAACTATCTTATTAATAAAATTTTAGGTAAAAAAAAAATACGCAAACCCATATAACAACAAATGAAACAAAACTAGTAAGACTCTGTTCTCCTTAATTTCTTTTAATATTATATTAGCATCAATTAGATTAAATCATAAAAATTATTATTATTATTATTATCGTAACACCCCAATTTTCAAAACATAAAATACTTAGAAAATAATGCGGAAGCTGAATATAAATGAGGGTATTGTTGTCACATCTAGTGCAAGTAGACACTATTGTTCCGCTTACACTAGATGCTAAGAATAAAACTTAAAATTAAAATCAAAACAAAATTCCACAACATTCTTAATATAATAGGACATCATAATAAAATCAAATAATAACGCCGAAAATAGTTAACAATATATATGTATATTAAATAACTCTATTATATTTAAAATCTATTGAAATCTGAATACCATCAAAAGATAGAACTTCAAAAGCCAAATTACTCTCTCAACTCGTCCCGCAAGCATGCATCCATCATCAAGTATGGTCATAATTTACCCACACAAGACTATCTATTCACTATGTATATCATGGATCATTGCAACCCCGTGTAAAAAAACAATAAGTTAGTCAGGGGAACAGTTAAGTAACCCATTATTAAAAAGAAAAATATCATAATTTATAGAATCACTATAGTACATAAAACACAACCACATATGAGTCAAAATATAAGGCAAATATTAGTTCGCCATTTATAAAAGCCTCTTATATTAGTAATCACATAAACACATAATCCAATTTTATTTATTGAGTGGGAAAAACCCAACTAGGAGGGTCACTTGGCAAATAAGTCTGAAGACATCCAATAACAACCAAAACCAACCACAAGAGATCCACCTCTTCAGCAATCCCGGTGGTCCTAGCACTAAAGGGCAAAGAGTGCATACTCTCTAAGAGGTCCAAAGATCCTAATAGAGTAGACATGGAGCCTTATTGACTCTTGGCCAGATAAACAAACTAAGTGACTACACATTAATATAATCTAAGGAAAAGCTATTGTCAATCCCCAACTCCAAGAGGTCAACCCCAAAGTACCCTATCCTACTATCATCTTCCACTTTAAATTTTAGTGGCTTATTCAAAGTGATCATATAACACATCCAAAACACACAACCATATCTATTCCTTAATTATCCACCCTTCTAAATTTGGGTACCTTCCATATTTGGTACTTTCCAAAAATAGCAACTTCCATAAATAAATTTTTCCATAATTTACACATCCCATAAATAATACTTTTATAAATAACATTTTTATTAAATAAGGCTTTCCACAATACCACTTCCCAATGTGAACAACTTCCATAAAGACTTGACCACTTGGGTCAGAATCCAATCAACCATCATTGCGATTCAATACCAATTAGGAAAACAAATATCATATATTCATAATAATATCATCTGACTACACGTACCATACATTTCATACGATCACCAACAATATATAAAATCACATAAGCACCCTATGGACTAGGTTGACAAAACACAAGTTTGTAAAATAAGGGTTACCTCATATATAAAATTTAAAGTGTCTTAAATCATATATTGCAAAAATAGTATCACATATATCAAAATATAGTTAGTAATTTACATACAAGTAACTAGAAAAGTAAGTGGGTTACCTAAAATGCGATCCAATCACCGAAGGCTTATTAGTAAACTAATCCTAAAGTTAACAATAATATATTAGTAATGCTAGGTGAAAAATATTAAATAAATGTATTTTAATTATCTTAGGCTCAACTTATCAAAATCCTTAAATTTAATAATCTTTGAGTCTATTACCTAATATTTATAAATAAGCCCTTAATTCTAGAATGATTAAGGGAGTATGGAATTACTCTAATAAATAAAGTGTTAAGTGATCATTTACCCAATTATTTACCTCCAAATAAAACGAATAAATTTAAACTTGGTAAAAAAAAAATAACTAATATAATACTAATACTTGCTACTTGGTCGTAACTATTGTTCGGAAACTAAAATCAATATGATAGCATCGTTGGAGACTATTATTACATAAATCAATCAAATTGAAATTCTCAAAACTAAATCCAAAGACCAGTACTTCATCTTCATAATTGCCTACTAATATGCAACATCATTAGTGCAATTGTTACCCTTTATTTATATATATAAATTCATCTATTTGTCTTTATATAGGACTTCTACAATCTGTTACTCTAACTAATGACATATGTCATAGTTGGATGAGTAGAAATCATGACTTGTTGACTTAAGGCACAACACCATCCGATTTCCCCCATCTTTTTTTTATTCCTGTAAACATTATAAAACTATTATTAATTATATCTACGAAAGGTGTTTGGCTAACAAAAACTTAGTTCATTGATAATGGATAACATCAGATGCTCCTATACACTAATTCCATATTAAAATAATAATAAAAAGATAGTATGATATCAGCAAATATGCTTTAAAGTATCGATTAAATACCTATGAATATCGTGTGGTATTATAGTAGCCCTCCTCCCTAATACAAGTATGACAGTGCTGGCTTTTATATTTTATTTTTCTTAAGATATGCAACTAGTATGTTGATTATGGAGATTAAATAGGTTATTTATAATAGCTAAGTGCGGTAGGACTACAATAAAACAGGCTTAGTAAAGGTAATTTCTAAAACTAACTTATTTATTGGAAGATAATTGGTTACTAAATATAATTTAAAGTGGTCGAGGCTCTATTCATGGTTAAATTCCATTAACAACATAAATTATTTGATAACTACTTATTTCATCCATTTCTTTCTCTAGCTAGATTACAATTCTCACATTGTTTATCACTTTCATAATTTGTAAAGTGTGAGAATTCTCTTGTAATCAAATGCAACTAATTACTTGTATAATTAAATAAATAGACATGTGTGTAGACCCTTATCCTCATGTAATAATAATAATTATTATTATTATTATTTATGAGTATTAATTATTATAAACATAAAAATAATAATTGTATATACACACACACACATATATATATATATATTTGCTTTCGAAGAGTCAGTTTGAAGCATTAGTGTTTCTCATTTTATACTTTGAATTTTTGTTTTAGTTTTAAAGGCAGTTTTCATTACCTTATAATGAATCCTATAAATCATTGCTACAGTATTGATCCTTCTAACATGTCGTAGCCATGATTTTAATTTGCAAAGTTAAGGTATGTAATATGTTTAGGTTTGCTAGGGAGAATCAAACTCCATTCCAGACTTTCTGACTCGGGAGTTTCTTCAAAACAAATCACAAGATGGCCCCGAAGAAAAAAGGAAAGGAGAAAGTGCAAGAAATTCTTGCACCAAAACCCATATATATATATATTATTATAATCACATTAGTAAAATTTATATTTGTATTTCTACTAATAATAATGATTATTATATTTCTAAAGATGATAATAACAACAAAAATAATAATAACAATAATAATTATTATTATATTAATAACAATAATTATTATAATTAATATGATAATTATAATTATTATAACAATCATTATTATATAACAATATTTATAATTGCATTTATAACAATAATAATAATGATGATAATTTATTATTATTATTATTACATATTTTGAGATAACAATTTGTTATAGCATTACATATATTATGATAAAAATTACTATAATAATTATAACAATAATAATAAATCACAAAATTTAATTTATTAATTATATTAAATTGATAACAATCAATGTCAATACAAATTCTAAATTGAATCAACTTGGTCCAAACCAGATACGATCCAGAGTTTATAATTGAGTTTATAGACTCGAATCTACCCGACTCAAAGCAGATCCAACTCGAAGTCTATAGACCCGAATCGAACTTGAACTCAAAGGAACCCGATGGGTTAGACCCAGACTCAACCCGATATTCTCCTAACCCGAAATGATCTGACACACTACAAACCCGACCCGAATCACAATTACCCGAATTAGACCCGACCCCGATTGTATATTAACCAGATATTAATAAACCCCAACCCAACCCATATGACCCGTTTGCCACCTCTAAGAAAGGGTTAAGAATAGGATGAATAATCCTTACTTCTAACATTTCTCAGACCATTTGCTCAATTTCATCTTTTTGAATGTGGGGAAATAGGTAAGGTCGCGTGCTAATTCTTAGCTTTAGCTGGATATGGTGATCCAAAGCCCTAGGAGGTGGGAGACCCTTTAGTGTTGCAAAGAAATCGGTGAACTCCTGGACTAAGTCTTGAACAACCTTTAGAATTTCACCTTGCACTTGACCCTTATTTCGCTACATAGCTAAAAAGCAACACTTCACCAAAATCCTTTGTTCCCCATGTAGCACCATCTTAGCTATAGCTCTCAAGTACACCTACAACTTCTCCAACCTCGGCTCTCATTTGAGTGTAACCACAACACCCCCCACCTTGAAGTGTATAATCAATTTCTTCCAATTTACTTGCATTTCCCCCATTCTCTAGCCACTACATACCTATAATAACGTTGCAAAAAAGCATGCAAGATTATGTAGCTTTAGTCAAACCCCATTGCAATTTCCTTTAGTTTGTACTGCATTACTAGTACCGAATGTTTGAAAAAGCGTGCCTAAGGCACAAGGCGATGGGGTGGGGGGTTTCTACTTTCTAGTGCCAGGAGAGGTAAGATCAATGAAGTGCATGTAAGGCGGTTGAGCGTGCCTAAAGCATAGAGGCGTATGCCTTTCAGTAGAAAATCACGCAAGGACTTAGGGAAGCGTAGACATTGTTTGGAAAAGGGGAAGTATATTTATAGTTTTGATTGCATTGAAAATATTTTGCAATCAATATAGGGATTAAGGAAAGCAATAGTTTTTTGGAAAAAGATGTACCATGTAGTACTAGTATTCAACACAGGCTGCAACCAAAGATAAGAAAATATAAAAAAGAGAGTATATTTTTCACTAGTAAACGACAAAGAGACTGAGAGACAAAACATAGAAAGCTAAGAACCAGAGACAACAAGAAGTGGTCCACAATATCTGTAATCAAGCACATATATGTACAAGGTATTTTTCTTTTTCTTCCTCGGTGTTCTTCATTTTTTTAAATGTTTATCTCTTTTAAATTTGCTTTCGTGCATTTTTTTTTCGTCCTTACTCCTTATTCTCCCCTAGTCCCCCCTCCATTTTTTTTGCAAATATACCTCCATTATTTGCCTGTATTTTTGTATCCATATTCTCCCCTAGTCCCCCCATACTTTTTGCAAATATACCTTTGTTATTTAGTTACAGGCTTACAGCCTACCGTATAATCCTTTTTTTCCCTAATGCGCTCTCTGTTTTTCCCTTTGCACTTTGTAATGTTCCTAATTAGTCTTTTTCACTTCTACTTTTCTTCTGTGTGTTGCACATTAGGCAATCATTCGGTAAAAATAATGGAGGATGATGGTGGCGGTCAACGTGATTTGGGATGGAAATATACACTTTTAAGTGATCATAATAACAAAAATGCCATGACTTGTAAATTCTAGCATAAAATACTAGACGAGGATATTATATATTGACTCAAACAACACCTTGTAGGAGATTATCAAAACATAAAAGCTCGCAATAAGTGTCCTAAAACATGTTAGACAAGAAATCATTGAGTACACGGTCAAGAAGAAAAGTGAATGTGATCAAGTGAATTTGCTACATGAATATGATCATATAGCAGACCTTGAAGAAGAATAAACTAAATTTTTTATGATCAATGAGTCAATGACCCTACAAGGAAAAAGCTAATTAATGCAATTATAAGTCAAGCATCCGTTGCCAAGAAAGCAAGACAAGTTGGTCCAATGGATGCTTTTTACACACCCAAGGCGGCAACTCTTCAAAGTGCAAAGCAAAGTACAATAATTGAAGCAAATGTTGCTTTTTGGATGTATGATTTCAATATTTCTATCAAAGTTGTTAAAACTTGAATAGATCAAAATCCACTTAGTGCTTATGAAGCAAAGGTTCTTTTTCTTAGAAAAGAAGTACAAAGAACCGATGATTTAATGAAAATTCATAGAGAGGAATAGGCTAGAATCGGATGCTCAATCATATCAGATGGATGGGAAGACAGACGTCATAGGTCCATATTGAACTTTCTCGTAAATTGTTCAAGGGGAGCATGTTCATTGAATTAGTGGATGCATCAAGTTATTCAAAGGCTAGAGATAGGTTGTATAGGCTTCTTAGTAGAATTGTAGATAAGTCGAAGAGCAAAATATGGTGCAAATGATAATGGGAGCAATTTCGTGGCAGCAGGTAAAAATTCTAAAAGTGCATCAAAATGGCTATTAAATGCAGGTTATTTGATACTTCTATGCTTTCTACTATTAATGCAAGAGCTAATTATATATGTATATCTTTTTTTTAATGATTAGGCACTCTCTTGAAAGCAAAGTATACACTTTTGTTTTAGACTCCCTATGCATCTCACTGCATTGACTTGATGCTTGAAGATATTTCAAAAATTCTAGCCATTGATAGAGTTCTCAAAAGAGCAATACTTATGACCGGTTTCATCTCCCAGTGACCAAATATTATAAATTTGATAAGGCGCTTCAGTGGATAAAGAAACTCATTGAGGCCAGCAACGACAAGGCTTACTACTACATTTATCACTTTTTCATCAATACATAAGCAACGTGATAACGTAAGAAAGTTTTCACTCTCAATACTAAGTGATAAGTCTCAATTCCTACCTATTTAGAAATACATCTGCACTCTTATTATTCTTATATGTAAGCATGATTTGAATTTACAAGAAGTTCCAAGTTCTAACAATTAATTTTTCATTAGGTAACTAGTAAATGGGCTAAGGAAATAGGAGGAAAAAGAGCTTGCCAAACTATTTTGATGCCTTTGAATGGTTTCGTCTATGCTCTTAAGTTGATCGGGCCAATGGTTCGTACACTCAGATTGGTTGACAGTGAGAAAAAGCCAGCTGTAGTTATATTTATGAGGCTATGGATTGAATGAAGGAGACTATCTCATCCACCTTCAATGGAAATGAATCAAAGTATATTGACGCTTCCCGAATGATCGACAATAGATGGGAATGTCAACTTCATCACATTACATGCAACTAGGCATTTTCTTAATCCATAATTCTTTTATAATAATCCCTAACTAAAGTAGTGCGAAGAAGTGGTGAGTGGCTTATATCAATGCATCCAAAGACTAGCTCCAATCATTGCCAAGCAAGATAAGATAATGGAGGAGTTATCTTATGTATTCTTATTATTATTATTATCATTATTATTTATTTATTGTTATACCAATTTTATTTGATTTAAATCTTTTAATGTTAATAACATTTGCAGCTAAGTGGTGGGCAACCTATGGGTCTTCTACTACTTTGTAGCAATTTACTGTAACAATTTTGAGTCTAACATGTAGTTTTTCTAGGTGTGAGAGAAACTAGAGTATTTTTAAACATGTAAATACATTATTATCGTATACTTAAAAGATAAATTGCTAGTTGTTAAATGCCTTGACCAACTAATGAAGTGAGTTATCTTCAATTTTGCAAATTCCTACCAAGAAAAGGAATAAGCTTTCAAAATCCCGATTGAATGATTCAATCTATGCGAAGTACAATAAAGCTTTGATTGACAGATATCAGTAGAGGGACAAGATTGATCCCATTGGTTAACTGGGAGAACAGAATCAAATGAAGAGGGTGCAGAAAATGATATTGTATTTGAGGATGGTGATTTGAACTATGGGACCGTTGTTGTTGTTGCTGAAGTTGATGAAGAGAGGTTTAAACTAAGATTTGGTGCAAGTGGTGGTAGTGGCAGTAGCTACCAAAGATATATGCCTAGACAAGAAATGGAGGAAGAAGAGGTGAAGAATGATGCGCATTGGAGGATAAAGATATACTTATAGAAGACGATGCGTTTTGAGTAGCTTGCTCGTATTTGTAGTATTAAACTCATATGTTACTATTTTTCTAAGTATTTTTTTGTTATGGTATACATTTTTCTAAAAACTTTAAGTCATTTATTATTTTTTTTAGCTTTTTTGAGTAATTTTGGCACCTCACATAGCTTGGGCTGAGGCCCGCACCTTTGCCTAGGCTCCCGAAACACAATCATCTAGATGCACCTTAAGCCTTTTCAAACACTGCCCATACCCAATAGCACCCCCTATTCAATCGTGGACCTTGACAACTATAGACACCAAACTACGTCCATGGCTATGAAGTTATGCGTTGATCTGTGGTCTATTAATGTCGCAATTTGGCCAATTTCAATCTGAAGTTTCATGGTGCGTGGAGATGACAAACCCACGACGAAATTAAGAGACAACTCCACTACACCTGCTACTTGCGCGGTCTCTATGTTGCCTACCTCAATGCCCAACCCATCCATACAAAAAAATCAATTGAGACATCGTGCATTGGTCAAGACGTCTCAAATTTTGAAGGTCCCGATACACTAACTCGGCCAAACGAGACAGAGAAAAAAATCATATATATCGCCGATATTTATCAATATTTGACCGTTTGATAATATTTGTTGGAAAAAATAATAAAAATTCATACCATGGCAACCGAGATATATATCCTCTACAACACCTTGATACTGCAACACTGCAACAACAATCATGACTGCAAATACAGTTATATTACCCGGCCCATCCCATCCATACAAAAAATCAATTGAGACATCATGCATTGGTCAAGACGTCTATACACTATCTCGACCAAACGAGACAGAGAAAAAAATAATATATATCACCGATATTTGTCAATATATTTTTCTGTTGGTTGATTCTCGACTCTTCCTTCTGAAAAAAAAAGGCCTTGGGTTTTTCTTGCAAGGAGGGAAAAGAGGGGTGGGGCTTTGTTCTAGGCCGCCGTGCGCAGGGAGAGAATTGAATAAAGTCACTCTTTCCAACCTTTTCTATCTATCCTTATAAGTAGGTTTTATAAAGTCAATTTTAGATTTGAGTTGGTTTTTCCAACGAAACTCAGCACTTTTGTTTTCTTTCGGATGGCTATGACTGTTTGCTAATATTTGTTGCAAAAAATAATAAAAATTCATGCCGTGACGACTACGATATATAAAATATCCTCTACAATACCTTGATACCGCAACACTATAAGTCTATAACAACAATCACAATTGCAACTAAGGTTATATTACCTGGGCCCATCCCCTTCTTCACCCAATGAATCATCTACCAACAACACTTGTAACCCCCTTTCTCTTCTACATAGGAGTTCTACATCGGTGAGCCTGAGAAACCTCTGGTTCCATTGATCTGATGGGGAGTTCGGGAGTTGTATACAAAAGGCTTGGGGGTATAAAGAAATTACCACATTTGGGAGTTGATGGGGTGTTCCTAGAACATGATCTAACCCATCTATGAGCCCATGTACCTACGTCTTGAGCTTCGAACCCAACCTTTGAACAACGCCCAATTTTTGTCTTTAGCCATTTGGGCCATCATCATGATCTCTGCAAGCCCAAGCTTCATCACCCTGACTTCAGCTCGAAGTCTAGGCTCAACACATTGAGGAAGGTGTTTTCCATGTCTTCGCAAGGTGATCACCAAGATGGGGAGAAGCCAATTGCTCAATGACTTCCATGAACTCTACCATCTTTCTTTCTTGCCTCCTTATGTTTGCCTAAGTTCGTAGAAGAAAATTTCCCTCTACTTTTTCATCCACTCAAACTATCACATCATCTCCCCCATAACCCTTTCCATCCCTTCACCAACGGCAATGCCCAAGGCTACCATCTCCTTTGCCAACCCAGTTGCACAGCCTCCATCCTTTCCTCTACAACATCAATTTTCTTTGGAGGATGGGAGGGGAAATTGCAAAGATATCATATAAGTCCTAAATAATTCAAGGACCTGGCTCCTCCCTTACAATCCAATTTATGCCTACCTTATTCTCTCTGTCCTTGCCTCTTATAATCGACTATCCTATAGCCTAACATAACTATTAAGGGAATATGCTCCTAACAACTTAACAGACTTAACACCTCATCACCTCCCCCTTGCACCTTTACTCTTTCTCAAATAGGTGTATTTCACCTCTGGCCCATCAGAGTAGGATCAATTTAATCATGCATTTGACTTTTCTGAACCATACTGAGGATAGGACCATAGTTCATTATAAGTTCTACGTGACCTTTTATAGGAGGCTTCTTACCCTAGAATGGTACAAGTTCTCTTTCCCCTCTTTCTATTCACATCACCATCTCCCCTATTGGTATATTTGTTGTTGATGATATTATTATAATTGTGATGGACATTACTTGATACGGTTGTTGCAGCTACTATTTATTTATTTAGTCATTTATTATTGTTTTTGTTGTTATTATTATAGTATTATAATTATAATTATTACTTTTAAAAATACCAACAAATCAGCCAAGTACTATTATTACTATAATCGTTACTGCTATATCAACTCACATAAACTACATTTTTTCCCTAGTAGAAGTGATGATGCATACATTTGACCCCACCAAGGATGGGACTCATGTTGCATTGTTGAATTAAAGGAAATAAATCTTATAGCTTTCAAAGCAAAAAAGATATTCCTTTCAAAGGAACACAAATGATTAATATAAACTAATAAATTTGGGGAATATTATAAGGTTGTTCCTTGTTAGAAATAGAGTTTCACCTACACACTAAAAAAGGACCGGTGATGAATTTTTCCATAACCACGTTTTGATAGCAAAGCATTTTATTTTAACAAGAAAGGAAGTAAAGGTGAAGATCCTATCTCCCTTTTTTTTTGCTTTAAACAAAGTCACACTCAAATGCATTAATTTATTAAGACCAATCTCCTCTAGTAATTGTTCACGGTAATATACAAGGGAGAAGCTATCCAGATCCAAAAAGTCTCCATTCTGCGAATTATATGCCACCTTACGACAGGCAACCAATTATTTCTTGATTAAGCCCAAAACTAACAGTTAGCATAAGGTCTCCAGATCAAGAGCTCATCTTACTTGTACAAATAGGCAGCGATTCCCAGAATTATACACAGCAGAACAATATCGATGCAGAAGTTCCGACTAGATCTCAGCTGGAACAGAAAATACATGATTAGCATAAGGTGTACAAAGAAGCAAAAGTAAACATCAAGAGCAAAGAGCATAGGGTAGAAAGTGGAAGAGAAAGAAGGATCCTTATGTACCTGAGTGACAGTATCCTTAAGCCTAACATTGGTATTCTTCAGGTCAGCACTAGCCTTATCCAACTGCAAATACAATTTCGAAATTAGCAGCTGCACCTAGCTTTTACTTGACAAACGGAACCAAATATACAGCACCAGAAGTCGCAGAGAAGACTTCTTACCTTATTGTCAATCTCATCCATCAAAGGAACTTGTCTATCGAGCTCCTGAAAATTTTACAGGATACATCAAAACAAACAATGTAACATAACTCACAGACCAGCAGATATGGCGGAGATAACAACAAACCTCATTCATATCGTGAGCCATGTTTTTTAAAGTGCCCAGACCTTCTGATATTACATCCAAGCCTTGATCCTGGAAGGATACTAAATAAAGCAGAATCAGGGAAACCAAAAATATCCCTCGGATTTGCTTTCCACGAGTTGAGCCCCATGTCAACCGAAAGCAAGCTTCTATATTATGGACAAGAAATTATTCAAAATTAATTTATATATAATACAATAATCGAGTGGAATATGAAATCTTGCCTGCTTCATCCTCCGCATCTCATATTCTTGCCTAAATTGACTAGACTGCTCTGTTCCTTGAAAGTATTCATCATCAAACCTTCCCTCTACAATACAAAGATAGAAAATAAACTAATAACCAATAACACCTGCATAGAGTTATTCCTTCATTGATAATTTCAGAAACACCAAACAAATAAGTGAAAAATGATCAGAAATTGAGCACTAACCTGAATCATATTTAATTTCTACACGAGAAGCTGAAGCAGCCCAACCACCATTCCTTTTAGGCCCTGTTGTTGTGCCATCTGGTATGGACTCAATTCTTTCAGGCAACGCCTGGACCAAATCCTGACGAGCAGCAAGCTCTTCAATTGACAGCCCTTTGATCTGCAAGCAAAAGAGATTCCAATCTTTGTTTTCAGGTCCACATAACCAATTGCCAACACAATCTCATGCCAACCAACTATTTCAGATGAACTCAATACGGGCTTTCAACCATCACAAACGAATCTTGACTATTAAACATTCACATAAGTCCGGAATATTTTTCACCGAAAACAAATTGTTGTGGCATTTCCTTCCATAGATATCATTATTAGTTCCTACATCAATACGGCCACTCTAAAGCAGCAGCGGATTTCACAAAAAATTAGACCACTTCTAAAATTCAAGCACTATTTGTCCACGGGGATATTCTCCTATAGATTCTCCATGTTGACTAGGGCATAACACAACAATACGAAATAATTTGTCATGAAAAAGATGATAGAAAAATCTTACGATCTATACTGGTTCATCAGTCCATCCATGGACCACACACTTATCTGCTAATTAGTGACTAGTAGTAACAAGAAAATGACATAAAAGTTTCAATTCCGCAAATGACGCACCAAAACAGAAGCAATTCGGCGTTACGATTAACACTACAGTGGAACAGATCTGTACCCTTTTTTTAGCCAATTTCTGCAACTTAGGCACCTCCTCAAGCAACCGAGCTTTAGTCCGACGAATCTCAGCATTCAAAGCAACAGCTGATGCCCTATTCTTCTCCTTCGAAGCTGATTCCGCTTTCTGAACAATCAAACAACAATCTAGATCAGGTTTCGTCGCGGAAAGACAAACAATCTCCAATATGGAAATAAAAAATAAAAAAAGGAACAACAATTCGAGGTGGAGAGATAAAAACAGACCTGGAGAGCGGCGTCGATATCGGTATCAACGGCGGCGTAGAGACGAGCAAAGGCGTCCTCGCCGGACACATTTGAGTCTCTCTGCTTTTCGACATCGTATTTGTCATATTTCTGGCAGATCGCGTCGACACGGGTGAGAATGTCGATCACACTCATTTCCAATTCGGTGGTTTTGCTTCGAATGTCCGGATCGTTCGGAATCAGACGGTGAGGCGATATCCGGGAAGGGTGGAGACTAGAGAGAGAGCGACCGGGATAGAAATACACAATACAGTGCAGCGAATACAGGGTAGCATTAGGCAGGGATGCGCAAATAAATTCAGAATTTGAAAATAGGATATATCACTATTCTTTAATTAAAATATAGTCACTGAAACGAAACGGATTTAAATATTAAAAATCAATATAAATAAAGAAGTAAAGGTAAATGAGCATAATTTATTCTATTTAAATTGATGTAAATGAGGGTTAAAAATAAAATGAGTATTATTTATATTCAAAAAAATTTCTATAATTTATATTAGTATATAGTATTTTTGTCAAATCAGGTAAAATTTTATTTATTTTTTATGATTCACTTCGATTACCCATAAATTGAAGTTTAATAAAAATGAGGAGAATTTTGGTGAATGAAATATAAAAAATTAACACTCATTAACTTAGGTTTATTTTATTTTATTTTTTTGTATCCAAATAGGATGAATGGAGATAGGTCAATTAATATACTCTGATTCATCCCAAACTAAACACACTATTAAAATATTTAATTTCTAATTGAAATATCTGGTCAAAAAAATGCATAATGTTTAATTAATTATTTCAATGAGATATTTTAATATTATAGTTTTTTAGTTTTAAGTTTTTAAATTTTATTTATTTTTGTAAGTTTAACTTTATAATAATATTTTAATACATTTTCAGATAAAATAAAAGGCTTATACGGATATAGATATTGATGCTAATTGATATATAATCTTTATTTTTTAAAAAAAAAAATCTTGCAAAAATTATTAAAATTCAGCCTACATGCGGTACGTATTTTTTGGATATCTGATGTAAATGGTGCAGAGTGAATATAAAAAAAATATATCGAAACAAATATGAATATCTAATTTTACATAATATTATCATTTATCTTACTATATATAAAAGCAGAATACATGCAGCATATTTTTCCCGCTCATTTCTATCTATTGTACTTGACAGGTGTCAATTTAACATTTAATCTGACTTTGGAAGGTCAGATGTCAACGTAAAAAATTACATCATTTAAAAAAATATATATACACTTTCATTACAACTTTGTTTCCCAGCCAATGTAGCAGTACATTTTGTCATGTGTCCAAATTTGATTTGTTCTGCAACTCTTCCCTGGATAACTTAATAATCAACGGTCAGATCTCTCTGTTTGACTTCAAACACTGCTCTCCCTGCCTATATATACATCACAAAAACATATTGTGCTGGTATAATCGTGAGAATTGTTAGGTCATTTGGTAGAATCATCGGCATCCCTAGGTAAGCCAACCATTTTGACCAGATTTTAAAACTTTTATAGATTACATTTTTTGTAAACACTTTCGCATTTACAGATGCATACTTTTTTAGGATTTCAGAAATATCAATTTTACCTGATATATTTTACCTGATATATTTATAGATAACATGTCAATCTACACAAATCTAAGAGAAATAAACCCTGTCAAGAGCAACTGGTGCATTAAACTTTGACCGATTAGGATTTACGATAAGCCTTCTTATGGGAACAAAAATAAAGCATACAGTTTAGAATGTGTATTTTATGACAATGAGGTACGTTGGCAGGCAAATTTTATGTTATTTATTTCATTAGTATTTTGAAATATATAAATAAATCTAATAATTTATGTTGCTTGAATAAAACAGGAAAATAGAATTCATGCTTCAATTAGGAAATCTCAGATTCCACAATATAAAGCAAAACTCATTGAAGGAGAGCTCTACCGTGTCAAGAATTTCATAGTGGCAGATAACCAAATGTAAATAAAAACTACTGAATTCAAATATGTGATCTACTTCAACAATTTTATACGGTGTAATTTGTCAAAAAATATAGAAGTATTTCCAACTGTACTATTCAAGTTTGCAGCATTTGAAGAATTATCTACAAGGTCACCAACATGTCTTACAAGTACCATATTCATTTTTATAATTCATATACTACTTACTGAATTGCTTGAGCTATCGTACTAACAACTACTATGATGACAGACATTATTGGAAGAGTTTGCATAGTACACACATTAAGAGAGAAGGAAGTTTATGGCCAAGTCACCAAATACATGGATTTTGTGCTGGAGGATGAAAAGTAAGACAAGTGTATATGAATGCTTGGACATTGTTATGCTTTTTCCACAATGGTTAATATCAAGTATTTACTTAAACAAATTTTCAGAGAAAACAGAGTACAGTGCACACTTTGGGGAGATTATGCTACAGAACTAAGTGAATATGTTTCACAGACAAATCCAAACCAGCTTATTATTATTCTCCAATTTTGTCGAATCAGCAAGTTTAATGGTAAAATAAATATTTATTTTGTTAGCAATTTTTTATGGTTAAATTAACATTAACTACACTTAATACTTGCAGATGAAGTTAGGATATCAAAAACTTGGAATGTCACAAAACTAATTCTTGATACTACAATGGATGAGATTAGAGACTTCGAAAAGAGGAAAATATCTTTCAACACTTCTACACATTAATTACTTTCACAACAATGAACTATGAAAACTAAACATAATTACCTTTGTACAGATTACCTGAATGTGAATCTTCACATATCACAGTTTGTGAAGAGAGGCAATCATTATCTTCACAAACAATAACAGAAGAGTGAACTGATGTGCTCTCAGGTCGATTAACTTTGTTAACTAGCTTTTGAAATTTCTATTGTATGTTGATGTTACTTAATTGTGATTTGGTTGAGAAACCAAACTTAATCTGCATTATTAGTGACTTCAGTATGTGGCAGAAGAAGACAGTTTGATATTACTTTTGTTTCAATTATGTACGCTTTATTATTAAGAGTTCATCTTCTCATGTAATAGTTATTTTCCTATCTATGCATACTCTTTAATCTGACCTATTATATTTGAATAACTTTTCACAATGAATGCGCTATTATTATTTATGTCCCTCCTGAAAGGTCATTACTATGAATATTATCCTAAATTAGATGACTAAGTACAGTGCACACAATAAAAATCCGCAGCAAATTATAGACAATATCATAATTATAATAACAGTCTGCAAGCTATTATTGTTTAAATTATAAATTAAGAACATAGTGTTCATGATCAATTACTATGAGAATTCAAAAAAAACATTGTTTTTAATGAAACACTAAAAAGTTCCTATTCAATATTAGGAGATATGATAATTAATTAATACATAAATAATTGACATCATTAATAATATTGTTCTTAGCGAAAGCCTAAAATCCTAATATTTATAAGGATATATCATAATGATTTAATACATACATAATTGACAAAAAAATAATATTCTATAAATTTAAACAAACATATATATTGACATTAAATTTTTAAAATAAAAAATATATATAATGATATAAAGAAATAAGAACAGGTGGTATTAATACCCACATGTAAAATCCTAACACCATGTAATATTATCAACCCATGCAAAACCCTAGATCATGCAATATTAATATCCCATGCAAAACCCTAACGCCATGTAATATTAATACCCCATGCAAAACCATAATACCATGCAATATTAATACCCCCATGCAAAACCCTAACATCATGCAATTCCATGCAAAACCTAACACCATACCATTTCATGCAAAATCCTAACACCATATTGTTACACTCCCCATCATTATTTCATGCAAAAATTATTATGGAAGACAATTTCTGTTCCAAGGTTGCCTTTCAAGTTTAATCGAAGACAATTTCCACTAATTGTATCATATGCAATGACAATCAACAAAAGTTAAGGTCAATCACTTCATAATGTTGGTATTTTCTTAAAGAAACCTGTATTCAGTCATGGTCAGCTTTATGTTGCCATATCTCGAGTGACAAATCGTAAAGGTTTGAAAATACTTATATGTGACAATGATGTTGCAGAGAGTAATTCAACCACAAATGTTGTATTTAAAGAAGTGTTTGAAAAGATATAATTATGAAATTTTTTTGATTAGTTATTCTTCATTGTCTATATTTTTTTTCCAGTTTGTTTACCATTAACATCTGCTTAGAAACCAATTATATAATAATTATTTATCCTAAATGTTTCTTTACCAAATGTTATTTAAAAATTAGACTACTCATACGCTCGAATCCTCCGTGCATCGCACGGGTGCAAATCTAGTAGATATTAACAACAAGTGTTTAAAATAAATAAATAAATAAAAGATTGCACCTGACATCAACATCAATCACCATACCATTTAGATAATCCGATGTGATTTAAAAAAACAACCAAAATTTCTCTAATATATATTTATTATGCATATTGCTCAAACTTTTTTTTTTTGCAAATTCAAAAAACAAAAACCATTGCATCCAACAATGCATTTAAAAGTATGAAAACACTAAAAAAAATGGCATAAAGCCAACAGAATATAAATGATTCTCAATTTTCCATAATTCAATGACAATGAAAATGACGGGAAAAGAAGAGAAAACAAGGGGGTGATGAGAATGGAATTGATTATAAAAATCAAAATAACAAGGATCGCGCGTAGAAGAAAGATAAAACACATGACAGATAATAACATGAAACTTATATAGAATAGAGATACAAGACTTAGTTTTCCATGCATCGCGTCATTTTTCTCCTCTTTTTCTATTTTTGCTAATGTGGCACAAGTGTGTGACAATGTGACTAGTTATATCATGTAAATTGTGAGGGACAATCGAAGTAGAAAAATTAATGCCCTACTTTACAACTCTTATATGGTTTATATCATCACTCTTCACTTCACCATCTCTCCCATTTGGTAGTTTTGAACGAGTCATAGTGAGGTTGATTATGGAACATGTAGAGTTAGTTTAGTAAATGAGTAACGTACAATGATGACAAAGGATGTGCATATAACAAGTAAATTACTCTAAAGTGACTGAGACGTTAAAGGAAATCATACTTGCCCTTGTATAGGTTTTCTTAAATGAACTCTTTTTTTGAATGAATACCCATTTTAAATATTAATGTAGGATAAAATGAGTATTTCATTTAAATTATTTTAATATTTCTAAATACTTTATATGAAATATATGTAACACCCCCAAAATTTACTACTAAAAAAATTCTTTTAATGATAAGTGTTAAACAAAAGCGAGATGACAAAACTATAAATTTTGAGGGTATTACTGCCACACTCAGTACTAGACTGGTTCACTCATACTGTTCCAATACTAAGTGCTAAGGCAATGGGATTAACTTCAAACATAAGTCAATAATTGAAACAGGCTTTCATAGAAGAAATGACAGTGTTCACCATACAGAAATTAGAGTGAGGTTAAGGAGAGTTACAACCCAAGGAGTA